>CAWUFW010003454.1:1200000-1818253 GCA_963921515.1 Calotriton arnoldi
CCTCCAATGGAATTGTAGCCAACCCTCGCGCCACCGCGGAGGCAGCAGGACACCCGACCCCGCCTATTAGTTTCCGCACGGCCTATGTCGGGAATTGTTACAATGTTTGTAGCTAGCTGCTGATCAGCCAGCCCCCATAAGCTGCCTGCTGGGAGCAGCGCGCACGCTGCCACTCCACCAGGGTGAGACAGTTTCAGTCAGGAATTGGAAACTAATAGCAGTTAATAGCATGTTTTTGCCGCCCTCCCCCTTTTGCTGCCCTAGGCGGCCGCCTAGTCTTGCCAAATGGTAGAAACGGCCCTGGGTCAGAGGATGAAGGGAAGTTGTTGTGGTTGGATTGTTGATCAGGGGAGTTGTTGCAGTTCTATCGATTGAGGAAAGGTTTCTGGACTCCAGGAAACACAAAGGAGCTCTTTCAGTTTTTGCTAAAGTGCTAAGAGGAAGGAATATGTTTGTGGAATCACATGCATTTTGTCTTTAGCTGCTTACCTTTGTGCGTTCATATGATTGTTGCCATTATCTGGAATGTGTGAATTTTCACAGCTGTAATGGAACCTGTTCACGTCTCTGGGAAAGTGTTGTGAAAAAGTGCGGTTATGGAAGCAATAGGAATCTGCTATACATTACTCATGAGTGTCTTCTTTTATATTGCTTTTGTTGTCACTATTTGTTATTTCATAGTGCTGTGTGAAATGGGTAGTTATAGCATTTTCTCTTTTTCCAGGACATGTCCTTTTCACTGTGGGTGCATTACTGAAAGCTCTGTTTTATTGTCTGTATTTTTAAAATACATTATTTTTTGTTGTTACTCATTTCTCCTGCATGAAATTTGTTTTGTTGTGCCCATTTTTCAGCTCTCTTTAGTGGGTGATATCTTTAGCTCCTAATTCAGGGATCTTTTATGTCTTTTGATCATTCTAGTTCTTTTCTGTCGTGTAAATATTTGTTTATCCTTGGCATGTGGTTTTTCCTTGTTTGCAATACTGGTCTTGGATGCACACAGCATTATCTGTCTTTCGGAAACCTTTTATTTACAACATAAAGCACATAATAAGTGTGGGCTTTGGGTTAGCCCTTGGATCATGATAGGATGGCTTTATCGACAATCTCTCTTTCCTTCTTTTGATTCGATGGCTGTCCTCCTAGTGCTTTCATTTGACCTACTCAGGAGCATTTCTGTCTGATAGTGTTTTGATTGGTTGAGATATCCTTTCACTGGTAACATCAGACCTTACATTTCAGGGAGGTGATTTGTCCTTCTCTGCGTGCCCCAGCCCATTTCCTAACCCCCAACCTGTATCGGATTCACCCCAGTCCCCTAGCGATTTATTTATCCACCCACTGTAGCATAGACAGGTTGTCTTTATAAAATGGTTTTGTAACCATTTCAAGGTTGTTCCCACACGTGTGCATGCATGTGCTACCCTTTGTCTATTTTGTTTTAATTTTATCAAATGTGATTCAAAGATCACCCTCATGGATGTGCATACATACACAGCATCCATCTTGGAACAGGATTTGTTGAAATATTTGAAAATGCAATTAAAAAGTAGCGTCATGGATGCACGTTGTTATTCCCCTCCCTCCTGAGATAAAGCTTTTGAGATTCTGACCAAGAGGTATCCCTGCACCAAATTTAGGCAATCTTGTAAAGAGGGCCTAAGTACTGGCACCTTTCCTGTTTCAGGTGACCTTCAAATCACTGATGTTAGGAATTAATTTTACCCAAGTCTCCCTTGTGTGAGTTGGATAATGTTCCAGAAAACACTGTTGAAGAATATAAAGGGTTTTCAAATGATGAAATGCATAGCTTCAAATGCACACAATAAATATGGCAATATAAAACACTCTAGGTTCAATGAGAAAAGTATTAGAGCACAATATACCTCTTTGTCCCAAGCAGAGGTTTGCATATAAGTTTCTTACTATTCTTACTATTCTCAATAAAATGTGTTAGTTTACACAACGTTCAGAAGCATGCAGATTATTCACGTTTGCGAACCGAAATTTCTAATCCTGACTCAAAGAAGCAGGAACGGTAGAATCTTTCAAAAACAAAGGGCTTGATTATGATAGCGGTCAGACCACTGCATTTCGATGTGACCACCAGGCTGGCAATCACAAAGCTGTCAGAACCACAGCGTTGGCATGATGCGGCCATGGCAAAGGGCCGCACTACATGTCGCCACTGTGCATCACCTCCAGCAGATCAATGCTCCGTCTGCCATGTACCATTTAGTGCATGGCACACGGTGCAGGGAGGTGAATGGGGCACTACATATGCCCCCAGGGCCACTTCTCAGTGGCCTTCGACAGAAGGGGCCCCTGTTTGGGGCCCCCAATATGCCTTTCGGACAACCTTTCCATGGCTGCGTTCCCGCTATGAAAAGAGTGTCAGAAACGGATATCCAAATCCTGCCTCGGCACAGCCGCCATTATCGGATGTTGCTCCGACCGCCACTCCGTCGGGATCTCTGATCCTGGCAGAGGCGGCTGTCTGTCGTCCAAAAGATGTTGTTCCGACCGCCAGCATTATAATGCGGTGGTTGGACCGAAGGGCTGTTAGTGGTCGGACTGCTACCGATGGCCTGACGGTGGTGGTCTAACGGCTATCATAATCAAGCCCAAAGTGCTTTGTGAATGAGCAAATTCCACCATTATGGCATAATTTCCCCATTTGCAAATATAGTGGTAGGGGCAGGGCTATTTGTAAAACACCTGGGGCTGTATTGCACAAAATGTCCTGGGGGTGCAACAGGCATGTGTGCCTGCTTTGTGCACCCCTAGGGTACTTCGATAGTACAGAAGGGTCCGCAAATGCTTGTGCATCCCCTTCTGCTGTAATACTGATAGCACTGGAGCACGTGCACCAGTGCTATAGTGAGAGGGCCTTACCTCATTTGCATGGGGGTGTGGCCCTATGCAATGAGAGAATCTCTTTGCCTCTATTGCCATGCCATAATATGCAAGTGTGCGCAATGGCAAAGAAGCCACAAGGAGGGGCTCTGTCAGTGTGCCCCCTGAGGGCAGCATTCTGGAGGGGACAAAGGGTATTCCATGGACCGCTAAGACACCCTCTTGCAACGGGTGCAGTCATTTACTGCACTCAATCAATCAATCAGGGGTTTGTTAAAGCGCGACTACTCACCCGTAAGGGTCTCAATGCACTTGGGGTGGGGGGGGGTGCAGGTTCCATCCATCAAGGAGGGGGTCTGTCAAAGAGCCAGGTTTTGAGGTTTCTTGCGAAGATGGGGAGCGATGTTGTCTGTCTGAGGTGGAGCGGAAGGGCGTTCCATGCTTTGGCCGCGAGGAAGGAGAAGGAGCGGCCTCCCGATCTGGTCTTTCTGGTGCGGGGGACCACGGTGTAGGAGAGCTGGGCTGATCGTAGGGTCCTTTGGGGTGCGTAGAATTTGAGTCGGCTGTTCAGGTATGCTGGTCCGGTGCCGTGGAGGGCCTTGTGTGCGTGGGTGAGCATCTTGAAGGTGATTCTCGCCTCGACAGGGAGCCAGTGGAGTGTGCGCAGGTGCTGGGAGATGTGGCAGTGTTTTGGCAGGTTGAGGACCAGTCTTGCGGCGGCGTTCTGGATGTTCTGTAGCTTGCGGGTGAGGTTTTTGTTTATTCCGGCGTAGAGTGCGTTGCCGTAATCGAGTCTGCTGGTGACCAGGGCGTGAGTGACGGTCTTTCGGTGTTCGAGGGGGATCCATTTGAAGGTCTTACGAAGGAGGCGGAGGGTGTGGAAGCAGGAAGACGAGACAGAGTTGATCTGGCGGTCCATTTTGAGCTCGGAGTCCAGGATGATTCCCAGGTTGCGTGCATGGTCCGTGGGGGTTGGCAGGTTTCCGAGGGCAGGGGGCCACCAGGTGTCGCTCCAGGCATCGGGTTTGGGCCCATGATGAGTACTTCTGTTTTGTTGGTGTTTAGTTGTAGGCAGCTGTTTTTCATCCATTTGGCGACGGCTTCCATGCCTTCTCGAAAGTTGCGTCTGGCGATGTTGGGCTCGTTGGATAGGGAGAGGATGAGCTGGGTGTCGTCTGCGTATGACACGATGTTGAGTCCGTAGGTTCTGACGATGGGGGCGAGTGGAGCCATGTAGACGTTGAAGAGCGTTGGGCTGAGGGAGGAGCCCTGGGGGACTCCGCAGGTGGTAGGTGTGGGGTCCGAGAGGAAAGGGGGAGTCTGACCCGCTGCGTCCTGCCGGAGAGGAAGGAGCGGATCCAGTCGAGGGCCTTGTCCTGGATTCCTGCGTCGTAGAGTCTGCGCATTAGGGTGCGGTGGGAGACTGTGTCGAACGCCGCTGATAGGTCGAGGAGGATGAGGGCTACTGTTTCTCCTTTGTCCAGTAGGGTGCGGATGTCGTCTGTTGCGGCGAGGAGGGCGGTTTCCGTACTGTGGTTTTTCTGAAGCCGGATTGGGAGGAGTCGAGGATGTTGTGTTCTTCAATGAATGTGGCGAGTTGGCTGTTGATGGCTGCACCTGCCTGCAAGGAATCTCTCTCCCCTCTTGAAAGTGTAGGCGGGTTGCCACCTAAACAGTGAAACACGGAGTGACTTGTAAACAGCCCCTCAGTATTTCACTTAAATGCACTGCTCCCAGTGCAGCTCGAGTTCACGGCTGCACTGAGGGCAGCGCATTCACCATAACTGTTTGCACTTGATGGACCTTTTGAAAGGTAAGCCATGGGGCAAAGAGGGAAAATGCGCCATGCGAGTAATATGGCACCTGAAATTTTATAGGCTTTGAGATATTCAACAGGGGTTTTTAGGCAAGTTTCCATCCTGAGAACACACACACATTTCCTCTTGTTATGAGCCCGCTGTCTGATTAAGATAGTCATGTGCATCTAAGACAGACTAGCGTAAATATATTTCTATTTGAGGGTTCACATTACATTTTACTTAGGGTAAGGATTTAAAAGGATAGAACATTTTTATATATCCCTATCCTTGTCTTCCTCATGTGTGCTTCAGAAAAATAGAGACACTTTATGCCTTTAAAAAATCCATTTAATCTTAATTCTATGCCTCAGGTAATCATCAATCAGTACTTGTGCATGTTTCTCTAGAGAGTTTGCTGGCTGCACAGCACTTGCATTGTACTTCTGCCTTACTCCTCTTGGACACTTCCCTTCTGGAAATCCATCACTTTCTGTTTTTCTCATTAAAAAGTGTAGCAAGCTACCACATGACCAGAGACATTCTACCTGACTGCAAGGGTGCGGTCTCCCTGTTTAGCTGATCCACCTTCCATTCTATCTGTAAGTGTGTGATCCTTCCTTCTATTCTTACAATATATACAAATCCCTGTCAAAGGCACACATATATCTTTAAAATATTAAGGAAACTATTTGGTCTCCAAACATGGCCTGTACAAATCAGTGAAATTTTGATTTTGCCTCAAATGATTGGTTTGGAGTACAAACTAGTTTGTTGTATCTTTTTTTGTGTACATAACAAAATGGGTTCATGCTATGTCAATTCCGAGAAGAAATATCACATAAACAGGTTAAATAAACATTTCAACAAAATTATGATTTACTATTTGGTAGGAAAAATTCATAGAATGTGTAAAAAAGAGAATCATTATATTGGGTGTGTGACTGTCCACCTCAAGGTAAAATATAATTTCTTGTCACATTAACCCTCCAAGTCACTAAATTAACTTGAACTCAACCCCCGGTAGCTATGGCACACAGCAGACAGACTTAATTTAGGGCAATGTGTAAATTATGAGTGCAGCACCAAAACAGTAATAAAGTCAAACCTCTAATTAATAGAAATCCCAAACTGAATTACAAACATAGAGTAAATTTTAAACAACAAAATGTCAAAAATCCAATAAAGGCAAACAAAGATATCTTTTTTTGAAGTATTAAGTGGAACTAGCACTAAAAGCACAAAGTGGCAATGATAGACTAGGAGAGCGGTCAAGCGGGACCTAGGTGCGAATTGAGGTGGAACGTGATGGAGTCCCAGTTGGATACAAGTGGATTGGTCCCGGTGAAATGTATGGAAGTCAAAAAATGCTAAACATTTTCAAAGTCACACCTCAGAAAGAGACTGTCACTTTTTTAAAGAAAATCATTAAAGTTCTTCTAAGTCCAAACACAGAAATAGACTTTTGCACTTTTTGAGAAGAAACATCCTCCTGAGCGGGCCACGACAGAATCTGCAGCCACCGTTGTGGACCCGAAGGCTGTATAGTTGAAGGAGGGTGATCCTGCTGGAGCTTTAGAACTTTCTCACTAAACATTTACTAAGTCCCAACACAACATGGGACTTAGCAGTTTTGTGGAGGAACTGGGAGCCTGGACTGGGATGAAGCTCAAATTCAGTCCGTAGAACTGCCAATCCAATACTTTTTCTGGCATGTCCTGTTGGGGCTCTGGAGCTTTAGTGGAAAAGTTTTTAAAAGTTTCCAAATTTTCTTCTGTTGCCCAAACAACTTCAGGAGTACACTTAGAAGGCCCCCAAACCTCAGGGAGACACTTAAAGACTCTCATGGTGCTAATACTAGGCAGAGGCCAATAGCAAAGTGCAGTCTAATTGACACTGGTCAGCTAGATACTTCAGCAAAAAGACAGCTAGGTGTGTTCCTGTAGGATACTCTGGTAGCATAAATACAATGTACATGCCGCTATGTCGGTGGTCTAACACTTGTGACCACCCTATGTTCCTGGGCCCCGAGGTACCATAATTATGGGTCATATGGGCCCCATGGAGGAAGTTCTCAGGAGCCCCTGTAGTTACACTTACACCAATGTGTGCTCCTCGCCGGTCTCCTAATGGTACTGGCTCCTTCAGGACCATAGGGAGGTAAGAGCCTGTACCATTAGAAGGCCAGTGAGTGACCCTGCCATGAAAAGGTTGGCAGAAAGGCAGGGAAGGGGCCCCAAACAGGACACCAGAGCGATTTTGCCAATGGGGGTGTGTGCATGGGGGCACTTGTTGTGCCCCCTTCTCTTTGCACTGTCGTGTTTGCAAGTGTGTGCCATGTATGACATGGTGCATGGTACACAGTGTGCTGACGTGCAAGTGGCAGTGCCATGGCGGTGGCATGTGCTGTATGCTCTTTATGAGCTAAATCATGCCGGTGCCGTGGAACCACCTCCACAACACTGCCAACCCAGTGTTAAAATCGTAATGTGGTAGTCAGGATGCCGCCGGGTTTGTGGCGTTCTCCCGACCACTGCAACGGCGTTCCAGCGGTCAGACCACCAAAGTCCAAATCAGGTCCTATGTGTGGGATTGTCTGTCATGGGTGGAGCTGCAACCATGTTTTTACTGTTATGTCAGTGGTTGGTGCAGACTAATGGCTTGCTGTGTCAGGCAGTGCTCTGTGTGAAATCATGTATGAATAAATGAAAGCAATTCGTAAAGCGCACAGCTAATCCAGAGGAGTGTCCCGGCGCTAGTCTGTTCAGATCAGAACAGCCACGCACAGTAAGTTCAATGAGAAAACATGCATTTTTAGTTCCTTCTTAAAGCAAGCCTTGCACTGCATAGCACACAGAGTGCACAGAATCTCGTTCAATGCCTTGTCTGCCAGCACCTAAAAGGAGAGACCTCCTGACCTTGCCAGTCGAAACTTTGGAATTCTTACAAACAGAGCTGACTAAAGAGTTCTAGAGGAAGTATAGTTGAAAATTTTCCTGAACAGGTAGTCAGGGCCTCGATTATAAAAACCTCGACTAATGAAAGTTAAAGCTTTAAACAAGATCCTCTTCCTAATGGGAATCCAGTGCAATTCCTGCAAGTATGGGGAGACTGATACCCTTCTTGATATGCCCAAGATAATCTAGGTCACAGCATTTTGGACTGTCTGAAGTTTCTTAGTCTTCTAAACGGGCACCCCAATATGCAGACAGTTGGGGTAGTCGAGCCTAGATGTAATCAAAACACGGATTACTGTCCTATGGGTCTCCACTGGCAGCAAGTCTAGGAATTTCCTAATGGAGTGCAGCAGGCCAAAGGAGGTCCCGGCTACAGAAACAATCTGGGTACCCATTGAGACCTTATAATCTATTCTCACTCCTAAATTCTTAGCTACCATGGCCAGAGAGGGGAGGGAGGGAATGTCCCTTGGCCAACTGCAGTTGGTCCAGGGATCTCTTGCTTTACCAAACAAAAGAATTTTGGTTTTGTCTGCATTGCACTGGAAAACACTCCTCTGAATCCAATGCAAGGCCTCCTTCAAACATGTAGCAAGAGAAGAAATATTATAGGGAGAAGAGTGATTGAAAATGAGAAGCAGTTGATTATCATCTGCAAATGATATGGTCGCCATCCCGTAAAATTTTATGAGAGTGGCTAGTGGGGCCAGGTAGATAATAAAAAGAGTAGGGCTCAAACAAGAGCCCTGAGATACTCCTGAAACATTGCTGCAATGTGACAAGAAACTCTCCCCCCCAACCTCTACCCACAGCGAGCCCAGCCATCTCTATGATAAACTCTTTTAGGAAACTTATCACAACAGAGAATAAGAATAACAGTTAACATTTTGTAAGCTTCATGATGAGTACTCAGACCATAAGGGGTAGGCAGAGAAGCCAAACATGTAGGATTTGGCTATGCTGTTATACCATTCTAGTGTTTCATCTGCCAGAGGGATCAGAACAAGTAAACAAGCATTTGCAATGCAATAGGTCTCGCCTTTGGGACCTTATATGTGTTTAGCTATGCAGCACATTAGCCTGGGTGCCGAAACATCTACTGTTCTTTAACATGGAGGGAAAGTAAGCACCAAACTGCGTGACATGCCAGGTATGGGAACACATGGAGAGAAATATTGTCTTTCAGCGGGAAATGGTATAGTCCAAAGCTCTGTTTTTAATATAAAATCAGGGCCTTCGGTGGTCATGTCACTGAAAATACAAGATTTGAAAAAAATATTGTTTACGGGTGCTCGTGGAAGACAATTTCTATGGACTGGAATCTAGAGAATGCTAAAGATATTCTGGCATTATACTGACCTCTGCTGGTCGTTTTCTGTCAAGAAAGTTAAATAGAGGCAGTTGCCCGAAAATTAAAAAAAAGAAAGTCCCTCAGCAGAAAGCAATTCTGGTATTTTACTGACCTCTGCTGGTCGTTTTCTATCAAGACAATTAAATGGAGGCAGTTGAACAGAAAAAAAGCCCCTAAGCGGAAGCAGACAAGTCCTAGGGCTGATCCCCAGTGTCCACAAAGTACATACACATATAAGTATATAATAAGTATATACTAAAGTATATACAAGAGGTCTCGAATGCTCGACCTGAAAAATCAATGGTGTCCTGGGAGCCCCTGTGTATGTCGAAAAGGTGTAACTAGGCCAGGGTCTTGGAAGTATGCCAACTTATCTAATTTTGAGTACTTAGATATGATCGCAGGTACAGAGGGTGAAGTTCTGATGGTGTATCACTCGCATTGTGCACGTGTGCATACTCCACTTCTGGAACTACTCCACTTCTTTCATCTGGTGGCTCACTGGGGACCTGGAGGAATAGCTCCTGATTGAGTCTTTAATAAGTGCAAGTTGTTTCAGCAAGTTATGTGCCTTCTTCGGTGTTACAAACACATGTGACCTGCATTTACACAGGATTCGTACAGAATGGCATATGGAAGATTGAGTTCTCAATGTTTTTTGTTAATGGGGATGAATTTGCACCGGGTGTCTTGAACTGCCTGACTGAAATCTGGATTACATGACAATGTGGAACCCTCTTAATGTATGCTGTCTCTTTCATGGGCTAAATGAAGGATTCTGTTGATCTCTTTGTAATTGATCAGTTTGATGATGAACGGGCATGAAGGAGCTCAAGGACTGGTCTCAGGACGGTGTGCTGTTTCCACCACAAATACATGCAAGAGATGCTCACATCCAAAGACAAAGATAAGTTGATTTTCAATTAATTCCTCTGCCCATGGCATACTTATGGTTTCAGGAATGCTAATTATGTCCAGGTTGCTACTCTGGGAGCAGGCTTCTAAATCCTCATTCTTAGCCTTTATTCATTTGATTTCTGATTTCAGCTCACTTTGTGTTTTCATTTGTTGGGCAGCATCATCCTCAATGTCAGAGATCGACCTTTCAGCCACATTAATTCTTCTGTGTTGTCAGTCCAACAGCTCCTTCATATCATCCATATATTGTGTGTGAGAGTCTATTTTGTTTTTATTTGGAGCCAGGCTACCCCTCATCTCCAGGAACAGTGACTTGACATTAAGATCAATCGCAACATCAGGGACACGTGACCCAGAGCACCATGAAAGCATACCGCACATGCTGGTGAGTTTTGGTGACACTATAAATTTGATCGAAGTGATATGTGGGAGGCTCGGGGGCACGTGGCTGCAGACTGTGCCGGAGGGAGAGAGTAGCCGACTTACAGCAGGTGCTGGCGCTGACTGTACATGGAAGCCTCAGACCAGGTGCCAAGGCCATTTGTTGGGATGTTGAATTTGGCCTGGAACACCAGCCACATGCTGATTGAGGAGCCACAATTTTCTTTCAATATTTTGTCCACTTTAATTGTTACAAGCTGTTAGACTTGGCATCTTTTGGCGTGTTTCCCCTGAGTTTTTTGCTTTCTGACCTCTTGGTTTTTGACTCTGTATGTGCTGGCTTCTGTTTCTGCGCACTTTTCTCACTGCTGATCAGTGGTAAAGTGCAAGTGCTCCTGTGGTAAAATGTGTTATGGATTGGTGTTTCCATGATTGGATCTTTGATTTACTTGTTAGTCCCCAGTAAAGTGCA
Organism: Calotriton arnoldi; assembly: GCA_963921515.1. NCBI lineage: Eukaryota > Metazoa > Chordata > Amphibia > Caudata > Salamandridae > Calotriton > Calotriton arnoldi. The sequence goes on from CAWUFW010003454.1 coordinate 1,210,732, forward strand.
CTGAGTGTGCCAGGGCCTGTAAATCGAATGCTACTAGTGGGCCTGCAGCACTGATTGTGCCACCCACGTGAGTAGCCCTGAAAAGGTACCCCAGACCTGCCATTGCAGAGTCTGCGCGCAGTTTGTAACTGCCATGTCGACTTGGCCAGTGCACACACTGGCCGGTCCCTAACCTTCCCTTTTCTTGCATGTCAGACACCCCTCAGGTAGGCCCAAGGTACCCCTGTGGGCAGGGTGCAGTGTAAGTGAAAGGGGGACATGCCCTGGTGTGTGTGGCATGTCCTGATAGTGAATTACAGCCAATTTCGTTTTTCACTATTGCAAGGCTACCAGTTCCCCATAGGATAGAATGGGAGGTTTGTTTATAACATCTTATAAACATAACTGGCCCAGGGAATTCGATAAGAAAATAGAATTTAGTATGCCTGAACTCAGAATCTAAAGATGCATCTTTTAGTGAAGGTGATTTTTACATTCTGTGTTTGAAAATACCACTTTTAGCAAGTAGGTATTTTCTTGCTCAGTCATCCCGTGTGCCTCTGCTGGAATGTGGATTGCCTGTCTGGGTTTTGGATGACAGAAGGATGGGGGAGCAGGAGGGGCGCCAGATGGTCTAGGTAGGTCAGGAAAGGGCTGAAGAGACCTGGGTTACAATGGGGGAAGGGGGAGGAGATTTCCTTGCACCTCAAAGGGCCTGCTCTGCCTCTGACAAATGCCGTCTCCACCTCCTGCCAGGAATTCACACCAGAGAAGGCAGAACTGGTCCTGACCGGGCACAGGCCCTCTCTGCCTAAGAGATCAAAGGATTTTTGGACATAAATGCTGGGTCCCAGACCCCTGAACTTTAGAACTCATCTGGACAAGAAGACTGCCAAGAAGAAGAGCCGGAGAAGCTGCAAAAAGGAACGACTGCTTTGCTGGGTGCTTTGCTGGGCTGACCTGCAGTGGCTGCTTTTGTCTTGGGTAGTGAAAGGCCTGGACTGGACTTTCTGCAACCTAAATTTGTGAGTCTCTCCAAGGGCTTGAGGTAGAGCTTGCCCCCTGTTCACGAAGTCTCAGGAACAGCAAAGACTTCAAGTTCTTCGACCCGCAGCACTGGGGACTGTGTGTTTTGTGCTGCAACCCGAAGAACACCAACTCGACGACGTCTACGATGCCACTGCCGACTCCGTGTCCTGAAGGCAACGCAGAGGGCACCGCCGCAACGCCGCACCGCAACCCTGGTCTCACCGACGACGCCTGTTGACGCCGCCACCGAGCCGCTGCTTGCACCGCGACCTGTGGGCACCGCACTCCGCACCGCCTCGCTTCACGCCGAAGCTTTGGCACTGCAGAGGGCACCGCCGCAATGTCGCAACGCCGCACCGCGACCCTGGTCTCACCGACGACGCCTGTTGACGCCGCCACCGAGCCGCTGCTCGCACCGCGACCTGTGGGCACTGCACTCCGCACTGCCTGGCTTCACGAGGACGCCTTGGCCTGCCTGACGCCGCCACTTCCCGCCGAGATCAACGCCGCTGCTTGCACCGTAGTTCGGGGGCACCGCTCGTAAGTTACACGACGCACCGCCCTCATCCCACACCGCAGCCTTGGCCTACCGACGCCGGCGCCATCGACTCCAGTTCGTCAGCCGACGACAGCGCTTCAGCAACGACGACGCCGCTGCTTGCACCGTGATCTGCCAGCACCGTGACGAGCACCGCCTTCATCTCGCACCACGACCCTGGTCTCACCGACGATGCCATCTGATGCCGCCACCGAGCCACTGCTCGCACCGCGACCTGAGGGCACTGCACGCCGCACCGCTGCACTTCGCACCGCAGCACCCGACGCCTGCCGACGCCAGCGCTCCTGACTCCATCAGAGAGGAGATCGACCTGCAACGCGTGTGACTTCGAGGGCCCCATCGCCCTGCATCTCTGAAAGGTACTGTTTGCGGGTCTTCCCGACACCGTAGCTGGCCTGCAACCCCGTGGTCAGCCAGAACTGTTTTGGATTTGTGTGTTCATGACGCCGTGGTAGCCCGGATGGCGCTATCCACACAAGGAACTCTTTTTAATCAGCGTATTTTTGAATTGTGAACTTTTAAGTATAGTATTGTGGTTCTTTATCGTTTTTGGTCTTGTTTTAATTATATAAAAATATTGGATATTTTTCTAAACTGGTGTGGTGTCCTTTTGTAGTGCGTACACTGTATTACTGTTGGTTATGTGCAAATGCTTTACACACTGCCTCTAAGATAAGCCTGACTGCTCGTGCCAAGCTACCAAGGGGGTGAGCAGGGGTTATTTTAGGAGTGTAACTCCCTTATCCTGACTAGGGTGGTGGTTTTTGCCTGGCTTTGGCCCACGCCCAAGCCTACTAAAAATCCCATTTCTAACACAAGCACTAATATTAAATATTTTTATAATGGAATACCTCAACCAGTACAGCTATATAGGCTTACTTACCTGTCAGTATTTTTTTCGAAAATTTGTCCTTGATATTGTGTCCCATTTTGGGTATATAGCTGGTTCTTGGGCAAACAATTTTCACCACAATGAAGGTTTTAATTGCAGAGAATGCCTTGGGTTCCAAGTTCACTTCCGGCAAATTCTTCCAGAGCTTCTCAGATTGGTGGTGCTTGGAACTGATGGTCATTTTACATGTTTCTGCAGAGATAATGAGCGTCCAAGAGTCCTTGAGCAACACCATAACAATAACATGGTTTAAAGAATAATCTTCAGATGACCCTAAAATTTACAAGTCAAGATGCATAGGCTTGTATTGAAGATGAAAACTTTCATGATAATTGTCCTACAGAATTTGCAGGAGTTGCTTGAAGACTAATTACTTTTATCATGCAAGGAAAGTGGCTTCAAGTTAGGCCTATAAACCATGGTACAGATCTTCTTTTCCTCGACCCCTGTAAATAATTAATCAGTGGAGAAAATAACTTTGTGGAAGAAACCAAGAAGCAAGCTGATCAACCTGCTGGCTAAAGTCAATCAATCAATCAATCAGGGAATTGTAAGCGCGCTACTCACCCATGAGGGTCTCAAGGCGCTGGGGGGAGGGGGGGTGCACAGATCCGTTCAGCCGAAGAGCCAGGTCTTGAGGGTCTCCCTGAAGGTGTTCAGATTGGGGGCAAGTCTGATGCCCGTTGGTAACTCGTTCCAGGTTCTGGCTGCAATGTGGGAGAACAATCTTCCGCCTGCTCTGGCTCTGTTGATGCAAGAGGTTTCAGCCAGTACGAGGTTGGCAGATCGGAGATTTCTTTTGGGTACGTGGAAGTTTATTCTGTTGTTGAGGTATTTGGGTCCGTTGTTGTGTAGGCATTTGTAGGCGTGGGTGAGGATTTTGAAGGTGATTCTCTTCTCCACGGGGAGCCAATGTAGTCTCCGCAGGTGTTGGCTGATGTGTTCGTTCCAGGGGATGTTGAGGACGAGTCTGGCTGCGGTGTTTTGTATTGTCTGAAGTTTGCGGAGAAGGGACTTGTTGATGCCAGCGTAGAGAGCGTTTCCCTAGTCCAGCCTCCTGGTGATAAGTGAGTGGGCGACTGTCTTCCTTGACTCCGGGGGGATCCATTTGAAGGATACGGAGGGTGTTGAAGCAGCTGGAGGTGATGGCGTTGACCTGTCGGTTCATGGTGAGTGATGAGTCGAGTATGATGCCGAGGTTTTTGATGTGGTCTGTGGGGGTAGGTGGGCTTCCGAGGGCGGTGGGCCACCAGGTGTTGTCCCATGCTGAAGGGGTGGTTCCGAGGACGAGGACTTCTGTCTTCTCGGCGTTGAGCTTTAGGCAGCTGTTGGTCATCCAGACTGTGACGTCTTGCATCCCTTTCTGGAAGTTTAGTTTTGCGGTGGCAGGGTCTCTGGTGAGGGATAGGATGAGCTGGGTGTCGTCGGCATAGGATACGATGTTGAGGTCGTGTTGTCGGACGCTGGCTGCGAGGGGGGCCATATAGACATTGAAGAGTGTCGGGCTCAGTGATGACCCCTGAGGGACTCCGCAGGTGATATCCGTGGGGGCGGAGAGGAAGGGTGGCAGTCTGATCCTTTGGCTTCTTCCGGTGAGGAACGATCGGATCCAGTCCAGGGCGGTCCCTTGTATGCCGGCTTCGTGTAGTCTGCTGACTAGAGTGCGGTGAGAGACAGTGTCGAAAGCTGCAGACAGGTCGAGGAGGATGAGGGCTGCAGAGTGGCCTTGGTCCAGGAGGGTGCGGATGTCGTCTGTTGCGACGAGTAGGGCAGTCTCGGTGCTGTGGTTGCTCCGGAATCCAGATTGGGAAGGGTCGAGGACGGCGTTCTCTTTGATGAACCGTGTCAGTTCTCTGTTGACAGCTTTCTCTGCTACTTTGGCTGCGAAGGGGAGGAGCGAGATGGGCCGGTAGTTCTTGAGGTCGGTGGGGTCAGTCGTGGGCTTCTTGAGCAGGGGCCTGACTTCTGCGCACTTCCAGCTGTCCGGGAAAGTGCCTGTTGTGAAGGTGGTGTTGATGGTCCGCTGTAGTTCTGGCGCGATGGTGTCGGTGGCTCTGTGGTAGATGTGCGGGGGCAGGGGTCAGTGGGGGCTCCTGAGTGGATGCCTTTCATGGTCGCGGCGGTGTCCTCGGTCGTGATTGGGGTCCAGTAGGTGATGGTGGGTTGGCTGGTGTCTCCGGGGGGGTGGGAGGCTGGTTGTGGTGTCTTGTGGATGGTCGACGAAGTTATCGTAGAGTGTTCTGATCTTGAGGTGGAAGTAGGTCCCAAGCTTGTCGCAGAGGTCTTGGGATGGGGTGATGTCGGTGGCTTCGCTGCTTGGGTTGGTGAATTCCTGAATGACAGTGAAGAGTTCCTTGGAGTTGGTGGCGTTGGTGAGGATTTTGTTGTGGATGAAGTTCCTTTTGGTTGTTCTGATTTGGTTGTGGTAGTTCGTCATGGCGTCCTTGTAGGCGGAGTAGTTGTTGGTTGTTTTGGTGTTCCTCCACGTCTTCTCCAGGCGTCTGCAGGTGCGTCTTGCTTCTTGGAGATCTGTGGTGAACCAGGCGGCTTTCCTGGGACGTCGTTTGCCGGGGTTGCGTGGCGGGCGAGTTCGTCTGCGCAGTTGGAGATCCAGGTGTGGAGTCCTCTGGCTGCGGTGTTTGCACCGGATGCCCAGGTGGGGTTTTCTCGGGTGAGGGTGGATCTCAGTTGCTCGTCGGTGACCTTGCTCCAGTTCCTTCGGGGTGGGCGGGGGGGTGGTTTCGGTGCCTTGGGTTTGTCGATGGTGAAGTGAACGCAGTGGTGGTTGGTCCAAGGTGGTTGCGTTGTGTGGTTGAAGCGGACGCTGTTGCCTGCGGCGAAGATAGGGTCCAGGGTGTGTCCTGCTCTGTGTGTGGGCGTGGTGACGAGTTGGTTGAGTCCGATGTTGGCGAGGTTGTACCGGAGGGCGGTGGAATTGGGGTCACTGGGGTTGTCGAGGTGGAAGCTGAGGTCTCCGATGATTATGTAGTTTATTGAGGCAATGGCGTGGGGTGCGATGAAGTTGGTGATGGCGGTGGCGAAGGGTGTCCGGGGGGTCTGTAGACAAGGGTTTCTCGGAGTGTGGTGTTGGGGCTGGTTTGGATCTGGAAGTGCAGGTGTTCGGCGGCAGGGAAGGTTTCGCTGGAGGTGGTGAGGCGGAGGGTGCTCTTGTGGGTGATGGCGAGGCCCCCTCCTGGGTGGTTGGGGCGGTCTTTCCTCTGGATCTTGTATCCGTCCGGGATAGCGGTGCTGATGTAGGGGGCGGAGGTGGCGTTGGTCGAGGTCTCAGTGAAGAAGGCTATGTCGGGCGAGAGAGAGTCGAGTAGGTTCCAGATTTCCGTGGCGTGTTTGTGTAAGGAGCGCACGTTGAGGAGGATGCATCTTAGGGTGTCGTTGGAGCCGGTGTCTGTGGTTCCGGGAGTCGGGGTGGAGGAAAAAGTCTGGCGGCAGTGGTGGCAGGAGAATTGTCCGTGGGTCGAGGCAGGCGAGGCCTGGAGGCAGTCTCTGAGTCTTCCGGGGTTGAGTGCGAGGAGGGCGGCGTTGTCGTAGTGGTGGGGGGCCGTGGATCCAGGGTTCCTGGCGCTGGTCGCGGACGGGCGCAGACGGGCTTGCCTTAGGCGCGCCTTTGGCGCGCCAGCGGTGCGACCGCGCAGCGGCCGCCATTGAGTAGGGGAGGGGGCGGGACCAGCGGTAGGGAGGCGGGAGCGGGGGCTGTGTCCGGGGGAGGGGCCGCAGGGGCAGCAGCGGCGGGAAACTAGCTTTACCAAAGAATAAATAAACAGTACTTGGTAATGAATAAACAGTGAGTCAGAAGCTTTGCCCAAAAAGAAATAACAGTAAGCCAGAAGCTTTGCCCAATTTCAATACAGTGAACAGTAGGTCAGGAGGAATGCGGGCAGTGAAAATGAAACTGACGACCTTGAGACTGAGGCGGGCTGCCGGCGCGAACCCTTCATGGGGGAGGACTCGAGACTGCGGCGGTGACTCGAGACTGCGGCAGTGGAGCGGAGCTGCTGGGGAGAGTGCTGGCCTGGACCGGGGGTCTAGGTTTCACACGCGCCCCCCCCGCAGCAGCCGCCATTAAGTAGGGGAGGGGGGGCAGGACCAGCGGTAGGGAGGCTGGAGTGGGGGCTGTGTCGGGGGAGGGGCCGCAGGGGCAGCAGCGGCGGGAAACTAGCTTTACCAAAGAATAAATAAACAGTACTTGGTAATGAATAAACAGTGAGTCAGAAGCTTTGCCCAAAAAGAAATAACAGTAAGTCAGAAGCTTTGCCCAATTTCAATACAGTGAACAGTAGGTCATTAGGAATGCGGGAAGTGAAAATGAAACTGACAACCTTGAGGCTGCTGCGGGCTGCTGGCACGAATCCTTCACGGGGGAGGACTCGAGACTGCGGCGGTGACTCGAGACTGCGGCAGTGGAGCGGAGCTGCTGGGGAGAGTGCTGGCCTGGACCGGGGGTCTAGGTTTCACCCGGGGGTCTAGGAGTATAGGCCAATCCCATGGCTCAACTATGACACAGCAAGAAGGGCCCACTCTCGGGAGAAATTGGTATAAATGCAGGCATGAAGCAATGTTTTTTTTTGCTAGCTCCATCAATCTTCATTCTGTACAAATTATTCTACAAACTCACATGGCTGCTCTACCAATTATCCCCAACAATGTGGAAAGTCTTAGCCGTGACAATATACCACTTCTACATTCAGTAGATCACTCAGCAGTTCTACAGAGCACTGCAAATGACCTTCACCGTCTCCTGGAAACCATAGGATTATACTGCACGCCTAAAATATTTTCAAGTTCTGGTCAGTTTTATTTATTTATTCATTTTTTTCATAATATTTAAGGTGTTCCAAGTACATCACTGATCAGGTAAGTAGTACAGTAAGAAGAAGGCTGCAATTTAGGAGCAAGGTGATCTTCCAGATTGCTGAGTAAGTGTTCATTTTTGTGGCCTTGCATGGCTTTGTAAAGAAATGTAACACAACGCAGCTACTGACGCTGCATTACATTACACTTCAATTTGGGAGACGTTCCATGGGTGATGCATGGGCGTTCCCAGGCATCCACACATGGATTTTGGTGCATTCCCAGATTTACTAAAACAAATAAACCTGGGAATGCATCAAAATGCTACACCATCCCAAGTGAGGCGTACCGAGGAGAAATATCTTTATTTTTCCTTGTTATTTCCTCTTTCCACGTGTGCTACATTCTACAGCACACATAGAACCAGGAAAATACCTCTAAGAATCGTTTTTGTGCAAGAAGGTGTTCCGTCCTGCACAAAAACAATCCTGCCTGTAACGCAGGCACCCTTGTACTATAGTTCAAGCGTGCCTGTGTTGGTGCTAGAGAGCACACAGTGTGCCAGTTCCCTCACACAACACAGCGGAGCAACTTTGCTTGCTGCCCTGAGCTGCGTGAAAGATTAGTAAATATGACCCAAAATGAGCAGCAAGGAAGATTTTCACAGTATAGGAGGAACACGGTAAATGGAATGGGGCAAAGAAAGAAACTGCAAATGAGCAGATACAGGCAAGCAGTTCACTGCGCAACTCAGTTTAGAGTCAGAAAATGCATTACAGTTCAGCACCAAGAGGACATGCAGTCTAACCATTGCATGATAATAAGAAATGAAAATAGAAGGGGATAGAGTAATAATCAAATATAATACCATTGTAGTGCCAACCACGATGGACAAAGTCTACCTTTCCTTGATTACTTATTCTATGCCAAGTGCAATTAAAATGCCAAATGTTATCTTAAGAAGTAACTGCTCCCTTTTCACTAACCTGCTAGGATTCATTCAGACATGGCTGTCACCATTGTCCAGTGTATGTAAATGAAGCCACATTTATAATGAGGCCTACGATTAGAGATATGCAAAGTTTATATTACAGCAGCAAAATATTTTGAGTAGGTCACGGTTATTGGCCTTCATATATTTTACAAAGTTGCTCACTTTTCCACTGCCTGTCTTGAATCATAGTTACCTCTCCCTAGTGTCTGTTGGTGCTAAACTAGATGTATTTTTCTTGCAAGCACTATGAAACTGTATTGCCCCAGTAGCTCATAAGCATTTTGTATCGGTGAGCGAACCGTGCTCACCGATCCTGACAAGTGGCTTAAATGACTTAACACTCCAGAGGGAAAGGTCTGTCAGATTGCTCTGAAATACAAAATCAATCAGGTATGCGAGTTGTGCTAGTAACTTGCTAGCTGTGCTTAATTTGTAAAAGAATTAGGGCCTTCTTTTGAGTTTGGTGGTCAATAGGACCGCCGAACCCGTAGTGGCGGTCTGACCACCGCCACACTGTGGACCCGCCCGCTGTATTATGACTGGTGCAGTTGGACCACCACAGGACCGCTGCGACTGCCAGGGATCCAGGATTCCACAGCGGTCGTGCAGCAGTTAGAGGCTGAAATGTGCTGGTGGTGCCACAGCGGCACTGCTGAGCATATTTCAAGTTGCCTCTCCACCGCCCTTTTCATGGCGTGAGCCCGTCATGAAAAGGGGGGCAGAGACTCAACAAAGACACCTCTGGGCCTGGGGATGTATGCTGGATTTATACCCCCAGTTCCTGCATAGTGTGGCATTCATGCCACACCGTGCAGGAAGGTGCAGTCGGCACTCTGAGAGCGGCGGTCTGCATGTTAGGCTCTTCTATGAGCCTAACAGACCGCCACTGTCAGACCACCCCACAACCACCCGCCAGACCAGGATTAAAGTCCTAATCTGGTGGGCGGGAGCACCACAGCTTTTGCAGCCCTACAGCGGATGGCACGTTGCACCGTCTGCTGTAGGACTGCCAAAGTCTTAATAAGGACCTAAGTGTGCGGTCCCAGCGTTTTGCTCAGAAACCAATGGCTGCTGCTACTGAATATCAGTGTGCCAAATACTAAGCCTGTGTAGTCTTGATTCCAATTCATGTCTCTTTAATCCACCACCAGACACTCCCTATACCCTTATCCTCCTTTTACAGGTTCCTGCTTTCGCCTATTGTCACAGTTTTCTGTTTTTCTCGTCTGCCTTTTTTACACTCCTGTTTGATTTTCTATCTTTTGCTGTGAGCCAAATTCTCTTGAGTAAAAATAAGTACCGGTCCCTAAAATGAGTGCCGGTGGGCTCAGCCAGCTACTACCAGCTCAATTTAAGCACTGCTTTCTAGCAATTTCTAAGAGAGTTCATAACGTGCATAGCTTTGAGTAACACAACATTCATTAGGGATAGGCACATCAAATTAACCTGCACCCAAAATCATGCGAAAGTCCTGCTTTTCAGGTGAAAGAGAAACTTATATAGAACTTTGTGACTTTTGCACAGATTAAGACGTTTTTGAGAGTAATACATAAAAGCCACGCGATAAACACTTTGTGCACCCCCTCTACTTAATAATAGTTCACTTTAGTACTGAAACAAACTTATGGTTAGGGCTTGCTTTGAATTTGATGTTTAAATAGTACAACATAGTACCTGCTCTGAGAACAGCTTTCGAGCAGGTGATGTTTTAAAGAAAAAATAACTTCTCGTTTATGTGACAAGTCAAATGTCAACGCAAAAAAGAGATAATAAAGACAAACCTGCATCCTAACCAAATTACAATGATGTATTTCCTGAAAGCCACCCAAGTAAAACTATTTATTTTAACTAAAGTAATCAAGATTAATGTCAGCAGTTATGACACACGCTGTTTGGAAAGAAACACATAGAACAATTGCTCAGGGCAAGCTTCATTAGGAAATCAGATAGAATTAGTAAAAGTGATTATATTTCAAAACTCGGCGGCAGCCGCGCGCGCTGCCATAGAGAGCAGCCTCCAATTAACACAATTGGCCTTGTTCAAAATCAGCCTTTGTAATCTCATTAGCTTATAATGTTTTAATCATTCGTGAGAGTTAAACAATACAAGAGGAATGTACTGAATAAGGTATAAAAAATGAACATGTAACAAGTTGTAAACAGTAATGGAGACAAGCACGATAGCGCAGAGCACAATAGTATTTTGGATTCAAAAATATCGTTCTTTCTAAATTCAATATTTACACAGATCAGTTAGATTTATTTTAAATGGATATCTGTTTGAAAATATTAGAGGCAACATATTATAACACTGAAAAAGGAAGCTAAAAGTGACATATCGTAGCACTAAGCTACATCAGATTGCATTCTGAGTCGCACGAATTTCAGTCCATTTTCATGGCCTGTGGCACTGACTGCAGGCAGAATCCGAAGGGCTTCTTAGTAAAAGATGCGAAAATGGGTCTCAGATTCCAGGATTACGTCATCAAACAAAGGAACATGCTTGGAAACCTGTAGAACCCAATATAGGCTATTGTTTATGGTGCAGGATGGATTAATATAATATTGGTAAAATAACATTGGAAAGGAATACATTGATAACCTATAAGCATATATTCACTCTACCGAACCTACTCTGAACACCCACCACAGACAACACATTATTTAAAGGGATGGCTCTTCAAAACGTTGCTGGCTTTGGGTGGGCGTTCAGAGTAGGTTTTGAATATTTATTTCAAGTGCTTTCCATACAAGAGCCTTTCACACAGGGAATACAAACACCTAATACAAGTAAAACAAAAACGGAACGTACACAATCAAAATAATAAAGAAAACTATCAAAGGCTCGTTAAAAGATAACTTATCAGCATTGAGTTCATGAAGCGTAGTGGCTTTCACCATGAGTTATCTTTGGAGGCTCATGCTGGTTGATTCTTTAACTATAGCAATCAAGATCGTCTTTTCCCTGATTTTGTTGTACAATGGACATGTAAGAATGAAGTGGAACAAGCCCTCTTTCAGGCCACAAGCGCAGTTAGCTGAGGGGTTCTTATTTCTTTTCATTAGAACTGTGTGTGCGAGTTCTGCTTCTCATCATGGCAAACAGCCTCCTATCTCTGGGGTTTAAGTCCATCCATCAAGAATGACGGTACATGTTGGGAGGCATAAAAGAGGCCAGACTGGCCCACGGGGTGAAAGTTGTATAGAGCAGTTTCTAGTTTTCTTGAATAGTACATCTCACTTCATGTTCATGTTTGGTGAATTGCTTCTTAACAATTATGTAGATTTTTCTTGGGGTATGTGGCTCAGCCTAATTGCAAGTGACTGTCAGTAGCCTGTCTCTTTCTGGTGGAGGCACACCTGGTTAGATCCCCTCTTCCCCCAAGGGACAATGTATGTTGCACCCCGTTCGGAGATAAAGAGAATCAACAGCTGTTTCTAACTCTTCTCTATGATGAGTTAGGCTGAACTATGTACAGAGTGTTATGAGTCAGACATCTTGTCAGAGATACTCTTACCTGCAGGGGAATATATATGTGCCTGACCAGCAACCCAATCCATGCAAACAGTGGACACACACAGCTGGTGTTATTTCTTAATAGTAGGTTATTTATTATGCACTAGTAGCACATACAGCTTATGTATCAGAATGATAATATTTATTATGGTATTCTCAGCAGTCATTTATTGAAATAAAATTAATATTAGAAAAACTCAAAGTATTTTACATCACACATCCCTAGTTCACCTAATAGATTTGTCTAGTCCCTATCTAACACCTATATATATGTTATCAGACTCATTATTATTGTATAGAATGAGCTACTAGTAGTCTCCCTAGCTGTCTTTTGTTAAGTCATGCAACTATCACCACATACCTCAGAAAGCTGTTGGGACTGCAGTCAGATAATGACTGTCCAGCAATCAGTCTTTGTGTTTGCCCCACACAATTTTACGGATCTTTGTATACATTTTCCTCAATAATTCTCTATGGAGAGGGAAGTTGGAAGTTCATGGGTATTTGTGTCTTATTATACATTTTTCTCCAATGATTCTCTGTGGAATGAGGAGGGAGAAGTTTCTTGGCATCCTTTCATATTTGCACAACCAATGTCTCTGTCAGAGACACGCTCGAAAGGTGAGCTCATGTGTCCAAGTTAGCTTCCGTCTTTCTTCCAAACTTGTTCTGTTTGTAGCCGGACAGCCTTGTAGTGCTAATCACTACACACATGCAGTCCTCCGGATTAGACAATGGAAGGAGCAGTCGCGGCTCCTGGAGGGAGTGCTGCGGGGCTGTGGGCAGGGTGGAGGGTAGTAAACTCCGGCATACGGCCGAACGGAGTTAAGTACATAAATAAATAAATAAAATGAATTACATTGCGCGCACTGCAACGCCAAATGGCGATGCGGCGCGCGCAATGTAATTCGTTTTATTTATTTATTTATGTACTTAACTCCGTTCGGCCGTATGCTGGAGTTTACTACCCTCCACACTGACCCTCCCCCGCCCCGCCCCACCGCCCCGCAGCACTCCCTCCAGGAGCCGCGACTGGGAAGGAGAATTATTTCTGCTTTCTTTGTGTTATATTTGTTAGCTCAACTGATATTCTACAGCTAGAATAATGTTGCGATCTCACACACACGTTATCATCACTATTAGGAACATTAGTTTTCTAGTACCTAAGTCTTACATGCTTTAAAGAGTCAGTGCCTTTCATATTAAAGACAATCAGGCCTTACTTGCATGTTGCATGTATGTATTCACAGGAAAGCTCTGCCGCACACAACACTTCCAGAATTAGGCCAAGCCGTTAGGGTCTTCTTCACAGGTCAAGTCATATTTTGATTTGATACACATGAAAAAATTCTCATTCCAGGTTTTTTCAATGAAATGGTTTCTAACAACCTTACAATGCTATCTTGCTTCTGGTCTTTCCTTGTACCACTTGGACAATGTGGCTTGCAATTGCTTTTTCAGGACATGGGGCAAGTGTAAACATGGCACTTAATGATGTCTATGATTGCATGTTTGCCTTTTTGTTAGGTGTGTCCCAGTTCAGGTTGTGGATTACAGTCAGGCCTAAGTAGCTGAAGGTCTTAACTTCTTCAACGTTTGTGCTCACGATGGTACACACTTTTTTTGCAGTTGTTTTTTTCCATAATGACCATCATCTTTGTTTTTTTGCTGTTCGTCCCTTTTATGAACAAAATATGTTAATGGCTGTTAGTTGAGCCTGTAGTTCTTCTGGGGTGTGCAGAATAAGGATAGAATCATAAGCATAAAGTAGAGCTGGAACTTGTAAACATGGCTAATCTTGAGAGGCTTTCAGGACATCTTTGTAGAAATCATTTAGGTAGAGCAAAAAGAGCAGTAGGGTAAGTAGGCAACCCTGTTTGACTCCGGAGATGGAAAACTGTCTTTTGAGCAGTCCTTTTTGTTCAGCCTTACTTGTGATGTAGTGTCTGTATACACCATTTTTATGAGATATAGCAAGGATTGATCTAGGCAGTTTGCTCCATAATCTATATCTCAGTACTAGATTTAAAGCCAATGTGAAATCCAGTGTTGCCACATAAAGAGGCATTGTTTTGCCTTGCTGTACCTATGTACTATGTCGAAGCAGACAGAAACTTGATCAACAGTGAAAAGTCCTTTCCTGAAACCCCCTTGGATTGGGTTTATTTTGTTTTAGTTAGCTGTCCAGTCTACCAGATCTCTAATATCAAGTTAGAGTATATTATGCAGTTGATATTGATGAGGCTGATGGGTCGATAGTACTTTAGGATATTCTTTTAATCTATTGTATAAGTGGATAATTGTGCTGTTCAGCCAGGAGACAGGGATTTTGATGATGGTTGCAGCCAGCATTTTTGCCTACCATTCTGGCTCTTGTTTAAGAGCACAGGTGGTATCATGTGTAGCCCCGGGATTTCCTCTTAGTTCTTCGGTTGCCTACTTGAATTTCTCCTATCCAAAGTTTTTTTTCTTACTTCATGTCCTTAAACTCTTACTACCTTTTCAGGGGATAAATGAGGAGAAGATTCATCAGATGGATTGCTGCGAGATACATTTGCTGAGCTGAAAACGTCAGAAAAGTGAGTTATCCATGTCTCCTCTGGGGGATTTGCATTAAGTGGAATCCTTAAGGCATCTAGCTCATCAGCAATTTTTCTACAGAATTTCCATGAATCATTCTGTAATGCTGCTTTCCCCAGAGTATTCATAGTATTTACTTCATCCTTTTTTAAATTGAAATTATATAGCACTTTCTAGCCTTCTATATAACTTCTATGGGGGTGTTTGTGTGAACTAGGCTCCTTAGATCTTTTTTAGCTTGCCTGCAATCCTCATTGAACCAAGCGATGCTGTCTGGTTTTGTGGACCATCTTGGCCTATTTCCATACAGGTTTCTCATGACTGTAGGTGTCATTGAGCATAAGAAATTTCTGTAAGAGACCATCCTGTTTTTTTGCAGCCCAGTTTCCTTCATCAAGTTGAGTATTATTTTTGCTCCTTAGGGTTCATCTCCCCAGTCCTCCAATTTGGATTCCAGGGCCTGATTCCTTCTTAATCTTACTTTGGAGTTAAACTCCCAAGAACTATTTAGCCTCTCTGTTTCCGGGGCCTTGTTGGCTATATCTCCTTTGAGGTTTAGTTGGAGAAACTTGCGGTCGCTCTCCAGTCTCCATTTCAGTCCACATTTTTGTCATCTGATATCTGCCCTTAGCAGATGGCATTTAGGATTTTTATATATCTTTCCTTCCATTTCTAATGGGTGTATATATTTCTTATCCTCAATCTAAAATTATCAACCAGATGATGTCGCAAATTTGGATGCTACTGGGCAAATTATCACAATTTTTTGTTTGGGTGCAATTTTCAACCCTTCAAGCTTTATGGATACCTCCTCTGTCTCTTGAGCAGTCAGCTGTGTAGTGCATTTAGCTTGATGGATATAACCTTGAATTATCTATGGGAATGCATTCCATGTTTCCTGTAGGACCATAATTTTAAAATTTGTCAAAAACTCTGTCAGTTTCAAATCACCTCCTTTTTGAGGAATGCCGGCCATGTTCCACGACAGCTTGGTGTTTTTTCCCCACCCCTGCCCTTTCGTGGTTGCTATTGGTCAATCTGGACTTTTCTTCAAGAGCTCTAGATCATTCCTGGTAGTGGCACTATTTATATCCTTGAATGGCTTGGCTGGTTCTAGCCAGCCGCAGTCAGTGCAGGTCACAGCGGTGGGGCGGTGGGGCCACGTGGGGGGGGATTTCGAGGGACGATGCAGAGGAAAACTAAAATAAATAATTAATTTTCCCTCAGCATCGTCCCTCGAAATCCCCCCCAAGCGTCCCCACCGCTGTTACCTGCACGGACCGTGGCTGGTTCTAGCCTTATGACATTATTTGAATGAATCTTATGTTCAGAGTTTTCTCTTGATTTCATGTCTACAGGCTTTTTCATTCATGTTGTTTTGTGACAGATCCCTGCCAGAAGTTTTTTCCAATGAGAGAACAATGCACACTTTTATCTCTGCTCGTTCTGTTTCTATCTAGTCTGTCCTTTTGGGTCTTCTGGTGACTCTTCTTGCTCTTGATAAAAGACTTTGAAACAAATTGTTTTGAACTTATGTTCTATGTGGTTTCATTTGCCTTTCCTTAAAAGGATCATGACGTCATTTGAGTTGACTTCTTTTAATCTCTTTGACATTTAAAAATTGTTTCTCTTTGCTTTTCCACTTCATAGTTTTTTTATACCCATCTAAAATATTCCTTAGAGAAGTTCTGCCTTCTTTAGAAGTATTTCTTGGGATATTGCACATAGTGAAATTTCTAAATGTCTATCATCTCTTAGACATTTACAGTTGCGTCTTGTGGGGTTGGCTTATAAAATGGATCAGTCATCAGTTCCAGTAATTTGCATCACAAAAGCTCTTCTGGTAACTGTATCTTCAAAACATGAACACTTGTTCCTAAACTATCACCAGCACCGTCCCCAGACTCTCAAACCCCCGAAATTTAACTACATCAATAATCAACTAGAACTCACATATTATATAGTTGTTATGAAGCTTCAAGTACACCCAAACTATAATTCAAGCCCTATCACTAACAATGACCCACCAGACGACAAAAAAGCAATTCAAAAACCTCTCACTGCCTTTGGGTAAAAGAGAGGTACCAATTCAAAATGTTAGTCCTGGCTCATAATGCTGTCATACAAATATCCTCAAAAAAGTTGTCTCTCCTAGATACTGTTTTATAATCCCTCTGCTCTGCTGATATAATAGGAACCAGATGAATCCTTCTTGGAATGAGGATTTGGTGTGTTTGGTCTGCCCCTGTATACCACATCGCCAACATTTCTCAGAAGCATCAATGATCAATTATATTTTGGACACGACTAAAAGCCTGGGACTGCGAGAGATCAGTCCCTTAAAATGACTAATGGCCAGATGTACGACCTGCCAAATAGCACCTCGCATATTGTCGCATTTGCGACTCGCAATTTGCGAGGCGCTATTTGGCATGTACAACAGCGTGTTTAACACTGTTTGCGATTCCCCATGGGGTCGCAAATTGCGAGGCTCATGAATATTAATGAGCCTCTCGCAATTTGAGAGCCCATTGGGAATGACAGGCCCTCCCAGGGATGGTGGCCTGCTGGGCTCAGCAAACCACCATGTCTGGGACTGCTTTTAAATAAAGCAGCTTTTTATTTTTAAATGCAGCCCGTTTTCCTTCAAGGAAAATGGGATGCATTAAAAAAAAAAAAATGAAACGTTTTCATTTCATTTTTTAAGGGCAGGCAGGGGTCCCTGGGACCACTGCCTGCCCTTAAACAATAATATTGCATGCATTTGCAAAGGGGAAGGGGTCCCCTGGGGACCCCTTCCCATTTGCGAATGCATTATCACCTACTTGAAGTAGGTAGTAGTTTGAGAGTGTTTTGCAACCGCAATTGCGGTTGCAAAACATTGGTACATAGCTTTGCGGTCGCTATTAGGAAGGGAACGGCCCTTCCTAATAACGAGTCGCAAAACAGTATTTTGCGAGTCGCAATTTATTTGCGACTCGCAAAATACTTTTTGTACATGGGCTCATGCTTTTTGGCGTGCGCAAATGGGTCTAAGACCCGTTTGCGCACGCTAAAAAGCGTCGTACATCTGGCCCTAAATTCTTACTCGTTTCATCCTATTAAGGAACAATGAGGCTCCGTGGAATTTGGCCACCAGATCTCCCAAATAATTAAATAAATAGATAAAACCTCATGCACCCCTTTTGTCCATTGTTTGCAATGTGATACCACTTCCTATTGTGTAAGCTATGTTTATATATTTTCAATTGTTTATATTAATTAAGCAAAATATCTGCTTCGAACAAGTGTTTTGAAGACCATAGTACTATTTACTGGATTAACACAAATCTACTCAATAAGGTTTTCTACTTTATTTATTGTACTTCATAAAACTCTGACATATACAGCTACTTACACTAGAGGCACATCTCTTTTTCGGTCCAAAATGCAGCACAAACTGCAGCATAAAGAACTATTGTTGGTCCAGTAGGGTGAAATAAAATGTTCTTGACATATAATGCCACAAAACTAACAAATATGCTTCAATCACCAGATAAGACCAGATTCAAGAAACATACAAACTGAGTTTGTGCTTCCCATGAATGGTGTGCATTCATAGAAAACATATACACCAGTAAATTGATGTACTGCTTATATGAAACAGGAAAGAAACCTAAATATTGGACACTGAAAGGGAACTTTCTGCATACCTGGTCCAGAGACCGGGTGGGAGCGCCACGACCTGCTTTCCTTTGTAGCGCGCAGCCGCCCACGTCACCACCTCGCGCCAGGAGGCGCTACAAATATGGCAGCGGGCTCCCGCAGCGCGGGACCCCCTTTCTGCATACTTGGTCGGGAGACCGGGTGGGAGCGCCACGACCTGCTTTCCTTTGCGGTGCGCAGCTGCCCACGTCACCACCTCACGCCAGGAGGCGCTACAAATTCGGCAGCGGGCTCGCACAGTGCGGGCCGCCCGCGGTCGTGCACGGACCGCGCCGGGGCCAAAGGCAGGCCGTCTGCGCCCGGAGGAGCCCGGAGGAGGCTGGGCTGGGCTGGGCTGGGCCCCCCTCTAACATGCGCGGCGGAAGCACCCCAAGAGATCTAGGTGTTTTGGGTTTTTTGTCTACATGATGGGGAAACGCAAACCGACGATCCCAACTAATGAAGGTGAGCCTAAGAACACTTTAGACTCTTTTCTTCTAAGAGCCACTGATGTATTGGATAAAGAGATTCTATCTGTAGAACATAGGTTATCCATGGGAGAAATGGGTGCCTGTGTCAATTTGACTGACCCCGTATCCAAGGAGGCCCCCGCTGTGATGACAACAGTTCCGTTACTACCAGCCTCGGAGCCATCTATCACTCGGTCCAAACGTTTGATTGCTCAGACAGCTAATGCTCCATTCTCCCCCCCGGGCTCATCAGAACCCCCATTAAAGAAGAAAAAAGGAGGAGGGAAGCCAACAAAAGACAAAACTGTTGTATCTCAAGAAATTAATGCACTCTCCCCATTCTCTTCAGAATCTCTGATTTTAAAGTTAGAACAGTCATTTACAGTTTTACTTCAACCACTGATAGATAGGCTTTCCAGAATTGAGGCCAGTATTGAGTCTTTCTGTTCTGCAGAGCGAGACAAAAACCACCAAAGCTTGGGCCCCCATACCATCCGATCAGTCGATCAGGGCTCATTAAGAGTGAATAGAAATACTAATTTAGAAGGAATTCCCCTAATTTCCCCCACTACTCAGCCGCAATCTGCTGTGCAAATCTCCAACCCCTTGGCTCAAAATCCAACCAGTGACAGTAGTAGAGACCCAACATCTCAAGGAACTTCCAAGGATACGCTTCTGTCTCCTTTAAGATCTGGGAGAAGACCGGACCAAAGGCCTGAATTTGAAAAAAGTAGCATAAAAGCCAATTACACGAAATTAGCACTTCCTCCGGCAGCTTGTCCTTATGTTGTAATATTGTCCAATGTTCCTAGTTTACCCTGTTCCCAAAAAGAGACAACAGAACAATTGATGTCTAAAGCAAGTCACTGGCTTGACAAACATGTTGGAGGTAAAGGGGCGATATTGTCGCATATTTTAATGGCTAGAAAAGTAGGCTGGGTAGGGGATTTGGAAAAATGTATTAGGGGCGACTGTGTGGTGGTTAATTTTAACTCTCCCCAAATGGTGCAGACATTATTACAACAGCTTCCAACAGCTCCAACTCCGCTCACACAGATATTCGCCCTACTGCTGGGATATTTCTACAGACCTAACACCCTCACATTGCGAGATCAACAACCACCTGCCCCGGCCTGCCCCTCCTTCTCTACATTTAGCCATTCGCAACACCGTTCGGGACTGTCTCCTGTCCCCTTTCCCACACACAATCGATTCAATGTGTTATCGGATTTGGAGGGTTGTGATTGACATAGTTTGAACAGGAGATTACCCACTCCTGTTCCAAATCCACCTACACAGGATATTGAAGCTAATATGTCTGTAACCACAATACATGATCAGACAAAAACCATCACACTTATGTCATGGAATATTGCTGGCCTGGGTAGCAAATTGTCAAATCCAGACTGGGTAAATATTGTCGTTATGTACGATTTGATTTGCTTCCACGAAACATGGGAAACTGGGCCGATTAATTTTGATGGCTATCGTTCTTTTTATACTGCTGCCCTTCCATCAAGATCAGGTAGAGCCAGGGGAGGGATTTTAACTTTAATCAGAAACACGATACGTCTGGAAGTTGTCTTATATATTAATGTTTCTTCTTTTCATCATTTATTGCTCTTAAAAGACCCAGACGAGGACACTATTCTCTTAGTTAATTTCTATAATAACAACTTTACAGGGGATATGAAAAAAGTCGTAGACCAGCTGGAGGAAGATATTGATAAATGTCTTAGTACTGCAAAACATAACCCAAATATTTTTGGGTTGGGAGACTTTAATGTTCACTCCTGTTATCTATCAAACTCAACAGCATGTGACTTTAACAATGATGAGGGTGACCCCTTGCATCATTTTAATCATAATTACTATGGGGAAGCCTTGAATAGACTATTAGTGATTAATAATTTAGAAATCTGCAATCCGATTGATACTCCATCTGGTATGCTGCAAAAAACATTTGGTACTCCAGATCAGGGTACCACAAATCACTATATAATCATAGCGGAACCCCTAAAAAAACTACTTTTAAGTTGTGAGGTTAAGTACCTAAATTTTAGTGACCATGCTGCAATTACTGCCAAATTGAATTGGGCAGGAACACATGTGGGGCAGCTAAGACACGTCAAGCCAACGATAAAAAAAACTAACGAGTTACCCTAAAATGGGCCATGATAGATAAATCGACTTTTGTCTGGAATATAATTGTAAAAAACCAAAATGACATTATAACGTGCTTAGAAACAGCATCTAGCCCAACCCAGGTAATCATGGCTTTTGATTCTATACTTTCGGAGATTAAGTTCCAACTATCTAGGAAGAAGTCTATCCCTAAAATAGCAGGGCCTAGATGGTTCGATCAATCTTGCACTGAGGGGCCGATTCCGATCTCGGTCGGAGGCGCACCCAATACCATTCGGTCGGGAAAAAAGCCATGCGAAAGCCTGTTTCCCGACCGATCCGTACAGTACACCGAACGAGCAAGTACGATGCGCACAACAGCAAAAATCCGGCCGAGCCGTACTCACCCAAACCAGGTCCTGTTCTCCGACCGAGGCGAATCCGGAAACGCCGAATCGAGTCGCACGGAAGGAAAAATGCAGCCCCGTCCGGCCGGACAAGTACGATGCGCTTTCCGTACACTCCGAACCCGTCGCTACGCACGGCACGTCAAAGCATCCGGGAGAGGCGCACATAAGCTCCGATTCGCGCCACAACACGATCCACGGCTCCGAGACGAACACAGCACCGACGAGGACGACGCGAAGCGACGAGGACGAGGCGAAGCGACGAGGACGACGCGAAGCAACGAGAAGGATGAACGACACTAACCAACCATGAATCCCTTCGTCCCGATCATACCAATATTCTACATTTACTACAGGAACAGGCACGGACGCGTACGGCGCAGAAGGTAAGCCAGACACCAACCACAAAACACATACAACACGTACACGACACATCACACACACACACACACGGGGATGCTGAATATACTTACACCAGCAACAGCAGCACCATAGGGGCGGGATGCCCATCACCAATGCCACATATGCACACAGGGGCCTGAATGCGCACCACCACCCCTACCCAGGGGGCTGGATGCCTACCACTACTACCACCCTTAGCCAGGGGGCTGGATGCCTACCACTACTACCACCCTTAGCCAGGGGGGCAGGATGCCTACCACTACTACCACCATCACCCAGGGGGGCTGGATGCCTACCACTACTACCACCCTTAGCCAGGGGGCTGGATGCCTACCACTACTACCACCCTTAGCCAGGGGGCTGGATGCCTACCACTACTACCACCCCTACCCAGGGGGCTGGATGCCTACCACTACTACCACCCTTAGCCAGGGGGGCTGGATGCCTACCACTACTACCACCCTCACCCAGGGGGGCTGGATGCCTACCACTACTACCACCCTTAGCCAGGGGGGCTGGATGCCTACCACTACTACCACCCTTAGCCAGGGGGGCAGGATGCCTACCACTACTACCACCATCACCCAGGGGGGCTGGATGCCTACCACTACAACCACCCTTAGCCAGGGGGCTGGATGCCTACCACTACTACCACCCTTAGCCAGGGGGGCTGGATGCCTACCACTACTACCACCCCTACCCAGGGGGGCTGGATGCCTACCACTACTACCACCCTTAGCCAGGGGGGCTGGATGCCTACCACTACTACCACCCTCACCCAGGGGGGCTGGATGCCTACCACTACTACCACCCTTAGCCAGGGGGCTGGATGCCTACCACTACTACCACCCTTAGCCAGGGGGCAGGATGCCTCACCACTACTACCACCATCACCCAGGGGGGCTGGATGCCTACCACTACTACCACCCTTAGCCAGGGGGGCTGGATGCCTACCACTACTACCACCCTTAGCCAGGGGGGCAGGATGCCTACCACTACTACCACCCTTAGCCAGGGGGCTGGATGCCTACCACTACTACCACCCTCACCCAGGGGGGCTGGATGCCTACCACTACTACCACCCTTAGCCAGGGGGCTGGATGCCTACCACTACTACCACCCTCACCCAGGGGGCTGGATGCCTACCACCACTACCACCCTCACCCAGGGGGCTGGATGCCTACCACTACTACCACCCTTAGCCAGGGGGGCAGGATGCCTACCACTACTACCACCCTTAGCCAGGGGGGCAGGATGCCTACCACTACTACCACCCTTAGCCAGGGGGCAGGATGCCTACCACTACTACCACCATCACCCAGGGGGGCTGGATGCCTACCACTACTACCACCCTTAGCCAGGGGGGCTGGATGCCTACCACTACTACCACCCTTAGCCAGGGGGGCAGGATGCCTACCACTACTACCACCCTTAGCCAGGGGGGCTGGATGCCTACCACTACTACCACCCTTAGCCAGGGGGGCAGGATGCCTACCACTACTACCACCATCACCCAGGGGGGCTGGATGCCTACCACTACTACCACCCTTAGCCAGGGGGCTGGATGCCTACCACTACTACCACCCTTAGCCAGGGGGGGCTGGATGCCTACCACTACTACCACCCTTAGCCAGGGGGGGCAGGATGCCTACCACGACTACCACCATCACCCAGGGGGGCTGGATGCCTACCACTACTACCACCCTTAGCCAGGGGGGCTGGATGCCTACCACTACTACCACCCTTAGCCAGGGGGGCTGGATGCCTACCACTACTACCACCCTTAGCCAGGGGGGCAGGATGCCTACCACTACTACCACCATCACCCAGGGGGCTGGATGCCTACCACTACTACCACCCTTATCCAGGGGGGCTGGATGCCTACCACTACTACCACCCTCACCCAGGGGGGCTGGATGCCTACCACTACTACCACCCTCACCCAGGGGGCTTGATGCCTACCACTACTACCACCCTTAGCCAGGGGGCTGGATGCCTACCACCACTACCACCCTTAGCCAGGGGGGCTGGATGCCTACCACTACTACCACCCTTAGCCAGGGGGCTGGATGCCTACCACTACTACCACCCTTAGCCAGGGGGCAGGATGCCTACCACTACTACCACCATCACCCAGGGGGGCTGGGTGCCTACCACTACTACCACCCTTAGCCAGGGGGCTGGATGCCTACCACTACTACCACCCTCACCCAGGAGGGCTGGATGCCTACCACTACTACCACCCTCACCCAGGGGGGCTGGATGCCTACCACTACTACCACCCTCAGCCAGGGGGCTGGATGCCTACCACCACTACCACCTTTAGCCAGGGGGCTGGATGCCTACCACTACTACCACCCTTAGCCAGGGGGCAGGATGCCTACCACTACTACCACCCCCACTCATAGGATGGACAATGCATGACACAACAAGCACACCACAACCTAGGGAATGCAAGATAAAGACATCCCCCACCACCATGACAAGCGTGTGTAGGCTGTGTCAAATGCCTACAACACCGAACATGACTTTGAACATACAATGTGACCCCTAGCACATGTGCCACACACATATGTGTGTGGCACCCACAATGCAAGCAGCCCATGACCATTGTGGCAATGGGGCCTAAACCCCCATCATCACAGTGACCAAAAGGTAAGTGTGGGGTCCATAGCTGAAGCACATTTTGACCATTGTGGCAATGGGGTCTAAACCCCCATCATCACAGTGACCAAAAGGCAAGTGTGGGGTCCATAGCCGAAGCACATTTTGACCATTGTGGCAATGGGGTCTAAACCCCCATCATCACAGTCACCAAAAGGGAAGTGTGGGGTCCATAGCTGAAGCACATTTTGACCATTGTGGCAATGGGGTCTAAACCCCCATCATCACAGTGACCAAAAGGGAAGTGTGGGGTCCATAGTCAAGCACATTTTGACCATTGTGGCAATGGGGTCTAAACCCCCATCATCACAGTGACCAAAAGGGAAGTGTGGGGTCCATAGCCGAAGCACATTTTGACCATTGTGGCAATGGGGTCTAAACCCCCATCATCACAGTGACCAAAAGGGAAGTGTGGGGTCCATAGCCGAAGCACATTTTGACCATTGTGGCAATGGGGTCTAAACCCCATCATCACAGTGACCAAAAGGGAAGTGTGGGGTCCATAGCTGAAGCACATTTTGACCATTGTGGCAATGGGGTCTACACCCCCATCATCACAGTGACCAAAAGGTAAGTGTTGACAAAGAAAGAGCTGCAACTGCCAAACTGCATGGATCATTCCTGGTCACAGAACCAAAAACTCATCTGTGGCAAAGTAGTGTATGTGTCCCATTGCAACATAAATTGGGTGAGCCAAATACTGCAGTGCAAATGAGACATTCCTTTGGCCATGTGCAGACAAACAACACCCATGGGGGCTGACACCGTCAACATTCATCAATGACACAATGACAGAAGTGACCATCAGAATGCAGAACCACATATTTGCACCAATGGGCACACAAATGCAGATATCCTGTGGAGACAGCAGATGTGAGGTGAACAGATACCATACCATGGCAGCAATGGGACACACAAACCATGATCACTGTGCTGACCGATGACCTAGGAGTCCCAGGGACAGCAGGGGAAACACACCAAACAACATACAGCCAATGGCACACCCAAGATATGCCAATGCAGTGGTGCAGATGCACAAACACAAACAGGCAGACCAACACTGTCATCATACACAGCAGGTGAGGGGGGTGCCAGTGTCCCCAGGCAACCACACAACACATGAGGAGAGCTGAATACCAATCATACAGATGTGCATACACTGCCACACTAAGGTAACTCATGGATCCAAATCCCCTATGTGGGCAAGCAGGCATTGTCAGATGAGAGGGAGCACAAAACACACATGTCACACAGGCACGTAGGAACAACAACTGACACAGCAAGACACAGACACACCACAGCACCACCCCCAGGGCCCCCACAATGTGGTGACCCTTGGCTGCATAAAAATCCCACTCTGATGACAAAGCTGAATGTGGTTCACACTGTGAACCACAGTCATGTGTCCTGAGCAACAAACTACCATCACACCGACACAAGCACAAATCAATCAGCATGGCCAGTAAGCCAAGGCCAACATGGAGGCAGGGGTCTAGCTGGGCAACAACTCCCATCTGCACACACTCAAGACCACACCCTCGACCTCCAACAATGTGCAGCAGTGAAGTACACATGCACTGGTGACATTGCACATGCACCCATGACTATTCCAGGGTGGTGGGTGGGAACCAAGGTGCAGAAACACATCACACATGGCCACTCAACAAGACTCCTGAATGTCTGACACACTGCACACTACGCTGTACATGGACATGACGGCGATACCACACCAACCAATGGGATCCCAGCCACAGTCACACACCAATGAAGAAGCCAAGGTCACCCACAAAGGACACACATAGACAACAACCAACATCGCAGCCCGGACTCTGAGGAGTGCCAGCAGTCACACACACAACGTGTCACAATAACTTAAAGATAACACGAACTGAAAATCACATGACAGGGGCAAACAACAAGTGCCAAGGGGAAACCTGACTGTGACCCATCTGCGTCTGCACACAAACTCAGCCCTGACAGCAAACACACCTATGGGTGACACCCTGATGACCAGTAATGTGCCATGCACCCACATCACAGAGAACACAGGGAGAAGACTTTGGGGGAACATAGCTCAAGTCAGCAAGCATCACAAACAGGTACAACACTAGGGATCACAGCATGCGCAGATAAATGGAAGTGAACACACAGACATGCACATACAACACACACCTTGGGCGCAGGCAATGTCACACGTGTACACACTGCCATGAGGGGACTCCACTCCTGTGTGAGGAAAGCTGTGCCATATGTTGCCTCAGTAGGGCCCCATCATGTCAGCTGAGCACTTGGTCACACAATCAACAATTAGCACCAAATGAGGGCTCCCGTCACATCAGCCTGGTCATGGATGTGCCAACGGAATCATCAGCACAGATCCAACACACTTGTATAGCAATGTTGCACTGACTACACGGATGAGTCCTTCCCCATTGATGCCCAAACCTGCATGTCCAGTGGAGATGGCAACACGGTCAGGGAAGTAGACAAATCCAACAATGGCAGGCACAACAGATGTGCAGGGGTGGAAGCCACAGATATGAAATTGCTAATGTAAGTAGGAAATCCCATTGCCAAATACTGAACACATGACACCCTCAGATGCTGCTATGGATGACATGGATACACCACATGATAGGACACATTCCCCTGGACCACATGGGTTCCTGCACAGTAACACTTCATAATCATGAGACCATATATCACCATCACTGCAGCAAGGGCATGGTTAGCAGCACCAACAACATGTACATCTGAAGCATGAGCACTAGAGAAAAGAAAGTTGCTTTATTCAGCATATGTGTTGAATGAAAACGACGTCCAGAAAAATAGAGCAAAGGCCAATGGCCAGTCCATTGTCAAAGTTCAAACAGGGTGACACTGGCAGATGTCACCCTACGCATGCCTGCACAAAACCAGGGACAATCCACTAGGAGGGGCAACCGGGGGCAGGCCAGGCACCGCAGGGACAGGATCAGGGCTCACCAGGGGGAGTCAGGGAAGGGGTGGTGGGTGCTGGAGAGCCACTGACAACTGCAGTGGAGGTGTCTGACATGGTGTGTGCCGGCACAACTGGGGGCATGACTCAGATGTCGTGGGTGCCGGCACAACTGCAGTGGACCCTGCAGATGGAGTGGACAGGTCCGCCACTGCAGTGCCCAAGTCAGACAGGGCGGTAGTGGACTCCACTGCAGTGCCTACCTCCAGGGGAGGAGAATGGGGAACAGGCAAGGTGGGTTAGAAAGAGGGGAGGACAGCCTCACCACATCAGTGGCACAGACAAGCGCAGCGGGGGGTGTGGTGCTGGGAGAGCAAGTGGCAGGGGAGAAGGCCTGATCCTCTTGGGGATGGTATATCTGTGGGTGGGGGAACCTGGGGCAGGGTGTGGTGGGGGCACCTGTGCAGTGGGGGCCTGAGGGATGGAGGACGGAGACCTTGTGCCTGAGCTGCAGGGCGGTGGCGGGGTCTTGCTCTTAGGACTCCAGGGGACTTGCGGGTGGGGGCCTCAGTCCGTCTGCGCCTGGGGGAGGGTGTCCGGGGGCGAGGGGCACTCTGCTCCATGTGGGTGGGCTTCCTCTTCCCCGGGATGCTGGAGCAGCTTCATCGGTGGGGAAGAGGCCGAGGTCACAGAGGAAGAGCTGCTGTGACTTTGGGGTTGCAGGTGAGGCAAGGGAGGGTGCTTTGGAGGGAGAGGGAACTGAGGACTGCGCAGTGCATGTGGATGCGTGTGTGTGTTCCAGGGCCCCATCCCCTGTGAGTCTGGCTTCAGTCCCCTGAATGTGCGTGCGTGTGCGTTTTGTCATTGGCGTGTGTGTCAGTGTGCTGGATGTGTGTGTGCTGGTGTGTGCCTGTGCCGGTGTGTGTGTGCTTGGGATGGGTAAGGTGCTGGGGAGTGTGGATGGAGCAGAGGCAGGAGGGGTGAGGGACCGTTTGAGGAGGGACACTGCTGCCGTCAGGGAGGAGTCCATGGACCTATTGCCCCTCTGTAGGTCAGACATGCCCGATGAGATGCCCTCCATGAACGACACCAGCTGAGTCAACAGCGCGGTGTGCGCATGGAGGACACTCAGCATGGCTGTCTGGCCTACATGGAGCTGGCGAAGGAGGTACACAGACTCCTCACTCAGGGCAGCAGGGGACACAGGGGCAGGGGCTGCGGTGCCTGGCCCAAAGGAGACACGCTCCCGGACATGGGAGCCTCCACGGACCTGGGGAATGGGAGCCGATGGGAGGGCGGTGGTGGTGCTGGTGGTGGCGGGGACAGCAACACTAGCTGGGGTGTGGTGGCTGCTGACACCCGCCTCCACAAGGGAGTCATCCTCCGAGTTGCTCTGGTCCTCAGCTGAGGTGGATGCTGCTGAGGACTCCTCGGTGTGGCTCCCTCGCCCTCCCTGCCACTGGG
Organism: Calotriton arnoldi; assembly: GCA_963921515.1. Classification (NCBI taxonomy): domain Eukaryota; kingdom Metazoa; phylum Chordata; class Amphibia; order Caudata; family Salamandridae; genus Calotriton; species Calotriton arnoldi. The sequence continues at coordinate 1,239,244 of CAWUFW010003454.1, forward strand.
TCCCTCCGACCACTCCTCGGCTGCTGACCCAGTCTGGCTCTCTGGCTCCTCCTGGTCCGTGGAGCTGTCCCCTTCCGTGGCCGTGGATGTATCTGCAAACAATGGGGAAACAGACAGACATCAGTCACCTGCACATAACGCACACACCACTGTGAGCACAGCACATCACAGAGCAAGCCCTGGCATCATTAGTTGTACATTGCTAAAAGTGCCCTAACTGAACAGGAGAAGCCAATTGTCAGTCTGATGCCAAGCATGGCACTCACATCCCACATGGCCTTGCACCCATCTGTCTGGTGTCTGTTGGATTGCAACACCCCAGTGTGGACACATGCACCAAGTACACAGTAGTTGGACAGTGCAGAGGACACGGTGTGGCATGTGGACATGCACACATCACAGCTCTTGCCACTGAGTCAGTACAGGTTTCCGGATGAAAGGGATGCCCAGAGTCAAATAGGAAATGCATGTGATGCATACCAGCGACAGACACCATGATGCACCCATGTCCTGATAGCCAGCGCCACTATGGTGTGCATGTAGCACATGTCACTCCCCTGCAGGCTCACCAATCAGTAGACACATGCCATGGCGGAGGCATGACTGCAAAGTCATACATCACTGTCTCAGTGATGTATGACTTTGCAGCCAGACAACAACACTCTGCCCTGTGTCACAATAGTAGGTCATGGGGAATGCAAGTCCTGGAGCTGCACAAGTGCACATGTACATCCCCCCACAACACATCCTCTTAACCCTCATCTGTCCAGGTCATACCTATTGGACATATGGGAGACCTGTGACACTACCCTCTGAACCTGAGCCCCTCACACTCTGCTGTGCATGGGGAACAGCTGCCTGAACTTCACATTCACATGCCCCAGTCTGCATGGGCAGCTGATCAGACACCTATGTGACACACAAGTATCGTCTCCTATGGTCACATCTCCAGTGGCATGCTGAGCCCCTACCAAGAAACTCCACAGCAGTCCTGGCGACTAATCCACAGCACACTGACACAGAGGCAGACACCTGAGGGGTCAAATCACTGCGCACAATGTGTCAGCTGATACACGGGAGTGGGAGTACAGAGTGTATTGTATGGCCTGGAGTAGGCATGACTGTCCAGCCCCACATGAATGAGGGATGAGCCCTGGACTGTAGGCAGCTGGCTAAGTATGTGTGACACACGTCATATACATACTCCTGGGGCCCAAACATTGTTCCCACCCGCAGCATGGGTGTGTGCCAGATACCCCAGCCACATGTGGTGGATCAGCTCAGCAATTGGACCACAGATCAAAGTAACACGCTGAATACATGTCAGAATACAGGCATTGTGTAAGCAATGGACCCACCCATGATGCCCACCACAGAGTCAGGGAAACAGATGCTGTCTCCCACCTTGAGTCAAGCAAACTGCAAGGACACAGTCCTAAGTGACAGAATTCCCTGCATGTAAGGGCCACACCTGGGTATCAGATGAGGAGTGGGCAGTGCACAATAGAGGGACATGGCTCCTGGACAACATGACTGCTGTACTGTGGCAGTTTAACCAGGCCCGAGGAGGGCACATAGCATGTTAGACAGAGTTCACAGTGCAGTCTTTGACTCACCCCCTCCTTGCTGCTCTCTGGCCTTCAGCTGCCCATCCAGGTCTGGAAAGACCACCGCCAGGATCCTGAGCATGTGGGGGTCAGGGTCCGTGTTCCGCCCCTCCTGCGAGGAGGCGACAGCTTCAGCTGGACCCGTGCAATCCTCCGGGTCCAGCCCCGAAGGTCCTGCCACCTCTTTTGGCAGTTGCGGATCCGGCGCTTGTAGACCCCCACGGACCGGACAGCCCGGACGATGTCCTTCCAGATCTCCTGCTTCCGATGGGCAGAAGCCTGTCAGGATGACAAAGTGATAAGGCCATTACTACACATGCAACATATCCGTGCATGACACAGTTGCATATACATGTCGCAATCACAGGGGCACATAGTGTACACAGGCAGTGCACGGCTGCCCATGGACAGTTTTCCAGAAGTCACTACATGGTATCATTGCATGGGGAGTAAAACCCTGTTCAGAAGCACTGTCACTGCACCATACCTGTCCAGTGCAAGTCACTACACACTATGGGGGTGACAACTACTCAGTGAGCCTGCTAGCCAGTGGCGTGCAGACTCTCAGCCTTGCTAGTCAGACAAAATGCACATTCAGAAAGGCAGTGCACAGGACACTCACCTGCTCCCCTGGTGTCCCATACAGCTTGCTGTACTGTGGAAGTAGGCTGTCCAGCAGGGCCTGGTTCTCTTCAAGGCTGAAGGCTGGGGCTCTCTCCACAGTACGTGCCATTGCAGGGTCCAGAGGGGCAGAGACAGCAGCAGTGCAGTGGCAGATGTCATCTTGGAGCATGTAGTGCAGGCAAGTGGGCTCTCAGGGGAACATCCAGCAATATATATGTGCTGGAGAGGCAGATACTGTCCCTTGTGTCCAAAGTGATAGGTCCAAGTCGTTTGCATCTTCTGAATCTGGCCAATCCATGGAATAGCAGCACCAAAACACGCCCACAGCATCCTTCAAATATTCAACTTCATGACATACATGATTTTGCAACATTGTTGTGGGTGACCAACTGATTTTCCAGCAACCGACTCGCTCGAAATTCGAAAACGCGTCCGTTGCCAGGCAAGCCCATTGTCAATGGGTGCGCACCGATCGGTCCATTGCGGTACAACGCGCACAGGGGTACAACGCGCACCCGCACACATTGAAAGCAATGGGCCGGCCGGAGGCACCGATCGGTCCATTGCAGTTCAACGCGCACAGGGGTACAACGCTGCACCCGCACACATTGAAGGCAATGGGCCGGCCGGAGGCACCGATCGGTCCATTGCAGTTCAACGCGCACAGGGGTACAACGCGTACCCGCACACATTGAAGGCAATGGGCCGGCCGGAGGCACCGATCGGTCCATTGCAGTTCAACGCGCACAGGGGTACAACGCTGCACTCGCGACACATTGAAAGCAATGGGCCGGCCGGAGGCACCGATCGGTCCATTGCAGTTCAACGCGCACAGGGGTACAACGCGTACCCGCACACATTGAAAGCAATGGGCCGGCCGGAGGCACCGATCGGTCCATTGCAGTTCAACGCGCACAGGGGTACAACGCGTACCCGCACACATTGAAAGCAATGGGCCGGCCGGAGGCACCGATCGGTCCATTGCAGTTCAACGCGCACAGGGGTACAACGCGTGCACCGCACACATTGAAGGCAATGGGCCGGCCGGAGGCACCGATCGGTCCATTGCAGTTCAACGCGCACAGGGGTACAACGCGTACCCGCACACATTGAAAGCAATGGGCCGGCCGGAGGCACCGATCGGTCCATTGCAGTTCAACGCGCACAGGGGTACAACGCGTACCCGCACACATTGAAGGCAATGGGCCGGCCGGAGGCACTGATCAGTCCATTGCAGTACAACGCATCACTGTACATGTGACTGGCATATGTCAGCATGCCTGTCTCAGATGGACATATGCCAGCCACAGATAGCTCCCAGGGAGTGAGGGGCACACCTACATCACGACAGCCTGTCCAAACCTTATCATAAGGCATGTAAGGCTGCATTTCCTATTGTGTGTATGTTGGTGTACATGTTGTCCTGTGGGTGTCACCTGTGGGCAGCCACCCCCAGGCTGTGCACGTGTTCATGGGGACAGGATCCTGGGTGTTATGTGTACGTGACCACTGTGATGTGCAACTGTTCATATCTGTGCATGTGCCATGGTCACATTTCACAGTGGTGTTTGTGTATGTCATGTCACATACCCCGTGAGTCCCATGTGGGACGGTATGTTTGAGCCAGGGTGTCCCAGTGGCACAATAGTGATGGACCTCCACAGTCTTTGTGCATGTAGTGTTTACAATGTCTCTGATTTCATGTGCACAATGGGAGACAGTCTCCACATCCACGTTGTGTGTGCATGGACTCTGATGTTGTGCGTGTGTGTCACAGACGTCCATGTCTGTCCTGCCGTGGCAAGTGGGGCCACTACCTGTGGGGGTCATGTTTGTTTTGCTGTGGTGTACACATGATACTCCAGGTGATGCCAGTGTCCATGTGGCATTACAGGGTCCCTGGGAATGTACCTGTCGTTGAGCTGTGGTGCCTGGGGCACATCTGTCCTCACATGTCACTGTGGGGGTGAATGTGACACGGCAGCAGGAGATGGGAACTGTGACACGGCATCATGATATCCAATGGGCCAACCTGGGACAAATTGATGCCACCTGTAGGACCGTGTTGACAGATGTTGGCCATGTATGTACCATACATGTCCTTCCGGTACTGCACACTTCATGTAGTTGTGCCTCATAATGATGTATGTTGGGATCTTGAGTGTGTTCAATGCCGCATATGTGGGGTGACTGACGATCTTGCTTACTTCTCCTCTGCACAGCAGGGCTCCTGCTGTCCATCGGCCATTCCCAGACCTGGCAACGATGGTGGAACGGGACAGCATCCGACGGTACCGCTTCACCAGGCAGCTGATTGAGGATTTGGCAGTGCAGTTGTCCCCACATTTGCAGCCTGGCCGGCCGTATCCTACAGCGCTGACCCCCAAGGTGAAGGTGATGGCAGCCCTACACTTCTTTGCCACCGGTACCTTCCAACATACTGTGGTGACTGCTGGTGGGATGTCACAGACCATGTTCAGCCGTGTGCTCCGCGATGTTTTGGCGGCAATGTTGCTCTTCCTGAACCGGTACATCTATTTCCCTAGACTGCGTACGACTCACTGACGTGAAGAGTGACTTTTATGCCCTGGGGAGGATGCCGCATGTCATTGGCTCCATTGATGGGACACATGTGGCTTTGGTACCACCACAGGCCCAGGAGCAGGCCTACAGGAACGGCAAGCACTACCACTCGGTCAATGCACTGGTGGTGTGTCTTGCAGACATGACCATCACACACGTGTGTGCCCGTTTCCCTGGTTCAAAAGGGGATGATGGACGGAACGTTTGAGCCAATCAAACACTCACCCCCAGTCAACTGATCTGGGTTTAATCCATCATCATTCTTTAGCTCACTCCACCACCCCAGTTCAGACATGGCCATATGCAAATCAGTCTGACCCTGTGCCTCATGGGAACAGTCCAGCACGAACTGCCAAGCCATGTCTTCCCTGGACCGGAAACAAGCATCCTAGGACCGGTTTCTGGCATTCCAGCCGTCATCAGCCAGGCTTGCTTGAATCCAGTGGCAAAGTGAGCAAGGGACCCACGTCTGGGCATACCCCCGCCAACTTAGGGCGAACAAAGCGATACAAAAGGGGATGATGGACGGAACGCTTGAGCCAATCAAACACTCACCCCCAGTCAACTGATCTGGGTTTAATCCATCATCATTCTTTAGCTCACTCCACCACCCCAGTTCAGACATGGCCATATGCAAATCAGTCTGACCCTGTGCCTCATTGGAACAGTCCAGCACGAACTGCCAAGCCATGTCTTCCCTGGACCGGAAACAAGCATCCTAGGACCGGTTTCTGGCATTCCAGCCGTCATCAGCCAGGCTTGCTTGAATCCAGTGGCAAAGTGAGCAAGGGACCCACGTCTGGGCATACCCCCGCCAACTTAGGGCGAACAAAGCGATACACAATGCCTTTGTGATGAGGAGTAGTCGCATCCCCAGGATGATGGCACAGATGCAGAACCAGCGTGCCTGGCTTGTCGGTGTGTACTGACTTTGTGCCATTGTGTGTGATCTGATCTGTAGTATTCCGCCCACTTTTCCAAGTCAGCTAATGTGCACTTGTCTGGCCGTAGGTGACTCGGGATACCCCAACATGCCGTGGTTGCTGACACCCCTCAGGAACCCTGTGACACCTGCCCAGATGCGCTACAATGAGGCACATGGTCGGACCAGGAGAGTGATTGAGCGGACCTTTGGTCTCCTGAAGAGCCGCTTCCGCTGCCTGGACAAGACCGGAGGGTCCCTCCCATATGCCCCTGCGAAAGTGTGCAAGATTATCATCGTCTGCTGCATGCTCCACAACCTGGCAGTGCGGAAGGAGTTGCCTCTCATCCAGGATGACAATGACCAACATCCGCCACCTGTGGAGGATCCTGGCCTGGACCACGATGCCAGTGACGATGATGATGATGATGGTGATGGTGATGTCCGCACACAGCTCATCACCAACTTCTTTAGCTGAATGTGAGTATCCTGAGGTGTCATGTCAATGATGTGAGTTGGCATGATGTGTGGGTGGTGCTCTGGTGCTGTTGGAGTGTGTCCATGGGCTACTTGACTGGATGTGTGTTGCGATGTGTGGTTACAGGTGGGCTGTACTCCCCAACAGTGTTGACATGCTAACTTGGTTCTGGGTGGGTATCTTGTAACATGTATTGTGCATGAGTTTTGCTGTTCTGTCCTGTACTCCATTGCTTTTGACTGTGTGTCATTTCTGTCCTTCACAGGGTACTTTCAGATTCGTTTGGTCAACTGTGTCCACCGACGACGTGATTGCACATCCAGGCTGGTAGCTGTTGTGTCCCTACAGGTGATGTGCGCCACACCCATGGACTTCCTTCCGTCTACAGTTGTTGACTGTGTGCCCGCTACCAGGTGGGGTTACCTTGCATCTGTAGTGGTTACGGCATGTTGCAACTGTGTAATAAACCTGTGCTTCACTTTGTGATGTGCGTTGTCTGTGGTCCCACATTTGACTGCCATTTGCTTACTGCACCTGTGGGCTACTTGACTACAACTGGGAATGGGTGTGGTGTCTGTGCATTGCACCGTCTTCCCTGGCAACATCAGTGTAGGCAATGAGTCAGATGGCCTAGGTGTGTATGTGTCGTGTAGCCCTGGTGGTGTGTCTCCCTCATGTGTGTCACGTTGCCTGTACTCACATGCCTGTGTTGTCCTTGCTGTTGCAGTTCGCATACACTGTGTAATTTTGCAGTTCATCATCCCCATAACAGCACCCACGTTGGAATCACGACAGAGGCAAGTATGGTGTATTAGTGTGTTTATTGTGATACATTTGTGTTAATAGTGCATAGGATGGGTTGTGCTGTACATGAATCTTGCAATCCCAAGTTCCTAGGTGAATTGAAAGTCCGGGTAGACAGGATCCCCAGTATCGGGGCCACAGTTGTCTGACACATTGGTCCAACTTGTACTCCCCATGCAATGTGTGGGAGTAGTGTTGCCGTCAACAGGGTGAACAGTCTGTGCACAAAGGCGAACATCCAGAACAGGTTCAGGCTTCCTGGGAGTTGCGCTTGGCCATCGGCCTCTCACTTTTCCCTCCTCGGACGACCCCTCTTCTTGGGGGGCCCTCAAGTGCAGGCTGCTGCGGTGCAGGGGACTCTCCGCCAGAGTCCTCCTCCCTCCCTGTGGCAGTTGCAGTTTGTTCGGCACCAGATGTTGTTGGCACACAGGGAGGTGTGGACTGGTTGCTGTTCATCTGGCGGAGGCATTGTAAAATGTCCCTGTGCACCGCCGTCATCTCATGCAGTGCATCCCACTTGGACTCCACGCGGACATGTGTGAGTCCACATGGGACATGTGTGACTCCACGTGGGACATGTGGGAGTCCAAGCGGGCATGATGGGCAGCCTGCTGCTGTTTAATGTCTCTGAGGAGCCCCACTACCTGGCTGAGCTCTCCGGTGCTGGACTGGTACGCATCAGCTATGCGTACCAGTTGTGGGTCGTCATGCACACCAGCAACGTCTGCAAGCAGCAACCTCTGTCTCCCACTCCTCCCACCACCCCTGCTGACATGTGCAGTGTGTGCAGTGGCACGCACAGATAACCCTGGTCCACCTTGGGGTTGGTGGTGGTGGTGGTGTCCATGGCCCCAGGTTGGTCCAGGGTCACTGTGCTGGTGTTGCTCCTTATTCTGTCCATGTCGGCAGGGATGGTATTCGTGGTGACAGTCGTTGTAGGGGTGGGTGCAGGGGTGCAGCTGGTGGTCCTGCTGGTGCTGCAGCTGGTGGTCCTGCTGGTGCTGCATGTTGACTTGCACCGGATGTGCCAGGTTGTTCTTCATCGTCCGAGGAGGACAGAGGCTGTACGACGCCAGTGAGCTCGGCATCCTCTTGAGCCTGGGACTGGGACTCCTCAGCGTCTGCTGCTGTGTCCCCATCATCACCTGTTTTTGGGAGACACAAACAATGTATGTCATGTTTCTGCAGGCATCAGTGGTTGACACACATGACAGTTGTGACTGTGCCTCTGGGTGCGGGCCTGTACATTGCATTGTCCTAAGTCGTCACAGTCAGGGGTTGATATTGGTGTGGCACATTGTCCTGCATTATTTGGGCATTTCTATGTATTTTCTGGGGTGTGAACATGGTCTGCATTGCTTGTGTTTGGTTGACAGCCAGACCTCCTTCCCACCCACCCAGCCAGTCAGTTATCCCACCATGGAACGTGCTTACGTTGCAGGGAGTGTAAGTTGTCTCTCAGGATGTCAGTCAGTGGTGTCCTGCTGTTTGTTGGTGCACAGTTGGCAGCAGGGCCTTGTGCTCCCCACAGCAGTAGCCAGTGTCAGCCATCTTGTGAGTCCTTCTCCACTCCCTGTGATGTGAGCATGGTTCAGGGTGGTGTTGATGGGACAGTTGTGTGGGTGAGCTATGTCTGTGACTACGACTCCCATCATGCCATTGCCTCCACCCCACTTGCCAGCATTCCCATACTTAATTGCTTTTGTGTGGAGTTCAGTGAGTGTGGGTGTGAGGGCAATGGCAAGATGGCTGACAGTGGTGTCCTTCTGTTGGTTGGTGTGCAGTACCCAGCATGCCCTTGTGCTCCCCACGACACAGCAACAGTGTCAGACATCTTTGATGGGCCTTTACACTCTCTGTGGGATGTGCATGCGTGAGTGTGAGCTTGCTGGGCCATGTGGTGGGGGATGTAGGGCTGTGACTACGACTCCCATCATGCTATTGCCTCCTCCCCCTTCCCAGCATGCCCATGCTTCCTTCCTTTGACTCTGCTTCCCTGTGGGTTGGGCTGGCTGTGCTGACAGGATGGCTGGGAGTGTTGTCCTGGCAGTTGTTTGGCTAAGAGTCCCAAGAGTGTCCCTGTGCTTCACACAACATAACCCAGGGTGGTGGTGCTTTGTGGGATCTTGTGTTAGGATGGTGGGCATTGCATTCTACCAGGTGGGTACTGTGGAGTTTGTGTTGGGGGTGTGAGGGGAGGTGCTGGTGACTATAGTCAGTGCTGCAAGTCCCCTTCCCACCCAGCCAGCCAGATATCCCACCATGGAACGTGCTTGCATTGCAGGGAGTGGAAGTTGTCTCTCAGGATGTCAGTCAGTGGTGTCCTGCTGTTTGTTGGTGCACAGTTGGCAGCAGGGCCTTGTGCTCCCCACAGCAGTAGCCAGTGTCAGCCATCTTGTGAGTCCTTCTCCACTCCCTGTGATGTGAGCATGGTTCAGGGTGGTGTTGATGGGCCAGTTGTGAGGCTGAGCAATGTCTGTGACTACGACTCCCATCATGCTATTGCCTCCACCCCCTTCCCAGCATGCCCATGCTTCCTTCCTTTTGACTCTGCTTCCCTGTGGGTTGGGCTGGCTGTGCTGACAGGATGGCTGGGAGTGTTGTCCTGGCAGTTGTTTGGCTAAGAGTCCCAAGAGTGTCCCTGTGCTTCACACAACATAACCCAGGGTGGTGGTGCTTTGTGGGATCTTGTGTTAGGATGGTGGGCATTGCATTCTACCAGGTGGGTACTGTGGAGTTTGTGTTGGGGGGTGTGAGGGAAGGTGCTGGTGACTATAGTCAGTGCTGCAAGTCCCCCTTCCCACCCAGCCAGCCAGATATCCCACCATGGAACGTGCTTGCATTGCAGGGAGTGGAAGTTGTCTCTCAGGATGTCAGTCAGTGGTGTCCTGCTGTTTGTTGGTGCACAGTTGGCAGCAGGGCCTTGTGCGCCCCACAGCAGTAGCCAGTGTCAGCCATCTTGTGAGTCCTTCTCCACTCCCTGTGATGTGCGCATGGTTCATGGTGGTGTTGATGGGACAGTTTTGGGGCGGGCAATATGTGTGACTGCGACTCCCATGATGCTATTGGCTACACTGACTTGGCCAGCATACACAGAATTCCTTCCTTTGAGTGGTCTTCACTGTGTTTTGGTGTTGTTGTGGTGGCTACATGTGTGGATGTGTTTGTTAGTTCTATTTGTGCCACTGCCTAGCTGTAGTTGTGGTTGTGTTTGTACATGTGTTGGCACAGTTGGATGTGACTTTTTGATGGCATGTGTTGTGTTTATCTGACTGACATACACATTTTGGGATGATTCTGTTCTAGTTGCTGTGTAATTGCTATGAGTGCATGGTTTGACTCTCCCTTGACAGTGATGTGTGTGTTTTGTGGCAGTTTATTGTGTACATTTGTTGTGTACTCACCAGGCTCTGGGATGTCCTCTAGTCCATATACGCTCACTGGCGGAAGGATGGCCCGCACCTTCTCCTCCCAGGAGGGCCACTGCCGGTGTGTTGGCTGTTGATGTAGTCTTTCTTCAGCATGTCCTGTACCCTCCTGCGCACGTCATACCACCTGTTCTGGATGTCCGTCTTTGTGCGCCGACATGGTGATTGGGCGTTCACCCTGTTGATGATCCTCTCCCACATCTTGGTTTTCTGCGACATGGGGGTCTGTTGGACCAGAGTGCCAAACAGCTGTGGCTCCACCCTGAGGATCTCGTCTACCATGACTTCCAATTCACTATCTAGGAACTTGGGATTCTTCTTGGGGGCATGGTGATGGGTGGTGATGGTGGGTGATGTGTGTGTTGGTGTGCAGGTGAGGGTGTGTGAGTGTGTGTTTTGCTGGGTGTATGTGAGGTAGGTATTTGTTGGTGTGCTGATGGTGTGTGGCTTGTGTGAGGGATGAGCTGTGGGTGTGTGGTTGCTTTCTCTTGGGTGCTGGCAGTGGAATGGCATTTGCAAAGGCTCATGGTAGTGATTTGTGTCCTTTATATAGGTGGAGTTGTGGGTGTGTCCTTGTTCTCTGTCCCCACCCCCCCAGTATTTATTGGCTTGGTAATTGCATGTTTGGCCTTTTTTGGTTGATTTTTCCTTTGTGCTGTTTGTGTATGTTGGAAACGTTCTTGTGACCGAGTCGGACACTGCATTGGTCTCATACGGTGTTTTCCGCTTTGTTCACGCTGTGTTTGTGCAGTTTTCTATGCTGCGTACGCGTCGGTCGCGGTGTATTGTGTTGCTTCGGCTCGGTTTTGTATGCGTGTCGGTCGTACGGCTTGTCCTCCGTCCGACTCGCTCGTGGTTTTCGCGCCTTGCATCGTACTTAGCGGTTTGGAGTTCGCGTGTACGCTTTCGGGTCGGATTTGTTCCGGGTGCGTGTCGGTCGGTTGGATTTGCGTGTTTTTCCGGCCGGATTGCTGTTTTCCGTGCGGCTCGGTCGGTCGACTTGGTTTCGTTACGTGTCGGTCGGATTTTTCGCGCCTTGCATCGTACTTGGCGTGTCGGGCGCCACGGGTACGTGTCGGTCGGTATTTTTTCCGGATCCGAGTCGGTCGGTGCTTTTTCCGGCCCGAATCGGAATCGACCCCTAAGTCCGTAAAAGTTCTGCATCAGGTCCTCGGGTCAAATCCCAGAGATATGGCCTTAGTCAAAATATGCCGTTCTCAATATAATGAGGCTAGGAAGACCAGAATGAAATCCTTAAAGGAAGAAGCATAGGAACAACTCCACCTAGCTGCCATTTCCAAAAATCCTAAGTACTTCTGGAGTATTATTAATGCCCCTTTCCTTAAACCATCATCAGCTCTAACACTGGATTGTCATGCAGACGAGGAATCGTGGGTCTCATATTTTTCTAGTATATTTGATCCTAATATGGAGGGGGAGGAAACTGCAGATTTTACCGATGCGTGGTCCTAGTAAACCCCCCTTGATCTTAGATCATCACGAGATAAAAGTAGCCCTTATGCAGTGCTCTGGCAACAAAGTACCCGGACCAGATTGTACCCCTATAGATTTCTTCCTTGATCAGCCGGACTTATGGGGTCTTGTGCTGACAAACGTCTTTAATGTAATAGCTAAGGTGGGTCCTCCAGACTCATGGAAGAAATCTATTTTAGTTCCAATTTACAAGAAAGGGGACAAAGCTGAGGCCAAAAACTACAGGCCAATTTCGCTGCTAGGTAGCACAGCCAAATTAATGGGAAGGGTTTTATTAAACAGACTAGAGGAGTGGGCAGCCAGTAACAAGGTTTTAATCCCAGTCCAATATGGATTCAAAAAAGGTGTAGGCTCTCAGGACCAGTGCCTTATTTTAAGCCTATTAATCGCCAAGTACTCTCAAGTAAAATCTGAGAGATTATACTTGGCGTTTATGGACTTGTCGGCAGCGTTTGACTGCGTGGCACATCAACATCTATGGAGGATAATGGAAGAAATGGGCATAGATGAGGCTATTATATCTTTTATTAGGCAGCTTTACTCATCAGCCACAGCCTGCATCAGATACGGGAGAAAGGGGGAGTGCACTAGGGCGTTTCCAATTAACAGGGGGGTCCGGCAGGGTTGCGTGCTCGCCCCATTTCTTTTTTCTATATACACCAATGGGGTGGAAGCTCCCCTGCTGGACTCAATACCAGACGTCCCTAAAGTTAACAATATTTATACCCCAATTCTCCTGTACGCTGATGATGCAGTGCTAATTGCCCGCACAGGCCTCACCCTTCAAAAGTTACTAGATACCTATGTAACCTATATGCTAAAATTGGGGCTAAAAACTAATGAGGCCAAGTCCTTTATTTTAATTGCTGGCCGTAAAAATAGGAAGGTTCCAAACTTCTATATATCTGGCCATAAAATAGCCCATACTGACACCTTTTCTTACCTAGGTATAACATTTGCTACTAGGGGTTTATCACTTGAGAGAAGCATTATTGCCCTCCACTCATTTATTAAAAAATTGGGGGTAAAACCCATTGACATGGCAAAAAAAGTTTACGCAGCAAAATCAGTCTCGGTAGCAACTTATGGGGCAGGCATTTGGGGCTACATTAACCCCTCCATCCTACAAATTATAGAGGACACATTTTGGAAAAAATTAGTGGGCCTCCCCGTAAGCTGCTCCAATTTCATTGCTCATGCAGAATTGGATGTCCCTTATGTGACCGATACAATTGCCTTGGCTCCAATAATGTTGTGGCATTCTATATGGAGAAGGGAATCTATCCATATTACTCAAAAGCTAATTGCAGACTGCCTATCCCTGGAAAATGCCCATAGGATCCCGTGGATTTCTTATATTAAATCTACTTTTTCATCTTTAGGATTAGAACGTCTATTTGCTGTCCCTAGTGACTGTGTGAAGTTCCCAAAAAGAGAGATAAAATCCAGTTTCCTTAAATTAGGAGCTGAAGCAAGATTGAAAGCAAACTGTACAAAAGTATCGGTCAAAGCATATTTAGAAAGTCCAATGGTACAGGAAGGGCCAACATCCTATATTTTGACTGTGACAAATTCACGTCACAGATTTTTTCTAATTAGATTTCGTTTGAATTTTATTCCATGTATGCTGGCCCATCCAGCTGGAATTTATTCCATAAATGAATTGCCATTCTGTCCTTGCGATGGTGTTTCTGCACAATCAAATCTACATATCTTCTTTTTTGCAAATATTACGCAGAACCACGTAAAAGATTTATTCTGCCCCTGATGCGTAAATATTATTTTAAACAATGTCGTGTCGCAATGTATTTTCTACAATCTTTGCCTAATCCTATGGTTTGTTTTTCTGTGGCGTCCTTTTTAATCCAATCACGAAGAATTAGGAAATTGCACAATATCTGAGAATGAATTTTAAACTGCTCCCACCAGCTGGTTTTTACTAACTGTTCCCTAATGGTGTTTGTTATGATGTTTTTATCTTTTTTATCTTTTATGTATATATGTATCGAGTATAGATGTTTTCTACTGTACTTTTATGATCTTATATTGTAAGCATCGAATAAAGTAAATTGACTGACTGACTGACTGACTGAAAGGGGTGGCACTATTAAGTTTTGATATTTACTTTTTAGATGTGCATGAATTAGCCATCACCTGAAGTACATACGTCAATCATGCTTAGCATTGACATTTTCACCTGACCTTCCTTTTGGGCAGATACAGAGCTATGGGCTCCCTTGCAAGCATTCTATCTTCTCTTAAATGGTACAGTCACTGGCAGTAACATATATTTATGATATCAACAGTGTGTAGAGGGCCAGGTTACTCTCTGCCCGTTGATGACTTTGATTGTATGGTGGATGCAGTTGAATAGTTTTCTAGGAGGACCTTGATATTTGGTGGCTATTAACTGTGGGTCCAGGGCACTAGTGACAACCAGTGGTGCCAATGGCTATTAAACAGGCTTGATGTATGATGATGTGCAAATCAGTTTTGCCCCAGCTCCCCATGGGAACAGTCCATTCCGAACTGCCAGGCCAGGTCCTCCCTGGACCGGAAACAAGCATCCTGGGACCGGTTTTGGGTTTCACCCCCCATCAGCCAGGCTAGCTTGACTCCAGTGGAATGGAGAGGGACCCACGTCTGGGCATACCCGTCCCACTCGGTGTGACAAATGCAGAAAGAACAAAAATGTCTTTTGTACGCAATAATATAACACACCTACAGAGGAGCAGGATCATTGCTATTCACAAACTAGACTTCTAAAGATACTACAGCCAGAAATGTTACAAAACAGGCTTAAATGTACTCTAGCTAAGCCCTGAGTAAGTCGGCACCACACATGGCCACTCATATCTACTGCAACACACCCCCTATAGAAAATAATGGAGACACTAAATAGCAATAGAGAAAATTAGGAAAATATTGTTAGCAAGTTTATTTTACATTTGTCATGATTTTTATTTTTTAACATTTTATTATAAGTTTTTACTACATTTACTACACATCTGGTGATGCAAAAGGGAGGGAGTGTTGACTGTGGACTATATCACCCATCTGCAGGTAAAACAAATTATAAGACTAACTGTGAGAAAGTGAATTATTATGTTAGGGAATGGTAGTCCACCACAGGTAATAATGTCACTATTACTTTGAGGTCCCGTAAAGGATTCAGTAATTCAAACCTGAGCTCAACCCCTGGTAGCTATGGCACAGAGCAGACAGGCGTAGCTGAAGAAAATGTGTAAAGCATTTAAAAGTATCAAAACAGTTAAAAAGTTGAGAACACAACAATAAAAACCACACTCTAATTTAAAAGACTAGAGAATAATTTAATGAACAAAATGACACCTCAATGATAATAATCAAATAAGGGGATCCAGAGATATTAAGTTTAAAAGTTTGAATTAAAAATAGCACAGAAAAGTGCAAAGTGACAGCAGAGGGCAGCTGGTTGTGCTAGACCGGGGGAAGCGTAAGCTTTCAGGCTAACCACAATGGAGCACGGGTCAGATACAAGGACGAGGTGCATCCTGTTTGTAAAGTTACCAACATCGATAGCCTTCAGTGAGAGCAGGCAGCGGGCTGGCATTGAGAGAAGAGGCTTGGCATTGACGGATTCCGGCATCAAGATGGAACCTTGGCGAAGCCATTGGTTTAGGTGAGAAAAGCTCTGGGAGGTGAAGTTCAAGTGTTCACCCCCCGGAGGTCTCTGGTGTCAATTGGGTCTCCTTCGATGGTGGTGCCAATGCATCTGGGAACTGAGGAGTGCTCTGGCTTCGAAGGATTCCTGCATCAAGAGAAGAACGTAGCTGATGCTAAGTGAGGAACCCCCACCAATGCACCCTTGGTGGTTCAGCAGGGAGGTTCATCCCAGTCACTCGATGGTTCTCCAGGCAAAATGTTAGCAAAATGTTTTTTAAGTCCCCAGTCTTTATGGTTAGACAGGAGGAGTATACTGTGACCTCAACCAAGCAGAAGCTCCCAGCAGGGTCCAGGGCAGGTCCAGTAGAAACTGGTCATCTGGGTCCCTCAAGGAAGGTGGGCTTCTTGTAGCTTTTGCCCTGCTGTAGTTTAACAAGATAACTGACCCGTGGAGTCTACTTCTTTGTCCTGGGTGGGTACAAGTGTGAGCAGGTCCATCTCTTAGGGTTCTCCTCACAGGTTTCAACAGCAGGTGCAGTTCATCTGTCTACCACAGGTTCAGTGGTGTTTCAAAGAGGGTGACCAGGGATGCCACATTAATGCCTGGCACTAGCCTGTGGGTGAAAGTGACTCCTTGTCACTCTCTAACCAATAGGGAAATAGTTCCCTACCCACATATGCAGCAGTTCCTGTGTGCCCTACTGAAAACAATCTCACAGTGCCCCTCTCTACCTAAATCAAACATGGCAGAAACCTTCTTCCACTGTGCAGAGCTCGTGTGACCACCCCAGAGGTGTGGCCAGGGAAATGAGCAATGCCTCCTCTGTGGTCACTAAAGACCATTTCCGGGGGCAGCTCCTCTCCCACTTGGGTTTGTGCTTGGATGATAAGGGGACAAAAAATGGGGCAGGCCCAGGTGTTAGATGCATTTGCCTCTGAAATGGTAGGCTTCTTTGAAGTTAATTAGTATTTAGGGGTGACTTACTAATATTTACAAGGAGGATTTAAGTCTGTTGAAAAGGGATTATTTTGATAGGGTAAAATTATTGCAGTTTTAAAACTGCCCCAACAAGTCACTGTAGTAGGCTTGCAGTCATGTTTTGCACTTTCATTGTAGCGGTGGCACAATTGTGCCGCAGTCCACTAGTGACATTTAGCTTACAGGCCCTGTGTACACGTTGTGCCATGCACTAGGGACTTACTGGTAATTTAAATTTGCCAGTTAGGAGTGTAGCCACTTTTGACATGTTTTAAGGGTCAGAGCACATGCAATGGGACCTGAATAGCAGTGAGTCCTAGTGCACAGAGTCAACATACCAGCAGCATTAGTCCAAAAACAAAAGGGTGTGATCATGCCAAAATAGGCATATTCCTACAATACCCAATCACATACAGGCTGATCACATAAGAAACTACCTTTTTGGCCTTTGGTATGACAGTAAATGTCTTTGTTGCTTTGCTTCTCATTTTGAGAAACAATTATTTGAAGGGCAGAGAGAAGCTTTAAAAGCAAGATGTAAAGGAAAGTAGTCATTGCCAGATACCGCTACTCATCTGAAGTGGCCCTTGACAGTGTTGCAGACAGGAAGCAGGAGCTTGATTTACCTTAAGCCAGCACCCAGACTATTCCTGCCCATGTCTATTTACTGACTGCACTTCATTTCAAGGCCACTAGATCTTTCCAAAGCATCAGTACTGCTAATGTAGGCATCTCACAGTCAAGTCACTCTCAATGTTTTCATCAGGTAGTGAGATATATCAATAGAATAGTGCTCCAGTTCATTACCATGCCACAGACACTGGCAGAAAGGCAAAAGTTGACAAGGGAAATCTATGCCTTGGTTCTGTTGCACATGGGGCAGTGACCTCCACATACAGGGTGGAACCTGCTTACACAGAGGACATCTGTGCCTACCACTAGAAACAGGAACTTACATACAGGAAGTAAGGCTTTTTCTGGTCATTCTGAGTAATCCTCCCAAATACAACAACATCCTTCATCCTGCTGATCTTTTGGTTCTAGAAACCCCCAAAAAGGATGAGGAACAGCAAGAGAGATGGCCCAAGCCTTAGCTGATGAGGAGCTAAATATCAGTTGCAAAGGGGTCCCCCAAAGTTAACCTTAGCTTTATGGGGGGCAAGAGAACCAGCTGAGAATAGCAGCACATGGACAGGTTTGGGAGATATCTGTCAAGAGCAGGTTTTCTTGATTATAGGTTGAAAGAAGTTTTTTGTCAACAAATAAGGCCTTTCATCTCTAGTAGCAACACAAGACTCATAATCAATCAATCAATCAGGGGGTTTGTATAGTGCAAGCTACTCACCCAGAACGGGTCTCAAGGTGCTGAGGGAGAGATGGGCGGGGGGGTTTGCAGATCATGCAGGTTCACTGAGTTCCATCGAAGAGCCAGGTCTTGAGGTCCTATAGGAACTTGGGAAGCGATGCTGTCTGTCGGAGGTGGAGAGGGAAGGAGTTCCATGCCTTGGAATATAGGGCCTGATTCACAAAGGCAAACATACACGTTTGAATAAGTTTACAGTTTTTTGGTATTCACAAAACTGCATTTTAACAGTAAGTTTATGAGTGTGGAGACTCCTCTTTTGGAGTGGAGTGTCCCCACATAAAAATATAGGACATTTTATGTGCAGAGTTCTCCACCCCATCTACAGAATGTAAGTTTACCTTTGTGAATCAGGCCCCTTGATTACAATGAATAGTCTGAAATTACTTCAGAAAGAGTATGCAGCAAAAATGGAAAAAACATGAGTCTAGAAAAACTTAAGACTGCTCAGGCCAGTAACAAGGTGAGAAGCAGGAGATAAGAATAGCAGGAACACAAGGAAGTTGAAGAATTCCAAATAATTCCAGCCAGTGAGCAACAAGGCAACAAGCACAATTGTGATGCAAGCTGGACTCACATCCTTTAAATAATATTGGAGCAGGATGTGACCTAGAAAGAAGCAGGGAGTAATTTGCCTTCATATTAGTTTGGGAACCGATACTATTCGGCAGGGAGAAAAGAGAGAAAACACACTGCCAATATAATTTTAAAAAGCTAAATGCCTTCAAAGATATATGTACCCTAAAGTAATATCACTTTACACTTGAGAACCCACAAATGTAAGACAATCTAACTTGCTGTTGAATCGACTGCACGAAATCGTCCAAGATGCTGAACTGCACAAACGAGGAAGGGACACCCGAGGTGTGGGGGAAGACATGACCAAAAAGCAGCAGCAGAGTCCCTCAAGTAGGAGGCCTGATGCTGTCACAATTGCCCTCCCACTCTAGGGCGTCAGTCATGGATCAGGCAAGATAAGGACAAATTCCTTACAACATTAATACAAGTTGCCAAGCTGTGAGAGCCCACACCCAGAGTGGAAAGAAGTGCCACAAGCACTAGTAGGACCTTCATCTCTAGGCCAGCATTGTGGGACAGTAGATTCTTTGTGTGCCCTCACGGCCATTTTTAGGAACCCTCGAATGACACCACTGCACATGAATGTTCTGAGAGCAGCCTGTCTGACATGCTCAGCTGGAATAGTTTGATCAGTAGAGAGGCATCGAGTGTAATATTTTTCGACAATAATATAAGAGCAAATAACTTTTGAAAGTGTTGTTCAGTCCTGTGTCCAGTCAAATGCTTAAACTTGAATGTTGTCTGTAACTTCTATTGTAGTTTATGAATGGAATTAATGTTTTTATATATTTCAAATTAATGTTTAATGCATTTATGTAATACTAATCTTCTGGACTTACCTTAATATTTCTTTTCAACATACATTTCTGACACAAGTTTAGCACTTTGCGCATCTAAAGTTTCCATTTTAGCAAAGTATGTGTCAGCAAGGCTGACATGGTGTAAATTGTACTTGCTTTGAAACATGCACAGAAAAGTTTAATTGTACATATTCTAAAAATCTACGTTATTTTGAATGCATAAAGGTCTCTTTTTAATATTTGACATAATGATATTGTCAATGAAATTATGACAGTCCTCATTTGTTAGGTAGGCATAGTGCTAAACTTTCAAATATTTTCTATATTCGTTTTTGAAATCTTTATATAGTCATGTACATGATTACTTATAAATTAATAATTTTTATCAACCTAATTTTAAAAAAGGAAATATATTTTTCAATTAAATTTGAGATATACATTACTCAATTGATTAAGAATGAATATGCTAAAAGGTATTGAAAGCCTACACAACATCATTCTTCCTTGTATTTAGGGATACAATATCCCAAAAATATAGTTGAAACAGATATGAAATATTGGAGATGAGTACTGATCTTTTCTTTCTTTTGTACTCATTCCGTTTCAGTGGCAGGAACCCATGTGCACTTCTAGATCCTCTCTTGCAAGGAGGGCATAAACGCTACTCACCACCAGCGAGGAGGAGCAACAATCTGACACCAACAGCAGCAAGAAGAGTGCCCCCACCAACAGAGAAACACGCTCATTGACAAAAGGACTCTGGGCAGAATCTGCGGAGCCAATTTTAAGGCTGGAAAAGTTGTACACGACCAGCCAGGAGGAGGCGGATATAGGGATGTAGTGACAGAACCTCTGTGGTGCCGGAAGAGCAGGCTCCAAATTTATATGAACAGAAATCTTACTTCACTATTAACTAAGCTTTAAGTAAAAAAGGTCACATTTGACATATACACACAGATAGTTCAGAAAATGATACATCCCAAATTTATTTTACAGAACTTTACTATTCACAAAAATGATTTATGGGTTTAGTCTATTACTCCACCTATGCCATTATGTTTGTGAGTCTGCTTGTTTTGGCGCTGGTTGAGTTGGTGCTAGTTGAGGTGGTGCTGGTTAAAGTGGTGGTAGCGAGGATATTGCATGTGATCATGGTGAAGGTGGCTGTGGCAGAGGTGGTATATTTGAGGGTGTTGCAGTGGGGTTGACAACAGGTTTTGTACCCTTTGTAGAATCTTTTGCATGCCTTGGCCCTGCAGATTGATAATGACATTTTTTTGTAATTGCCCTTAACATCTTAATGGTCAAGGCATGTTGTGCAAACTATGAAGATGTTCATAGTGCATTTTCTTCATGCCTTCGTAAGATTTCACAAGGTTATTCAAGGCACAGGTCAGTCTATCATCTGAGGGAGTCCTTTAAGGTTGTCTGCTGTTTCACATAGAGTTATTCACATTGCATGACTATTCTTGCACAGTGGACTTCTGTTGAAACAATTGATCCTACCAAAGGACAAAATTTGGCCATCCCAACCCCGGTTCATATGCGTGGCTGTCTGACTTTGCCAGGAGATTGTCCATCATGAAGAGGGTTGGTATCTGGTGGGTTTTTTAGTGGGAGAGATTGTTGAAGTGGGGATAGCTCTTCCTCACCAGGGGGGTTATGTCCCTCAGTTGATTGCGAGAAGACTAAAGTTGTGCCTGATTGGAAGAGTGTGTATTGTGCATTGCGATATAGTGTTCTTTAAAGAGGTGAGCCTTCTTTTTTTACCTAAATTGGTGCACTGTCTGGGCGGTCATAATGGATATAGGGATGTTGTTCCAGATCTTGGGTGCAAAGATTAAAAAGGCCTCCTGCTTTGGTTTTTCATTTTTATACCTCTTTGTCTATTGTCTAATAGTGTCCTGGCTAAGGGTGTGCCGAGAACCACCCGAGATAGTGAGCTTGTCTGCAAGATAAGTGAGGGTGCTAGTCATGCTGACTTGTAATTGATGCAGTTGGTTTTGAAGATGGTACGGGACAGCAAGGTGAGCCAATGGAATTCCATCAAGATGAGGATTCTGCATAGGTACCTATAGGTTAAGGGCTGTGTGAAGGTGAGTCATGCATAGGAAGAACGAGCTTCTATGGCTGCTTGGCTAGTGGCTGGCAATCCTAAGAGGTGCAAAACACAAAGAATCCTCAGGTATAGAGATCTAGAAGAGCACCAAAAGAGACAACAGCAGAGAGATCTTGTCACTAGTGGGGGAGTCCTTTAATGAAGACGAAATCCCATCACCCACCGAGGTGGCATGCTTCATCATCTGGGATTCTCCTCTTGGTGGAGACTCCCAGCCCTGCCAAGGGCTACAACCCCCTCACTGTGAGGGAGGAGCTCAGGGATGTTTTAAGATTCCTACCCTACGAAGGATATACTAAAATCCTCTGGATGTGAAACAATAAATTGGTTGGGTAACGGTCGCAGTGCAGAGAAAAGAGTCTCAAAGTGTGAGGTAAGTGATGCTAAAACTAACTACTAAGAGCAAAAAAGATTTATTTGCTCACTCCTAGTGTCAGGATTAAAAACAGTGCACCTGCAGTATGGAAAGATAGTTACTGCATGTGACAGATGAACCAGGACTACATGTTTCGGCCAAATTGACCCATAAAGGTGTCTCAGCCTTCTTCAGGACCTATAAACAAAGTGCTTCTGCATAGAACAAAGTGAAGGGTGATAGGTAATCAAAGTGTAAGGTAATGAAAATAGATACAAAACCAGTAATCCCACTTTTGGTGAACACGATTTACTGGTTTTACCCATTGATTACGGATAAGAGGCCTCACCTAAGCCTGGCAACAGCTCAGGGGAGAGGCACCGCTCTGTCCGTCGGTACCCCGGGCGGTAGAAGAGCTGCAACCAGAGGTAACACCTCCGGTTGCAGCTCTTCTACCGCCCGGGGCCTTTGTGTTTTGCATTAATGTTTGGGGTATCTGTCCTCGCCGGTCTTTAAATTTTCCTTGGACCCCCCCTCCCCTTCTGTACTTCCAATCCTAAGAAGTGACCTTGGAGAAGACTGCTGAAAATTATGTTCTGGCACCATTCCGTGGCAAACCTGAGGGCCCCATTGGTAGTAGGACAGAGCAGTATCCCCGGCTTGGATACCACCCCAACTGATTGCAAGTTTTACTGGCTGTAGGAACACACGCTGTAAAATGAAATGAGTTACCACTCAGCAGAAGGAAAATTTGTATGGAAAAAGGGTGGGAATCAGAAGAAATATAAATGGAAATGGATCACGTAAATCTGTATTCCTCATGTTTCCCCAGTTCTCATTACGGCTGGGAATTGAGGTGGACATATCAGCCAGAATTGGTGTCTCTTGCCAAATTATCTTCACTCCAGTGACCAGCCAATTTGAAATGGCGCCTGCCTGTAATATTTGTTTGCTGCCAGGGCATTTCCTTCTACTAAAGCTTCCAGTATGGCGTTTTTCTCTTGAACCATAGATATAATGTGCTATATTACTTTTCAAAAATAATTCTTTTTAATCAGCCAAGGATATTTTCTTGCACTGCTCCCCGTGTTCGCAAAAAGGAAGCAAGTTTGCATTTGTCACTGAAATCTTTGCTGGTCAAAACATTTGCCTGATTTTCAGCTTTATGTAAAATTGTGCTCGAATCTGGCAAACAATTGCTATTAAAAGGACCTGGCAATGCAGTTCCCCTTTTGCATAAGATAAAAATGAAATTTGCAATTTTCTTCTGTCAATGTTTTCCTGACTTTAGAAAATGTATTTATAATAATCGAATCAAGTCCTCTGTGTCTTGGTGTATTTCCCTTCTGAAAGAAGAATGCTAATTAGAATTACTAAACTATCGTAATCTGAAGAAATTCCCCTTATTAACATTGTTATATTCTAACACTCCTACAGCAGAAGAAAGAGAAGACCAGCAAAACAGACACATTTCTGCCGCAAGACTACATCCCCAACTTTGTTATTACCATATTCATGTCAAACATTAGACATTATGTGAAAACATTAATGAAAGTTTTAAAATGCAATCATTGCTTAAAGTTTTTTTCCCCGGCTTGAAATTGATAAATGTTTCTATTAACTAATAAGCCAGAAATCAACAGTCTTATAAAACTGCTTTATTCGGCCCAGAAAATTAGGTAATCCATCATCACTGATTTGCTCTCATTTTCCTCCCTGTGAATAAGTGAGATGAAAACTTTAAAACCAATAAGATAATGCACTTAAAACTCCAGCAGAGAGAGGCAGATAAATTAGGGTGCCAATGTCATCCGCTCGGGAAAGAACTGTTGTGTTTCCAGTTATGCAAAAAAATATTGTATGCCAATTTGTGTTCCTTATCACATTTCCTGTTTCACACCAGATCCTGTGGCCTACGGTCAAGGCGAAAAAAGGATCTCTGACTTATGAGGCATTTCTCAGATTGATTTAATGACACACTAGATATACATGCAATACATAGTGTATTTTAAACAATGACATTTCTTATAGGGATAGCTTAAAAGTATTTGTTCTTTTTGAAAATGGCAATGACTTGCTACCACTGACAACTTGTACTTCTTACTTTTGGACACTTGAGGCGCCCTGCACCTCTCCTCCACCGTTCCCCACAACCCTTGCTGATTTCCCTTCATATTGCACTGTTCCCCCCAGCACCCTGAGATGGTCCCCTACCAGACATTCATCTCCGTACAACATCGTTTGCACCAACCTGCCATGTCTCTGCTTCCTAAACTGAACACCCTTTTACCCGCAGGGGTTCCTCCTTTGGGCCCTGTGCTACTTCTCCAGAAAACTCTCTTACATCCCCATTGAACCCTGTGCTGCTCTCCCATTGTGAGAAGTTGGCCTGGTATATGCTGTCCACTAATTAAAGTGGGCACCCTGTACCAGTCCAAACGACCCTTATGATGTATGAGGTCAAAGATAACCTTTAGAAAGCTATCCTAGTGGTAGCTGTGGAGAGCAGCCTTCAGGCTTAATCTTGAAGGAATGTAAAGCAGCTTGTTTTACCAGAACATCACCTCCTATATTGACTAAATGAAAGGAGAACCACACAGTAGTTATATAAAAATATGTATTTATTATTATAACACTCTCTACTATCCTCTAAACGAGGATAGAACACAAAGCACACAATACAAGATCAATAGAACGGTTGTAAGTAGCACAATACACAGTGGGCTCCAGGGGGAGACCAAACCATATACTAAAATAGTGGTATAACACTCACGACTGAGATCAAGACAAGGTCTGGAGCACGTAGAATCGTTGGGACCTCAAGGAACCACCCAAGGTGAGTAGATAGGGATCCCACGGAGGACGGGTGCAGTGTGTGAACACGACCGCGGGCTCTGTACAATTCTACGGGGAAGTCGCGGTTACACTTTTAAAGTTTAAGGACCCTTCTAGGAGGACTTCGAGCGAACCCTTTGGAACTTAAGAGTTTGAAGAGCCACCCCACCCGTGGATACCGTAGTACCCGAGTTACCTATCCCAGGGGAGCTGGGTGCATAGGTCTGGAGTGGCCTCGGAAACTGCCGTCGTTCTTTATGGAGGGCTGTGAAGAAGTACTGCTGCTGTGAAGGTGAAAAGGGTCTGGTGAAATCCAAGCCTGGATTCGGGAAGGAAGGAACCTGAAAGCAGAGAGGACAGAGTCTGGGTCACTCCAGAGTGACCAAGGGCTCGGTAGACGAATGCCCACCGATGTCAGGTGCTTCAGGTGCGAAGAAGGGGTGATTGACTCTGCAGCCACGAGGACCAGGAGATGTCGAGGATGACCAGGAGCTGGAGGTGAGCTGTCCCACGAAGGATGTCGAGTGCTGAGGGGTCGGTGTCCGGCTGGAACACCAACAAGCCTTGGCAAAAGCAACCCATGAAGGAAGGTCAAGCAGGTTACGATGTAGACCAGCAAGGCCCAGGGGACTCACCAAGCAATGGAGAGTCAGAGCACGTCTGGAGCAACCAGGAAAGCCCAACAGAAATCAAGATGACCCTCAGAGAGACCCACAGGCCAAAGGAACAGGAGTCGCGAGGGGACCTCGGGCAAGATTGCAAATTTCCAGCCCACGGAGCACTCGGTGTGAGGAGGCCAGAGTTCTTTTGTGCAAATACTGCTCAGGGTCAGGACTACACGGAGTCCAATGCACAAGCTCGGGAATTGGCTACAAGCATATGCAATTACAAATGGACGCTGTGCACAGAGGTTCAGGTTATGCAGTTCTCACGAGGGATACTGGCCTCAAACTTGCTGAGAGGGCAGATCAACCTCAGGGACATTTGAAAACCCACCTCCTGTGTTGCTGAAGTTTTTGGAGTCCGCAGGAGCTCAGGAGCAGCAGATCGGTCAGTTGCATTACGGTGCCTGCAACAGCAGGGGAGTGACTCCTTCACTCCAAGGGAGATTCTTCAGTTGTCCTTAGTGCACCATAGGTCCTACACGGAGTCTGTATGGAGCAAGGGCACAGACAAAGCTTTGGACGGAGAGGGAGACGAAGTCGAGCCCAGTCGAAGTGCAGCGAAGTCCAGAGTGTCCAGACGGCCGAAGGTCAGTGGTTTCTTCTTGTAGAATCTTGTCCACGTAAAATCTAAAGTCTTACAGCCAGGTAAGCCCTTATGTACCCACGGGAGAGGGTTGGACAGATTTGGGGGACCCTCCTAGGGGAGGGTCAGGACAGAGGGATGGTTACACCCATGTCCTTTGTCCAGTTTCACGCCAGAGCAGGAGCCAATGGCTCCCAGAACTGGTTTGAGCTGGACTATGCACAGGGACACCAAATGTGCCCCAGATGCAGACTTTCAGGCACTCTCAGAGTGCTCCCACCCAGCCAAAATACACTAAATCTTGCCTGGGAGGTGGTCACACCTCACTGTGACAGGGTGCCTATTGTGCTGCCTTCCCCTCCTCAAGCTTGGCTCAGCAGCAGGAGGGCAGAAGTGTGTCTCTGGTCGGCAGCATCCATTTTGTGCTGACCGGGTCGAGAAAGCTGGCACCGGATAGACCAGTGACCCCACGAAGCTCGCTTCAGAAGGGTGGAATCCACTGTTGTGGAGGTATGATTCCAAGGTGTTTGATACCAAACACGATATGTTTCTATGCAGCCGTTTTCGAGATAGCATTTACCGCGAGGTTATAATGCACCTCTACCTATATGTCCGGCTGAGTCACAGACAACCCAGGAGAATGGTCTCCGAAGGCTGCAGATGGGCTCTGCTCATGCAGGGGCACCCTCTCACTAAAAACCCAGCACCCTGCCTTCAGGATTGATAAGGCCTGCTATAGGGGTGACTTATAAGTTTTAAGTGCAGTGACCTATAGATATAGTGAACCTATATCTAAAGTAAGTGGTGCAAGCAGCAACTTACACAGGCTGCTGTAGCAGACCTAGAGTTCCATTTTGCATGGCCTCTCATGGGTGGCATAATACATGCTTCCGCCTATGGGAGGCCTCTGGGGTACCTATGCCCTGGGTATATGGGTACCATACTAGGGACTTATAAGGGTACCCCAGTATCCAATCTGGAGGGTACCAAAGTACATGTGTGACAATTTAGAGGAGAAAGCAGATAGACTGGGGTCCTGTTTAGCAGGATCTCAGTCAGACTAGTCAAAAACAGTGCAACATCAAGCAAAAAGTGGGGGTAACCATAAGAAGCAGATCCTACTTTCCTACACCCATCACATAACCAAGACTGTCCCTCCTTGCTCCCTGTACTGCAGCCCCTGAACTTGAGAGTGACAATCAATTTGCATTTTTATAATAAAGAGTTATTCGAGATGGTTTAAATTATATCCAACTCAGGTATTACATTGGCTGCAGCCGTGTAGGTTCCCTGATGCAAAGAACATGTACAGCACAGGTGACAGCAATCGCTCCTTCTTTCCCAGGGGCGTAGCTAGGCCTTAGGCTGCCCATGGCGGCCCCTGCGTTTGCCGCCCTCGGCAAAATGATAGAAGAGCGGGGTAAGGGGGGCCGGCTGCCGCCCGAAAACTCGTGCCGCCTGGGGCGGTCTGCCCCCCTCGCCCCCCCTAGCTACGCCACTGTTCTTTCCTCACAGAATATCTGCGTTTTTTCAAATGGAAATAAGTTGAAAGATAGCTAGGCTCCAAAAGGCCCAGCTTCATTTCAGTAACCAAAGAAACTACTTTGTGAAGTCTAATAAAATTAGTCACAATTGTGTTTTGTGCCAAAAAGAAGAAAGGCTGAGATGAAATTGTCTGATATTTGTAACTGGTTGCAGCAAATTGATATTTTAAGTTAAACAGTCTGCTCTTCCAGACCTACCCTAAAATATTAATCTGATCCCCTGATCTCATAAAGGTGAGGGAAAAAATGCACTGCAGATTTATTTATTCAGTAAACACCAAAAATCAAGATTTTCTGTCCATGCTTACTCTTTTTGGTGATCACATTCCTTCTCTTGCCCATGATTGCTTTGCTTGTTCTCCTTTACCTTTTCCTGCACCCACAAGTCTCCATCCAGCATGAAATAAAAACACTTCCTTAATTACCCTCCCTAATTATTATCTGGGAAGACCGTACTTCAGATACATCAGAAATTGTAGTTCTACGCAGGGTTTCAGAGCTCAAGAAGAAATATTTAAAAAAAATTAGAAC
This sequence comes from Calotriton arnoldi, assembly GCA_963921515.1. NCBI lineage: Eukaryota > Metazoa > Chordata > Amphibia > Caudata > Salamandridae > Calotriton > Calotriton arnoldi. The sequence goes on from CAWUFW010003454.1 coordinate 1,267,182, forward strand.
AGCGAGCATAACCTAGAAAAATTATATGTCAAAGCTTCAAACGAGCACTGAGTATTCCTAGGTATGTTGGAATGCAAAAATAACCAAAACCTACAACTGAATGTATCACCTTTGTGTCCAATTTAGATCCTCTCACAACTCAGATCCACAATATAATCAGGAAACACTGGCACATATTAGAGACAGGAGATGAGAAGTTACCCAACCCAGGTTTGCCTTTAAACAATCTATCACCCCTAGGGACAAGCTGGTGCATAGACATTCAAAAACTGGGTTAGCCTTCAACAATACCCTTTAACCCCTTCGATGCTCATGACGGAGCGGTTCCGTCATGAGCATCGGTTGGGCTGTGCTTGTGACGGAACCGCTCCATCATGAGCACAGCCCCTGGGGGAAGCGCTGGCGCTCCCCCCCGGGGCATCGATTTTGCCCCCACAGAGGGGGATGGCAGCGGAAGAGTTTCCGCTGCCACCCCCGGCCTTCCCCACGCTTCCCCATGACGCCAGCGCGCACAGCGCGCGCCGACGTCATCAGGAAGCGCTGGACGCGCTGGAAATCATTTCTTTCCAGCGCGTCCAGAGGGAGGGTGAGTGTTTGCTGGTGCGGTGGGGTGGGGGCCCCAAATATTGATGCCTTGAGGCATCGGGGGAGGAAACTATGTTTCTCTCCCCTGATGTCTCAATGCAGGCATTTTGGTGCACGATCGCGCACAGCGTCGCGATCGTGCACCAAGAATGTCCCACTAGACACCAGGGATTCGTTTTTATCTGTAAAGGAAGCGACCCCTTGGGCAAGGGTCGCTTCCTTAGGGGGACAAATTATTTTAGACTTTTCTGCCCCCCCTGGGGACAGATCGGCCGATTTTTGGCTGTTTGTGGACCCAGGGGGGCAGAAAAGCCCACTAGAGCCAGGGATTTTTAAAATTGAATTGGAAGCGACCCCTTGGGCAAGGGTCGCTCCTGGGGGCCAAAATATTTAAAGTATATTCTGCCTCCTCTGGGGCAGATCGTTTTTTTATTTGGCCTTTCTGCCCCCAGGGGGCAGAAAACCCCACTAGACACCAGGGATTTTGTATACATGTAAATGGAAGCGACCCCTTGGGCAAGTGTCGCTTCCTGGGGGGCCAAGTATATTCTGCCTAAGGGGGCACATAATTTAAAGACTTTTCTGCCCCCCCTGGGGACAGATCGGCTGATTTTTGGCCGTTTGTGGACCCAGGGGGGGCAGAAAAGCCCACTAGAGCCAGGGATCTTTTTAAAATTAAATTGGAAGCCACCCCTTGGGCAAGAGTCGCTTCCTGGGGCTAAATTATTTTAAAAAGTATATTCTTCCCCCCCGGGGACAGATAGCCTGATTTTTTTGGGCGTTTCTGGACCCGGGGGGCTGAAAACCCACTAGAGGCAGGGAATTTGTTTTTTTAAATTGGAAGCGACCCCTTGGCCAAGGGTCGCTTCCTTATGGGCCTAAATAATTTTAAAGACTTTTCTGCCCCCCTGGGGGCAGATCACCTGCATTTTATGGCATTTCTGGCCCGGGGTGGGGGGTAGAATAGCCCACTAGAGCCAGGTATCTAAAAATAAATAAATTGGCCGCTTCCAGGGGACATATGTGTTTTTGGCTTTTCTGCCCCCTTTGGGTAGTGACATAGCGTGTTATAATGTTGTTTTATTTCTTGTGAATTGCAATTGTAATGCTTTATTTCTCCTTTTTTGTTAGGTCAAGGCTTTTGCTCTTTAGACTGTTCCAGGTTGCGGTTTCGTTACTGTTTGCGTAGTTGCATGTGTTTGGTAAGAGACTTTGTTTGTACAATGTAAATGAGTTTTATTTCTCTGCATGAATGTGTTTTTTGCGAATGGTGTAATAATAGCAGTATGTTTGGCTTCTGTTTTTTGAGTGTCAAAAACTTTTTGCATTTGTGCTCGATGTGTATTTTGTTGTATTGTGAGTAATTGGTTTTGTTTTTTTCTTTCTAGTGGGATATCGTTGGTTTTTGCTGTGTCTCTGCAGAGTAGGTGCTGGTGAGTGTAGCTGTCTCTTGTAAGTGAATTGTATAGTTTTTGAGTATATAGATCTTTGTGATAAAGGCACACATTTTTTTACTTACTTGCTTTGCACAGTGTTGGTTGTTGTTGACTTGTTTGTGCAGTCTCCTTTCTTAGTAAGGATAATGGCTAGCCGCAGGATTACTGCTCAGCAGGTTGTTGGTATGCTTTTTGAGTCTTCCTCTGACCATGGTTCAGAGACTGACTCTGCATCTGAGGCAGAGGAGGCAGGGGACGATTCAGGCAGTGAGTTTTCTCTCCACATGGAATCATCGGATACTGAAGATACTCTTAGTGCGGATGAAGTGCCTGTGTTAGAGGAGGACATTGATGTGCCGATAGTGCGGCAAGAGGCATCTGGGCTGCAGCCTGGGGCTGCAAGGCTTTCCGTTGGTGTAGTGCGGCAAGAGGCATCTGGGCTGCAGCCTGCGGCTGCAAGGCTTCCCGTTGATATAGTGCGGCAAGAGGCATCTGGGGCAGCAAGGCTTCCCATTGGTATAGTGCGGCAAGAGGCACCTGGGCTGCGGCAGGGGGCTGCAAGGCTTCCCGCTGAAAGTGCTGACCTCTGGGTTGCCCCAGGCATGTTGCAGCCGGCATTGCCAGACTTTACTGGTGTTCCCGGGTGTAGAGTGAATACTGAAAACTTTTTGCCGATACATTTTTTTCAGTTGTTTATGGACGATGTGTTTTTGGTAGAGATTGTTGAGCAGACTAATTTGTATGCCGAACAGTTTTTGAGGGACAACAGTGCCAGTCTTAAGCCCCACTCTAGAGCTACCCGGTGGACTCCCACAAATCTGGAAGAGATGAAGAAGTTCTTGGGTTTAACTTTTTGATGGGCTTGCTAAGGAAGCCATCAATGTCTTCATATTGGTCTACTAGTCCCTTGATGGCAACTGCTATTTTTCCGGCAGTCATGAGTCGTGATAGGTATTTGCTTCTGCTTCGGATGATGCATTTTGTCGATAATGGTTTAGCGTTGCCACGAGATCACCCTGAATGTGACCGTCTTTTAAGATTCGGCCTGTCATTGATCACTTTGTTGATCGATTTTCTGAGATCTATGCTCCAGGGAAAGAAATTGCAGTGGATGAGTCTTTGGTGTTGTTCAAGGGCCGCTTGGTTTTTAGGCAATACATTCCTAGTAAGAGGGCACGCTATGGAATTAAGCTGTATATGCTGTGTGACAGTAGGACTGGATATGTCTCTAATTTCAGAGTGTACACCGGTAAGCATTCCAGTATTAACCCCCTGGTTGTCCGTCCACTTTTGGAGTGAATGAGAAAATTGTGTGGGAACTTGGAAGAGGATTTTTTAACAAAGGCCACCATTTATATGTAGATAACTTCTACACTGGTGTGCGGTTGTTCAGGGAATTGGCCAAAGTGGACACTGTTGCTTGTGGCACAATCCGCTCTAACCGTAAAGGTTTCCCAAAAGAACTTGTTTGTAAAAAGCTTGTGCGGGACAGTGCAGTGTGTTGCGCTATGCAGGAGCTTCTAGCTGTGAAGTTTTCAGACAGGAGAGATGTCTACATGCTGTCTACCATCCATGATGAAAGCACTGCACCTGTGACTGTTTGGGGTCAGGTTGCTGAAGCGCGCAAACCGGTGTGCATTTTAGACTATAATAAGCACATGGGTGGTGTTGACAGAGTAGATCAGAGGTTGGAACCTTACGCTGCTCTTCGTAAGGCTTACATTTGGTACAAGAAGTTGGCTATCCATCTTTTCCACTTGGCAACCTTTAATGCTTTTGTTGTGTTCCAGGATTCTTGTCCTGAGTCAAAGATGACTTTTGCTAAGTTTCAAGAGTCTGTAATAGGCAGCCTTGTTTTAGTGGAACAGGCAAGTGTTCCTAGAGTTGGATTGGTGGAGGATGTTGCTAGATTGAAAGATCGCCACTTTCCTGATCACATTCCTCCCACACCCTCAAAAGACTTTCCCATTAGGAGATGTAGAGTCTGTTGGCGAAGAGGTATGCGGAAGGAGACTCGCATGTACTGCCCCGAGTGTCCTTCTAACCCTGGGCTGTGTGTGCCTGCTTGTTTTAGAATGTACCACACGCAAAAGAATTTTTGGGAGCATCCATGAGTGGTAAAGTGAACTGCCTGGCCTCTATTGTTTAATATTTTTGGTTGAGTTTCAAGGTTGGCATTTGTGTAGTGTATTGAGTTTCAGATGTTGTGTTAGTAGATTTGTATCTATTTGCAATTTGTTTGTGTTTTCTTATTTTTATAAAAAAATCCTAAATGTGATGGCGGTGTGCGTGGAGTGGCGCTTGTGTGGCGGTGTGCGTGGTCTGGCGTTTGGCTGGCGGTGTGTTTGGATTGGCGCTTGGCTGGTGGTGTGCGTGGACTGGCGCTTGGCTGGCGGTGTGTTTGTACTGGCGCTTGGCTGGCGGTGTGTGTGGACTGGCGCTTGGCTGGTGGTGTGTTTGTACTGGCGCTTGTCTGGCGGTGTGTTTGCACTGGCGCTTGGCTGGCGGTGTGCGTGGAGTGGCGGTGTGTTTTGATTGGTGCTTGGCTGGCGGTGTGTTTTGATTGGCGCTTGGCTGGCGGTGTACGTGGTGGGGCGCTTGGCTGGCAGTGTGCGTGGACTGGCACTTGGCTGGCAGTGTGCGTGGACTGGCGCTTGGCTGGCGGTGTGCGTGGACTGGCGCTTGGCTGGCGGTGTGCGTGGACTGGCCCTTGGCTGGCAGTGTGCGTGGACTGGCGCTTGGCTGGCAGTGTGCGAGTAGTGACTAGCTGCTGGTCACTACACACACTGCTAGCCAAACGCCACTCAACGCAATCCGTGAGCTGGTGTGGTTGCTGTGTCAGGAATGTGGGCGTGTGAAAGTGATGGGCCCTTGAATGGCGCTGTCTGCTGGTGTGAGTGTTGTAATGTGCTGGGCCCGCGGCTGGCGTGAATGGTTTTGTATGTGTCACACGTATGAAAGGTGTATGAATGGCCTGTAAAGAGGTTGGTGCCTTGTCGTGGCTTTACAGCTCACGAGCTGTGAGTCAATGGTTCAGTTTCTTGTCCTTTCAAGTAACAGTGCATTTCATTTTTGTGTAATCTCTGGTTAATACAACTGTATATACTGAACCATCACTCACCCTCGTGCCAAATCCAACCAGTATGTATGTGTGCTTGAGGAATAGGTGGTTGTGCATAAAAATGGGTCTTTTCTGTTTTTGTCAATGTAATGTGTTGGTTTTGTGCCTGGTGGTGTGAATGGTCTTGTGTGTATCATGTATGAAAGGTGTGTGAATGGCCTGTAAAGCGGTTGGTGCCTTGAAGTGGCTTTACAGCTCACGAGCTGCGGTTCACTGGTTCAGTTTTTTTGTCCATTCAATTATTGACAGTGCATTTCATTTTTGTGAAATCTCTTGTTAATACAATTTTATATACTGAACCATCACTCGCCCTCGTGCCAAATCCAACCAGTATGTGTGTATGTTTGAGGAATAGATGGCGGTGCAGTAATCTTTGTCTGTTTTGTCTCTCTGCCAAGCTGTACATTTCATTTAAGAATAACCTAACAACTGTAGTTTTTGTTGTAAACTAAACACCCATGGGAGTGCATGGTGATGTCTCTCTTGTGGATCCCAACAAGTTATCTTACCCACAATGTCCTGCAAACCTCAAATTGTGACTGACATTTTCCTTGCATTTTTGTGCCCAAATTTTCACACTGCAGAAAGTAACAACAAATTTCCAACCCCCCAGCATTTCTCCAAGTATCCCAATGGAAATGGTACCTCACTTGTATGGGTGGGCCAAGTACCTGCGGCAGGGAATGGCCCAAAACCTATTGATGTGACATCAAAATTACCTATCACAAACCAACCTGGTTTTGCATGGGGGTCCCATGACTTTTTGGCCCGGGGCTCGCCATCCATGTAGGGAAACCTACCTGACCCATACATTTCTGGAAACTAGACACCCGGGGAGTCCAGCGAGGTATGGCTTGCGTGGGTCCCCCATCATTCTCCTACCCATAATCCCCTGCAAACCTCAAATTTCGCTGAAAAATCCACTTTTTTCTCACATTTCTGTGTGGGAAATTTCTGGAATCTGCGTGGATCCACAAATTTCTCCCACCCAGCGTTCCCCAGGTCTCCTGATAAAAATGGTACCTCACTTGCGTGGGTGGGTGAAGGACCCGCGACAGGCAAAGCCCCAAAAGCTATTGAGGCGACATCAAAATTACCTATCACAAACCAACCTGGTTTTGCATGGGGGTCCCATGAGTTTTTGGCCCGGGCTCGGCATCCATGTAGGGAAACCTACCTAACCCATATATTTCTGGAAACTAGACACCCGGGGAGTCCAGCGAGGTATGGCTTGCGTGGGTCCCCCATCATTCTCCTACCCAGAATCCCCTGCAAACCTCAAATTTTGCCGGAAAATTCACTTTTTTGTCAAATTTCTGTGTGGGAAAGTTCTGGAATCTGCGTGGATCCACAAATTTCCTCCCACCCAGCGTTCCCCCAGGTCTCCCGATAAAAATGGTACCTCACTTGTGTGGGTAGGCATAGTGGCTGCAACAGGAAATGGCCCAAATCGTACTGTGGAGACTTCAAAATTACCTATAGCAAAACTACCTGGTTTGGGGGCACCTGAGATTTTGGCCCCGGGATCGGCGGCCATCTTGGGAAAGTACCAAACCCAAACATTTCTGAAAACTAGACACCCGGGGAGTCCAATGAGGTATGGCTTGCGTGGATCCCCCAACGTTTTCCTACCCAGAATGCCATGCAAACCTCAAATTTAGATGAAAAAACACATTTTCCACATATTTGTGTGTGGAATTACCGTGCCAGCACAAATGTCCTACCACCCAGCGTTCTCCTTGTTCTCCTGAGTAAAATGATACCTCACTTGTGTGGGTGTTTAAAGCAGAATTGGCTAAAAACGTATTTTTTTAAAATGTAGCGCTTAGAATTCTCGGTGCTATACTCTAAATCTCTATGTTTTGGGCTCTTCCTAGCCACAGGCCTTTGGCCCACCCACACAAGTGAGGTATCATTTTACTCAGGAGAACAAGGAGAACGCTGGGTGGTAGGACATTTGTGCCGGCACGGTGATTCCACAGTACGATTTGGGCCATTTCCTGTTGCCGCCACTATGCCTACCCACACAAGTGAGGTACCATTTTTATCGGGAGACCTGGGGGAACGCTGGGTGGAAGGAAATTTGTGGATCCACGCAGATTCTAAAAATTTCCCACACAGAAATGTGAGAAAAAAGTGGATTTTTCCGCAAAATTTGAGGTTTGCAGGGGACTATGGGTAGGAGAATGATGGGGGACCCACGCAAGCCATACCTCGCTGGACTCCCCGGGTGTCTAGTTTCCAGAAATGTATGGGTTAGGTAGGTTTCCTACATGGATGCCGAGCCCGGGCCAAAAACTCATGGGACTCCCCATGCAAAACCAGGTTGGTTTGTGATATGTAATTTTGATGTTGCCTCAATAGCTTTTGGGGCATTGCCTGTCGCGGGTCCTTCACCCACCCAGGCAAGTGAGGTACCATTTTTATCGGGAGACCTGGGGGAACACTGGGTGGGAGGAAATTTGTGGATCCACGCAGATTCTAAAAAGTTCCCACACAGAAATGTGAGAAAAAAGTGGATTTTTCCGCGAAATTTGAGGTTTGCAGGGGACTATGGGTAGGAGAATGATGGGGGACCCACGCAAGCCATACCTCGCTGGACTCCCCCGGGTGTCTAGTTTCCAGAAATGTATGGGTTAGGTAGGTTTCCCTACATGGATGCCGAGCCCCGGGCCAAAAACTCATGGGACCCCCCATGCAAAACCAGGTTGGTTTGTGATAGGTAATTTTGATGTCGCCTCAATAGCTTTTGGGCCCTTGCCTGTCGCCGGTCTTTGACCCACCCACGCAAGTGAGGTACCATTTTTATCGGGAGACCTGGGGGAACGCGGGGTGGGTGGAAATTTGTGGATCAACGCAGATTCCAGAACTTCCCACCACAGAAATGTGGGGAAAATGTGTTTTTTTTTACAATGTTTTAGGTTTGCAAGGGATTCTGGGTAACAGAACCTGGTGGGAGGCAGTCAAGTCACCCCATCCTGGATTCCCCAGGGTGTCTAGTTTTCAAAAATGTATAGGTTTGCTAGGTTTCCCTAGGTGCCGGCAGAGCTAGGGTTCAAAAACTACAGCTAGGCACTTTGCCAAAAAAGGGTCATTTTTCACTGCGAAATTGAGGTTTGTCCACATTGCGTTTTGCGCCGTTTCCTGTCGCGGGCACTAGGCCAACCCACGCAAGTGAGGTACCATTTTTATCGGGAGACCTGGGGGAACGCGGGGTGGGTGGAAATTTGTGGATCCACACAGATTCCAGAACTTTCCAGCACAGAAATGTGGGGGAAATGTGTTTTTTTTGACAATTGTTTAGGTTTGCAAGGGATTCTGGGTAACAGAACCTGGTGGGAGGCAGTCAAGTCACCCCATTCTGGATTCCCCTGGGTTTCTAGTTTTCAAAAATGTATAGGTTTGCTAGGTTTCCCTAGGTGCTGGCAGAGCTAGGGTTCAAAAACTACAGCTAGGCACTTTGCCAAAAAGGGTCATTTTTCACTGCGAAATTGAGGTATGTCCACATTGCGTTTGCGCCGTTTCCTGTCGCGGGCACTAGGCCAACCCACACAAGTGAGGTACCATTTTTATCGGGAGACCTGGGGAACGCGGGGTGGGTGGAAATTTGTGGCTCCACGCAGATTCCAGAACTTTCCAGCACAGAAATGTGGGGAATTTTTTTTTTTTTGACAATTTGTTAGGTTTGCAAGGGATTCTGGGTAACAGAACCTGGTGGGAGGCAGTCAAGTCACCCCATCCTGGATTCTCCTGGGTGTCTAGTTTTCAAAAATGTATAGGTTTGCTAGGTTTCCCTAGGTGCCGGCAGAGCTAGGGTTCAAAAACTACAGCTAGGCACTTTGCCAAAAAAGGGTCATTTTTCACTGCGAAATTGAGGTTTGTCCACATTGCATTTTGCGCCGTTTCCTGTCGCGGGCACTGGGCCAACCCACGCAAGTAAGGTACCATTTTTATTGGGAGACCTGGGGGAACGCGGGGTGGGTGGAAATTTGTGGATCCACGCAGATTCCAGAACTTTCCAGCACAGAAATGTGGGGGAAATGTGTTTTTTTTGACAATTTTTTAGGTTTGCAAGGGATTCTGGGTAACAGAACCTGGTGGGAGGCAGTCAAGTCACCCCATCCTGGATTCCCTGGGTGTCTAGTTTTCAAAAATGTATAGGTTTGCTAGGTTTCCTAGGTGCCGGCAGAGCTAGGGTTCAAAAACTACAGCTAGGCACTTTGCCAAAAAAGGGTCATTTTTCACTGCGAAATTGAGGTTTGTCCACATTGCGTTTTGCGCCGTTTCCTGTCGCGGGCACTAGGCCAACCCACGCAAGTGAGGTACCATTTTTATCGGGAGACCTGGGGGAACGCGGGGTGGGTGGAAATTTGTGGATCCACACAGATTCCAGAACTTTCCAGCACAGAAATGTGGGGGAAATGTGTTTTTTTGACAATTGTTTAGGTTTGCAAGGGATTCTGGGTAACAGAACCTGGTGGGAGGCAGTCAAGTCACCCCATTCTGGATTCCCCTGGGTTTCTAGTTTTCAAAAATGTATAGGTTTGCTAGGTTTCCCTAGGTGCTGGCAGAGCTAGGGTTCAAAAACTACAGCTAGGCACTTTGCCAAAAAAGGGTCATTTTTCACTGCGAAATTGAGGTATGTCCACATTGCGTTTTGCGCCGTTTCCTGTCGCGGGCACTAGGCCAACCCACACAAGTGAGGTACCATTTTTATCGGGAGACCTGGGGGAACGCGGGGTGGGTGGAAATTTGTGGCTCCACGCAGATTCCAGAACTTTCCAGCACAGAAATGTGGGGAATTTTTTTTTTTTTTGACAATTTGTTAGGTTTGCAAGGGATTCTGGGTAACAGAACCTGGTGGGAGGCAGTCAAGTCACCCCATCCTGGATTCTCCTGGGTGTCTAGTTTTCAAAAATGTATAGGTTTGCTAGGTTTCCCTAGGTGCCGGCAGAGCTAGGGTTCAAAAACTACAGCTAGGCACTTTGCCAAAAAAGGGTCATTTTTCACTGCGAAATTGAGGTTTGTCCACATTGCATTTTGCGCCGTTTCCTGTCGCGGGCACTGGGCCAACCCACGCAAGTAAGGTACCATTTTTATTGGGAGACCTGGGGAACGCGGGGTGGGTGGAAATTTGTGGATCCACGCAGATTCCAGAACTTTCCAGCACAGAAATGTGGGGAAATGTGTTTTTTTGACAATTGTTTAGGTTTGCAAGGGATTCTGGGTAACAGAACCTGGTGGGAGGCAGTCAAGTCACCCCATCCTGGATTCCCCTGGGTGTCTAGTTTTCAAAAATGTATAGGTTTGCTAGGTTTCCCTAGGTGCCGGCAGAGCTAGGGTTCAAAAACTACAGCTAGGCACTTTGCCAAAAAAGGGTCATTTTTCACTGCAAAATTGAGGTTTGTCCACATTGCGTTTTGTGCCGTTTCCTGTCGCGGGCACTAGACCAACCCACGCAAGTGAGGTACCATTTTTATCGGGAGACCTGGGGAAACGCGGGGTGGGTGGAAATTTGTGGATCCACGCAGATTCCAGAACTTTCCAGCACAGAAATGTGGGGAAAATGTGTTTTTTTGGACAATTTTTTAGGTTTGCAAGGGATTCTGGGTAACAGAACCTGGTGGGAGGCAGTCAAGTCACCCCATCCTGGATTCCCTGGGTGTCTAGTTTTCAAAAATGTATAGGTTTGCTAGGTTTCCCTAGGTGCCGGCAGAGCTAGGGTTCAAAAACTACAGCTAGGCACTTTGCCAAAAAAGGGTCATTTTTCACTGCGAAATTGAGGTTTGTCCACATTGCGTTTTGCGCTGTTTCCTGTCGCGGACACTAGGCCAACCCACCCAAGTGAGGTACCATTTTTATCGGGAGACCTGGGGGAACACGGGGTGGGTGGAAATTTGTGGATCCACACAGATTCCAGAACTTTCCAGCACAGAAATGTGGGGAAAATGTGTTTTTTTTTAAAAAGTTTTAGGTTTGCAAGGGATTCTGGGTAACAGAACCTGGTGGGAGGCAGTCAAGTCACCCCATCCTGGATTCCCCTGGGTGTCTAGTTTTCAAACATGTATAGGTTTGCTAGGTTTCCCTAGGTGCCGGCAGAGCTAGGGTTCAAAAACTACAGCTAGGCACTTTGCCAAAAAAGGGTCATTTTTCACTGCAAAATTGAGGTATGTCCACATTGCGTTTTGCGCCGTTTCCTGTCGCGGGCACTAGACCAACCCACGCAAGTGAGGTACCATTTTTATCGGGAGACCTGGGGGAACGCGGGGTGCATGGAAATTTGTGGATCCACGCAGATTCCAGAACTTTCCAGCACAGAAATGTGGGGAAAATGTTTTTTTTTTTACAATTCTTTAGGTTTGCAAGGGATTCTGGGTAACAGAACCTGGTGGGAGGCAGTCAAGTCACCCCATCCTGGATTCCCCTGGGTGTCTAGTTTTCAAACATGTATAGGTTTGCTAGGTTTCCCTAGGTGCCGGCAGAGCTAGGGTTCAAAAACTACAGCTAGGCACTTTGCCAAAAAGGGTCATTTTTCACTGCGAAATTGAGGTATGTCCACATTGCGCTTTGCGCCGTTTCCTGTCGCGGGCACTAGACCAACCCACGCAAGTGAGGTACCATTTTTATCGGGAGACCTGGGGGAACGCGGGGTGCATGGAAATTTGTGGATCCACGCAGATTCCAAAACTTTCCAGCACAGAAATGTGGGGAAAATGTTTTTTGTTTGACAATTCTTTAGGTTTCCAAGGGATTCTGGGTAACAGAACCTGGTGGGAGGCAGTCAAGTCACCCCATCCTGGATTCCCCTGGGTGTCTAGTTATCAAAAATGTATAGGGTTGCTAGGTTTCCCTGGATGCCGGCAGAGCTAGGGTTCAAAAACTACAGCTAGGCACTTTGCCAAAAAAGGGTCATTTTTCACTGCGAAATTGAGGTTTGTCCACGTTGCGTTTTGCGCCGTTTCCTGTAGCGGGCACTAGGCCAACCCACGCAAGTGAGGTACCATTTTTATCGGGAGACCTGGGGGAATGCGGGGTGGGTGGAAATTTGTGGATCCACGCACATTCCAGAACTTTCCAGCACAGAAATGTGGGGAAAATGTGTTTTGTTTGACAATTTTTTAGGTTTGCAAGGGATTCTGGGTAACAGAACCTGGTGGGAGGCAGTCAAGTCACCCCATCCTGTATTCCCCTGGGTGTCTAGTTTTCAAAAATGTATAGGGATGCTAGGTTTCCCTAGGTGCCGGCAGAGCTATGGTTCAAAAACTACAGCTAGGCACTTTGCCAAAAAAGGGTCATTTTTCACTGCGAAATTGAGGTGTGTCCACATTGCGTTTTGCGCCGTTTCCTGTCGCGGGCACTAGGCCAACCCACACAAGTGAGGTACCTTTTTTCTCGGAAGACTTTGGGGAACACGGGGTGGGTGGAAATTTGTGGCTCCACACAGATTCCAGAACTTTCCAGCACAGAAATGTGGGGAAAATGTGTTTTTTTTGACAATTTTTTAGGTTTGCAAGGGATTCTGGGTAACAGAACCTGGTGGGAGGCAGTCAAGTCACCCCATCCTGAATTCCCCTGGGTGTCTAGTTTTCAAAAATGTATAGGGTTGCTAGGTTTCCCTAGGTGCCGGCAGAGCTAGGGTTCAAAAACTACAGCTAGGCACTTTGCCAAAAAAGGGTCATTTTTCACTGCGAAATTGAGGTGTGTCCACGTTGCGTTTTGCACCGTTTCCTGTCACGGGCACTAGGCCAACCCACACAAGTGAGGTACCATTTTTCTCGGAAGACTTTGGGGAACACGGGGTGGGTGGAAATTTGTGGCTCCACGCAGATTCCAGAACTTTCCAGCACAGAAATGTGGGGAAAATGTGTTTTTTTGGACAATTTTTTAGGTTTGCAAGGGATTCTGGGTGACAGAACCTGGTGGGAGGCAGTCAAGTCACCCCATCCTGAATTCCCCTGGGTGTCTAGTTTTCAAAAATGTATAGGTTTGCTAGGTTTCCCTAGGTGCCGGGAGAGCTAGGGTTCAAAAACTACAGCTAGGCACTTCGCAAAAAAAGGGTAATTTTTCATTGAGAAAATGTGGTGTGTTCACGTTGGGTTTTGAGCCATTTCCTGTCGTGGGCACTATGCCTACCCACAAAAGTGAGGTACCATTTTTATCGGGAGACTTAGGGTAATTCAGGTTTGTAAAGCAACTGTTATTACCTATTGACTTTCGATGCATTTCTGCCTTCCAAATGAAAGACATTGTGTAAAAAAAAAGTAATTTTGAAAAATGACCGATAATTCTCATGCTAGTATGAGTATTCCCAATTTCAAAAATGTGCAAATATCTACTGTTTCTAAACTCTATAACTTGTTCCCATTTCAGAAATACATAGGTGTCGTTCATACCAATTTTTCCATGTATACATTTTCCCACAATAATTGCTATATAGCCGGTACATAATAAAAAGCCATTGCAAATTGCTGCTCAGTTTTTTACTCTGGGTTCGTCGGGTTCTTGGTGAACCTACAACCAGTAAGGTCCAGCGGATGTAACGGTATATTGCTTTCAAAGAGCTGTCATAATTAGAAGAAGTTACAGGTGAAAACGTTGACACAAATGGCTGTTTTTTTCAACAAATTTTCAATTTTTCCTATATTTAACTGTTAGTTTCTATAAAGAAACCTTGATGGATCTACACAAATGACCCCTTGCTGAATTCAGAATTTTGTCTACTTTTCAAAAATGTATAGCTTTCCAGGATCCATTATTGCTTTCATACCCATTTCTACCATTAAGTGGAAGGAGGTTGAAAGCACAAAAAATAGCAAAAATAGGCTATGTCCCAGAAAAATGCCAAAACTGTGTAAAAAATGTTGGTTTTCTGACAAAAGTCTGTCATTCCCTAAAAGCTGGGAAAATGGTGATTTCAGCCCCACAAACGCTTTTTGGATACCATTTGCAGGGAAAAACCCAAACGCTTTCATTTGCAGCCCATTTTTCCCCAAAAAAACAAAATTTACCTGTATTTTGACTAATTTCTGGGACCCCTCCAGGGGAATCCACAAACCCTGGGTACCTTTAGAATCCCTATGATGTTGGAAGAAAAGGACGCAAATTTGGCGTGGATACCTTATGTGGTCAAAAAGTTACAGGGGCCTAAGGGCGCACTACCCCAAATAGCCAAAAAAAGGCTTAGCACAGGGGGGGAAAAGGCCTAGCAGCGAAGGGGTTAAGAACATTCATCGCCTAGAGGAAACTATCCACGTCACTTCAGAAATGTCTGCACCTTAACAAATAGAGATGCTAAGGCAACCTTACAGAATGGCACATTATAACATCAACAGAAGCTTACCAATTGCAATACACACTCAGGAACATAGCACACAAGGTTAAAAAAAAATCCTATCAAGTTGGTCGCACACTTTTCCAAAAAAACAGGCACTCGTAGACCTAAAATCGGCTAATTTGAAATATATTCCACAGGCACGTTCAGTAACTAAACAAATGCTTCAGAGAAAGGCAGCAAGGTTGATCTTCTTGTCCAACTCCGTTTCATGACTGTAAACTCTTTTAGTTTTCCCTCCAATACATATATTTATTGCTTTTTACCCTGTTCATTCTAATACATTTTAAGATGGCGCCTGTCTTTAAATGTCATTGCAGCACACTTTCAAGATGGCATCCTCTATATATGTCCTTTCTTGCAGTTTCCGGGCTTACAGTTTAAATTCCAGAGCCCTGTTCTGTGGAATTCGGCTTCACCTCTGTGAACACACGGACTACCTGAATAGTCTTGCTCACCTACCAGAGGTCTTTGGCATTTTGATCTGCACCCTGCTGCTGATCCTGCTTGCATCTTTACAGTTTTTTTGATTGGGACACCTCCTTGCTTGTACTGTGTCACATCTGGTGGCCCCTTCCTTAAAGTACAGTAATTAAATATAAATAACACAGGCTATACCTTGTTACTGGCTTTTAATCCACAAACAGTAACCTCTTCCTATTATTCTTAACTATGTTTCAGCTTGAGAGGTTATGATTTAAGACGTATAAAATGTAATTTTTTTTTGTTTTTAACGGGATGGCTAAACCATGTGAACCACTTAGAAACCTTTGAAGAGCTGGTAAGAATACCCCCTAGGGTCAAGGTACATAGGGGCAGAGTTACAAGCCCCTTGCGCCACTTTTGCGTCACTTTTCCCTTGTTAAAAGTGACGCAAAAGTGGCGCAAGGGGCTTGTAAATCTGCCCCATAATCTTTTCATGTATAGTGTGCTGTTCACGTTTGTAAGCTCAGTGTTAAATATGGGTGTTTTAGAAATACTTTTTTGTTATTTTCTGGGCTCACTGGTCTTAAGGAGACCCTTTCTTGATAGTCTTCCTCAAGTCCTGACCACAGGAGCGGCCGGCACGGCTCAAGGGTGGGGGGGCAGTTCGGCTGCGGGCTGCATAAAAAAAAAAAAAAAATTTTTTAAATATATAAAACTTACCTTGCCGTCTCTAGGTCCTGCGTATTCTCTCCTGCTCGCCTGTGCCCGACTCCTGGTCGGAACAGGAAGCAGGCAGCCAGGCTCCTACCCCTAAGCCAATCACAACACTCCAATGGAGCATTGTGATTGGTCTGAGCGCCGTGACACGACACTCAGCCAGGGGATGGAGGGGTGGGCATGTTCTCCATGTAGGCTGCAATGCAGCCTGCATGGAGAAGGGGATACTGCGCATGACTGATTTGGGCGGCCCGAGAGGGCCGACCGAACAGTCATTGCGCACTCAGGAGTGGGCAAACCAGTCCTCCCCTGCTCCGTAAGCAGAGCAGCCCCGCCCACCTGCCCACGGCAAAAAAACCATAAAATGATAATAGCTAAAAGTTATTACCATTCTATGTTTTAGCTTCTCGCACTGTGAGAAAGCAGTGGGACGACGCTCCTCCGCCATAGCGGAGGAGTCGCCACTGCTTGACCAACTTGCTTTAGCTTAACCCCTTCGCTGCTAGGCCTTTTCCCCTCCTGTGCTAAGCCTTTTTTTGGCTATTTGGGGTAGTTCGCGCTTAGGCCCCTGTAACTTTTTGACCACATCACGTATCCACGCCAAATTTGCGTCCTTTTTTTCCAACATCATGGGGATTCTAAAGCTACCCAGGGTTTGTGGATTCCCCTGGAGGGGACCCAGAAATTAGCCAAAATACAGCTAAATTTTGTTTTTTGGGGGAAAAATGCGAAAAAAGGGCTACAGATGAAAGCGTCTGGTTTTTTCCTGCAAATGGCATCAAAAAGGGGTTGTGGTGCTGAAATCACCATCTTCCCAGATTTCAGGGACAAGCAGACTTTTGTCAGAAAACCAAAAATTTTACACAGTTTTGGCATTTTTTTGGGACATAGTCTATTTTTGCTATTTTTTGTGCTTTCAACCTCCTTCCAGTTAATGGTAGAAATGGGTATGAAAGCAATAATGGATCCTGGAAAGCCATACATTTATGAAAAGTAGACACAATTCTGAATTCAGCAAGGGGTCATTTGTGTAGATCCTTCAAGTTTTCTTTATAGAAACAAACAGTTAAATATAGGAAAAATTGAAAATTAGTTGAAAAATCAGCCATTTGTGTCAACGTTTTCACCTGTAACTTCTTCTAATTATGACAGATATTTGAAAGCAATATACCGTTACATCCGCTGGACCTTTCTGGTTGTGGCAATATATAGGACTTGTAGGTTCACCAAGAATCCGACGAACCCAGAGCCAATAACTGAGCAGCGTCTTGCAATGGTTTTTTATTATGTACCGGGTATATAGCAATTATTCTGGGAAAATTTATACATGGAAAAATCGGTATGAAAGACACCTATGTATTTCTGAAATGGGAACAAAATATAGAGTTTAGAAATAGTAGATATTTGCACATTTCCGAAATTGGGAGTACCCATACTAGCATGAGAATTATAGGACATTTTTCAAAATGACTTCTTTTTTACACATTGTCTTTCATTTGGAAGGCAGAAATGCATCAAAAGTCAATAGATAATAACAGTTGCTCTACAATTTTGTATTACCCTAAGTCTCCCGATAAAAATGGTACCTCACTTGTGTGGGTAGGCCTAGTGCCTGCGACAGGAAACGGCCCAAAACGCAACGTGGACACACCACATTTTCACAGTGAAAAATGACCCTTTTTTTGCAAAGTGCCTAGCTGTAGTTTTTGAACCCTAGCTCTGCCGGCACATAGGGAAACCTAGCAAACCTATACATTTTTGAAAACTAGACACCCAGGGAATCCAGGATGGGGTGACTTGACTGGCTCTCACCTGGTTCTGTTACCCAGAATCCCTTGCAAACCTAAAATATTGTCAGAAAAAACAAATTTTCCTCACTTTTCTGTGGTGGAAAGTTCTGGAATCTGCATGGATCCACAAAATTCCACCCACCCCGCATTCCCCAAAGTCTTTCGAGAAAAACGGTACCTCACTTGTGTGGGTAGGCCTAGTGCCCGCGACAGGAAACGGCTCAAAACGCAACGTGGACACACCACATTTTCACAGTGAAAAATTACCCCTTTTTTGCAAAGTGCCTAGCTGTAGTTTTTGAACCCTAGCTCTGCCGGCTCCTAGGGAAACCTAGCAAACATATACATTTTTGAAAACTAGACACCCAGGGGAATCCAGGATGGGGTGACTTGACTGCCTCTCACCAGGTTATGTTACCCAGAATCCCTTGCAAACCTAAAAAAGTGTAAAAAAAAACACATTTTCCTCACTTTTCTGTGGTGGAAAGTTCTGGAATCTGCATGGATCCACAAAATTCCACCCACCCCGCGTTCCCCAAAGTCTTCTGAGAAAAATGGCACCTCACTTGTGTGGGTAGGCCTAGTGCCCGCGACAGGAAACGACACAAAACGCAACGTGGACACACCCCAATTTCACTGTGAAAAAAGACCCTTTTTTGGCAAAGTGCCTAGCTGTAGTTTTTGAACCCTAGCTCTGCCGGCACCTAGGGAAACCTACCAAACCCACACATTTCTGAAAAGTAGACACATGGGAGATTCCAGGGAGGTATGGCTTGCGTGGATCCCCCAATGTTTTCTTACCCAGAATCCCCCAGAAACCTGAAATTTTGTTGAAAAAATCACTTTTTTCACACATTATTGTGTGGGAAAGTTGTGGCATCACCGGGCTGACACAAATTTCCTACCACCCAGCATTGCCCCAGGTCTCCCGATAAAAATGGTGCCTCACTCGGGTGCGAGGCCCAAGTACCCGCAACAGGCAAGGGCCCAAAACGTATTGAGGCGACATCAAAAATGCCTATCACAAAACGACCTGGTTTTGCAAGGGGGGTCCCATGACTTTTTGGCCCGGGGCTCGGCGGCCACCTAGGGAAACCTAGCAAACCCAATCATTTCTGAAAAGTAGACACCCGGGGGATTCCAGGGAGGTATGGCTTGCGTGGATCCACCAACGTTTTCTTACCCAGAATCCCCTGCAAACCTGAAATTTTGCTGAAAAAATCACTTTTTTCACACATTTTTGTGTGGGAAAGTTGTGGCATCACCGGGCTGACACAAATTTCCTACCACCCAGCATTCCCCCAGGTCTCCCGATAAAAATGGTGCCTCACTCGGGTGGGAGGCCCAAGTACGCGCGACAGGCAAGGGTCCAAAACGTATTGAGCCAACATCAAAATTGCCTATCAGAAGACGACCTGGTTTTGCAAGGGGGGTCCCATGACTTTTTGGCCCGGGGCTCGGCGGCCACCTAGGGAAACCTAGCAAACCCACACATTCCTGAAAAGTAGACACCCGGGGGATTCCAGGGAGGTATGGCTTGCGTGGATCCACCAACGTTTTCTTACCCAGAATCCCCTGCAAACCTGAAATATTGTTGAAAAAATCACTTTTTTCACACATTTTTGTGTGGGAAAGTTATGGCATCACCGGGCTGACACAAATTTCCTACCACCCAGCGTTCCCCCAGGTCTCCCGATAAAAATGGTGCCTCACTCGGGTGGGAGGCCCAAGTACGCGCGACAGGCAAGGGCCCAAAAAGTATTGAGGCGACATCAAAATTGCCTATCAGAAGACGACCTGGTTTTGCAAGGGGGGTCCCATGACTTTTTGGCCCGGGGCTCGGCGGCCACCTAGGGAAACCTAGCAAACCCACACATTTCTGAAAAGTAGACACCCGGGGGATTCCAGGGAGGTATGGCTTGCGTGGATCCACCAACGTTTTCTTACCCAGAATCCCCTGCAAACCTGTAATTTTGCTGAAAAAATCACTTTTTTCACACATTTTTGTGTGGGAAAGTTGTGGCATCACCAGGATGACACAAATTTCCTACCACCCAGCGTTCCCCCAGGTCTCCCGATAAAAATGGTGCCTCACTCGGGTGGGAGGCCCAAGTACGCGCGACAGGCAAGGGCCCAAAACTTATTGAGGCGACATCAAAATTGCCTATCAGAAAACGACCTGGTTTTGCAAGGGGGGTCCCATGACTTTTTGGCCCGGGGCTCGGCGGCCACCTAGGGAAACCTAGCAAACCCACACATTTCTGAAAAGTAGACAACCGGGGGATTACAGGGAGGTATGGCTTGCGTGGATCCACCAACGTTTTCTTACCCAGAATCCCCTGCAAACCTGAAATTTTGCTGAAAAAATCACTTTTTTCACACATTTTTGTGTGGGAAAGTTGTGGCATCACCGGGATGACACAAATTTCCTACCACCCAGCGTTCCCCCAGGTCTCCCGATAAAAATGGTGCCTCACTCGGGTGGGAGGCCCAAGTACTGCGCGACAGGCAAGGGCCCAAAACTTATTGAGGCGACATCAAAATTGTCTATCAGAAAACGACCTGGTTTTGCAAGGGGGTCCCATGACTTTTGGCCCGGGCTCGGCGGCCACCTAGGAAACCTAGCAAACCCACACATTTCTGAAAAGTAGACACCCGTGGGATTCCAGGGAGGTATGGCTTGCGTGGATCCCCCAACGTTTTCTTCCAGAATCCCCTGCAAACCTGACATTTTGATGAAAAAGTCACTTTTTTCACACATTCGTGTGTGGGAAAGTTGTGGCATCACCGGGATGACACAAATTTCCTACCACCCAGCGTTCCCCCAGGTCTCCCGATAAAAATGGTGCCTCACTCGGGTGGGAGGCCCAAGTACCCGCGACAGGCAAGGGCCCAAAACATTTTGTGATAGGCAATTTCAATGTTGCCTCAATACGTTTTGGGCCCATGCCTGTCGCGCGTACTTGGGCCTCCCACCCGAGTGAGGCACCATTTTTATCGGGAGACCTGGGGGAACGCTGGGTGGTAGGACATTTGTGTCAGCCTGGTGATGCCACAACTTTCCCACACAAAAATGTGTGAAAAAGTGATTTTTCAGCAAAATTTCAGGTTTGCAGGGATTCTGGGTAAGAAAACGTTGGTGGATCCACGCAAGCCATACCTCCTGGAATCCCCGGGTGTCTACTTTTCAGAAATGTGTGGGTTTGCTAAGTTTCCCTAGGTGGCCGCCGAGCCCCGGGCCAAAAAGTCATGGGACCCCCCTTGCAAAGAGACAAAAAGGTACGGAGTTTCTCAGGTGGGTTATTGCTCACCTTGTGTGTACTCTAGGTAGTGAGGAGGTGGGGAATACCTCCTGTCGGAACTAGGACCCTCACACACCCAGCAAGCTAGGTGTCATGCTTCATCATATGGGTCTGCTCCTCGTCGGGCCAGCGCTGCAATGCTCGACGGGCACCCATAAAGGGGCTCTTTATCGGAGTTCTTTTGTTCCTCGCTGTATTGGTGCCGTGGGTGTGAGGGGCCTAGGTACGTGTAGATGTGAAATGTGAATATAAAACAGGTAAAGGATGCCTCTATGATAAATTTTATTCCGTTAGGGTCCCAACCTGATTAAAAGAGATGAAGGGAGGCGAATGTTTTGTTGTAATGTGACAAAATTTTCGCTCAAACCCTAGATGGTCAACATGTTTCTCGCCTCAATAAGTCACGGAAGTGATCAGCTGGCGATTCTTCAGGACCGAGTGAATAAAAAACTATCTACAGTGGGTGGCAAGGTGCAACGCTACCTACCAAATGCTCTACCCGTGGGTCATTACCCCGGAAAAGGCAGTCAACCTAGAGTACAAAGAAGAGAAAATTTAAAAACCATAACATGGGAGTGGAAATTGGTCCCAGTTAAATTCAATCAATGTGGACCAATTATCACATTGTAAATCGAACATATATTAAAAAACACACAGTGCTATCATGCCATTCAAGCTCTGTGTATACTTCTGTACAATACCCCTGTGTATACATGCTAAAAAGATGTGACTTATTGGACAGTGGTGGTGAGTGGACAAAAGCTCACCTCTTCCAGGTATCTAATTCTGCCTCGTCAGTTATCAGCGAAGTATGAGGACACTCAATGTAGTGTCTCTATATGAAATGAGACATAAATTACCAGAGCATAATAGGTTATATGTACACTAGTTCGATGCTCACTTACTAGTCCTGGTGCACTCGGTTGTAAGGAGCAGAAGGTCCGGGTCAGGGTGGTTGTAGCCTGCAGTTATGACCCCAAACCAATGACACAATCAATTATTGGTGCTCACACTGGGCTGGTGTATCTGGTGGCGCCGCACGCCGTGCCCCAAACTGGATGCTCGCAGTGCTGCTCCTGTGAAGTGGCACAGCGTGAGCGCCCCAGGGGCCCTGCCGCGTAATGGGCTAATGCCATAAGAAAAGAAAAGAGTGTCCGCTTAAAGCTCAATGGCTTAAGGCTTGCAGCGCCTGATCCCGGTACCTCTTACCTCCATTAATCGCCGATGTCAGAATGAGCCTCCAACAGGATGTGCATACTCACCTGCTCCCACTCGGAGCCACGTGGCTGACCTACCCGCTCCGCTGCAACCAGGAAGGTATCATGTCACAGCAGGAACCTGTTTAAATACCTGCCGCGAAGGCAGCAGAGCGGGTGAAGTGGCTACAGCTGGAATCAAAAGGCGGAGTCACCGATTGGTGGAAAAGTGATGTCATTGTAGACAGAATCATGGCGGCCATCTTGGAGTGTGTATTAGTTGTTATTTACAGCCAAATCATTGTGGGGATGGTACTGCTGTCTCGCTATAGAGTTCAAAGAAGGGGGTGGGAGATGCAGTGTGTCGAGATATATGACACTGCAAGGGGTACCTCATTGGGTTCTAAAAGATCAAAAGTGGGATCACACAGTAGTCAAAACATGATGTCCATGTTGACGGAATCATGGCGGCCATCTTGGAGTGTGCTGTTAATGGTTAATCATCGCCTAATCATATAGGGATAGTGCGTCGCTACTGCTATCCAACTATAGTGTTAAAAAAAGGTGGGAAATGCAGTGTGTGGAAGTATTTGACACTGCATGCGGTCCCTCATTAAGTTCCGACAGATTCGGTAATAGTGAAAGTGAAATCACATAGTAGTTGAAACATGATGTCCTTGTTAACGGAATCATGGCGGCCATTTAGAAGTGTGTTACAGTTAATCATGGCCATGTTGGTATGAGGGTTGTGTCGGAGCATGGACAAGTGCAGCAGATAATAGATTCAGTATAAGGAAATAGTCAACACTGCCTAAGGTACCTCCTTACGGTCCCAGGTGTTCAGTGACGGGGACACCTAATAAGGAGCAATAGTTGTCATCATGTAGTGTATTATCAGCTCCCATGGTATGCTGTAGGATAGGATCATGTGTTAATTAATGGTGCTCCAAGGAATGTCATCATTCAAGCCACTATTGGCTGAATCAAGACGAAACACCCCTCTTTGTTCAATCCTGAACAGGGCTGTATGTGTTATTTGTTGATCTGCCTCGAGGACTACCCAACGTAGACTTTCTGGGGGATGTCTCAGTTCTGTGAAATGGGTATAGAGTTTGGTGTTTGTCTTGAGGCAACGAATACTGCTTTTATGTTCAGTTATTCTGGTTTTAATGGCCCTCATGGTCATACCGATGTATCTTTTCTCGCAGGGGCATGTCAATAGGTACACACAACGTGGTGTGTTACAATTCGTGCGTTTGGTGATCGTCCATGTGAATGTGTCAGTCAATGCTAGTTCTTTAATGTGTTTTGTCTGCGGACAAACGGTACATGAACCGCAAGGATAGTGTCCTACGACAGGGGGGAGGTCCCACAGTTGTCTCTGGTTTGAACTGTTTCTGTTTTTGGGTCTCGTATGTATTAACATGTCTTTTAGATTGTTAGTACGCTTGAACGCAAACCTAGGTTTCGGTATTGTCAGCGTGCCTGTGTTCAAGATCTCCCAATGTTTATTCACAGCCTTCTTGATCAGATTAGATCTTGGTGTGTATGTGGTTACACAGGTCACTGTATTGGAGGGTTCTTTTACATGTACCTCTAGAAGGCCTTCGCGATGGTTATTTCTCGCTCGTTTCATGCAAGAATTAATTTGTTGTTTAGGGTATTGTCTTTTCAGTAAGTTTTCTGACAGTGCCTCAGCTTCAGTTTTGTAGTCATTTATTGAACTACAATTCCTCCTAATCCGTAAAAACTGGCTGTAGGGTAAGTTATTTTTCAGGGTCTTTGGATGAAAACTGCTATATAACAGCAAGCTGTTCCTGTCAGTAGGCTTTTTAAACATAGTAGTGGTTAGTTTGCCCTCTTGTAATTTGATGGTGAGATCCAGGAAAGCAATTTCAGTTGGTGAAATTGTATGGGTGAACCTCAAGTACTGGTTCTTAGTATTGATCCACTCACAGAATTCATTGCATGTCTGTATGTCCCCTTGCCAGAAGATCAGTATGTCGTCTATAAACCTCTTCCATAGTCTCAGGTTAACTCCGAAGGGATTGCTGGCATGTCGGATAATCTCTTGCTCAAAAGCCGCCATGTATAGACAAGCTACACTGGGAGCAAAGGTACTCCCCATCGAAGTTCCCTGAGACTGATGGAAGAGTTGGTTGTTAAACTCGAAGAAATTCTCTGTTAGGGCTAAGGTGGCACATTGCATAATGAATGGGATGGGAGTCGGTGCCACCCATTCAGTTTCCCTTAGTGCAGTTTCTATCACTGTCAGTGTCTCTCTTTGTGGGATATTGGTATATAGTTGCTCAACATCCAGGGTGATCAGGAGGTTGATATCAGTGGTGTTTTCCAAATCCCCCATAATACGTAGGATATCAGTGGTATCCCTAATGTATGAGGGAGTCTGTTTGACCAGAGGTTGCAAGAAAAAGTCACAAAATTGCGACAAGGGTTCTAGCAGAGTACCGATCCCTGAGACTATGGGTCTGCCCGGGACTGGGGTGGTCCCCTTATGTATTTTCGGCAGAGTGTAAAAATAGGGGGTCTTGGGATGTTTAGTGATCAGAAAATCAGCTTCTTTTCTGCTGACCCACCCATTACTCTCTGCCTCAAAAACCATCAGTCTCAGGGAACTTCGATTAGCCCATTACGCGGCAGGGCCCCTGGGGCGCTCACGCTGTGCCACTTCACAGGAGCAGCACTGCGAGCATCCAGTTTGGGGCACGGCGTGCGGCGCCACCAGATACACCAGCCCAGTGTGAGCACCAATAATTGATTGTGTCATTGGTTTGGGGTCATAACTGCAGGCTACAACCACCCTGACCCGGACCTTCTGCTCCTTACAACCGAGTGCACCAGGACTAGTAAGTGAGCATCGAACTAGTGTACATATAACCTATTATGTTCTGGTAATTTATGTCTCATTTCATATAGAGACACTACATTGAGTGTCCTCATACTTCGCTGATAACTGACGAGGCAGAATTAGATAACTGGAAGAGGTGAGCTTTTGTCCACTCACCACCACTGTCCAATAAGTCACATCTTTTTAGCATGTATACACAGGGGTATTGTACAGAAGTATACACAGAGCTTGAATGGCATGATAGCACTGTGTGTTTTTTAATATATGTTCGATTTACAATGTGATAATTGGTCCACATTGATTGAATTTAACTGGGACCAATTTCCACTCCCATGTTATGGTTTTTAAATTTTCTCTTCTTTGTACTCTAGGTTGACTGCCTTTTCCCGGGGTAATGACCCACGGGTAGAGCATTTGGTAGGTAGCGTTGCACCTTGCCACCCACTGTAGATAGTTTTTTATTCACTCGGTCCTGAAGAATCGCCAGCTGATCACTTCCGTGACTTATTGAGGCGAGAAACATGTTGACCATCTAGGGTTTGAGCGAAAATTTTGTCACATTACAACAAAACATTCGCCTCCCTTCATCTCTTTTAATCAGGTTGGGACCCTAACGGAATAAAATTTATCATAGAGGCATCCTTTACCTGTTTTATATTCACATTTCACATCTACACGTACCTAGGCCCCTCACACCCACGGCACCAATACAGCGAGGAACAAAAGAACTCCGATAAAGAGCCCCTTTATGGGTGCCCGTCGAGCATTGCAGCGCTGGCCCGACGAGGAGCAGACCCATATGATGAAGCATGACACCTAGCTTGCTGGGTGTGTGAGGGTCCTAGTTCCGACAGGAGGTATTCCCCACCTCCTCACTACCTAGAGTACACACAAGGTGAGCAATAACCCACCTGAGGAACTCCGTACCTTTTTGTCTCTTGGCTTAATTTAGGGCATATACGTTGGACCTTTATCAAGCCCTTTGCGTCCCTCCTTTTGTTGACATAACCCCCCTTGCAAAACCAGGTCGTCTTCTGATAGGCAATTTTGATGTCGCCTCAATACGTTTTGGGCCCATGCCTGTTGCGGGTACTTGGGCCTCCCACCCCAGTGAGGCACCATTTGTATCGGGAGACCTGGGGGAACGCTGGGTGGTAGGAAATTTGTGTCAGCCCGGTGATGCCACAACTTTCCTACACAAAAATGTGTGAAAAAAGTGACTTTTTCTCAAAATTTAAGGTTTCTGGGGGATTCTGGGTAAGAAAACGTTGGGGGATCCACGCAAGCCATACCTCCCTGGAATCCCCCGGGTGTCTTCTTTTCAGAAATGTGTGGGTTTGGTAGGTTTCCCTAGGTGGCCGCCGAGCCCCGGGCCAAAGAGTCATGGGACCCCCTTGCAAAACCAGGTCATTTTCTGATTGGCAATTTTGATGTTGCCTCAATACGTTTTGGGCCCTTGCCTGTCGCGCGTACTTGGGCCTCCCACCCGAGTGAGGCACCATTTTTATCGGGAGACCTGGGGGAACACTGGGTGGTAGGAAATTTGTGTCAGCCTGGTGATGCCACAACTTTCCCAAACAAAAATGTATGAAAAAAGTGATTTTTTCTGTAAAATGTCAGGTTTCTGGGGGATTCTGGGTAAGAAAACGTTAGTGGATCCACGCAAGCCATACCTCCCTGGAATTCCCCGGGTGTCTACTTTTCAGAAATGTGTGGGTTTGGTAGGTTTCCCTAGGTGGCCGCCGAGCACCGGGCCAAAAAGTCATGGGAACCCCCTTGCAAAACCAGGTCGTTTTGTGATAGGCTATTTTGATGTCACCTCAATACATTTTGGGCCCTTGTCTGTCGCGGGTACTTGGGCCTCCCACCCGAGTGAGGCACCATTTTAATCGTGAGACCTGGGGAAATGCTGGGTGGTAGGAAATTTGTGTCAGCCCAGTGATGCCACAACTTTCCCACACAAAAATGTGTGAAAAAAGTGATTTTTTTCAGCAAAATTTCAGGTTTCTGGGGGATTCTGGGTAAGAAAACGTTGGGGGATCCACGCAAGCCATACCTCCCTGGAATCCCCCGGGTGTCTAGTTTTCAGAAATGTGTGGGTTTGGTAGGTTTCCCTAGGTGGCCGCCGAGCCCCGGGCCAAAAAGTCATGGGACCCCCCCTTGCAAAACCAGGTCGTTTTGTGATAGGCAATTTTGATGTCACCTCAATACGTTTTGGGCCCTTGCCTGTCGCGGGTACTTGGGCCTCCCACCCGAGTGATGCACCGTTTTTATCGGGAGACCGGGGGGAACACTGGGTGGTAGGAAATTTGTTTCAGCCCGGTGATGCCACAACTTTCACAAACTTTCACAAAAATGTGTGAAAAAAGTGATTTTTTTCAGCAAAATTTCAGGTTTCTGTGGGATTCTGGGTAAGAAAACGTTAGTGGATCCACGCAAGCCATACCTCCCTGGAATCCCCCGGGTGTCTAGTTTTCAGAAATGTGTGGGTTTGGTAGGTTTCCCTAGGTGGCCGCCGAGCCCCGGGCCAAAAGTCATGGGACCCCCTTGCAAAACCAGGTCGTCTTCTGATAGGCAATTTTGATGTCGCCTCAATACGTTTTGGGCCCTTGCCTGTCGCGGGTACTTGGGCCTCCCACCCGAGTGATGCACCGTTTTTATCGGGAGACCGGGGGGAACACTGGGTGGTAGGAAATTTGTTTCAGCCCGGTGATGCCACAACTTTCACAAACTTTCACAAAAATGTGTGAAAAAAGTGATTTTTTTCAGCAAAATTTCAGGTTTCTGTGGGATTCTGGGTAAGAAAACGTTGGGGGATCCATGCAAGCCATACCTCCCTAGAATCCTCCGGGTGTCTAGTTTTCAGAAATGTGTGGTTTTGGTAGGTTTCCCTAGCTGGCCGCCGAACCCGGGGCCAAAAACTCATGGGACCCCCCTTGAAACCAGGTTGGTTTGTGATAGGTAATTTTTTTTATTTTCAGTAACAAACCAAAGTCAGCAGTACATGGTCAGTATCTTTTTGTCAG
The DNA here is from genome assembly GCA_963921515.1 of Calotriton arnoldi. Classification (NCBI taxonomy): domain Eukaryota; kingdom Metazoa; phylum Chordata; class Amphibia; order Caudata; family Salamandridae; genus Calotriton; species Calotriton arnoldi. The sequence continues at coordinate 1,294,981 of CAWUFW010003454.1, forward strand.
TAGAAAGTACATATAATCAATCGATGTTCATTTTCAGTGTGCCTATTCCACTATCGCACTCATACAGAACCCCCTCCCGCCCTTTTCCCTTCATTCATTCGACCCCTAGACCCCTATAATCCACCCACTGCTGCCAGACTTTATTCCATTTTGCGGGGCATCCCCGCCCCTCATAGACTGTCCTTTCTGCCATACAACACCAGTCCATGTCCCTCTTCCACTGAGAGACTGGAGGTGGTTGCACCGCCCCCACGCCCTTGCCACATTCCGTTTAGCCACCATTGCCGCTACCCGTAGCCATATCGTGGAATATTTAGACCAGACTTGTTCCCCTGACACACACAGCAAGTGCCATCTGGCATCCACTGGGACCTGTAGCTCAGTTACTTCAGAAAGGATTTGTGCTATTCTGACCCAGTACCGCTGTATACTAGGGCATTCCCACAGGGTATGGAAAAAGGTCCCTTTCTGGCCACACCCTCTCTGACACTCTTCCGTTGTTATCCTGCCCATTCGACACAACGAGACCCTGGTGTAATAGGATCTGTGCAGGATCCGTAATTGTACCAGTCGGAACCTGGCCCTGATCGCTACTTCCCTCGGACTTTGTATCGCTGCGGCCCAATCGGCATCCTCCAGCAACCCCACGTCCGACTCCCATGCCTCTCTGATCTTGAGCAACAAGTCTGGGGCGTTATTCATTATTTTCTTGTACGTGGCTGAAAGCGCTTTTTCCGGGATGGGGTCCAATATTAATCTGTCCTCTAACGGACTATATTCTGGAAGCTGTTCCCCGTCTTTAATATGCCTACCTATGGCGTGTTGCAGTTGAAGGTATCTATAGTGTTCCCTGGATGTAAGTTGGTAGTCTTGCTGTAAGTCGGCGAATGAGAACATTGCCTGCTGCTTTCTCACGTCTCCCAATCGCATAATGTCTATCAGTTTCCAACTCGCGAAACCCTGCAGGCGCCCAACCTCCCTGAGCATTACACTGGACCATAGTGGAGTCTGTTCTGTCAACCGTCCCGCCCAGCCCAAAAACTTGGTTGCTTTTACCCACGCCGCCTGTACTATCTTTGTAGGCATGGGTAGGTCCTCCTGCTTCTCCGGCCCATACAAAACTTTCAAATAGCCCTCACCTCCCATTGCCCAGTGATCGACCCGATAGGCTGGATCATTACGATCTGCAAAGTCCCAATCATTTACCACCATAAGGTGGGATGCCCAGTAATATTTTTGAACATTGGGGACCGCCAGCCCCCCCTCATAGACTCCTTTCTGTAATTTTGCAAGCGATATTCGCGCGCTCCCGCCATCCCAGAGCAGTGTTCTAAGTTGGCTATCGACTTCTCTAAAAAATTTCTCCGGTATGGGACAGGGCGTATTTTGGAGTACATATAGTAGACGAGGCAGGGTCATCATCTTGAATAGCACAGCAAGTCCCATTAAAGAGATCGGCAAGTTTCTCCAGTGCGCCACGTCACCTTTAAGACGATCTAGCAGTGGGTTAAGGTTCGCCCCTAGAAAAGCGCTGTCTGTCTTGTCTATCTGCACCCCTAGGTATTTGAAGCTGGTCTGAATCTGAAGTCGGGAGTCCACACCCAAGTCCGGCGGCGGCCCATCCGTCAACATAAACAGGAGGGACTTGTCCCAATTAATCTGATACCCCGAATATCCTTCAAAGAGTTTAAAAATTTGTAGCAACCTATTAATTGTGAATCGCGGCCGCGTTGCATACAGGAGCACGTCATCCGCGTAAAGAGATATTCTCTCCTCCCATTGATCACCACCCCTGATTCCCGCGATTACCGGATCACCCCTAATCCACACTGCCAGCGGTTCTAGCGCCAAGGCAAACAAAAGTGGGGAGATGGGGCACCCCTGCCTGGTACCCTTCCGCAAACCAAAGGGACGAGACACCGAGCCGTTGACTCTGACTCTAGCCATGGGTTGCGTATACAAAAGTTGGATCCATGTGATAAAAATTGCCCAAAGCCGAACCGCCGCAGGACTTCAAACAAATAGTTCCACTCAATACTATCGAACGCCATACGGGCGTCGAGTGACAGTAACGCAGCCTCCGTTTCGGGATCACGCCTAACTAAGTATTGTACCCCATATAGACGGCGCAGGTTAAGTCGAGTACTCCGACTGGGCATAAAACCTGATTGGTCTGGGTGAATCAGCGTCAATATGGGCACCAATAGTCTGTTCACCAGGACCTTCGCTAGGATTTTTACCTCTATATTAAGCAGGGAGATCGGTCGGTATGACCCGCATTTCTCCGCCGGCTTGCCTGCCTTGGGGATCACGACGATCGTCGCCGTGCGCTGATCTAGTGGCAGTGTACCCTGTTCCCTCGCTTCATTAAACATGGCCAGGAGGTGTGGAGCCACCGTGGAGGCAGTGCATTTAAAAAGCTCTACCGGTATGCCGTTAGGTCCCGGCGCTTTACCCGCCTGTAAGTCCTGTATGGCACCCACTATTTCTTCTACTGTAATGTCCCCGTCTATGGAGTCTCTATCCTCCACCCCTAGGGTTGGGAGTTGCATTTCGGCTAGGAGCTCAAAACAATCCGTCGCTGTCCGCACTGGGCTTGAATCATAAAGTGACTCATAGTAATATGCGAACACCCCTGCGATCGCTTCCCCTGTCGTGTGCACGTTCCCTGCGCCATCGTGGATTACCGTTACCCAGCTTCTCTCCCTATCTCTCTTCTCGAGCCAGGCAATCATTTTGTTCGCCTTGTCTCCGAGATCATAGATCCTCCGCTGCGTGGCCAGGGCCACAGATCTGGCAGTTGACATCGCCATATCTTGCAGTTCTCGTTTCCGCAGGTCTAGTGAGTGCGCCAATTCCTCATCTCTCCTGCCCCTCCCAGATATCGTGCCTCCAGGTCTATTACCGTCTTTTCTAGTTGGTCCCAGCGTATTTTCTTCTCCTTTTTGTCAACCCCTATGCAGTCTTGGACATATCCCCTTATCACCGGTTTGTACGCTTCCCATAGGGTGCTACGATCTTCGACTGTACCCTCATTTTCTTGAAAGTATAACTTTGTTCGCTCCTTAACTTTCTGTGCATTATCTTTATTCTGAAAAAACCATGCATTCAGCCGCGGTGGCAGAACGGATTGACGTGGTGTACCCTTCAGTGACATCTCCACCGGAGAGTGATCCGATATGCCCCTCGGCCCTATTTTGGTGTCGGAGAACCATCCAACACTCCCCTTAAGTGTCAGTAAATAATCCAGCCGGGAATAGCTGTTGTGTGCTGCGGAGTAAAATGTGTACTGTCTGGCCCCTACGTTGTGGAATCTCCAGAGGTCCACCAACCCCAGCGCCTCCGTGAATGTTAGTAGCGGCTCTGTTCCCCTCGCACGGGCTACTCTAGAGTCCCTATCAAGTCCCGGGTCCATAACTGAGTTCATGTCACCCCCTAATACCAACGCCCCTGGGGGAGAGCCACCAGAAAGGCCCCCAAGTCCTTAAATGCGTCTACACGTGTCGCTGGCGGTATGTAACAGGAGACTATATTAAGCACCTGTCCCTCCCAGCAACCTGTCAGAGCCACAAATCGCCCCAGCGGGTCGTGTGTCACGTTTTTGATCGCCAACGGGGTTGCCTTTTTAACCAGGATTCCCACCCCTCGGGCACCCGAGGTGTACCCTGCATGCGCTACCAGTTTATAACCATAGCGATCTAGTGCTCGGTACTTCTGGCCCTTAAGATGTGTCTCCTGAATCAGTACCACACTGGGGGAGTGTCGATGTAAGTACTGAAGCACTATGCTACGTTTAATCCGGCTCCGGCTATCATTCCAGGATAACAGAATGTCAATGTTATCCTGGAATATTGACATTCCAGGATAATATTCGCAGGGCACCAAAGCCCTGTGCTCCCACCTGTGGCCCACTCTGCATTTCTGGAGGGATTTCTGCACCAGTAGGCTGTTCACTCTGTGCCATGAACGTCTCTACTATCCCCACTGACCCTGTGAATCTGCTGACCTTACAACAACAAAACATACACAACTTCAACAAGCCCCCTAAGTCCCCCCACCCCTCCCTGCTACCCTGCTGGAGAGCATAACCACTCTTCCCCCCCAACTCGCAGAGTGCCTGTCGCCCAGAACATTCGAACAACTGTGGGGGTGTAGGCGCCCAACGCCTGAGCTGCCCGCCCCCAGGTCTCCTTACACGTTACCTTCCCATTAGCCTCATTCATATAAGGACCATTAATACAATACAATGCAATTATAGGACTGTAATAGTCTTGGCGCCCCTGCGCAGCCCATCGTCCCCATGCGGTCCCGCATTGCGTGCCGATGCCCAGCACCGAGGTACTTGCGTGAGAGTGGGTCTTCCTCACTCAGAACTAGTCCGACTCCTCTCCTGGCCGTCTCTGCCGCTCTCGCCAGTGTCCCTGCTTATTGTTGGCTCCAGCAGTGCGCCACCCTTCCAGCCAAGCCGTTGCGGATTCCGGGGTTGCAAAAAACCATGTCTTCCCTTCCGCCTCCACCCTCAACTTGGCCGGGTACATCATGGAGTATTTTATTGCCTTGGCCCGCATTTCCTTTTTGACTACATCAAAGGTACGCCTCTGGCGCTGCACGTTGAGCGTGAAGTCTGGGAAAAAACGGATCACCGCATTCTCATGAAGCAGGTCTCCAGACTGCCGCGCCGCCTGTAGGATAGCGTCTCTATCTCGGTAGTTCAGGATTCGTGCTATAATTGTACGCGGTGGTGCCCCCGGTCGAGGTTTAGGAATGGGGGCACGGTGTGCCCGTTCCACTGTAAAGTGGACTGACAGGCGTTTCGGTTTCAGGTGGTTCAAGATGATGTCCTCAAGGAACAGGTCCATACTTGGCCCTTCCATCCCCTCCGGCACCCCCACTACGCGGATATTGTTCCTCCTGGCCCTCCCTTCCTGGTCCTCCAGCTTGGCCGCCATAAGTTCCTGCTGTTTAGTGAGGGCCTGCACCCTTTCCTCCAGACTCTGCGTGCTGTTTTCCAGGTGCGTGACTCTAGTTTCCGTGGCCGCCATTTTGTCTGACATCTTACGGAAATCGGCGCGGAGCAAGTTGACATCCACTGTGACTGCATCAATTTTTGGATCGATTGTCCCTTTCAGATCCGCTATGGCCGCCAAGACAGCCGTTAGAGATGGTTCGCTTTGTTCTACAGCCTGATCCGTTTGGGCTGGGGCCGTCGCCATCGGCAGGGCGTATTTGTCCATTTTGTTAGTCTGTGTCGCGGCCGGGCCCTTGGGCTTCATGCTAACACTCTTCCACTCCTGGGCGTGCGGGGACCCACCTCTCGCCGTCCCTACTATCTTGTCCAGGCCCACCCCGCTTTGCCACCACAGTGAGGGCTCCGCGGCCTCTTCGCCGGGTCTGGGTCGAGTCCCCTACTTTGCCCACTGTTTCACGGTCCCCTCTCCGGCCCCGCACCGCCGTCTCCGTAGGCTCACCTGCCGCTCTGTTTCGTTGGCGCAGATGTTATACCAGGTCGTTGACCCCGGCTTATGCAACTCTCCGCCGCGCCCGCCCACTCTTGGTTCAGGGGCCGCGGTCACCTCGGTCCTCGTCTCGCCCGCTTGCTGGGAGCTATTGACCTGTGGGGGATGCTTACTCCATATAACACTCCACGCACCTGTCACATACGCTTTCACCACCCGGTGGGCACCGCTGCTCTCTCGATGGCGCCCTTCACCCCTCCTCCTTGGCGGCCAGCTAGCGCCGCTACGTATCCTGGCAGGCCACCTGGGCGCTCGAGGACTGTCTCTGTGCGCGTCCCTCTGTATTTGCCGAGAGGTGTCCCAGAGCAGCTCACCGCCGCCTCTCTGTATTGCTGACGCTATATCGGGTCATTAGGCACAAGACACCCGTTTCCCCATCTAGTCGCCACCAGCAGCAGTCTTGGTCTCTGTCGCGCCTGCTGACCCCACAGACTGATCCCTACTTCCTCGTGCGGGGTATGTTGTCGCTTCGCTTAGGGGGCTATACTGCCTGCCCCCGTCGCTGCCCCGGGACGCCCAAGCCGCTCCGGAGACTCCTCTGCTCGCCCACCGGCGCTCTCAGCACAGGCCGCCTCTCCTCTCACCTTGGTCCGGATCGAGCCAATATTTATTTGCCTCGGGCACCGGGGAGGGGCCCAGGGACCCTCCGAATGTGCAGCGCTCAGCGTCCCAGGGAGCTGCGAGGGGCACGAACTGTCAAGGGCCGGTCACCGCCGCCAGCCTCCACTGTCCCCGCCAGCTCCTCCCCTAGGCCGCTCCTTCCAGTCTCGGGCCAGGGCCCCTTTCCCCACTCGGGACACTGATTACACACCGGGCGATTCCCTTTAGTCCAGCGCTGTCTCCGGCGTCATTACCTCACCCTCCACCGTGCGACGCAGTCCTTCTCGCAAATCCGCACCCCGCCTACTAGGCCTGCCCGGGCTCTCGCACTACCCCACTAGGCCGTGCCGCCGACTCCATCCTCCGCTGCGTCATGCCCTTCAGCCGCCCCATCAGCTGCCGGGGAGCCGGTGTCTTGCCCGCAGACCGATGGTGGGGGCGCTCCGTCGCTGTATTCTGGTGGTTTCGTAGCTTAGGGCCGGCTGGAATGTACGGATATTGGCTCTTTAGAGACCAGAGGGACGGAGCTCACTCAGCAAGCCGCCATTTCCCTCGGCGCCGAAACCACGCCCCCTGTGATAGGTAATTTTGATGTCGCCTCACTAGGTTTTGGGCCCTTGCCTGTCGCGGGTACTTGCCCCACCCACGCGTGTGAGGTACCATTTTTATCGGGAGACCAGGGGGAGCAGAAAGGCTGTAATGGTGGCGGGGATGTGGGCATTGGCGTGCCCACTTCGGGCAGCCCCCACCCTAAAAACAAATGCGCAAAAAAAAATCCCTGGCGTCAAGTGGGCTTTCTGCTGCCCCGGGGGGGCATATTAGGGGCTACTGCTCCCATCTACCCCCCAGGGGGGACAGAAAGACTGTTATGGTGGCAAGGGCATGGGGGCATTGGCGTGCCCATTTTGGGCAGCCCCCACCCTAAAAAAAATTGCACAAAAAAAATCCCTGGTGTTTAGTGGGCTTTCTGCCCCCCCAGGGGGGCAGATTGGGGGCTACTGCCCCATCTGCCTCCCAGGGGGGGCAGAAAGGCTGTAATGGTGGCGGCAGGGTGGGGGCATTGGCGTGCCCGTTTTGGGCAGCCCCCACCCTAAAAAACATTGCACAAAAAAAATCCCTGGCGTTTAGTGGGCTTTCTGCCCCACCGGGGGGCAGATTGGGGGCTACTGCCCCATCTGCCTCCCAGGGGGGGCAGAAAGGCTGTAATGGTAGCGGGGGGGTGGGGGCATTGGCGTGCCCATTTCGAGATTCTCCCCTTTCCAATGATACCTCTCCCGTCTTGCTACGTGCTCAGGGGGCTGAGATAGCCCCCTGAGCACGTAGAAAGTGAAACTGAAATGAGCCTAAAGGCTCATTTTAGTTTCTTTTTCAGTGAAATGAAGTCAGCGCGACGTGCGCGCTGATCTTCATTTCACTGAAAGGGAGGGGGGGGCCTCGGGAGCTGGGGAAGCTCTTCCCCAGCTCCCGATGCTGTGGGGGAGAAAAGGAAATCCCTCTGCTGTCTGCAGCAGAGGGATTTCGTGCCCCTGGCCTCATGACGGAATGGTTCCGTCATGAGCACAGGGGCACCGATGCTCATGATGGAACCATTCCGTCATGAGCATCGAAGGGGTTAACAGCAAAGAAACATGCCGACCTGTCCTAAGCAAATTGTTCTCAACATGCTCTTTACTTTTAATAAGTACAGAGAATGTGTTATTTTTTTATTTCTTTTTGTCCTCATTTTCCATCATATGGGGCCAGGAAGCTCTGAGACTATATCAGAGGCCCCGATACCCTTTCAGGGCCGAACCAATGTCAGGAAGCCCACGTGCCGTGTATGTCTGACCAAGTCAAGAGCCTCAGCCACTAACACAAGTAAAATTGGCAGGAGGAAGGTTCTAGTCGTACATGCCAACCTGACTCCCTTCATCCTACTATTGTGTTGATTTTGTAATCATTGGATGGGAGAATTTTACAAACAAGACAATGGTTGGGATCCCCTACAGGCAGAATGGTGTTTGAGCCAGTCTACCAAAATGTCCCAAAATGTTGTTCTTTTAGAAGGGGGACCACTCCGATCTAAGGGGCCTATTAGGATGGCGGGCGGACTTTTGTCCGCCCGCCACCCTAGCGGTGCTGGGACCGGCCGCAAGTGGTGCGGCGGTCCCGCACCGGCGATTAGAATGCCACCGCCACCATATTATAGGCCTTTACCGCTCTGTAGGCAATCGTGACGATTGCCTACCGGTGGAAAACTGGCGGACGGTCTTTCCGTCCGCCTGGGTCCCCACCACCATCGTAATATGGCGGTGGGGAAATGTGTAGCGTGCGGTGGAAAATAGCGGGCGGATTGCCACCGCCATATGGGCGGTGGCGATCCGCCCGCTATCCTAATGGGCCCCGAAGCTGCATATCCTTTGTGCTGTGTTTAACCATTACCGCACCAAGGGGAGGATTAGGGAGAATCCACTTTATGCAAATCTCTCTTCGGGCTAACAAAATTAATACAAAGATGAATGATTTTTGTGCTTTAAAAAATGTCAGTGTGTCCCCCCGAGGAAACAACCCTGAAAATAACCAATGACAGGCTTATCTTAATCTCTTGGCCTGTTATCACCAAGAGAGCCTTACCCACTTCATACCAGAAGATCTCAGTCGAGGGACACTGCCAGAACATACGAACGTCGTCATATTTTTCCTCACCGCACTTGGGGCATGTCCTTGCCTCCTGGGATCCCAACTTTGAGAGCTTCTTTGGCGTCCAATAAGCCTTATGGACAGTAAACAAATGGTTTTTCCTGAGAGGTGCATATTTTATAGATAGCCACAGGAAAGACATAGGGGGTCATTACGATGGCGGGCGGATCGCCGCCGGCGGTGAGGACCGCCGGCCCGGCGGTGGCGATCCGCCCGCCATCTACCTGAATATTCCCACCGCCAAATTAGGATGGCGGTGGGAATGGCAATGGTACCGTGGTGGACGGAATGACCGTCCGCCGTGGTCCCGCAAGGCGGTCCTTTTCCGACCGCCTTGCGGGACACGGTACAATGGGGCATTGTGGGTGGTGCCGTGCTGGCACCGCCGTGGGCATTACGATGCCTGTCTTTTGCGGCGGAGATCCCGCCGCAAAAAGACAGGCAGAGAATGCCTTCGGGGGCCCGATGCGGGCCCCCGGGGGGTGTGGGGGTGGGGGGCTGCACGTGGGGGGTACCTATGGTACCCCCCTGCATTTGCATGTACAAGGTGGCAGGCACCGCACGGTGCCTGTCACGTTGTACATGCAAATGCACAACATGTATTTTTACATTGCGGCGGGTGCTGCTTGCAGCACCGCCCGCCGCAATGTAAAAATACGGGATGCAACCCGCCAGTGTGGCGGGCGCATCCTAATGTGTATTGCGGGACCGCCGCACCTATGGTGGGCGGTCCCTTTTGCAAATGCGATGGCGGGTGGACTTTGTCCGCCTGCCATCGTAATCGACCCCTTAGATACTTGCCACAGTGGTTCGACGTCTTGAGTTGGCAGGTCCCTCTTCCAGATCTCATTAGGCAGGGTGAACTCTTCCTCTCCAGCCTTGACTAACATCCAATACCACTCTGAGATTTCTTTTCGCTGGAGTGGTCTTTTTTGTATCCTGTCCTCCCAAAATCGATTACCTTTTCCATCTTTACCTAAGCCCTTAGCCCAGCTTGCTTGTTGGTAATATTTGAATTTCGATAGGTTGCACTCAATGATTTCTATCAGGCACTCCCAGGGTATTAATTGATTGTTGTCTATACTTTGACCCCATTTATGTATATCCCAATCAATCAGGGGACTTGCAATTTTGTCTAAGAGGCAGGCTGGAGTACCAGGGGAGTTCCAAATCGGGGCAAAACTGCTGTAATAGGGTATTCCTAGCGACCGTCTGATTTGGTACCATAGCCTACAAGCAGCAACTAGAATCTTGAGTCTGACTTTCTAGAATGCTTCTATTAAATGAATACAAACTTACCTGATACATTTTTAAGTGCACCTCTCAAGTTACTTTCCAGTCGAATTACAGAGGGAAATGATAAGGTACCCCTACCCCTTACTTACATTTATAAGGTTCCATGAGGTGTCGCCTCGGTAAAATATACACAACCTATGGTATGGTGTAATGGTGGGGTTATTTGCTTTTAGTGGAACTGTTTATATTTCGCACAACTCAAACTGTTGGGAGTGATAATTGATATAGGAGAAGTTTGTATCACTCCCTTCAGCTGTACATATCAAGTTTCATTTCTACAGTTCCTTAATTGGGTTGTCTGATTTACAATGCCAGTGTGTGCTTACATTACATTTAACTGTGTGACACCTTGTACTAGGGGCACCTGGGAACCTGTATGTGTAACACATACGTTGGAGACTTGTGCAAATGCTTGTGGAAAAAAGGGCATATACCAATTGCACATTTCTTTAATCTTACAGGCATATATTCAAATGCAAGATAAAAAATATTTTTGGGACAGAAAGACCTTGTTTTTATATTACCGTGGCCATACATTAATTTGTCAATTGCTCATTTAACGGGGTAGATTTTTTGCGGTGGTGTCAATGACTATATATTATACTGCATTTCCAAAATATTTGCGCCATAGTCAATTTCTATGGACTATCTTGGGCATAGATGAGATTAGATGACGATACATTTAAAAAATAGTACTTTCACGTTTACATTTTCATTGCTCTGGGGCAGCTGCATCAATGGGGAATCTTTATATCTGGAATAGACTACCAATGTGGTACTTGATACCTTGACTTTCCCTCTCAGAGCAGTGTCAAAATTTGCTCGATCCTCAATCTTTCAATGAGAGAGGGCCAATTTCCCACTGAATGGAAGGCAGCACAAATAATTCCCATCTGTAAGAACACCAAAGCACCCATGGAAGACCTATCCAACTATCGCCCAATTTCGCTGTTACCTCTCCTGAGCAAGATATTGGAAAAACATATCAACAAACATCGGTCTGACTATGTCGAAGCCGCAAGTTGCCTTGATCCATCTCAGTCTGGATTTAGGCCCAGGTACAGCACTGAGTCAGCTTTGATTGCTGTCACTGACAATATTAGACTGTCCCTGGACAACGGACAAGCAGTACTTCTGGTACTGCTCGATTTGTCGGCTGCCTTCGACACGGTCTCTCATCAGATTCTGCTCAGGAGACTCAAAGAAATTGGAATCCAAGGGCTAGCCTTCCAATGGATGTCGAGTTTTCGCTCTCATCGAACTCAGACTATAAACCTAGGCCCTTTCCGCTCAAAGACCATGGGACTGACTAAGGGAGTGCTCCAGGGATCCTGTCTCAGTCCCACTTTATTTAACATTTATATTGCTCCCTTAGCGGGATTACTTAGGAAATTAGGTTTTGTTCCAATCTCGTATGCTGATGAAGTCAGCTCCTACTTTCCTTTGACAAACACACTCCCAACGCTCAGTATACCTTCTCGGATGGCATGATGGCAATCGCTAGCTGGATGAGGAACAATTTCCTCCAGGTTAATGCGGGGAAAACTGAGATCATGGTGTTTGGAGACGCCTCTATGATGTGGTCCCCAAGCTGGTGGCCAGAGGAGTTGGGCGCCGTTCCGGCTCCCAAGACTGTGGTCAAAAACCTGGGCATACACCTGGACCAGAAATTGACAATGAAGGAGCATGCTGCAACCACCGCCGGCTCCTGCTTCCACGTGCTAAACCTCCTACGTAGGGTATTTCCCTTCCTCCCTCTGACCACTCGGAAAACACTCATCCAGGCATTAGTGTTGTGCTGCCTAGATTACTGTAATGCCCTTCTGATCTCAGCTAACAAATTATCACTGAGCAGATTGCAAGTAGTCCAAAACACCGCGGCTCACCTGGTCTCAAATGCCCCCCCCCCCGAACTGCCTCCCTCCCTCTCCTACTTCAACTGCATTGGCTTCCAGTGCGTAAGCGGATCAGATTCAAGATTTGCTGCATTGTGCATAAATCCTTGAACAGCAAAGGTCCAAGCTACCTTGCCGAAAAATTCGATAAATACCTGCCATCTAGGTCCCTACGCTCAGTGACTAAGGGGCTCATTATGATGGCGGGCGGTAGCACATCCGCGGTGCTTGCGGTGGCGGAAAATGCCCTTTTCTGCACTCCATCGGTGGTCCTTGCGTCCGCCGTATTACGATGGGCAAAGATAGCCCATTTCCCGTCCGCTGCGGTGTTCCAGGAACCGCCAAAAATCCCCCTCCGTGGCGGTGGCGGACGGAGCCAAAAGGGAGGGACCGCCGTGCGGAATGCAGTTACGACCGCCGGTTGTATTACGATGCCACAAACAGCCCACCACACCGCTGCGGAGAATCCGGCCAATCGAGGATGGCGGTGGCAATACTGCAGATAGCTCCATGTGTTCCTGGCCGCTGGGGAAACGGCGGTCTTTGGCCTTTCCGCAGCAAATCTGACCGCCGTGGACGGATTTTCAGCTTTTCCGCCGCTGAATACTGGAATCCGACCGCTGCGGTAGGGAGTTTCTGGCGGTGCATCTTAATCTGGCCGGCGGTTTTGCCGCGGTACCTGCGGGCGGCAATTTCCCGCTAGCACGGCAGTAGGAGTGCTTTTCTGACCGCCATCGTAATGAGCCCCTAAGTCTCTACTCCTTGTTCCATGTTGCAAAAAATTGTGTCTGGGTGGTAAACTTTCTTCCACCTAGCCCCCTTCTACTGGAACCAACTCCCCATCCATCTTCGACAATGCCCTGATCACCTACAGTTTGGAAGGCTCCTGTGGTGATAGAGGTGTTGAGCAGGGTGGTGAGTTCCTGGCCGATCCTTTAGTTTCCAAGGTTGAAGATGTGGTGCGGGCATGAGTCTGTGGGAGCTCCCGAGTGGGAGGATTTCCTGGCGGTGTCCTGGATGGAGAGGAGGTTCCAGGTGGTCAGTCTGTGATACTTGTTGGTTGCGGTGGTGGTGTATCTGTCGAGGAAGTCTGTAGGTGTGGGTTGGGGTTCAAAGTTTCTGTATATGGTTCTGTATATGATGATCCTGTCGTGGAAAATGTTGGTGAGGCTGTTGCACAGCTCCTGTGAGGTGGTGATGTTCTTTTCGATACGCTGGCATACCCAGATACAAACTGTTAGCATAGTCCAATTTAGAGGTCACCAATGCGTTCTTGCGAGTGTCTTTAGGAACCAAATACAACATCCTTTTTAGAAATGTATGTAAAGTCTCAGTTTCTGAGTCTCCTTGTTTGTCGGTTATGCTTTGCATCTTTCTACCACACTCTGTTTCACTGTCTTTCTCTCTTTCTCTCTCTCTTTTTCTCTCTCTTTCAGTGATTATCAGAAGGAAAATGCTCGCCAGTTATGGTGCTGACCTAAAATAGCAAAAGATGAAAATACCATATAGTTAAGGTATGATCGCAATTTTATTTCCTTTCCCCAGTGCATTGCTTAATACACAAAGCTTTAATGTAAAAAAAAATGATTCCCTTAGGATGCGTCAATCATGCAACCACTCCACATTCATTCACATACATGAAAACAATTTCAACAGGAGCAGAGATTCGCAGGATACCGAAACACTTATGAAGTCAATTTAATAAAATCATTCGATCAAATATGCATCATATTATATTTAAAAAAGTCTTAAAAACATAGATCAAAACAGGTTGGATAATATCAAAAAGCAGAAAAGACTCTTAAAAGACAATCACATTTGTCATCAAAGTGTTAATTCGTGAAAGTACATAAAGACAACACACAACAAAAATACAATTTCTTTGTTAAAATGCGGTTACTGTACGGTAAAGAGACATAATATCGAGTTTTTATTTTCGACCTACAAAAATATCGAGTTGTTAATATCGGAGGTACAGAATATCGACATCAAGAATATCGGTGACCAGAATATCGACATGAAGGTAAGAAATATCGTTTTTTTAAAATATCGAAGTTAGTAATATCGTTTGCTAAAATATCGTTAATAATATCGATATTTATATTCGTGTTGTGTATTTTAGTGTGTATGTTAATAGTAGGTTATTTAATGTTTTTGGATAAGTATATCTGGTTTTTAATGTATGTGTGAAATTTTTAGAAGTTATTTATTTTATGTAAAATAATTTTGCGTATTTTAGTTATGTAGCGGTTTGTGGGTTTATAGGGGAATAGGGTGGGAAGTAATTTAATTATAATAAAGAAATTAATAATTTTTATTAATTAGTATTTATAATTAATGTATTATTAATTAATTATGAATTGGTTATTAATTTTTATTAATTAATTGATAATTATATTAATTGCATTATTTTTTTAGGAGCGGGTTGTGGGTTTATAGGGGAATAGGGTGGGAAGTAATTTATTTATAATAAAGTAATTAATCATTTTTATTTATTAGTATTTAAAATTAATTTTGTATCAATTAATTATTAATTGGTTATTAATTTTTTTAATTAATTAATTGATAATTATTAATTGCGTAATTGTTTTTAGGAGCGGGTTGTGGGTTTATAGGGGAATAGGGTGGGAAGTAATTTAATTATAATAACGTAATTATAAATTTTATTTATTAGTATGTATAATTAATTTATTATTAATTAATTATTAATTGGTTATTAATTATTATTAATTAATTAATTGATAATTATATTAATTGCGTTATGTTTTTTTATGAGTGCATTGTGAGTTTATAGGGAATAGGGTGGGTAGTAATTTAATTATAATAAAGTAATTATTAATATTTATTTAATATTATTTATAATTAAATTATAATTAATTAATTATTAATTGGTTATTAAATTATATTAATTGATTGATTGATAATTATATTAATAGTGTTATTTTTTAAAGAAGTGGGTTGTAGTTTTATATGGGAATAGGGTGGAAGTAATTTAATTAAAATAAAGTAATAAATATTTTTTATTTATTGGTATTTTTTTTCTTCTATTTTATAGTGTTGTTTGTGCTAATTTATTTATTAATAATTAATTATTAATTCTTTGTAAATTATAGTTCATTAATATTTAAATATGTTAATTGTGTCAAATATGTAGGAGTTTTTTGTGTGTTTATAGGGGAATATGGTGTGAATTAATTTATTTAAAAATTATTAATAAATATTTTTTTTATTATAATTAATTTATGTAAAAAATAGTTATTTTTTAGTAAAATGTTGTTTTTAAACTTTTATAAATTAATGTTTGTAGTTATTTATTAGTATTTTTTAATATTAAATAATTTTTCTGTTTTTGAAATTTTTAATATTTTTATAATTGTTTTTATTTTTGTGTTATCAATAATTTTTATATTGTAGTTGCTATTTTTTAAATTAGTTTTTGGGAAATATTAATTTTAACCCTATGTTATCTAACACTTTGACCACTGTTGCACTCAATGGAGTGGGAATAGTAATTTTTACCCCTCCGCTATCCAACAGTTTCCCTACTGTTGCACTCACTGGAGTGGGAATAGTAATTTTTACCCCTCCACTATCCAACATTTTCCCTACTGTTGCACTCACTGGAGTGGGAATAGTAATTTTTACCCCTATGCTATCCAACACTTTCCCTACTTTTGCACTCTCTGGAGTGGGAATAGTAATTTTTACACCTCCGCTATCCAATACTTTCCCTACTGTTGCACTCACTGGAGTGGGAATAGTAATTTTTACCCCTCTGCTATCCAACAGTTTCTCTACTGTTGCAATTTTTGGAGTGTGAATAGTAATTTCTACCCCTACGCTATCCAACACTTTCCCTACTGTTGCACTCTCTGGAGTGGGAATAATCATTTTTACCTCTCCGCTATCTAATACTTTCCCTACTGTTGCACTCATTGGAGTGGGAATAGTAATTTTTACCCCTACGCTATCCAACACTTTCCCTACTGTTGCACTCTCTGGAGTGGGAATAGTAATTTTTACCCCTCTGCTATCCAACAGTTTCCCTACTGTTGCACTCACTGGAGTGGGAATAGTAATTGTTACCCCTCCGCTATCCAACATTTTCCCTACTGTTGCACTCACTGGAGTGGGAATAGTAATTTTTACCCCTATGCTATCCAACACTTTCCCTACTGTTGCACTCTCTGGAGTGGGAATAGTAATTTTTACACCTCCGCTATCCAATACTTTCCCTACTGTTGCACTCACTGGAGTGGGAATAGTAATTTTTACCCCTCTGCTATCCAACAGTTTCTCTACTGTTGCAATTTTTGGAGTGTGAATAGTAATTTCTACCCCTACGCTATCCAACACTTTCCCTACTGTTGCACTCTCTGGAGTGGGAATAATAATTTTTACCCCTCCGCTATCCAACACTTTCCCTACTGTTGCACTCTCTGGACTGGGAATAGTAATTTTTACCCCTCCGCTATCCAACACTTTCCCTACTGTTGCACTCACTGGAGTGGGAATAGTAATTTTTACCCCTCCGCTATCCAACAGTTTCTCTACTGTTGCAATTTTTGGAGTGGGAATAGTAATTTTTACCCCTACGCTATCCAACACTTTCCCTACTTTTGCACTCTCTGGAGAGGCAATAGTAATTTTTACCTCTCCGCTATCCAATACTTTCCCTACTGTTGCACTGATTGGAGTGGGAATAGTAATTTTTACCCCTCTGCTATCCAATACTTTCCCTACTGTTGCACTCTTTGGAGTGGGAGTAGTAATTTCTACCTCTCTGCTATCTGATACTTTCCCTACTGTTGCACTCACTGTAGTGGGAATAGTCATTTTTACTCCTACGCTATCCAATACTTTCCCTACTGTTGCACTCTTTGGAGTTGAAATAGTAATTTTATTCCCTCCGCTATCCAATATTTTCTCCACTGTTTTAGTTAATGTAGTGTAAAATGTATTTATAAAATATTTGTATATTTTAATTAATTATATATATATTTATTTTTTATTTTTATGTTATTGGTGTATGTGTATATATATATTTATAATTTTTAATATGTTTGTAATAATTTATAATTTATTTAAATAATAATATTTTAATATTATTAAGTAAATATATATATTATAATTTATATATATGTATGTTTATTTATTTTTTACATTATATGTATTACTTATAATTTTAAACATTTTCTAATAATTCTAACTAATTTTTTTTAATTATATGTATTATTTAATTTATTTTACATTATTTTTTAAACATAAAAAAAAGATATTTTTAACAACGATAACAAGCAGGAGCTCCGAAACGCGTCGGGCTGGGTTTTCAATGACCTGTGGCAAATAATCCTGGTTTTCCACAATAAAGAGTGCTGCTCGAAACTTGCAGGACTCAGCTGTTTCCTGAGTGCACCCTCGCAGGGGGACCCCTTTGTTGTGATGTTATTCGGCCTGTCAGGCCGAGAGGGTTGCACCGCCATTATTAAAAGGACATGGGCCGTCTCGCACGGATTGACTGTGCTTGAGGTTGCGGAGGAACAGATGGGAGAAAACTGAACCGGGTTATTTTGTATTTCAGGCTCACTGGAGAGTTCAAGATCATGCTTTAATATATGTGATTGGGACGGAGTCCACTGGAGGAATTAATTGCAAGGGAAACCGCACTATGGGGTCGATTCCGATTCGGGCCGGAAAAAGCACCGACCGACTCGGATCCGGAAATAATACCGACCGACACGTACCTGTGGCGCCCGACACGCCAAGTACGATGCAAGGCGTGAAAAATCCGACCGACACGTACCGAAACCAAGTCGACCGACCGAGCCGCAAGGAAAACAGCAATCCGGCCGGAAAAACACGCGAATCCAACCGACCGACATGCACCCGGAACAAATCCGACCGAAACGTACACGCGAACTCCAAACCGCAAAGTACGATGCAAGGCGCGAAAACCACGAGCGAGTCGGACGGAGGCCAAGCCGCACGACCGACACGCATACAAAACCGAGCCGAAGCAACACAAAACACCGCGACCGACGCGTACGCAGCATAGAAAACTGCACAAACACAGCGTGAACGAAGCGGAGAAGACCGTACGAGACAAATGCAGGGTCCGACTCCGTCACAAGAACGTTTCCAACATACACAGACAGCACAAAGGAAAAATCACCCAAAAAAAGGCCAAACAAGCAATTACCAAGCCAATAAATACTGGGGGGGTGGGGACAGAGAACAAAGACACACCCACAACTCCACCTATATAAAGGACACAAATCACAACCATGAGCCTTTGCAAATGCCATTCCACTGCCAGCACCCAAGAGAAAGCAACCACACACCCACAGCTCATCCCTCACACAAGCCACACACCATCAGCACACCAACAAATACCTACCTCACATACACCCAGCAAAACACACACTCACACACCCTCACCTGCACACCAACACACACATCACTCACCATCACCACCCATCACCATGCCCCCAAGAAGAATCCCAAGTTCCTAGATTGTGAATTGGAAGTCATGGTAGTCGAGATCCTCAGGGTAGAGCCACAGCTGTTTGGCACACTGGTCCAACAGACCCCCATCTCCCAGAAAACCAAGATGTGGGAGAGGATCATCAACAGGGTGAACGCACAATCACCATGTCGGCGCACAAAGAGCGACATCCAGAACAGGTGGTATGACGTGCGCAGGAGGGTACGGGACCTGCTGAAGAAAGACTACATCAACAGCCAATACACCGGCAGTGGCCCTCCTGCCAAGCCAATATACCTCAGGCCCTGGGAGGAGAAGGTGCGGGCCATCCTTCCGCCAGTGAGCGTATATGGACTAGAGGACATCCCAGAGCCTGGTGAGTACACAACAAATGTACACAATATACTGCCACAAAACACACACATCACTGTCAAGGGGAGAGTCAAACCATGCACTCATAGCAATTACACAGCAACCAGAACAGAATCATCCCAAAATGTGTATGTCAGTCAGATAAACACAACACATGCCATCAAAAAAGTCACATCCAACTGTGCCAACACATGAACAAACACAACTACAACTACAGCTAGGCAGTGGCACAAATAGAACTAACAAACACATCCAGACATGTAGCCACCACAACAACACCAACACACAGTGAAGACCACTCAAAGGAAGGAATTCTGTGTATGCTGGCCAAGTCAGTGTAGCCAATAGCATCATGGGAGTCGAAGTCACACATATTGCCCCCCCCACAACTGTCCCATCAACACCACCATGAACCATGCGCACATCACAGGGAGTGGAGAAGGACTCACAAGATGGCTGACACTGGCAACTGCTGTGGTGAGCACAAGGCCCTGCTGGCAACTGTGCACCAACAAACAGCAGGACACCACTGACTGACATCCTGAGAGACAACTTCCACTCCCTGCAATGCAAGCATGTTCCATGGTGGGATATCTGGCTAGCTGGGTGGGAAGGAGGACTTGCAGCACTGACCATAGTCACAAGCACCTCCCCTCACACACACCCCAACACAAACTCCACAGAACCCACCTGGTAGAATGCAATGCCCCCATCCTAACACAAGATCCCACAAAGAACCACCACCCTGGGTTATGTTGTGTGAAGCACAGGGCCACTCTTGGGACTTCTAGCCAAACAACTGCCAGGACAACACTCCCAGCCATCCTGTCAGCACAGCCAGCCCACCCCACAGGGAAGCAGAGTCAAAGGAAGGAAGCATGGGCATGCTGGGAAGGGGGAGGAGGCAATAGCATGATGGGAGTCGTAGTCACAGCTCTACATCCCCCACCACATGGCCCAGCAAGCTCACACTCACGCATGCACATCCCACAGAGAGTGGAAAGGGCCATCAAAGATGTCTGACACTGTTGCTGTGTCGTGGGGAGCACAAGGGCATGCTGGGTACTGCACACCAACCAACAGCAGGACACCACTGTCAGCCATCTTGCCATTGCTCTCACACCCACACACACTGAACTCCCCACAAAAGCAAGTAAGTATGGGAATGCTGGCAAGTGGGGTGGAGGCAATAGCATGATGGGAGTCGTAGTCACAGACATAGCTCACCCCCACAACTGTCCCATCAACACCACCCTGAACCATGCTCACATCACAGGGAGTGGAGAAGGACTCACAAGATGGCTGACACTGGCTACTGCTGTGGGGAGCACAAGGCCCTGCTGCCAACTGTGCACCAACAAACAGCAGGACACCACTGACTGACATCCTGAGAGACAACTTCCACTCCCTGCAATGCAAGCACGTTCCATGGTGGGATATCTGGCTAGCTGGGTGGGAAGGAGGACTTGCAGCACTGACCATAGTCACAAGCACCTCCCCTCACACACACCCCAACACAAACTCCACAGAACCCACCTGGTAGAATGCAATGCCCCCCATCCTAACACAAGATCCCACAAAGAACCACCACCCTGGGTTATGTTGTGTGAAGCACAGGGACACTCTTGGGACTTTTAGCCAAACAACTGCCAGGACAACACTCCCAGCCATCCTGTCAGCACAGCCAGCCCACCCCACAGGGAAGCAGAGTCAAAAGGAAGGAAGCATGGGCATGCTGGGAAGGGGGTGGAGGCAATAGCATGATGGGAGTCGTAGTCACTGATATTGGTCACCCCCACAACTGTCCCATCAACACCACCCTGAACCATGCTCACATCACAGGAAGTGGAGAAGGACTCACAAGATGGCTGACACTGGCTACTGCTGTGGGGAGCACAAGGCCCTGCTGGCAACTGTGCACCAACAAACAGCAGGACACCACTGACTGACATCCTGAGAGACAACTTCCACTCCCTGCAATGCAAGCACGTTCCATGGTGGGATATCTGGCTAGCTGGGTGGGAAGGAGGACTTGCAGCACTGACCATAGTCACAAGCACCTCCCCTCACACACACCCCAACACAAACTCCACAGAACCCACCTGGTAGAATGCAATGCCCCCCATCCTAATACAAGATCCCACAAAGAACCACCACCCTGGGTTATGTTGTGTGAAGCACAGGGCCACTCTTGGGACTTCTAGCCAAACAACTGCCAGGACAACACTCCCAGCCATCCTGTCAGCACAGCCAGCCCACCCCACAGGGAAGCAGAGTCAAAAGGAAGGAAGCATGGGCATGCTGGGAAGGGGGAGGAGGCAATAGCATGATGGGAGTCGTAGTCACAGCTCTACATCCCCCACCACATGGCCCAGCAAGCTCACACTCACGCATGCACATCCCACAGAGAGTGGAAAGGGCCATCAAAGATGTCTGACACTGTTGCTGTGTCGTGGGGAGCACAAGGGCATGCTGGGTACTGCACACCAACCAACAGCAGGACACCACTGTCAGCCATCTTGCCATTGCTCTCACACCCACACACACTGAACTCCCCACAAAAGCAAGTAAGTATGGGAATGCTGGCAAGTGGGCTGGAGGCAATAGCATGATGGGAGTCGTAGTCACAGACATAGCTCACCCCCACAACTGTCCCATCAACACCACCCTGAACCATGCTCACATCACAGGGAGTGGAGAAGGACTCACAAGATGGCTGACACTGGCTACTGCTGTGGGGAGCACAAGGCCCTGCTGCCAACTGTGCACCAACAAACAGCAGGACACCACTGACTGACATCCTGAGAGACAACTTCCACTCCTTGCAATGCAAGCACGTTCCATGGTGGGATATCTGGCTAGCTTGGTGGGAAGGAGGACTTGCAGCACTGACCATAGTCACAAGCACCTCCCCTCACACACACCCCAACACAAACTCCACAGAACCCACCTGGTAGAATACAATGCCCCCATCCTAACACAAGATCCCACAAAGAACCACCACCCTGGGTTATGTTGTGTGAAGCACAGGGACACTCTTGGGACTTTTAGCCAAACAACTGCCAGGACAACACTCCCAGCCATCCTGTCAGCACAGCCAGCCCACCCCACAGGGAAGCAGAGTCAAAAGGAAGGAAGCATGGGCATGCTGGGAAGGGGGTGGAGGCAATAGCATGATGGGAGTCGTAGTCACAGACATAGCTCACCCCCACAACTGTCCCATCAACACCACCCTGAACCATGCTCACATCACAGGGAGTGGAGAAGGACTCACAAGATGGCTGACACTGGCTACTGCTGTGGGGAGCACAAGGCCCTGCTGCCAACTGTGCACCAACAAACAGCAGGACACCACTGACTGACATCCTGAGAGACAACTTCCACTCCCTGCAACGCAAGCACGTTCCATGGTGGGATAACTGACTGGCTGGGTGGGTGGGAAGGAGGGCCGGCTATCAACCAAACACAACCAATGCAGACCATGTTCACACCCCAAAAAATACATAGAAATGCCCAAATAATGCAGGACAATGTGCCACACCAATATCAACCCCTGACTGTGACGACTTAGGACAATGCAATGTACAGGCCCGCACCCAGAGGCACAGTCACAACTGTCATGTGTGTCAACCATTGATGCCTGCAGAAACATAACATACATTGTTTGTGTCTCCCAAAAACAGGTGATGATGGGGACACAGCAGCAGACGCTGAGGAGTCCCAGTCCCAGGCTCAAGAGGATGCGGAGCTCACTGGCGTCGTACAGCCTCTGTCCTCCTCGGACGATGAAGACCAACCTGGCACATCCGGTGCAAGTCAACATGCAGCACCAGCAGGACCACCAGCTGCACCCCCTGCACCCACCCCTCCAATGACTGTCACCACAAATACCATCCCAGCCGACATGGACAGAACAAGGAGCAACACCAGCACAGGGACCCTGGACCAACCTGGGGCCATGGACACCACCACCACCACCAACCCCCAAGGTGGACCAGGGTTATCTGTGCGTGCCACTGCACACACTGCACATGTCAGCAGTGGTGGTTGGAGGGGTGGGAGACAGAGGTCGCTGCTTGCAGACGTTGCTGGTGTGCATGATGACCCACAACTGGTACGCATAGCTGATGCATACCAGTCCAGCACCAGAGACCTCAGCCAGGTAGTGGGGCTCCTCAGAGACATGAAACAGCAGCAGGCAGCCCATCATGCCCGCTTGGACTCCCACATGTCCCACGTGGAGTCACACATGTCCCGCGTGGACTCACACATGTCCCGCGTGGAGTCCAAGTGGGATGCACTGCATGAGATGACGGCGGTGCACAGGGACATTTTACAATGCCTCCGCCAGATGAACAGCAACCAGTCCACACCTCCCTGTGTGCCAACAACATCTGGTGCCGAACAAACTGCAATGGCCACAGGGAGGGAGGAGGACTCTGGCGGAGAGTCCCCTGCACCGCAGCAGCCTGTACTTGAGGGGCCCCACCCCCAAGAAGAGGGGTCGTCCGAGGAGGGAAAAGTGAGAGGCCGATGGCCAAGCGCAACTCCCAGGAAGCCTGAACCTGTTCTGGATGTTCGCCTTTGTGCACAGACTGTTCACCCTGTTGACGGCAACACTACTCCCACACATTGCATGGGGAGTACAAGTTGGACCAATGTGTCAGACAACTGTGGCCCCGATACTGGGGATCCTGTCTACCAGGACTTTCAATTCACCTAGGAACTTCGGATTGCAAGATTTATGTACAGCACTACCCATCCTATGCACTATTAACACAAATGTATCACAATAAACACACTAATACACCATACTTGCCTCTGTCGTGATTCCAACGTGGGTGCTGTTATGGGGATGATGAACTGCAAAATTACACTGTGTATGCGAACTGCAACAGCAAGGACAACACAGGCATGTGAGTAAAGGCAACGTGACACATATGAGGGAGACTCACCACCAGGGCTACACAACACCATACACACCTAGGCCATCTGACTCATTGCCTACACTGATGTTGCCAGGGAAGACGGTGCAATGCACAGACACCACACCCATTCCCAGTTGTAGTCAAGTAGCCCACAGGTGCAGTAAGCAAATGGCACTCAAATGTGTGACCACAGACAACGCACATCACAAAGTGAAGCACAGGTTTATTACACAGTTGCAACATGTCGTAACCACTACAGATGCAAGGTAATCCCACCTGGCAGCGGGCACACAGTCAACAACTGTAGACGGGAGGTAGTCCATGGGTGTGGCGCACATCACCTGTAGGGACACAACAGCTACCACCCTGGATGTGCAATCACGTCGTCGGTGGACACAGTTGACCAAACAAATCTGAAAGTACCCTGTGAAGGACAGAAATGACACACAGTCAAAAGCAATGGAGTACAGGACAGAACAGCAAAACTCATGCACAATACATGTTACAAGATACCCACCCAGAACCAAGTTAGCATGTCAACACTGTTGGGGAGTACAGCCCACCTGTTAGCACACATCGCAACACACATCCAGTCAAGTAGCCCATGGACACACTCCAACAGCACCAGAGCACCACCCACACATCATGCCAACTCACATCATTGACATGACACCTCAGGATACTCACATTCAGCTAAAGAAGTTGGTGATGAGCTGTGTGCGGACATCACCATCATCATCATCATCATCATCATCGTCACTGGCATCGTGGTCCAGGCCAGGATCCTCCACAAGTGGCGGATGTTGGTCATTGCCATCCTGGATGAGAGGCAACTCCTTCCGCACTGCCAGGTTGTGGAGCATGCAGCAGACGATGATAATCTTGCACACTTTCGCAGGGGCATATGGGAGGGACCCTCCGGTCTTGTCCAGGCAGCGGAAGCGGCTCTTCAGGAGACCAAATGTCTGCTCAAACACTCTCCTGGTCCGACCATGTGCCTCATTGTAGCGCATCTGGGCTGGTGTCACAGGGTTCCTGAGGGGTGTCAGCAACCACGGCATGTTGGGGTATCCCGAGTCACCTACGGACAGACAAGTGCACATTAGCTGACTTGGAAAAGTGGGCAGAATACTACAGATCAGATCACACACAATGGCACAAAGTCAGTACACACCGACAAGCCAGGCACGCTGGTTCTGCATCTGTGCCATCATCCTGGGGATGCGACTACTTCTCATCACAAAGGCATCGTGTGCTGAACCAGGGAAACGGGCACACACGTGTGTGATGGTCATGTCTGCAAGACACACCACCAGTGCATTGACCGAGTGGTAGTGCTTGCGGTTCCTGTAGGCCTGCTCCTGGGCCTGTGGTGGTACCAAAGCCACATGTGTCCCATCAATGGAGCCAATGACATGCGGCATCCTCCCCAGGGCATAAAAGTCACTCTTCACGTCAGTGAGTCGTCACAGTCTAGGGAAATAGATGTACCGGTTCAGGAATAGCAACATTGCCGCCAAAACATCGTGGAGCACACGGCTCAACATGGTCTGTGACATCCCACCAGCAGTCGCCACAGTATGTTGGAAGGTACCGGTGGCAAAGAAGTGTAGGGCTGCCATCACCTTCACCTTGGGGGTCAGCGCTGTAGGATACGGCCGGCCAGGCTGCAAATGTGGGGACAACTGCACTGCCAAATCCTCAATCAGCTGCCTGGTGAAGCGGTACCGTCGGATGCTGTCCCGTTCCACCATCGTTGCCAGGTCTGGGAATGGTCGATGGACAGCAGGAGCCCTGCAGTGCAGAGGAGAAGTAAGCAAGATTGTCAGTCACCCCACATATGTGGCATTGAACACACTCAAGATCCCAACATACATCATTATGAGGCACAACTACATGAAGTGTGCAGTTCCGGAAGGACATGTATGGTACATACATGGCCAACATCTGTCAACACGGTCCAACAGGTGGCATCAATTAGTCCCAGGTTGGCCCATTGGATATCATGAGGCCGTGTCACAGTTCCCATCTCCTGCTGCCGTGTCACAATAACCCCCCACAGTGACATGTGAGGACAGATGTGCCCCAGGCACCACAGCTCAACGACAGGTACATTCCCAGGGACCCTGTATTGCCACATGGACACTGGCATTACATGGAGTATCATGTATACACCACAGCAAAACAACCATGACCCCCACAGGTAGTGGCCCCACTTGCCACGGCAGGACAGACATGGACGTCTGTGACACACACACGCACAACATCAAAGTCCATGCACACACAACCTGGATGTGGAGACGGTCTCACATTGTGCACATGAAATCAGAGACATTGTAAACACTACATGCACAAAGACTGTGGAGGACCATCACTATTGTGCCACTGGGACACCCTGGCTCAAACATACCGTCCCACATGGGACTCACGGGGTATGTGACATGACATACACATACACCACCGTGAAATGTGACCATGGCACATGCACAGATCTGAACAGTTGCACATCACAGTGGTCATGTACACGTAACACCCAGGATCCTGTCCCCATGAACACGTGCACAGCCTGGGGGTGGCTGCCCACAGGTGACACCCACAGGCCAACATGTACACCAACATACACACAATAGGAAATGCAGCCTTACATGCCGTATGATAAAGTTTGGACAGGCTGTCATGATGTAGGTGTGCCCCTCACTCCCTGGGAGCTATCTGAGGCTGGCATATGTCCATCTGAGACAGGCATGCTGACATATGCCAGTCACATGTACAGTGATGCGTTGTACTGCAATGGACCGATCGGTGCCCCCGGCCGGCCCATTGCATTCAATGTGTGCGGGTACGCGTTGTACCCCTGTACGCGTTGTACCCCTGTACGCGTTGTACTGCAATGGACCGATCGGTGCCCCCGGCCGGCCCATTGCATTCAATGTGTGCGGGTACGCGTTGTACCCCTGTACGCGTTGTACCGCAATGGACCGATCGGTGCCTCCGGCCGGCCCATTGCATTCAATGTGCGCGGGTACGCGTTGTACCCCTGTACGCGTTGTACCGCAATGGACCGATCGGTGCCTCCGGCCGGCCCATTGCATTCAATGTGTGCGGTACGCGTTGTACCCTGTACGCGTTGTACCCCTGTACGCATTGTACCCTGTACGCGTTGAACTGCAATGGACCGATCGGTGCCTCCGGCCGGCCATTGCATTCAATGTGTGCGTGGTACGCGTTGTACCCCTGTACGCGTTGTACCGCAATGGACCGATCTGTGCCTCCGGCCGGCCCATTGCATTCAATGTGTGCGGGTACGCGTTGTACCCCTGTATGCGTTGTACCGCAATGGACCGATCGGTGCCTCCGGCCGGCCCATTGCATTCAATGTGTGCGGGTACGCGTTGTACCCCTGTACGCGTTGTACCGCAATGGACCGATCGATGCCTCCGGCCGGCCCATTGCATTCAATGTGTGCGGGTACGCGTTTTACCCCTGTACGCGTTGTACCGCAATGGACCGATCGGTGCCTCCGGCCGGCCCATTGCATTCAATGTGTGCGGGTACTCGTTGTACCCCTGTACGCGTTATACCGCAATGGACCGATCGGTGCCTCTGGCCGGCCCATTGCATTCAATGTGTGCGGGTACGCGTTGTACCGCAATGGACCGATCGGTGCCTCCGGCCGGCCCATTGCATTCAATGTGTGCGGGTACGCGTTGTACCCCTGTACGCGTTGTACCGCAATGGACCGATCGGTGCGCACCCATTGACAATGGGCTTGCCTGGCAACAGACGCGTTTTCGAATTTCGAACGAGTCGGTTGCTGGAAAATCAGTTGGTCACCCACAACAATGTTGCAAAATCATGTATGTCATGAAGTTGAAGATTTGAAGGATGCTGTGGGCGTGTTTTGGTGCTGCTATTCCATGGATTGGCCAGATTCAGAAGATGCAAACGACTTGGACCTATCACTTTGGACACAAGGGACAGTATCTGCCTCTCCAGCACATATATATTGCTGGCTGTTCCCCTGAGAGCTCACTTGCCTGCACTACATGCTCCAGGACGACATCTGCCACTGCACTGCTGCTGTCTCTGCCCCTCTGGACCCTGCAATGGCACGTACTGTGGAGAGAGCCCCAGCCTTCAGCCTTGAAGAGAACCAGGCCCTGCTGGACAGCCTACTTCCACAGTACAGCAAGCTGTATGGGACACCAGGGGAGCAGGTGAGTGTTCTGTGCACTGCCTTTCTGAATGTGCATTTTGTCTGACTAGCAAGGCTGAAAGTCTGCACGCCACTGGCTAGCAGGCTCACTGAGTAGTTGTCACCCCCATAGTGTGTAGTGACATGCACTGGACAGGTATGGTGCAGTGACAGTGCATTTGAACAAGGTTTTACTTCACATGCAATGATACCATGTAGTGACGTCTGGCAAACTGTCCATGGGCAGCTTTGCACTGCCTGTGTACATCAGGTGCCCCTGTGATTGAGACATGTATATACAACTGTGTCATGCACGGATATGTTGCATGTGTAGTAATGGCCTTTTCACTTTGTCATCCTGACAGGTTAATGCCCATCGGAAGCAGGAGATCTGGAAGGACATCGTCCGGGCCGTCCGGTCCGTGGGGGTCTACAAGCGCCGGATCCGCAACTGCCAGAAGAGGTGGCAGGACCTTCGGGGCTGGACCCGGAGGATTGCACGGGTCCAGCTGAAGCTGTCGCCTCCTCGCAGGAGGGGCGGAACACGGACCCTGACCCCCACATGCTCCAGATCCTGGCGGTGGTGTTTCCAGACCTGGATGGGCAGCTGAAGGCCAGACAGCAGCAAGGAGGGGGTGAGTCAAAGACTGCACTGTGAACTCTGTATTACATGCTTTGTGCCCTCCTCTGGCCTGATTCAACTGCCACAGTGCAGCAGTCATGTTGTCCAGGAGCCATGTCCCTCTATTGTGCACTGCCCACTGCTCATCTGATACCCAGGTGTGGCCCTTACATTCAGGGAATTGTGTCACTTGGGACTGTGTCCTTGCAGTTTGCTTCACTAAAGGTGGGGGACAGCATCTGTTTCCCTAACTCTGTTGTGGGCATCATGGGTGGGTCCATTGTTCACACAACGCCTGTGTTTGGACATGTGATCTGCGTGTTGCTTTGATATGCGGTCCACTTGCTGAGCTGAGCCACCACATGTGCCTGGGGTATGTGGCACACGCCCATGCAGCTGGTGGGAACAATGTTTGGGCCCCAGGAGTGTGCAGATTACGTGTGTAACACATACATAGCCAGCTATCCACTGTCCGGGGCACATCCCTCATTCATGTGGAGCAGGACAGTCATGCCTACTCCAGGCCATGCAATGCGCTCTGTACTCCCACTCCCGTGTATCAGCTGACACATTGTGCACAGTGATTTGACCCCTCAGGTGTCTGCCTCTGTGTCAGTGTGCTGTGGATTAGTTGCCAGGACTGCTGGGGTGTTTCTTGGTAGGGGCTCAGCATGCCCCTGGAGATGTGACCATAGGAGACGATACTTGTGTGTCACATAGGTGTTTGATCAGCTGCCCGTGCAGACTGGGGTATGCGAATGTGAAGTTCAGGCAGCTGTTCCCCATTCACAGCAAATTGTGAGGGGCTCAGGTTCAGAGGGTAGTGTCACAGGTCTCCCATATGTCCAATAGGTATGACCTGGACAGATGAGGGTTAAGATGATGTGTTGTGTGGGGGATGTACATGTGCACTTGTGCAGCTCCAGGACTTGCATTCCCCATGACCTACTATTGTGACACAGTGCATAGTGTTGTTGTCTGGCTGCCAAGTCATACATCACTGAGACAGTGATGTATGACTTAGCAGTCATGCCTCTGCCATGGCATGTGTCAACTTATTGGTGGTCCTGCAGGGGAGTGACATGTGCTACAAGCACACCATTGTGGCGATGGCTATCAGGACATGGGTGCATCATGGTGTCTGTCGCTGGTATGCATCACATGCATTTCCTATTTGACTCTGGGCATCCCTTTCATCCGGAAACCTGTACTGACTCAGTGGCAAGAGCTGTGATGTGTGCATGTCCACATGCCACACCGTGTCCTCTGCACTGTCCAACTACTGTGTACTTGGTGCATGTGTCCACACTGGGGTGTTGCAATCCAACAGACACCAGACAGATGGGTGCAAGGCCATGTGGGATGTGAGGGCCATGCTTGGCATCAGACTGACAATTGGCTTCTCCTGTTCAGTTAGGGCACTTTTAACAATGTACAACTAATGATGCCAGGGCTTGCTCTGTAATGTGCTGTGCTCACAGTGGTGTGTGCGTTTGGTGCAGGTGACTGATGTCTGTCTGTTTCCCCATTGTTTGCAGATACATCCACGGACACGGAAGGGGACAGCTCCACGGACCAGGAGGAGCCAGAGAGCCAGACTGGGTCAGCAGCCGAGGAGTGGTCGGAGGGACCCAGTGGCACGGAGGGCGAGGGGAGCCACACCGAGGAGTCCTCAGCACCATCCACCTCAGCTGAGGACCAGAGCAACTCGGAGGATGACTCCCTTGTGGAGGCGGGTGTCAGCAGCCACCACACCCCAGCTAGTGTTGCTGTCCCCACCACCACCAGCACCACCACCGCCTTCCCATCGGCTCCCATTCCCCAGGTCCGTGGAGGCTCCCATGTTCGGGATCGTGTCTCCTTTGGGCCAGGCACCGCACCCCCTGCCCCTGTGTCCCCTGCTGCCCTGAGTGAGGAGTCTGTGTACCTCCTTCACCAGCTCCATGTAGGGCAGACAGCCATGCTGAGTGTCCTCCATGCGCACACCGCACTGTTGACTCAGCTGGTGTCGTTCATGGAGGGCATCTCATCGGGCATGTCTGACCTACAGAGGGGCAATAGGTCCATGGACTCCTCCCTGATGGCAGCAGTGTCCCTCCTCAGACAGTCCCTCACCCCTCCTGCCTCTGCTCCATCCACACTCCCCAGCACCTTACCCGTCCCAAGCACACACACACCGGCACAGGCACACACCAGCACACACATGTCCAGCACAGACACACACGCCACAAACAAAACGCACACGCACGCACAGTCAGGGGACTGAAACCAGACTCACAGGGGATGGGGCCCTGGTACACACACACGCATCCACGGGCACTGCGCAGTCCTCAGTTGCCTCTCCCTCCAAAGCACCCTCCCTTGCCTCACCTGCAACCCCAAAGACCCAGCGCCTCTTCCTCAGTGACCTCG
Source organism: Calotriton arnoldi (assembly GCA_963921515.1). Lineage (NCBI taxonomy): Eukaryota > Metazoa > Chordata > Amphibia > Caudata > Salamandridae > Calotriton > Calotriton arnoldi. Next base: position 1,325,980 of record CAWUFW010003454.1, read on the forward strand.
GCCTCTTCCCCTCCGATCCAGCTGCTCCAGCATCCAGGGTGAAGAGGAAGCCCCCCACATGGAGCAGAGTGCCCCTTGCCCCCGGACACCCTCCCCCAGGCGCAGACAGACTGAGGCCCCCACCCGCAAGTCCCCCGGAGTGGTAAGAGCAAGACCCCGCCGCCGCCCTGCAGCTCAAGCACCAGGTCTCCTTCCTCCATCCCTCAGGCCCCCACTCCACAGGTGCCCCCACCACACCCAGCCCCAGGTTCCCCCACCCACAGATATACCATCCCCAAGAGGCTCCGGCCTTCTCCCCCTGCCACTTGCTCTCCCGGCACCACACCCCCGCTGCGCTTGTCTGTGCCACTGATTTGGTGAGGGTGTCCTCCCCCTCTGTCCAGCCCACCTTGCCTGTTCCCCATTCTCATCCCCTGGTGGTAGGCACTGCAGTGGAGTCCACTACCACCCTGTCTGACTTGGGCACTGCAGTGGCGGACCTGTCCACTCCATCTGCAGGGTCCACTGCAGTCGTGCCGGCACCCACAACATCTGAGCCATGCCCCCAGTTGTGCCGGCACACACCATGTCAGACACCTCCACTGCAGTTGTCAGTGGCTCTCCAGCACCCACCACCCCTTCCCTGCTTCCTCCTGGTGAGCCCTGATCCTGTCCCTGCGGTGCCTGGCCTACCCCCCGGTTGCCCCTCCTAGTGGATTGTCCCTGGTTTTGTGCAGGCATGTGTAGGGTGGCATCTGCCACTGTCACCCACTTGTGACTTTGTTGATGGACTGGCCATTGGCCTTTGTTTCTGTTCTACCGGACTTCTACTTTTAATGCCACATATGCTGAATAAAGCAACTTTCTGTTCTCTAGTGCTTTTGCTTCTGATGTACATGATGTTGATGATGCTAACCATGCCCTTGCTGCAGTGATGGTGATATTTGGTCTCATGATAATGAAGTGTTACTGTGCAGGAACCCATGTGGTCCAGGGGGAATGTGTCCTATCCTGTGGTGTATCCATGTCATCCATAGCAGCATCTGAGGGTGTCATGTGTTCAGTATTTGGCAATGGGATTTCCTACTTAGATTGGCTATTTCACATCTGTGGCTTCCACCCCTGCACATCTGTTGTGCCTGCCATTGTTCAATTCGTCTACTTCCCTGACCGTGTGGCCATCTCCAGTGGACATGCAGGTTTGGGCATCAATGGGGAAGGACTCATCTGTGTTGTCAGTGCAACATTGCTATACAAGTGTGTTGGATCTGTGCTGATGATTCCGTTGGCACTTCCATGACCAGGCTGATGTGACGGGAGCCCTCATTTGGTGCTAATTGTTGATTGTGTGACCAAGTGCTCAGCTGACATGATGGGGCCCTACTGAGGCAACATATGGCACAGCTTTCCTCACACAGGAGTGGAGTCCCCTCATGGCAGTGTGTACTCCTGTGACATTGCCTGTGCCCAAGGTGTGTGTTGTATGTGCATGTCTGTGTGTTCACTTCCATTTAGCTGTGCATGCTGTGATCCCTAGTGTTGTACCTGTTTGTGATGCTAGCTGAGTTGAGCTATGTTCCCCAAAGTCTTCTCCCTGGGTTCTCTGTGATGTGGGTGCATGGCACATTACTGGTCATCAGGGTGTCACCCATAGGTGTGTTTGCTGTCAGGGCTGAGTTTGTGTGCAGACGCAGATGGGTCACAGTCAGGTTTCCCCTTGGCACTTGTTGTTTGCCCCTGTCATGTGATTTCCAGTTTGTGTTATCTTTCAGTGATTGTGACACGTTGTGTGTGTGACTGCTGGCACTCCTCAGGGTCCGGGCTGCAATGTTGGTTGTTGTCTATGTGTGTTCTTTGTGGGTGACCTTGGCTTCTTCATTGGTGTGTGACTGTGGCTGGGATCCCATTGGTTGGTGTGGTATTGCCGTCATGTCCATGTACAGCGTAGTGTGCAGTGTGTCAGACATTCAGGAGTCTTGTTGAGTGTCCATGTGTGATGTGTTTCTGCACCTTGGTTCCCACCCACCACCCTGGAATAGTCATGGGTGCATGTGCAATGTCACCAGTGCATGTGTGCTTCACTGCTGCACATTGTTGGAGGTCGAGGGTGTGGTGTTGAGTGTGTGCAGATGAGAGTTGTTGCCCGGCTAGGCCCCTGCCTCCATGTTGGCCTTGGCTTACTGGCCATGCTGTTTGATTTGTGCTTGTGTAGGTGTGATGGTAGTTAGTTGCTCAGTACACATGACTGTGGTTCACAGTGTGAACCACATTTAGCTTTGTCATCACAGTGGGATTGTAATGCAGCCCAGGGTCACCACATTGTGGGGGCCCTGGGGGTGGTGCTGTGGTGTGTCTGTGTCTTGCTGTGTCAGTTGCTCTCCTTACGTGCCTGTGTGACATGTGTGATTTGTGCTCCCTCTCATCTGACAATGCCTGCTTGCCCACATAGGGGATTTGGATCCATGAGTTACCTTTGTGTGGCACTGTATGCACATCTGTATGATTGGTATTCAGGTCTCCTCATGTGTTGTGTGGTTGCCTGGGGACACTGGCACCCCCCTCACCTGTTGTGTATGATGTGCAGTGTGGGTCTGCCTGTTTGTGTTTGTGCATCTGCACCACTGCATTGGCATATGTTGGGTGTGCCATTGGCTGTATGTAGTTTGGTGGGTTTCCCCTGCTGTCCCTGGGACTCCTAGGTCATCGGTCAGCACAATGATCATGGTTTGTGTGTCCCATTGCTGCCATGGTATGGTATCTGTTCACCTCACATCTGCAGTCTCCACAGGGTATCTGCATGTGTGTGCCCATTGGTGCAAATATGTGGGTCTGCATTCTGATGGTCACTTCTGTCATTGTGTCATTGATGATTGTTGACGGTGTCAGCCCCCATGGGTGTTGTTTGTCTGCACATGGCCAAAGGTATGTCTTATTTGCACTGCAGGATTTGGCTCCCCCAATTTATGTTGCAATGGGACACATACACTACTTTGCCACTGATGTGTTTGTTGTTCTGTGACCAGGAATCATCCATGCAGTTTGGCAGTTGCACCTCTTTCTTTGTCAACACTTACCTTTTGGTCACTGTGATGATGGGGGTTTGGACCCCATTGCCACAATGTTCGAAATGTGCTTCAGCTATGGACCCCACACTTACATTTTGGTCACTGTGATGATGGGGGTTTGGAACCCATTGCCACAATGTTCAAAGTGTGCTTCAGCTATGGACCCCACACTTACATTTTGGTCACTGTGATGATGGGGGTTTGGACCCCATTGCCACAATGTTCGAAATGTGCTTCAGCTATGGACCCCACACTTACATTTTGGTCACTGTGATGATGGGGGTTTGGACCCCATTGCCACATTGTTCAAAGTGTGCTTCAGCTATGGACCCCACACTTACATTTTGGTCACTGTGATGATGGGGGTTTGGACCCCATTGCCACAATGGTCATGGCCTGCTTGCATTGTGGGTGCCACACACATATATGTGTGGCACATGTGCTATGGGGTCACATTGTATGTTCAAAGTCATGTTCGGTGTTGTAGGCATTTGACACAGTCTACACACGCTTGTCATGGTGTTGGGGGATGTCTTCTTCTTGCATTCCCTAGGTTGTGGTGTGCTGGTTGTGTCATGCATTGTCCATCCTATGAGTGGGGGTGGTAGTAGTGGTAGGCATCCAGCCCCCCCTGGGTGAGGGTGGTGGTAGGCATCCTGCCCCCCCTGGGTAAGGGTGGTAGTAGTGGTAGGCATCCTGCCCCCCCTGGGTAAGCGTGGTAGTAGTGGTAGGCATCCAGCCCCCCCTGGCTAAGGGTGGTGTTAGGCATCCAGCCCCCCCTGGGTGAGGGTGGTAGTCGTGGTAGGCATCCTGCCCCCCCTGGGTAAGGGTGGTAGTAGTGGTAGGCATCCTGCCCCCCCTGGGTAAGGGTGGTAGTAGTGGTAGGCATCCTGCCCACCCTGGGTGAGGGTGGTAGTAGTGATAGGCATCCTGCCCCCCTGGGTAAGGGTGGTAGTAGTGGTAGGCATCCAGCCCCCCCTGGCTAAGGGTGGTGGTAGGCAACCAGCCCCCCCTGGCTAAGGGTGGTAGTAGTGGTAGGCATCCTGCCCCCCCTGGGTAAGGGTGGTAGTAGTGGTAGGCATCCTGCCCCCCCTGGGTAAGGGTGGTAGTGGTGGTAGGCATCCAGCCCCCCTGGCTAAGGGTGGTGGTAGGCATCCAGACCCCCTGGGTGAGGGTGGTAGTAGTGGTAGGCATCCTGCCCCCCTGGGTAAGGGTGGTAGTAGTGGTAGGCATCCTGCCCCCCTGGGTAAGGGTGGTAGTAGTGGTAGGCATCCTGCCCCCTGGGTGAGGGTGGTAGTGGTGGTAGGCATCCAGCCCCCCTGGCTAAGGGTGGTGGTAGGCATCCAGCCCCCCTTGGTGAGGGTGGTAGTAGTGGTAGGCATCCTGCCCCCCCTGGGTAAGGGTGGTAGTAGTGGTAGGCATCCAGCCCCCCCTGGGTGAGGGTGGTAGTAGTGGTAGGCATCCAGCCCCCCTGGCTAAGGGTGGTGGTAGGCATCCTGCCCCCCTGGGTAAGGGTGGTAGTAGTGGTAGGCATCCTGCCCCCCTGGGTAAGGGTGGTAGTAGTGGTAGGCATCCAGCCCCCTGGCTAAGGGTGGTGGTAGGCATCCAGCCCCCCTGGGTGAGGGTGGTAGTAGTGGTAGGCATCCTGCCCCCCTGGGTAAGGGTGGTAGTAGTGGTAGGCATCCTGCCCCCCTGGGTAAGGGTGGTAGTAGTGGTAGGCATCCTGCCCACCCTGGGTGAGGGTGGTAGTAGTGGTAGGCATCCAGCCCCCCCAGGCTAAGGGTGGTGGTAGGCATCCAGCCCCCCCTGGGTGAGGGTGGTAGTAGTGGTAGGCATCCAGCCCCCCCTGGGTAGGGGTGGTGGTGCGCATTCAGGCCCCTGTTTGCATATGTGGCATTGGTGATGGGCATCCCGCCCCTATGGTGCTGCTGTTGCTGGTGTAAGTATATTCTGCATCCCTCTGTGTGTGTGTGATGTGTCGTGTACGTGTTGTATGTGTTTTGTGGTTGGTGTCTGGCTTACCTTCTGCGCCGTACGCATCCGTGCCTGTTCCGGTAGTAAATGTAGAATATTGGTATGATCGGGACGAAGGGATTCATGGTTGGTTCGTGTCGTTCGTCCTTCTCGTTGCTTCGCGTCGTCCTCGTCGCTTCTCCTCGTCCTCGTCGCTTCGCGTCGTCCTCGTCGCTGCCGTGTTCGTCTCGGAGCCGTGGATCGTGTTGTGGCGCGAATCGGAGCTTATGTGCGCCTCTCCCGGATGCTTTGACGTGCCGTGCGTAGCGACGGGTTCGGCGCGTACGGAAAGCGCATCGTACTCGTTCGGCCGGACGGAGCTGCATTTTCCCTTCCGTGCGACTCGATTCAGCGTTTCCGGATTCGCCTCGGTCGGGGACCTGGTTTGGGTGAGTAGGGCTCGGCCGGATTCTTTGCTGTTGTGCGCATCGTACTTACTCGTTCGGTGTGCTGTACGGATCGGTCGGGAAACAGGCTTTCGCATGGCTTTTTTCCCGACCGAATGGTATTGGGTGCGCCTCCGACCGAGATCGGAATCGGCCCCTATGAGTCCCAGAATGCTGAAGTGTATGGAAATTAATCAGGCCCACTAGGGGGCGATAAAAGAATTAACTAAGAGACTCGGCTGTTTACTCTTTTCCAACCCAATCACTTGCATTGCCCATGAACAAGGAGCAGGAGCTCCGAAACGCGTCGGGCTGGGTTTTTAATGAACTGTGGCAAATAATCCCGGTATTCCACAATAAAGAGCGCTGCTAGAAACTTGCAGGACTCTGCTGTTTCCTGAGTGCACCCTCGCAGGGGGACCCCTTTGTTGTGATGTTATTCGGCCTGTCAGGCCGAGAGGGTTGCACCGCCATTATTAAAAGGACATGGGCCGTCTCGCACGGATTGACTGTGCTTGAGGTTGCGGAGGAACAGATGGGAGAAAACTGAACCGGGTTATTTTGTATTACAGGCTCACTGGAGAGTTCAAGATCATGCGATAATATATGTGATTGGGACGGAGTCCACTGGAGGAATTAATTGCAAGGGAAACCGCACTACGAGTCCCAGAATGCTGAAGTGTATGGAAATTAATCAGGCCCACTAGGGGGCGATAAAAGAATTAACTAAGAGACTCAGCTGTTTACTCTTTTCCAACCCAATCACTTGCATTGCCTGTGAACAAGGAGCAGGAGCTCTGAAACGTGTTGGACTTTGTTTTTAATGAACTGTGCCAAATAATCCCGGTATTCCACAATAAAGAGCGTTGCTAGAAACTTGCAGGACTCTGCTGTTTCCTGAGTGCACCCTTGCAGGGGGACCCCTTTGTTGTGATGTTATTCGGCCTGTCCCGACCGAGAGGGTTGCACCGCCATTATATATATATATATATGTCAAAAACTACATAAGAGGGAAAAGAACATCGAATTAAGCCTGTTTCCCTAGGAGTTCATTACGTAAGGGCATACCTGTTTTGTATATATGTATATGATGATATTTCAACCGTGCATCTAATCCCTCATCGGGTTTATGGGTAGGCTGGCTATTCTCCACCACTTATCTCGCATTCCTCAACCATCTGTGAATACAATTGCTATAATGATAATTTATACTCTGATTGATAACACCAATATAAATAATTTTTTCATTGTTAAAAAATAAGTAGTTCAACTTGATGACCTATGTCCTTGTTTCGTTAACTACGTTGCTAAATATCATTAAATTGTACCTGCTGTCAATGTAGATCAGCAACATCCACCATAGGGAGTTCAAAAACTTCCCTCTGTTGTTTTGCATTGAATGGAGATTTATTAAATTCACTTCTGTTTCCGTGACTAAAAGAAAAAAATGTCACAGTGTTAAATAAACAGATAGGGTCGACCCGCGGCATAATTTTAAACCCGCAATTATACTATCATATTGCTGATCTACATTGACAGCAGGCTTTCGCCCATGTCAGTAAAGACCGAGGTCACACTGTAACGTGGGGGGCTGCCGGAGATTTCCACCTCTTAGTAATTAGCAGTTTAGCAGTTGCCATGCCCAGATCTAGAAAGCGAGATACGACCCTACATTTTTTGCCTCTACTGAATAGATGAAGTATATAATATGGGGATGTTGCGTTCAGTGCAGCGGGTAAGGGTGCCAGCCACCACAGCCCAGTACCCAGTGAGAGCGGGACAGTGCCATAGCATATGTAGGAAGTCTGCATCTGTCAGTTGACATCGATCAATAGCTCACCCTCATTATAAAATATAATAACTCTGTTATAAAAAAAAGAATCCACACTTATATAAGTGCAGCTGTTTGAAATTATCACAGTTATTTCATATGGAACATTGTTACTGAAGAACATCAGAACACAACAAAGCTTCAGTAATCAGCCATCATGTTCAATGTGCCAGCTCTTGAATTTTAACATTGAGAAACTCTATTAATTTTTAAGTTTTGTTTAAATATGAAAAATAATGCACAGTAGAGTTGCCAGTGTGTCATTGGCCCAAGTGCAAGGAAGGAAAGGGGCCCCCGGCTGCTGTTTGAATGATAAAATACAGCTATTATCTGGGTTTAGTCAGCTCCTCAGGCCTCTGGGCCCCGGCGCCACTGCACCTGCTGCACCAATGGAAGCAACACCCCTGATAACACATGTAAAAACCCCAGACGCACAGGAATTTAAATAACAATATGTAGAGGTTATTACAAATCATAACGTCTATGGCTAACATTCTTTCCCTACTAGCAACACCAAATATTTAGTATTTTTCTGAGTTATGTAAATTTAAATTGTAGGACTGGTTTCTCTACATTGACCAAAAGCACATGATGCAACAATCCATCGCTCTTAGAATTACACCAACATGGCCACAGAAAGCCTCACTATGAAAAACATGCCAGTTTCTAAGATTCATAATTGTGCATGTGCTATATTTTTTATACTGTATGCTAAAGTTTAAATACGATTCTGCGTCAATTAGGATATGGATTTATTTGCTCAGTCTAAAATTATATATAATTTTATATTTTGAGAATGTTGGAATTGGAGACTGTGTTAAGATAATGATAGGAATAATGTTCGCATTGGTGCACATTTGTTTTGTTTTTTTACATTTACACATGAAATTTCTTTTGGGGAACAGTCTGTTGTGTTTTTCTTTTGCCAATATCTTTGGCGCCGTTTGATGAATCTTCGTGAAATTTTCAAAACTAATGCCCTCCTCCGGTCAGCTCCTGACTTGAAGGTTTCGGGGTGATTCGTCAAGTGGGGGCCGAGAAAAAGGTGGGTCCCTAAACACGTTTTCTCCATGTTAATTTTCATAGGAAATTTTGGAAGAGGCTACAGCCCGAACTGCTAAATGGAATTACACCAAATTTGGCAAAAAGGTAGCTCTTGGTTCAGAAAGTGACCTTTTTTTAAATGGTGTAAATCCGTTTAGTAGTCCGTGAGAAATTCAAAAATAAAAAATATTGATATCTGGTGACCGCGGTGGATTCTCGAACCCTCTCGAGCAAGAGCTTCATTCTGATTGACTGCCAACACTCCAAACCAAAAAGTGTTGCCAGCCATTTTGTGACTCGGGTGAGCCGAGTCACAAGAAAAAGGTAACAAAAGGTTAAAAATTAAAGAAAGGGGGCAGGGTAGAAACACCCTGATCCCCTAGTCCTGGTCAGGATAGGGACCCCAGGCCAAAAAAAGCATATATTTTTAATTTTTTGACAGGAGTCACGTTGGTGCGCGAATCCCGCTGAATTGTTTTTAAAAACATTATGCGCGGTGTGGCACGTTCGTTTGAATGAGCCCCCGGGTGGGCCAGGTCCCGGAGGCAATCTTGTTAATATATGTGGGGCCGCACAGGCCCCCGCAGCCCCTTCGGACTGCCACCTCCCCGGCGCTTTAAAAAAAAAAGAGGGGACACGTGGCCCCCACGCAGCCCCGGGGACCGCCACTTCCCCGGGGCTTCTTTGTAAAGTGCATGGGGGGCTGCTTCTCCCCCCACATGCTGCCCCGGGGATCGCCACTTCCCTGGGGTTTAAATTTAAATAAGAAAGTGTGTGGGGGACACCTGCCCCTCCCCACACTGCCCCAGGGACCACCACCTCCCTGGGGCAATTTTAAATTAAGGGCGGGGGTCCGTTGCGGACCCCCGGTGACCACCACCTCCCTGGGACTTAAATCATGTTGGGAGGGGGGCCGCATGGCCCCCCTCCTGGAGTCCTCCTTGGCGCTGGGGAACGCCACCCCCCAGGGCTGGCCCCAGCAATGTCCCGGGGTGCCCACCCCGGGACATTGCAGTTTGCAATGGCAGGGCGGGAGCCCAGATCCCGCCCTGTCATTGCATATTCTGCTTCACTTCATGGAAGTGAGAGCAGGAAACCTGCTCCCGCTTCCATGAAGCGAAGCAGATTGCTTTTGGACAGGGGGAGCTGCATGTCAGCAGCTCCCCTTGTCCAAAAGCAATGCCAGCTCCCGCATGAGGCGGGGAGCGGGCTGGGACTGCAGGGGCATTGGGGATCCCCCTGTGGTCCCCAACGTGAGGGCCGGCTCCGGGGATGGGGTCCCCAGGGCCAATAGTAGCCCAGGGAAGGGGGGCCGTGCGGTCCCCCTCCTTTAAAATTAAATAAAAAAATAATAAATAATAGATGGCCATGCCCTGGGGGATGGGGTCCCCGGGGCTGTAAGTGGCCAAGGGAAGGGGGGCCAAGCGGCCCTCCTCCCGTAATATTATTTATTTATTTAAAAAAAAAGAGGTAATGCCCCCGGGGATGGGGTCCCTGGGGCGGATACCAAATAATGGAAGTGGGGCGGGTTTTTTTCTTTCTATTTTGGAGTCGCGACCCCAACGCGGCTCTTAGCGCGGCCCCCGTATAACTTCGCGTTGGATCCGCGGATCAACCACAAATAATTTAGTAGTATATCATTTAGAAGGTAGTGTTGATTGAAGTTAAGATTAAAATTGATAGAGTTAGTAAAAATATATAAAATTAAAAGTTAAACCTGAACATTGTATTGTGTTGTAGTACATTGAATGCATGCTTTTGCAGATTTGCGACGGGTGCGCAAATCCACAAAAAATTTAAAAAGAATTTGTATGTGTAAAAAAAAAATAGATTCACTATTGTGTTATAGGGTGGCTCTAAAAAGAGCCCTTGTTTTCATTATGAGTCTGTTGTAGCTACATGTAAGTGCGGATGCATAGCTTTAGGTTGTTGGGAAAGACTCTGTTTCCTTGATCTGTGAAGTGTACTCCATCACTTCTGTAGATGTTATCCATATCAAAACGTAGATTGTTGGTATAGATGGAGCCCATCCTATGGTCTCTTAGGTATGCAGAAACAGCTTTATTGACATTCTTTCTAGCTTTCTCAATCTGTGGACAGAATTGATTTGACCACTTCCATTTCTGTCTTTGGCATATATTAGAGTATACAAAGACAGTTTGAGGCAAAAGCAACATCAATTGTGCAAAGGTGTCTTTCATTAGCATTTCCAGACCTACCACAGTCAATGTGCCTAGATCATTGCCACCACAGTGCACAATCATGAGGTCAGGGGGTTGGAGATGCAAAAAGGTTTTAACCAAAGGCATCAATTGATGCCACTTTAATCCTCTCTGTGCAATCCATTTAATATCCACATTTAATTGTGCAAAGCTAGGTCTTTGTCAATACCTCTGAGTTCAGCATACCTTTTGCACCCAAAACATAGCTGTGTCCAACAATCCATACTGTAAGCATCTTGAAGGGATGTCTGGAAGTAATGAAAAGATGTCTGTAGCTGAGGTAGTCAGTTGGTAGAATGAGAGGTATCTAAAATGGTGGACAAGATGCTGTTTTTTAAAAAGCAGATAATTGATTGGCTGTTTATGAACATTGTACACTCAAAAATAGGGTGCATGTTACTTTCTTTAAAAAGCATGTTTCTTATTGGTTATTAAAAAATGTTTGAAAGGTACAGTAGATAGGATAAGGTAATATTTTGCAAAAGTCAACCACACATGCTGTTTGCATTTACCTTATGTGCTGAACTTGAAAATATGGTGAACTTGTGACTTGCCTGTTCAGTTGAATGTTGCAGTAACTGTTACTATGGAAACTGGGATTAAGCAGCATGGGGGAAGGGTTGAATCTTAACTGTGGTTTTAAAATATGGAATTGTAATTTATATATAGGTGATATGTTACTAAAGTAAGATTTCCCAAATGAGTACTATGTTTAGAAGTGGTGTGTTCTTAAAAAATATTCGTAGTATTATTAGTAATATGTTTTTTAACTCCCGTATGGATTTGCGGCTCCATCGCGATTGTACACGGTGGAGTCGCGACTCCAGAAAAGTCCATAACCAGATTGGGCACTTTTAGAAGTTAGTTGGTAAGGGTTAATATGTCTAACCAATAGAAATGTGTTTTACAATTTGAAAATATGTAGGAAGCAATGTGATTTGTTACTTACATTTATTTGTGTGGAGAAAGAGAGGGAAAGTTTGCCATTACTGGTTTTACCTTGTTGAGAGTGGTGCATTACATTGATTGCGTGCATGAGAAAATCTTTTATGAGTTTCTGATATTTCATATTCTACAAAACTATTTGGAAGGTGAGTTATAAATTTGTGAGGTGTATTATGTATTAGCTTAATTTTCAAACTTTAAAAATTATTCAAGAACTGTGATGTTTGAAATATATTATTAAATATAGAGATGTGTATTGTAGTTTGTTTTATTGTACTTAAATGTTGTTTGAAATTGATTGAGTATAGTAATATGTGCATATTGGAAGATGGATTAGCGATTATGGTAGTTTGTATTAGTGTGTGGAAATGTACAATTGAAGTATACCGCATAATTTTAGGTGTCGCTTTCAAATTGGATGTGCACTCTGTCAAGTTTTAAGGTGTGCATGGACTTGTGACTGAAGTATGTCTCTACTTGTATATGTATTCTCATATGTCTTATACATTTGGAGATGCATGATGTATAACAAAGAGGTGTTGTTGCTTTGTATCTGGCTCGGCTCAAGACTGTGAGTAGTAGTAAAATGGTGAAGTTGTAGTACAAAAGTGTGGTTTAAAACATGTTGACATAAGGTTTTATTGATTAGGCTACTTTTTATAAGTCTCTAGAGAGGTACAGTTGAAATATGCCACATAATTTTTGGTGTTTGCATGAAATGGGAAGTGTGTTCTATGAATTTTTCAGGTGTGCATAGTGTTGTGATTGAAGAAAGTCTCTACTAGGAGATATATTCTGATATGTGTTATGCATCTTAAGATGCTAGATGTATAAAACACATGTATGCATCCATTTTGTATATATCTTTTATATTTATTTATTTATTTGAGCTTTATATAGCGCTGGCTAGACCCGGAGGTATGCATGCAGCGCTTTGCATGAGGATACGGTGAGCTTACAAGTTGAAATCTGTTGCAAGAGCATAGATAAAATATAGGACAGAAAGGCAATGTAACTGTAGTTCGTAGGTGGGAGGGGAAGGAAAGCAGACATGAACAAGTGAGACGGGGAGAAACATGTGCCCAATGACCGGCTGGGTAGGTGATGGCAAAGGGGTGAACCAGGGCCAATCTCCTCTATAGCTGTTGAGGCAGCTCCACCGGGCATCAGCCAATAGTTACTCGCCGACTCCACTGTCAGGATGGTGATCAGGGTTTATCTAAAGAAGGTCAAGTTCAAATGGGGAGTAGGAGAGATGAGAGCCGCAGTCAGATCAGAACCCAGGTGTGAGTGGGGGTAAATGTTTAGATGTTATCAAGGCGCAGTCCAATCAGTGGCTCGACGTCCGGTGGTGGCAGCCGCCAGAGAACCGGTGAAGGCTGCGGGCAGAACGGAGTTAAAAAGGCGAAGGCACTATCTTAAGGTCAGGCGTTGTCCAGGCCCGTCCTTAAAGATGATACCCAGGCCACAAATGCCCCCAGAATGAGCGCCATCGCAAGGTGGTATCAGCTGGAGAGCCTCCTACTGCTAGGTTTGGGAGTGCCCCGAAGTCTCAGGAGCCCTCCGCGGTGGTAATCAGGGATGGCCCTGGCCGCCATCTTGAGGTCAGGCACTGCCCAGAAAGGGGATATATGATGCTGCTAGCAAAAGGTAACGACATATGTATGCATGCTTACAGGAATATGGTGAGGCTTACAGCTGAGATATTTGAAGGGTTTCTGCTTTATATTTGGCTAGGTGTAACACTCTAAGTAGTTGTAGAATGGTAAAGCTGCAGCACGAAAGTGAGGTTTAAGACATTTTTGCACAGAGATTAGTTATTAGGCTAATTTGTATGAGTCTGTGGAAAGCTACACTTCAAATATACTGCATAATTTTCAGTGTCTGTTTGAAATTTGAAGTGTAGTCTGTGTAGTTTTAAGATGTGGATGGTGTTGTGAGTGAGGTATGTCTCTACTTGCACATGTATTATGGTACGTGTTATGTTTGTGAAGATGCTAGATTTATAAAATATAGGTATACATCTCTTTGTATGTTTCTTTTATATATGATGGCACTAGGAAAAGGTACAGACACATGCATCCATGCTTTTAGAAATATGGGGAGACTTACAACAGAGATATGTGAAGGGTTTCTGCTTTGCTCTTAGCTATGCTCAATACCTGATTAGTAGTAGAATAGTGAAGCAGAAGCAGTAGAAAAGTGATGTTTAAGATATGTTGGGTGAGGAATTAGTGAATATGGTGCTTTATAAGAGTCTGTGTAAAACTTCACTTGAAGTATGCCAGCATAAATCTGGGTGTGTGTTTGAAATGTTAAGTGTAGTCCGTCAGGTTTTAAGGTCTTTATGGTCTTGTGAGTGAGGCATGTCTCTACTTGCACATGTATTCTGATATGTGTTATGCTTTTGGCAATAGGTACAGATACAAGCATGAATGGTTTTAAGAATATGGTGAGACTTATGGCAGAGACATGTGATAGGTGGCTGCTTTATATTTATCTAGGCCCAACATTCTGAGTATTCGTAGAATGGTGAAGCTGCAGCACAAAAGTGAGTTAGAAGATATGTTGGCAGAGGGATTAGTGATTAGGCTACTTTCTATGAGTCTGGGGAAATGTACATTTGAAGTACAGCGCAGAAATATAGGTCTCTCTTTCAAATGTAAAGTGCAGTCTGTCAAATTTTAAGTTTAAGGTCTGCATGGTCTTGTGATTGCTGTATGTCTGTACTTGCACATGTATTCTCATGTCTGCTATGCATCTGAAGATGCTAGGCGTATAAAATACAGGTATACATCTATTTGTATATTTCTTTTAGATATGATGATGATTTGAAAAGGTAGAGACATATGCATGCATGCTTTCAAGAATATGGTGCTGCTGCTTTGTATTTGGCTAGGCCCAACACCGTAAGTAGTTGCAGAATGGTGAAGCTGCAGCACAAAAGTGAGTTTTAAAACATGTTAGGAAACGGATTAGTGATTAGGCTAGTTTGTATGAGTGTGTGAAAAGGTACATTTAAAGTACGACGTATAAATGTAGGTGTCTGTTTGAACTGTGAAGTGCTGTCTCTCAAGTTTTTAGGTCTGCATGGTCTTGTAATTGGTGTATGTCTCTACTTGCATATGTATTCTCAATCTCCTCACCGTCTGTCAGTCCGTCACAGGCTTTCTCTCAAGCTGAGAGGTTCCAGCAAGACATACAGTTTCCTCGATTATTTGACGATGCCCCTTCCCCCATCCCTATAACCTTGCCACAGGCTATGCCAGAATCTGGTCAACGAGCCCCCACACAGGCCTCAACTGGCTTACACAGATGCTCCCCATCACCGATCGTTTTCCCCTCACACCCTCCACCCCTAGACCAACTCTCAGACCTGGCTGCGTGCCTTGACGAGATATCTCGGCAGTTGCACCTTCTCACTTCTGAGCTACACGATCTGAAATCCCTCTCAAATGATCTTTTCCCCGTGATCAGCTCTCTCCTCACCTCTTTGAATTGGCCCAGACCGTCCACCAGGGATAGCGACCACATGGATCAGCCTCTAGCCCCCTCCATTTTGAAATCCATTCCCCTACCCAATGCCTCTGTCAGCCCCAGAGGATGTGGAACACTCTCGGCGTCCACTGATCTCCTGGACAGTCACAATTCTTGTTCTTCTTGGTCCAAATCTAACATGGTCCAGCCGAGACAAATACATTCCATCCTTTCCAACCCGAACAGAGAACCTCCTCGCAATCCTAGATGCAGCAACTCCGACAACCTCACCCATGTGAACATCTCCCAGACTCCTCCCCCCCTTATACACTACGACTTAAATGTGTACTACTTAATTGTAGATCAGCCAGTAAACACGCCTCCGATATCTTCAACCTCATCCAACACAATGAGTTAGACATTATCATCCTCACTGAAACTTGGTTAAATCCTGCTTCCACTCCTATCTTGGACCTCCTAGTACCTCCCACTCATGACATAATTAGGCTAGACAGAGTTCTGAAGTTGGGCGGTGGCCTAGTTTGTATCCACAGGAACACACTCTCGATTTCTCTCTTGGAGTCCTCTGCGCCTTCCTCCAGTGAATACCTGTGTCTCAGCATCTCTAGTATGAACCTACCGGTTTGCAAACTTCACACCTTTTACCACCCTCCGGGTGACAATCTCCCCTTCATTGAGCATCTAATGGAAATCATCACTAGCAATGTCGACTCAGCGGTGGCCCAAATCTTCCTTGGGGATTTCAACATTCACTGGTCTAACCCCAACGACTCTGCTGTATCTTGCTTGAAATCATTCTTAATTGATCAAGATCTGACTCAGCACTGCGACCAACCTACTCACACTAAAGAAGAAACTCAAGACCTCATCATCTCTAAAGAGCAGACCATCACCCTAGATTCCATTACCCCTTGTGATTGGTCCGACCACCATAGCATCCTCTTTTACATTAACAGGGAGGTATTGATGAGGAAGGCTCAACCATTGAAATCGAAGATATGGAAAAGGCAATCACTCACCGACGCCTACAATTCGACAATTTCCAACATCATGGATGACATTGCTCCACTCCAACACAAAAATGCCTCAACTAAAATATCCAAACCATGGTATAATGACAACTTAAACACAGAACGACGCAACCTCAGGGCAGTTGAACAGTCCTGGCGATCCAATCCTTCATCGGACCAACTAAAACTCCTTAGAGATGTCAGGAGCCTCTACAATAAACAAATCAAGAGTGCCAAGGCTGACTACTTCAGACACCAACTCAACTGGATCAAGCGGCAAACCGCCCCAAGAAACTGTTCGAATTGGTCAAACAGCAATCAGTCGTTGGTCCAAACCACTCTGAACTTGGTGGCAGCCCACCCTCATGCGACGATCTTGCCGCTTTCTTCTTGGAGAAATCAAGACTCATCTCTGCTGACCTCGCCTCTAAGAAGGCTCTATTGCCTCCCTCAAGTGCCGCCTCCCCCCTTGACCCCTTTGATAAGGACAAATCGACCACCAAGAACAATGCGTCGTGGGGTACCTTTACCCCATTTAGTGAAAATGACATCCACAAGATTCTTCAGAATATCAACCCCTCCAACCACTTCAGTGACCCGTTGCCCCCGGCTATCTTCAAAGAAATCAAGAATGCACTCATCCCCACCTGGACAAGGATAGTAAACGCTTCTCTTTCACAAGGCACGATCCCCAGTTGCCTAAAAGCAGCTCAGGTATCACCTAATCTAAAAAAACCTAACGCTGACAAATCTGATCTCAATAATTTCCGCCCCATTTCCAACATCTCTACCCTAGCGAAACTTCTAGAAAAATGTGTTCAATCTCAACTTTGTGCTCACATAGAGAATTATCAACTTCTAGACCAGCATCAATCTGGTTTAAGGAAGGGACACAGCACTGAATCGGCTCTCACCCACGTTATGGATGACATTTTAAAAATGCTTGACAAAAACGAATCCTGCCTCTTGATTCTCCTTGACCTTTCCTCCGCTTTCGACACGGTTAATCATGACAACCTCCTATCCATCCTGCAAAACAGAATGGGTTTTACTGATCAGGTGTTACAATGGTTCTCGTCTTTCCTACATTACAGATCACAAAGAGTCAAGGCAAACCACTCTCTCTCCCAGCCCTCTCCTGTACTCATGGGGGTCCCTCAAGGGTCTGCCCTATCTCCCATCCTCTTCAACCTTTTCCTGGAACCTCTCGCTAACTCATTAAACTCCATGAACATTCTCTTCCACATGTATGCGGACGACACGCAACTCTATTTGAAAATCTCATCCTTGGAAAACATCATCTCCCTCAACACTACTCTAACGTCTACTCAAAACTGGTTAACGGAGAACCATCTCCTGCTTAACACTTCCAAAACAGAATTCCTGCTCATCTCCCCTCCTAACCACATCCCCAAGATAGACCTATGGCTGAGTCACCTCACTGCTTTCAATAGCACTCCTCTCATCATAGCCTCAGCCAAATCCCTCGGAGTCACCATGGACAAGCACCTGAATATGAAAAATCATATCAGCAATGTATGTAAGGGAGCAAACCATTTGTTGAGGTCACTCAGAAATATCAAACCTTTCCTTCCACTAAATGATTTCAAGCAGGTGGTCCAAGCGCTTGTCTTGCCGAGGCTTGACTACGGCAGTGCTACCCTCTGTGGCCTTCACAAATACGCCCTGGCTCCACTAAGATCAACTCTGAACGCGGCGGCTAGACTGGTCACAGGCACCAAATGATACGATCATATATCCCCAGTCCTAAAATCTCTCAATTGGCTACCCTACGAAGCTCGAATTCAGTTAAAGATTGCCGTTCTGGCTCACAAAGCCCTTCACTTCAATACTCCCAGGTACCTTGCGCAAAAGCTTGAACTATCCTGTGGTTTTAGAGCCTCAAGAAGTGCCACTACCTTCCTCCTGAAACCACTCATCCTTAACAAAAAAAGAACTTGTCACCGAGCCTTCTCCGGCGCTGCTCCAAAGATTTGGAACTCTCTTCCACCGGAAGTACGTAGAATCTCTTCAACGAAGGCTTTCAAATTGGAAGCTAAACGATACCTTATGAACAAATTCTTACCCTAAGAGGGATACGCTCACTTGCTCGGATGTTGATATTGCATTTATGTTATTCCTCCCATCATATTGTAAAGCGCTCTGATATCCTTCGTGATCTTGTTCGGGCTATATAAAACTTTATAAATAAATAAATAAAATGTGTTATGCATTTGAAGATGCTAGAAGTATAAAACACGGGTATATCTCTATTTGTATGTTTCTTTTATATATAGTAGTACTAGTAAAAGGTACAGACACATGCATACATGCTTTCAGTAATATGGTGAGATTTATAACAGACTCATGTGTAGGTATGATTCTTTATATTTGGGTAGGTCCAACACCCTGAGTAGTTACAGAATGGTGAAGCTGTAGTACAAAAGTGTACACCATGTCATAATTTTCACTTTTGTGCTGCAATTTCACTATTCTGCGACTACTCAGGATGTTGGGCCTAGTCAAATATAAAGCAGAAACCCATTACATGTCTCAGCTGTAAGTCTCCAATCACCCAGCCACTACCCATGCAGTCATCCATGCACTGAGGCACTACGCATGCACTCCTTCAACAACTCAGACACTACCTCTGCACTCATGCAATCACCCAGGCACTACCCATGCACTCCTCCAATCACCCAGCCACTACCCATGCAGTTATAAAAAGTCACCCAGGCACTACCTATGCACTCCTACAATCACCCAGGCACTACCCCTGCACTCATGCAATCACCCAGGCACTAACCTTGCACTCCTCCAATCACCCAGGCACTACCCATGCACTCCTCCAATCACCCAGCCACTACCCATGCAGTTATAAAATCACATAGGCACTACCTATGCACTCCTCCAATCACTCAGGCACTACCCATGCACTCATACATGCACTCAGGCACTTCTGCTCCACTCATGCAATCACCCAAGCACTACCCATGCACTCCTCCAATCACTCAGGTACTACCTATGCACTCCTGCAATAACCCAGGCACTACCCATGCACTCATGCAATCACCCAAGCACTGCCCATGTACTCCTCTAATCACCCAGGCACTACCCCTGCACTCATGCAATAACCCAGGCACTACCCTTGCACTCCTCCAATCACCCGGGCACTACCTATGCACTCCTCCAATCACCCAGTCACTACCCCTGCACTCATGCAATCACCCAGGCACTACCTATGCATTCTTGCAATAACCCAGGCACTACCCTTGCACTCCCCCAATCACTTTGGCACTATCCATGCACTCCTTCAATCACTCAGCCAGTACCCATGCACTTATAAAATCACCCTGGCACTACCTATGCACTCCTCCAATCACCCAGGCACTACCCCTGGAATCATGCAATCATCCAGCCACTACCTATGCACTCATGCAATAACACTGGCACTACCCATGCACTTCTCCAATTACCCAGGCACTACCCATGCACTCATGCAATCACTCAGGCACTACCCCTGCACTCATGCAATCACCCAAGCACTACCCATGCAGTCCTCCAATCATCCAGGTACTACCCGCACTCATGCAATCGCCCAGGCACAACCCATGCACTCCTCCAATCACCCAGGCACTACCCATGCACTCCTCCATGTACTCAGGCGCTACCCATGCACTCCTCCAATCACCCAGCCATTACCCCTACACTCATGTAATCACCCAGGCATTACCCATGCACTTCTCCAATCACCCAAGCACTACCCCTGCACTCATGCAATCACTCAGGCACTATCCTTGCACTCATCCATGCACTCAGTCACTACTTCTGCACTCATTCCATTTACCCATGCACTCATAAAATCA
The DNA here is from genome assembly GCA_963921515.1 of Calotriton arnoldi. Classification (NCBI taxonomy): domain Eukaryota; kingdom Metazoa; phylum Chordata; class Amphibia; order Caudata; family Salamandridae; genus Calotriton; species Calotriton arnoldi. The sequence goes on from CAWUFW010003454.1 coordinate 1,345,839, forward strand.
TCCAGGCAGTACCTATGCATTCATGCAATCAGCCAGTCACTATCCATCCTTTCCTCCAATTACCCAGGCACTGTCCTTGCACTCATACAATCACCCAGGCACTACTGTTGCACTCATCCATTCACCTAGGCACTACTCATGCACTCATCTATGCATTCAGGCACTATTCATGCACTTATCCATGCACTAAAGCTCTACCTTTGCACTCATGCAATTAGCCAGTCACTATCCATCCTCTCCTCCAATTACCCAGCCACTACCCTTGCACTCATACAATCACCCAGGCACTACCCATGGAGTCATGCAATCACTCAGGCACACCCATCACATGTCTCTGCTGTAGGTATCACCATATTCCTGAAACCATGTATACATATGTCTGTACCTTTTGCTAGCAAATTCATATATAAATGTAACATACAAATAGATGTATACCTGTGTTTTATATGTCTATCAACTTCACATGCATGACACGTATCAAAATGCATATGCAAGTAGAGACCTACCTCAGTCACAAGACTATAAAGGCTTTAAAACTTGACAGACTGCACTTCACATTTCAAACACACACCTAGATTTATGTGGCATACTTCAAGTGAACTTTTCCACAGACTCTTACAAAGTACCATAATCACTAATTTCTCACCCAACTTATCTTAAACATCACTTTTCTACTGCTTCACTATTCTACTACTACTCAGGTATTGAGCATAGCTAAAAGCAAAACAGCAACCCTTCACATGTCTCTGCTGTAAGTCTCACCATCTTTCTGAAAGCATGCATGCATATGTCTCTACCTTTTGTTAGTCGCATTATATAACAAAGAAATATACAAATAGATGTATATCTGTGTTATATATGTCTAGCATCTTCAGATACATAAGACATATCACAATTCATGTGCAAGTACATACATACCTCAATCAGAAGATCATGAACACTTTAAAACTTGAGTGACTGCACTTCACATTTCAAACACACACCTAGATTTATGTGGCATACTTCAAGTGAACTTTTCCACAGACTCTTACAAAGTACCATAATTACTAATTCCTCACCCAACATATCTGAAGCATTACTTTTCTGGTGCTGCTGCTTTACCGTTCTACTACAAGTTAGGTATTGAGCATTGCCAAAAACAAAGCAGCAACCCTTCACATGTCTCTGCTGTAAGTCTCACCATCTTCCTCAAACCATGCATGCATGTGTCTGTACCTTTTGCTAGTGCACCATATATAAAAGAAGCATACAAATAGATGTATACTTGTGTTTTACACATGTAGCATCTTCAGATGGATAACACATATCAGAATACAGGAGTAAGTAGAGACATATCTACATAGACAACTACATTTATGCACCGTACAAACATATGCATGCATGCTTTCAGGAAGATGGTGAGACTTACAGCATGGACATGTGATGGTTTGCTGCTTTATATTTGTCTGTGGAAAGGTAATGCTTGAAATACACCACATGATTTTAGGTCCCTACTTGAAATGAGAAGTGCAGCTTCTTACATTTTAAGGTGTGCATGGTTTTGTGACTGAGGTATGTCTGCACTTGCAGATGTATTTTCATATGTGTTATGCATCTGAAGATGCTAGATGTATAAAATACAGGTATACATCTATTTGTATGTTTCTTTTATATATGATGGCACTAGGAAAAGGTACAGACACATGCATCCAGGCTTTTAGAAATATGGGGAAACTTACAACAAAGATATGTGAAGGGTTGCTGCTTTGTATTTTGCTAGGCTCTACATATGAGTAGTAGTAGAATGGTGAAGCATCAGGAGCAGAAAAGTGATGTTTAAGATATGTTGGGTGAGCAATTAGTGATTATGGTGCTTCATAAGAGTCTGTGTAAAACTCTACTTGAAGTATGCCACATAAATCTATGTGTCTGTTTGAAATGTTAAGTGTAGACTGTCAAGTTTTAAGGTCTGCATAGTCCTGTGATTAATGTATGTCTCTACTTACATATGTATTCTCATATGTGTTATGCATCAGAAGATGGTAGACGTATAAAAGAGAGATATATCTCTATTTGTATGTTTCTATTATATATGGTAGTACTAGTATAAGGTACAGACACATGCATACATGCTTTCAGGAATATGGTGAGATTTATAACAGACTCATGTGAAGGTTTGATGCTTTATATTTGGGTAGCCCCAACACCCTGCGTAGTTACAGAATGGTGAAGCTGTAGTACAAAAGTGTACACCATGTCATAATTTTCACTTTTGTGCTGCAATTTCACTATTCTGCGACTACTCAGGATGTTGGGCCTAGTCAAATATAAAGCAGAAACCCATTACATGTCTCAGCTGTAAGTCTTCAATCACCCAGCCACTACCCATGCAGTCATCCATGCACTGAGGCACTACTCATGCACTCCTTCAACAACTCAGACACTACCTCTGCACTCATGCAATCACCCAGGCACTACCCATGCACTCCTCCAATCACCCAGCCACTACCCATGCAGTTATAAAAGTCACCCAGGCACTACCTATGCACTCCTACAATCACCCAGGCACTACCCCTGCACTCATGCAATCACCCAGGCACTAACCTTGCACTCCTCCAATCACCCAGGCACTACCCATGCACTCCTCCAATCACCCAGCCACTACCCATGCAGTTATAAAATCACATAGGCACTACCTATGCACTCCTCCAATCACTCAGGCACTACCCATGCACTCATACATGCACTCAGGCACTTCTGCTGCACTCATGCAATCACCCAAGCACTACCCATGCACTCCTCCAATCACTCAGGTACTGCCTATGCACTCCTGCAATAACCCAGGCACTACCCATGCACTCATGCAATCACCCAAGCACTGCCCATGCACTCCTCTAATCACCCAGGCAATACCCCTGCACTCATGCAATAACCCAGGCACTACCCTTGCACTCCTCCAATCACCCGGGCACTACCTATGCACTCCTCCAATCACCCAGTCACTACCCCTGCACTCATGCAAGCACCCAGTCACTACCCCTGCACTCATGCAATCACCCAGGCACTACCTATGCATTCTTGCAATAACCCAGGCACTACCCTTGCACTCCCCCAATCACGTTGGCACTATCCATGCACTCCTTCAATCACTCAGCCAGTACCCATGCACTTATAAAATCACCCTGGCACTACCTATGCACTCCTCCAATCACCCAGGCACTACCCCTGGAATCATGCAATCATCCAGCCACTACCTATGCACTCATGCAATAACACAGGCACTACCCATGCACTTCTCCAATTACCCAGGCACTACCCATGCACTCATGCAATCACTCAGGCACTACCCCTGCACTCATGCAATCACCCAAGCACTACCCATGCAGTCCTCCAATCATCCAGGTACTACCCGCACTCATGCAATCGCCCAGGCACAACCCATGCACTCCTCCAATCACCCAGGCACTACCCATGCACTCCTCCATGTACTCAGGCGCTACCCATGCACTCCTCCAATCACCCAGCCATTACCCCTACACTCATGTAATCACACAGGCATTACCCATGCACTTCTCCAATCACCCAAGCACTACCCCTGCACTCATGCAATCACTCAGGCACTATCCTTGCACTCATCCATGCACTCAGTCACTACTTCTGCACTCATTCCATTTACCCATGCACTCATAAAATCATCCAGGCAGTACCTATGCATTCATGCAATCAGCCAGTCACGATCCATCCTTTCCTCCAATTACCCAGGCACTGTCCTTGCACTCATACAATCACCCAGGCACTACTGTTGCACTCATCCATTCACCTAGGCACTACTCATGCACTCATCTATGCATTCAGGCACTATTCATGCACTTATCCATGCACTAAAGCTCTACCTTTGCACTCATGCAATTAGCCAGTCAATATCCATCCTCTCCTCCAATTACCCAGCCACTACCCTTGCACTCATACAATCACCCAGGCACTACCCATGGAGTCATGCAATCACTCAGGCACACCCATCACATGTCTCTGCTGTAGGTATCACCATATTCCTGAAACCATGTATACATATGTCTGTACCTTTTGCTAGCAAATTCATATATAAATGTAACATACAAATAGATGTATACCTGTGTTTTATATGTCTATCAACTTCACATGCATGACACGTATCAAAATGCATATGCAAGTAGAGACCTACCTCAGTCACAAGACTATAAAGGCTTTAAAACTTGACAGACTGCACTTCACATTTCAAACACACACCTAGATTTATGTGGCATACTTCAAGTGAACTTTTCCACAGACTCTTACAAAGTACCATAATCACTAATTTCTCACCCAACTTATCTTAAACATCACTTTTCTACTGCTTCACTATTCTACTACTACTCAGGTATTGAGCATAGCTAAAAGCAAAACAGCAACCCTTCACATGTCTCTGCTGTAAGTCTCACCATCTTTCTGAAAGCATGCATGCATATGTCTCTACCTTTTGTTAGTCGCATTATATAACAAAGAAATATACAAATAGATGTATATCTGTGTTATATATGTCCAGCATCTTCAGATACATAAGACATATCACAATTCATGTGCAAGTACATACATACCTCAATCAGAAGATCATGAAGACTTTAAAACTTGAGTGACTGCACTTCACATTTCAAACACACACCTAGATTTATGTGGCATACTTCAAGTGAACTTTTCCACAGACTCTTACAAAGTACCATAATTACTAATTCCTCACCCAACATATCTGAAGCATTACTTTTCTGGTGCTGCTGCTTTACCGTTCTACTACAAGTTAGGTATTGAGCATTGCCAAAAACAAAGCAGCAACCCTTCACATGTCTCTGCTGTAAGTCTCACCATCTTCCTCAAACCATGCATGCATGTGTCTGTACCTTTTGCTAGTGCACCATATATAAAGAAGCATACAAATAGATGTATACTTGTGTTTTACACATGTAGCATCTTCAGATGGATAACACATATCAGAATACAGGAGTAAGTAGAGACATATCTACATAGACAACTACATTTATCCACCGTACAAACATATGCATGCATGCTTTCAGGAAGATGGTGAGACTTACAGCATGGACATGTGATGGTTTGCTGCTTTATATTTGTCTGTGGAAAGGTAATGCTTGAAATACACCACATGATTTTAGGTCCCTACTTGAAATGAGAAGTGCAGCTTCTTACATTTTAAGGTGTGCATGGTTTTGTGACTGAGGTATGTCTGCACTTGCAGATGTATTTTCATATGTGTTATGCATCTGAAGATGCTAGATGTATAAAATACAGGTATACATCTATTTGTATGTTTCTTTTATATATGATGGCACTAGGAAAAGGTACAGACACATGCATCCAGGCTTTTAGAAATATGGGGAAACTTACAACAAAGATATGTGAAGGGTTGCTGCTTTGTATTTTGCTAGGCTCTACATATGAGTAGTAGTAGAATGGTGAAGCATCAGGAGCAGAAAAGTGATGTTTAAGATATGTTGGGTGAGCAATTAGTGATTATGGTGCTTCATAAGAGTCTGTGTAAAACTCTACTTGAAGTATGCCACATAAATCTATGTGTCTGTTTGAAATGTTAAGTGTAGACTGTGAAGTTTTAAGGTCTGCATAGTCCTGTGATTAATGTATGTCTCTACCTACATATGTATTCTCATATGTGTTATGCATCAGAAGATGGTAGACGTATAAAAGAGAGATATATCTCTATTTGTATGTTTCTATTATATATGGTAGTACTAGTATAAGGTACAGGCACATGCATACATGCTTTCAGGAATATGGTGAGATTTATAACTGACTCATGTGAAGGTTTGATGCTTTATATTTGGGTAGCTCCCAACACCCTGCGTAGTTACAGAATGGTGAAGCTGTAGTACAAAAGTGTACACCATGTCATAAACCTCACTTTTGTGCTGCAATTTCACTATTCTGCGACTACTCAGGATGTTGGGCTTAGTCAAATCTAAAGCAGCAACCCATCACATGTCTCAGCTGTAAGTCTCCAATCACCCAGGCACTACCCATGCACTCATCCATGCACTGAGGCACTATGTATGCAGTCCTTCAATCAGCCAGGCACTACCCCTGCACTCATGCAATCACCCAGGCACTATGTATGCACTTCTCCAATCACCCAGGCGCTACCCGTGCACTCATACAGTCACCGAGGCAGTACCTATGCACTCCTCCAATCACCCAGGCACTACCCATGCACTCCTCGAATTACCCAGGCAGTACCCATTCACTGATGCAATCACTGAGGCACTACCCATGCAGTCATACATGCACTCAGCCACTGCCCCTGCACTAATGCAATCACCCAAGCACTACCCATGCAGTCCTCCAGTCATTCAGGCACTACCCCTGCACTCATGCAATCACCCAGGTACTACCCATGCACTCTTCCAATCACCCAGGCACTACCCATGCACTCCTCCATGCACCCAGGCACTACCCATGCACTCCTCCAATCACCCAAGCATTACCCCTGCACTCATGCATTCACCCAGGCATTACCCATGCACTCCTTCAATCACTCAGGCAGTACACATGTGCTCCTCCAATCACCTAGGCACTACCCACTCAGGCCCTATCCTATGCACTCATCCATGCATTCAGTCACTACTCCCGCACTCATTCCATTTACCAATGCACTCATAAAATCACCCAGGCACTACCTATGCAATCATGCAATCAGCCAGTCACTATCCATCCTCTCCTCCAATTACCCAGCCACTACCCTTGCTCTCTTACAATCACCCAGGCAGTACTGTTGCACTCATCCATTCACCTAGGCACTACTCATGCACTCATCTATGCATTCAGGTACTATTCATGCAGTTATCCATGCACTCAAGCTCTTCCTCTGCACTCATGCAATCAGCCAATCACTATACATTCTCTTGTCCAATTACCCAGACACTACCCTTGCACTCATACAATCACCCAGGATCTACCCATGAAGTCATGCAATCACTCAGACATACCCATCACATGTCTCAGTTGTAAGTCTCACCATATTCCTAAAACCATGTATACATATGTCTGTACCTTTTGCTAGCAACATCATATATAAAAGTAATATACAAATAGATGCATACCTGTGTTTGAAATGTCTATCAACTTCACATGCATGACACGTATCAAAATGTATGTGCAAGTAGAGACATACCTCAGTCACAAGACAATAAAGGCTTTAAAACTTGACAGACTGCACTTCATATTTCAAACACACACCTAGATTTATGTGGTATACTTCAAGTGAACTTTTCCACAGACTCTTACAAAGGATCATAATCACTAATTTCTCACCCAACTTATCTTAAACATCACTTTTCTGCTGCTGCTGCTTCACTATTCTACTACTAATCAGGTATTGAGCATAGCGAAGAGCAAATCAGCAACCTTTCACATTTCATTGCTGTAAGTCTCCCCATATTTCTAAAAGCATGCATGCATGTGTCTGTACCCTTTGCTAGAGACACCATATATAAAAGAAGCATAGAAATGGATGTATATCTGCGTTTTACATGTCTAGGATCTTCAGAGGGATAACACATATTAGAATACATGTGTAAACAGAGATATGCTTCAGTCAGAACACCATGGAGACGTTAAAACTTGAGAGACTGCACTTCATATTTCAAACAGACAACTACATTTATGCGGTGTACTTTAAGTGTACCTTTCCACACACTCATACAAACTAGTCTAATCACCAATCAGTTTCCTAACATGTGTTAAACCTCACTTTCGTGCTGGAGGTTCACCATTCTGTGACTACTTATGGTGTTGGGCCTAGCCAAATATAAGCAGCAATGTATCACATGTCTCAGCTGTAAGTCTCACCATATTCCTGAAAGCATGCATGCATATGTCTGTACCTTTTGCTAGCAGCATCATATATAAAAGAAATATCCAAATAGATGTATACTTGTGTTTTATACGTCTAGCATCTTCAGATGCATAATATGTATCAGAATACATGTGCAAGTAGAGACATACCTCAGTCACAACACCATGCAGATCTTAAAACTTGACAGACTGCACTTCACATTTGAAGCAGATAATGAAAATTATGCGGTATATTTGAAGTGTAGCTTTCCATAGACTCATACAAAGTAGCGTAATAACTAATCCATCTCCTAGCATACCTTAAACCTCACTTTTGTGCTGCTGCTTCACCATTCTAGTAATGCTCAGGGTGTTGGGCCTAGCCAAATATAAAGCAGCAACTCATCACTTGTCTCAGCTGGAAGTCTCACCATATTCCTAAAACCATACATGCATATGTCTGTACCTTTTCCTAGCAGCATCGTATATAAAAGAAATATACAAATAGATTTATACTTGTTTTTTTAAGTCTAGCATCCTGAGATGCATAACACATATCGGAATACATGTGCAAATGGAGACATACGTCAGTCACAATACCATAAAGGCCTTAAAACTTGACAGACTGCACTTTACATTTCAAACAGACACTGAAAATTATACAGTATATTTAAAGTGTACCTTACAACAGACTCGTACAAAGTAGCCTAATCACTAATCCCTCTCCTAACATGTCTTAAACCTCACTTTTGTGCTGCAGCTCACCATTCTGTGACTACTTAGAGTGTTAGGCCTAGCCAAATATAAAGCAGCAACCCATCACATGTGTCAGCTCTAAGTCTCACCATATTCCTAAAAGCATGCATGCATATGTCTGTACCTTTTGCTAGCAGCATTGTATATAAAAGAAATATACAAATAGATGTATACCTGTGTTTTATACATCTAGCATCTTCAGATGTATAACACAAATCGGAACACATGTGCAAATGGAGACATACCTCAGTCACAATGCCATAAAGGCTTTAAAACATGACAGACTGCACTTTACATTTCAAACAGATACTCAAAATTATGCAGTATATTTAAAGTGTACCTTTCCACAGACTCGTACAAAGTAGCCTAATCACTAATCCGTCTCGTAACATGTCTTACACCTCACTTTTTTACTGCACCTCACCATTTTACGACTACTTATAGTGTTGGGCCTAGCCAAATATAAAGCAGCAATCCTTCACATGTCACAGCTGTAAGTCTCACCATATTCCTGAAAGCATGCATGCATATGTCTGTAGCTTTTGCTAGCAGCGTCATATATAAAAGTAATATAGGAATAGATGTATACCTGTCTTTTAAACGACTAGCATCTTCAGATGCATAATACATACCAGAATACATCTGCAAGTAGAAACATACCTCAGTCACAAGACCAGGAAGGCCTTAAAACGTGACAGACAGCACTTCACATTTCAAGCAAACACCGAACGTTATGCAGTATATTTGAAGTGTAGCTTTCCACAGACTCATACAAAATAGCGTAATAACTAATCCATCTCCTAACATGCCTTAACCCTCACTTTTGTGCTGCTGCTTCACCATTCTAGTAATGCTCAGGGTGTTGGGCCTAGTGAAATATAAAGCAGCAATCCTTCACACGTGTCTGCTGTAAGTCTCAGTATTTTCCTGAAAGCATGTATTGTGAGATTTACAACAGACTTATCTGAACGTTTGCTACTTTATATTTGGCTAGGCCCAACACTTTGAGTAGTTGCAAAATTGTGAAGCTGCAGCACAAAAGTAAGGTTAAAGACATGTTGACAGATGGTTTAGTGATTAGGGTACTTTGTATGAGTCTTTGAAAAAATACAGGTATAGAAGTATTTGTATATTTGTTTTATATATAGTGTGACAAGGAAAAGGTACAGACACATGTATGGATGCTTTCAGGAATATGGTGAGACTCACAATAGAGATATGTGAAGGGTTGCTGCTTTATATTTGGCTAAGCTCAACACTTTGGGTGTTATTTTGAATTGGGAACAGCAGTTTGTGAAATTTAAGGGACTTTATGGTGTTGTGAATGACATATGTGTCTATTTATACATATATTGTCTGATGTATTATACATGTGAACCTGATTATTTTGGGTAGTAGTAGAGAAATCCTTTAGTTGTGCTGTCTCATTCTGTTGCAGAGGTTGTGATGTCTTCTAAATGAAGGAATTGTGCAGTGTCTAACATAGCTTTGCAATTGAATTGAAAGTATTTATTTATAGATGAGAATATCTGTATATAAATATTTTAATAATATAAAATAATTTTTAGAAACTTTTTAAACTTTTCTTTTTTTCAGATATTCTCCATTATTAGTAAGAAAGATTCAGTATGACAAGAAAAGTTCAAAAGAAAAGACAAGAAAGAAAACAGTACTATTTAAAGGAGAGAGAAAAGCAGAAATTAGATGAAGTGCAAAATGTGACATTGAAGAAAAAGACTTCTGGTAAGAAAACTAAAGAATTTGTTAAAAGACTTTTAAAGAATGTAATGAATTTTCAAAATGTGGAAAAGAGAAATAAAAGTTGTACAACCAATCAGAAGGAAACGAAAAAAGGACATATTAATGGAAAATCAAAATATGGGACAACAATCCATGTTGAAAGAAGGATGAAAGAATATAAAGACATTAGGAAGAGAATGTATAAAAGTAGAGTACTACAAAATTTATTGAATGATTGTAAAAAATATAAAAGAAGATCAGCAGCTTACAAGAAAAAACAACAGATTGAAAGTGTAGTAGAAAAAGCTTTTGAATTGAAAAGAAAATTATTTATATTAGTATTGAAGAGAATGAAAACATTTAATAAAACAATGTACTTTATGAAGGAGAAAAGCAAAAGAAAAAGACTGGTTAATAGAAGTAACTTTTGCAAAAACGTTTTCGTGTGAATGGAAGCACACTTCTAGTACTGAGCCTTTTTTTAATGAAGAAAGCTATTTTCAACAAAATACATTAGTTCATGCAGTTGATACCAGTGGTCGTTGTTATGAGATAAAAGATGGTTCTCCAATTGAAAAAGAAAATATGGTTCCTAGAAATGTGGAAGAAGTAATAGCTGAAGAAGTTCAAGGGAGACGTACACAAGCTCCAGTGTATAAGTGGGATTGTAGTAGTATTTGTAGTATACGACAGGAATCTATTGATATATTACGAATTTTCTTACGAGATTATGCAAACAGAAGTGTTAAACAGAAGATTAAGATGTTGCAAGGACTAGATCCTTGTAAAGTGAGAAAATATACTAAGTTGCAGGGTCATTCTCTGGCTTGTCTTTCTAGAAAAGTGTGTCAAAGTACTTTTCATCATTTAAGAATGTTAGCAGCACATCATTCAGAAATGCGGAAGTTAGTAAGAAGATTGTACTACGTAAAAAGTCCTGCATTATCTTTAAGTGAAATAAACACAGCTCTTTTGCATGGTTCAGTATCGGATGTAAAAAAGTTTCTGATGATATACAGTTCGTTTCTTTGGTTCACAAGAGTAGTGTAGAGAAAGTGAGAGCTTGATAAGTGTAGGTGTTGAAGAACAGGTGGAAGATATTACTACTGAGAAGTTTGCAGAAGAAATTACAAAGTTTAAGGTACTTTCATATAAAAACCCAAACTATGGAGGTCATTACGATGACGGGCGGACTTTGTCCGCCCGCCACCGTAGCGGTGAATGGGACCGTCCGCCATAGGAGCGGCGGTCCCGCCGCGAGTATTAGGATGCCACCGCCACGGTGGCGGTGGTATCCCCTATTCCCAACATTGTGGCGGGCGGTGTTCACAGCACCGCCCGCCACAATGCTGGGAATGCACGTCATGCATTGGCATGCACAAGGTGACAGGCACCGCGCGGTGCCTGCCACCTTGTCCATGCCAATGCAGGGAGGTACCATAGGTACCCCCCAAGTGCACCCCCCACCCCCCCAGGGGCCCGCAACGGGCCCCCATTGTAAAAGACCGTATGCCTTTCCATGGCGGCGTTGCCGCCATGAAAAGGCACAGCCGCAGTCATCATAATATGGATGGTAGTGGCTTGCAGACACCGCCACCATATTATTGCCCTTTTCCGCCCGGTCACCTGTGTGACCGGCGGAAAACCGGCGGGCGGTCTTTCCGTCCGCCGGGCTCCCCCCACCATCGTAATGTGGCGGGGGGAAATGGCATGCGGGCGGAGGGGAATGGCGGGCGGATCGCCACCGCCATACGGGCGGTGGCTATCCATCAGTCATCGTAATGACCCCCTATGTTTGTATTTATTGTCAACGTACTCACTATAGATGTCAAACTAGGAATGTTGATCTATATTTAAAAAGTGAAAAGGAAAACAATAAGTGGGAGCAATTTGGTGCCTATTTGGTGGTGGAAGGTCGTTTTGAGTTGGGTACTGATCAACGTATTTGTAAATATTGTTACAACAAATTAGAAAAGAACAAAATGCCAGCTAGAGCAGTACATAACAACTTAGAGTTAGTAGCTATTCCTCCGGAACTGGCAGATTTAAATACATATGAGTCCATTCTTATTCAATCTGTGCACCCGTTTCAGGCTATAGTTCGTATGGAGCCTAAAACAGGTGAGCTGCCTCCAACAGATTTACAAAGAGGTCTGAAAGGAAGAGTTGTGTATTTACCTTTAGATGTTAAGAAAAATATTGAAATTGTTGGTATAGAGAGAGAGGAAAGTGAACCTGTAGTTGTTCTAGTTAATGGTGTACCAACAAAGAGTTGGAAGATATGGCAAGAGTTAGTAGATGTCACCAAACTTCAAAAGGCTACATTATATCTTGTACAAAACAATATTTATTATAAAACTGTAAATGTGGAAGAACAGGAAATATGTTTAGAAGATGAAACAGAAATTTCAACTGGCCAAATAGAAAAAGTGGACAAGTCCAGGAGTGAAGAAATTTATGAACATTACAGTATACATCCTCTACATTCAAAAGAAGAGATAGGAAACACTATTGAATTATTTCAAATGAAGAAAGCAAAGGGAACTCCCATGAGTGTATGGGAAAAGAGTTTAGAAGCTCATTGTTTTCCACAGCTCTTCCCCACCGGAAAAGGTGGACGATATGATGAACGACCAGACAGATTCCAGCTTCAGAATACCGCTCAACAAGATTGTACTCAGAAGATCCAAGATTTTGACAGTATATTCCATATATATTTCATCTTCTGTTTGAAAGTGATTTGTCTGGATTTTCATATGCAGTGAACCACATATTAAAAACAGCAGTTCATCTTACACATGTTTCTGCAAACGAATTCTTGGACAAAGTTCAACAAAGAGACGATCATTTAGAATCTTAGTTAATTAATTTGATGGCGTGTCAACGTGGTACCAATGAGTATTGGTGTCGTCGTCACGGAGAACTTAAATGTATGTTAAGAAACTTGGGTACCCCTACGTGGTTTGTAACACTTAGGGGCCAATTCCGATTCGGGCCGGAAATCTCTCCGACCGAGCCGGACCCGGAGAGATTTCCGATTGAATCGGACCCGTGCAGCCCGACCGAACGAGTACAATGCGTCTGTATGCTATCGTACTCGAGTCGGTCGGACTCCCATTGAAGTCAATGGGAGCCGGTCGTACAACGCGTACGCGGACTCCCATTGCCTCAATGGGTGCGAGGCGAACAAGGGCGCCCCCTACAGCGGGTATGCGGTGAAGCGACTCGCGCCGTACACGCACAGGTAGGGGGGACCCATGGGTCCCCCCTGTGTGCGACTCGCGTGGCTACGCATACAGGGGGGTCCGACACGGACCCCCGAAGTACGGCTCCGACTGCTCTTTCGAGCCGGACGGCGCGTGTCGGTCGGACTGCTCGCGGCGAGCATCGTACTTACCCGGCTGGGGAACGTCTCCATTGCGCGGTGCGAGTCGTGTCCGAGCGAGTCGGTCGGTGCAGTTAGACCCGGGAACGAGTCGGTCGGAGCGGTTGGGACGGCCGAACGAGTCGGTCGGCGAATTCGCATCGTACTCGCTCGTCCGGACGTGCATACGAATCGGTCGGGAAATAGGGCTCCGAATCGGATCCGGTTATGCCGAATCCGATTCGGAGCCCTACCGGCCGAGATCGGAATCGGCCCCTTAGCTGTGCTGAATATGCATGGGACAATTTACTTGAAATTCTACGAGAAGTATATTCAAATGTAAAAAATATTGAATTGAAGACAGCTGGAGAACTATGTTCCTTGGATCCTGTAAATGTGTGTAGATATTTTAATCATAGGTTTCAAGTTATGATGTCTTTTCTCTGCAATAAAAATAATCCACCTCTTGGAGAAGTTACTGATTTCTTTTGGAGAATCAAGCCAGAGGTGCTCCTCATATACACATGCTATTATGGATCAAGAATGCACCTAAATTTGGAACCAATTCTGATGAAACTGTTTTGTCTTTCATTGAAGAATATGTTACCTGTGCCATTCCAAAAAAAGGAGGAGAAAACAGCTTGCGACAACAAGTTTTACGGTTTCAAAGTCATCGAAGTGGAAAATATTGTCGACGAAAATACAAGTCAAAGGGAAAATGTTATACAAAATGTCGTTTTGGATTCCCACGTCCAATAATTTCAAAAGGAAGAGTCAATAGTTTTATGTCAGCAGTAAGGCATACTATAACTCAAAAATCTCTGAAGAATACATACAAAATAAAAAGAACTGAAGATTCAAAGTATATTAATGACTACAATCCAGTGATTTTGACAATGTGGAATGCAAACATGGATATCCAGTATGTTGCAGATAATGCAGTTGCTGTTGCTCGCTATGTTACGTCATATAGAACCAAATCTGAAAAGACAGAGTTGAAAGAAATGTTGGAAGAAAATTCACAAGAGAAGAGTCTTAGTAACAAAGTGTACAGCTTTAGTTTGAAAATGCTTTCCTATCTAGAGATTGGATCCTATGAATGTTTGGATCGGTTGAGCTCTGCCAGTTTATATTCAGAGTCAAGAGGAATCATTTGGGTAAGTGTAGTTCTTGCGGCAACACGAAATAGAGTTTTAAAATCTCTACAAGAAATTGAATACTTAACATTGAATGAACCAGAAAGTACAGATATTGTTAAAACTAATATGTTGGATACGTACTATCCCAAAAGGAGTCCACATCTGGAAAACCTATGTCTCTATGAAGTACTGCAACATTACAGCTTTAAGAGAAATGTTACAGAAAATATAAATGAAGAAAAATATGCAGTAATTGGATGTGATGGATGTTTGGTAAAACATGCCAAAGGAAATTTTATTAACCACAGAAAACTCAGTTGCGAAACTCCAGATAAAAGGGAATTTTTCTATTTGGCACTCTTCAATTCTTGGCATAGTGAAATGGAATTACTTGGAGATTTTGACTGCTATGAAGATTCTTGTAATGCATATAAAGATGACATTCAATGCACAATTTCCCTACTTATCTACTAATGTTAAATGAAGAGATTGAACAAGAAACTACTATTGCAGCTGAAATAGCTAGAGACAGTTCTCAAGATAGTCAACGTTCTGCTCCACTAAGTCAAGATCCACTAGGACAACCAATTATTGAAAATGAAGCAACAATAGCCATGAATGAAGTAGAAACGGCAATGCAACAAGCACAACAGGATATTATTGAGTTGGGACACTTGGAAGAAGAACTAAATATTGAACAAAAAGAAATATATCAGCAAGTGACACAACAGTTACAGCATGGTTTACTGCATGAAAAAAAAGAATGCCAATGCATATCATTTAAACCTATTCAAATGTACATCAGTGGTAAGCTAGAACAGGAAAAAGTTTCTCAATTAAAGTTTTGACCAGTTATCTACACAAAACTACTAAATCACATTTATCTTGTGTTGTAACAGCTCCAACTGGATTAGAAATTTAAACAAAAAACAGTGGTTCCTATGGACACTTAATGAATAATATCACAATATAATTCTCAGCACAATCGCAGTTAACTGGGAGTCTATCAATGTCAGGGAAAGAAGGACATGTAACACAGGAGGTATAGAGAAACAAGCTGTTTTATATATGAAAATTCACACATTTGTTATAAATTTCTCAGTGCTCAGTGTCCCAAGTGAAAAAAGGTGAAACCTATGAGTATCAATTATGACTTTTGTGACATAAAAACAAGGTTTCAATGTTGTTACAGAAAACGACCATTCGATGGATACACAATCAATGTTAACAGCCTCCTAGTTTAATAGTAGGGACTGTGATTGGTTTGTTTCAAGGTGTCAACGACGTTTTGACCCAGCTACCAATGTGGGGTCTCATCAGGACCTATTAATGTAGGAACACCTGTGGATGACTGACAGTAAGTGAGGTGAACACCTGGGGAGTGCGGGGTAGTTAAGGATACTCACATAGGGCCGAATGTAGTCACGAATGGGATCCTATATCCAGGAAGGGTGTCGCATGTATGGACAAAGTCCAAGAATAAAAAGGGGAGCCTTGAATTACTCTGGGAAACGTCAATCCGTTTCTGTAGTGATTCCGGTATTCGTAAAGTCAATGTAGAAATCAGAGTCAATCTGCAGCGGAAGAATTCCCACCTGTGACTCCCTGGAGAACTGCTCTCATCTGTCTCTGCTTGGTAAATGGCAAGCCTTGCCTTACATGCGACACCCTTCCTGGATATAGGATCCCATTCGTGACTACATTGCATATCATTGATTGCCAGTACCTGCCCCTCCATAGGTGCCTGGCCGGGCCCTATGTGAGTATCCTTAACTACCCCGCACTCCCACAGGTGTTCACCTCACTTACTGTCAGTCATCCACAGGTGTCCCTACATTGATAGGTCCTGATGAGACCCCACATTAGTAGCTGGGTCGAAACGTCGCCGACAACTTGAAACGAACCAATGCCAGTCCCTACTATTAAACTAGGAGGCTGTTAAAATTGATTGTGTATCCATCGAATGGTCGTTTTCTGTAACAACATTGAAACCTTGTTTTTATGTCACAAAAGTCACAATTGAAACTCATAGGTTTCACCTTTTTTCACTTGGGACACTCAGCACTGAGAAATTTATAACAAATGTGTGAATTTTCATATATAAAACAGCTTGTTTCTCAATACCTCCTGTGTTACATGTCCTTCTTTCACTGACATTGATAGACTCCCAGTTAACTGCGATTGTGCTGAGAATTATATTGTGATATTAATCATTAAGTGTCACAGGAACCACTGTTTTTTGTTTAAATTGTAAGAACCCTGGTTCCATGTGAGTAGGGTGTCCCTTGTGTTTTCTTACACGCCAACTGGATTAGCAGCACACAACATTAAAGGAATTACTTTACATTGATTACTCATGCTAACAGTTGAACATGAAAATAAATTGGAATATCACAATCTACCTGGAGAAGCTTGTTATGAAGTTTCAAGAGTAATGAAGAAAATGAAACTTCTAATCATTGATGGGGTGAGCATGGTCTCAAACTTAATGCTTGCCTTTGTACATTTAAGAATGCAACAGATTTTAAAAACAGATTATGATGTTCTGTTTGGAGGAAAACATGTAATTGTACTTGGCGATCTACTACAACTTTCTCCTGTGAAAGGGCAACCAATTTTTAAAACACTTGTCAATGAAGACACTAGGAAATCTTTGGGAAGTATTGGAAATGTGAACATTTGGTCTCATTTTGAATATAAAGAACTTATTAAGAATATGTGACAAGCAAGTGATGAACATTATGGAAAATTGGAGAAAAGAAGTCTATAGTTTGCCTAATGCCTACAGTGCAAGAGTGTTCTACATTCAATCAAGAACTTTTGAAATTTGAAAAACAACCAATAGTGAAAATGGAAGCCATTGATAAAATGGAACACGAAGGAGTTACTATTCTTCTCTCAGAGAAAATACAGTCAAAATTGGATTCTTTGGAAAAGTCTGTGCCTAAGACTGCAGGTTTAGAAAAGACTTTATATGTATGTGTAAACTGTTGGGTAATTTTACGGCGTAATTTGAATGTAGAAGAAGGTTTATTAAATGGAGCAATGGGAAAAGTTATTGATTTTGTAAATTTTCAGAACAGAGATGGAATTGAATTTTTGAAGATTAAATTTGATCAGATTGAAGAGGTAAAACAGATTGGACGTTGTGCTGTTCGTTTTTTGCTTGTAAAAGACTTGTATGTTCATAGAAAACAGTTTCCTCTTTCTTTAGCATATGCAGTAACCATTCATAAATTTCAAGGTTTAAGTGTAGACAGTGCTTTGGTAAATATTGGAAGTACAGTGGTTAAAGAGGGCATGGCTTACGTTGCATTGTCTCGAGTAAGAACATTATCTGGTTTGCATTTGATTGATTTTGATGAGAAAAAGATTAGTGCTGATCCAAATTGTGTAAGAGAGTGCAATCTGTTAAGAAGACTTTATGCTCCTAACTTAGGTGAATATCCCTTATATGGGAAACGTGTAGTGTGTCCAAAACGGAAATATGACAAACATTCTACTGAGATTCAAAAAAGAAAACAATTCAAGAGAATCATGAAGGTGCAAAGAAAATGAAAATGGACACTGTTGATGGTATTGAAGGATAATAGTTAGAAAATAGTTCAGGTATGAACTGCTATGCTAATGTAATTGTGAATGTTGTGTTTTATCTAGAAGATCTTCATCATGAAATTATGGAAAATCGAGAAAAAAGATTCTGTTCTTTACTACATTATATTTTTCAAAAGTTGGTAACTGATAGAATTAAAATCTATACTGCTTCTGGCATTCGGCATCTTTTGGATATATGTACCGGTTCATTGAAATTTACACTGAATATGCAACAAGATGCACAAGAATTTCTTATGTTTATGCTTGGAGTATTGGAAGATGAAGGAATAGAAAATGAAAATTTATTTGGACTAAGTTACAGATGGGATCATAAATATGAAGAGTGTTCATTTTCTTCCACCACTGAAATAGACACTGAACGATTCATATACTTGACGATACCAGATTGCAAATCAGTGTCTTTTAACAAATTAGTAAAAACAGCTAATCAAGATATGAAATGCTCTCTTTTTTTATTTTTTATTTATTATTTTGCAGCTAGTAAAAGCAAACAAAAATAAACAATTCATCCAAATAAAATTGTCATTAATATACATGATTAATGCTTGTTAATTAACATATATAAACATCTATAATTATGTATATGAAAGCTGACTTTGCGTGTATAAGGGCATGCATAGATCTAGTTCCCACCCCATATTTCATAAAATTTCCTTAAGGCTCCCACTCTTTGTTGTCAGCCTCCTTCCATCTTTGCAAGATCAGTGACCTAGCGACAAGTGATGCAATAAAACATACTGTTGTTGTCGTATTGGTAAGGCAAGTGTATTAGTCATTCCTAAAAGAACAGTACTTGGTTCAGGCACTAGATTTATTTCAAGCTTGTTACTAAGCCACTGATATATCTGGTTCCAAAATTTTGCTAAAACCAGACATGCAAAACAAATATGGAGCCAGTCCCTAATAGGATGCGTGCATGTAAAGCATGCTCCTGAAATAGAAGAATACATTTTAGAGAGTTTAAAAGGAGTATAGTAAAGGTTCCATTTGGAAAGAAAAGCCATACGGTTAAAATTAGCACCCCTTATAGCTTTATGAGCCCAGGTGTTATAAGCTTTCCATGTTTGCATATCCAGCCTACAACCAATGGAGTTTTGGATCATTTGTAAAGTTTTCGGCACGGTCTTAGTCTGAAAATAGCTAAGTAAAATTTTGTACCAATTGCCTATCCCATCGGCTTTCTATTACATAAAAATTAAAGCTGATCAGATCTGTTTGTGGATCTGAGAAAGGTTGAAAGCTTCTTAAAAAATTCCTAAGCTGAAAAAATGAAAAAAATTGTGAAAGTGGAAGTCCTGGATAGGATTGTTTAATTTGATTCCAAGATTTAATTTGATCTCCTACAAAGAGATCCTTAAAACGAATTACTCCTAATCTCTTCCAGGCTGATATGTTTCTTGAGTTTATTTGAAGATCTATCCCTCTACTTTGAGAGATTAGCATTCCTGGATGGAAAGCGGTAAACTGATATTCCTGCTTCAATTGAAGAAACCTATCAGAAATGATTTGGAGAGTCTTATATCTACTTCGCTTTGGGAGCCTCGGAATTTTAATAAAAGGAACAAGGTGGGAGCCAGATTCCAAGACCAATTGCTCCAGATAAAAATTGCAACCCAGATCATGTCTGGTAAGTAACCTTATACACCAATCAAAAAATGCAGCTTGGTAATATTTTTTTAAATGAGGTAGTGCAAGTCCACAGCAAAACCAAAGGGGATGATGGACGGAGTGCTGAACATTGCAAGCACTCACCCCCAGTCAACTGATCTGGGTTTAATCCATCATCATTCTTTAGCTCACTCCGCCACCCCAGTTCAGACATGGCCATATGCAAATCAGTCTGACCCTGTGCCTCATGGGAACAGTCCAGCACGAACTGCCAAGCCATGTCTTCCCTGGACCGGAAACAAGCATCCTGGGACCGGTTTCTGGCTTACAGCCGTCATCAGCCAGGCTATCTTGAATCCAGTGGCAAAGTGAGCAAGGGACCCACGTCTGGGCATACCCTGCCAATTTAGGGCGAACACAGCAAAACCAAAGGGGATGATGGACGGAGTGTTGAACATTGCAAGCACTCACCCCCAGTCAACTGATCTGGGTTTAATCCATCATCATTCTTTAGCTCACTCCGCCACCCCAGTTCAGACATGGCCATATGCAAATCAGTCTGACCCTGTGCCTCATGGGAACAGTCCAGCACGAACTGCCAAGCCATGTCTTCCCTGGACCGGAAACAAGCATCCTGGGACCGGTTTCTGGCTTACAGCCGTCATCAGCCAGGCTATCTTGAATCCAGTGGCAAAGTGAGCAAGGGACCCACGTCTGGGCATACCCTGCCAACTTAGGGCGAACACAGCAAAACCAAAGGGGATGATGGACGGAGTGTTGAACATTGCAAGCACTCACCCCCAGTCCACCCTCTACAATTGGTAATTGTAGCGTCTTTAATTTTGTGCGAGGTTTCCTGCCAGACCAGACAAAATGCCGAGCTATTTGGTCTGTCTCATGAAAACATTTTGGGAGGACTTTAATTAATAGATTTGAAAAAACAAAAAGGAACAAAGGCAGAATCATCATTTTGACAACCGCAGTTCTCCCTATCAATGAGAGTGGTAAGTTCTGCCACTGTTTTGAAAGATTTCTGGCTTTCATAAACGTGCTTTCATAATTAAGCTGATATAGCTGGGAAGGATCCTGTGAGACATATATCCCTAAATATCTAATTGGACCGGAAGACCAAACCTGATTCCGCATTTCTAATGGAAGGACCTGGTCAGAGCAGTTAAAGAGCAAAATTTCAGATTTAGAATGATTGATTTTGTATCCACCCAGGTCGGAGAACAATTTAATTTTTTTAAAGGCTTTCAAAATGTTATGTTGCTCCGCAGACAGGTATAGAATTAGGTCATCTGCAAAGAGTTTTAGTTTTGGAGCGCCCGGAAGGGGTGCTCTGATTTGCAGGTCCCATCGTAGTAAAGACGCTAGAGGCTCTATAAATAGCGCAAAGAGCACTGGAGACATTGGGCACCCTTGCCGAGTACCTCGTTTGATTTGTAATGTTCCCACGGTTTGAGAGTTTATTATAATCTTTGCTTCGGCATTATTATAGAGATTGTTTAATAGTTTTACTAGTTCTAAGGGGAAATTAAATTTTCTTAAAATTGCAAACAGAGAGTTTGTGGGATTGATCAACGAATTTAACAACACGGGGGCACCCGCTGGAATTATGCTACAATTGAAACAGAGTGCTGTACAAAGGAAGCACACATGTTTTTCTGTCTGTAGATCAAACTAAAGATTTCTACATATAGTGAAACAGAATGGTGGGTAAAAAGGATCAGGGGCTCCTTCTCTTTCTTCTGAGCCATCCACTCCTCCTCCAGGGGATAAGCTTTTGAATACCATACCAAAGTACTCACTTAATGGGTATAGGGGCACAGGGGTATGGGTGGGTCAACCTTTTTGGCCCGTGACGGGTAGGGCCTTTAAAGGGGGGTTGGGCGGGGGGTGGGGTGTTTCACTCTGGTGTATTGGGCAGGGGGCTAAAATAGAAAAATTGCAGTTAGTAAAAATATTGTTTACTGTTTCTGAAAAAAATTTGAAAGCATTAAGGCAAAAAATCATGTTGAATTTTATCTTTCTGGCGTAACTCAAAATCCATATGTCTACACAACAAATAATTAGACTGGCTTCATGCAACATCAATGGGGCTAACAACAAGGTTAAATTGAAAGCCATGCTACAATGGTTGGTCGCTGCACAAATTCAGATTATTTTACTTCAGGAGATACATTTAAGAGGAGATACATTCTCCTGTAAGCTACCGAGCTATATTTCTCAGGCTTTTTTTGCTTCTGCAGGGGCGGCTGTCAGGGGGGTAGCAATCTTGTTTAGGCATCACTGTGCTGGAGAAATTTCACAAATTCAAAAAGATCCTAATGCTAGATGGATTATTGTAAGCTGGAAGATGAGTAATCAAATTTTCCAGATAGTTAGTTTTTATGGTCCAATTGTTGATGACACAATTGCACTGGAGGGCCTTCAAGACGCTCTTTCTCAACTTCCAGGACATATTATTATAGGGGGTGATTTCAACTTAATTCAGAATTTACAGCTCGATTCTTCACGAAATAATAAGGCTCAAAACAAACCTAGAGTAGAGAGATGTGTCGTCGCCCTTATACAGGAATTTGCTCTTCTAGATCCCTGGCGATTTCAGCATCATCAGGCATGCGAATATACCTGTTTTTGGAATAGATACAACTCTGCATCGAGAATTGTTTTTTTTTTTATCTCACATTACTGGGAACGAGGTAAGAGCTATATTCTTGCAAATCCAATTTCAGATCATTCCGTTCCGGTAATAGAAATTAAGGTTAACTTAGTTAGACGCGAGCATCCTCGTTTGACTTTAGATAAGACTCTCTTAACTGAGGAAGAATGGGTCACGAGTATGCAAATAAAAATTAAGGAGTTTTTAGAGAAAAACAAGGGGTCTGCTCCCCTTATCTTTGTTTGGAAGCTTGTAAAGCCTATATTAGAGGCGAGATAATCTCATATAAGTCTAATATAGCCAAATCAAGAAGGGCAACAGCTCTGGCGCTACAACACAACCTAGATCAAGCAGTCCAGAGACACATAATCGACTATTCTTCAAGCACAAAAAACAATTTCGAAAAAGCTCGAACCAATTTAAAAGCTTTATACGTTTCTACTATCATTGTCAACCAAAATACATGCTTTCAGAAACTCTATGAGGAAAGTGAATATGCTGGTAAGCTTCTGGCATGGTCTTTAAAAAAGAGAACTAATAAATCAACGATTAAAACTATCTTCGGTGAAAATAGAAATCAAGTAGTAGACCAAATGGCAGATATTGGAACAGTTTTTCTTTCACATTATAATAAAATATACTCATTTCCATCTTCAACCCCTTCCTCCTCCATAGAAGAGTTTCTTAATCCTATACAATTACCTAACATTACCGATTTTCAGCAAACACATATAATAGCTCCAATTACAATTGAAGAAGTTCGGGAGGCAATTAGGGGGTCTGCTAATGGGAAAGCATGTGGCTGTGATGGTTTTCCATCCGAATTCTATAAGACCTTTCTGCCTCAATTATCGGAAATTTTAGTCGAACTTTTCAATACGATTTTAAAAGGAAACCATCTTCCGAAATCTTTTTCCGAGGCAGTTATTATAAGTTTCATCAAAAAAGGAAAACCACCCAACAATCCCGGTTCATATCGCCCGATCAGCTTGTTAAACACTGATTATGAATTGTTTACCAAAATAATGGCACTAAGAATGACTACTGCTGCCCAATTGGTGGTCCATGAAGATCAGTCAGGTTTTTTGCCTGGTAGAATGCTGGCAAGCAATACCAACTTTCTAGTCCAGGCAATAGATTATTATATACAAAAATACATAGAGGCTACGATAATTATGATAGACGCTGAAAAAGCTTTTGATCTAGTTGCTTGGGAAATCTTGTTTGCAATTTTAAGATATGAAATGTTCTCATTGTAAATCAGAAATGTTGTCAACATTATATATAGAAAGATTTGGAAAATATGTCATTTTAATGCTACAACATTGTAGAGCAAATAGAAATGAAAATTAAAAATGTTGTGGCAAGTCAAATATTAATTTCAGGAAGAACTTTTAAAGCAGTGGCTATTATTTTCCATGATGGACCTACTACAACATCTGGACACTATACTGTGTATTTAACGTGCAATAAAGGATGGACACATTGCAATGATGCCCATTTGGAATTCAAATGTAGGTTGCCTTACGAATTACCAAATTCATATCTGATATTTTTGATGCCAAAGTTTTGAAAACATCATTCGGCCTATTGGGAAGATGTGAACACGAATTAATGAGTTTATTTTGGATATTTTCAATACAAAAGTTTCAGAAACATTATTTGGCCTATTGGGAAGATGTGAACAATTAGTGTATGGATTATTGTTTGTGCTAATTCATATTGCATTTGGAAAAATGTGTTTAGAAACAAGTAGTTTATATATTTTACAAAATGTACTTGAGAGAAATAAAAGACTTAGGGGCATATTCACAAGGAGCTATCGCCGAATTAACGGCACTTTATCGCAGCCAAAGTCGTGATAAATTGACCCCCCCATTCACAAGCCCATGTTAACAGCCCACAGCACCAGTTTACCCACGATAGCAGCTGCAAAAAACATCGCAACAGAGGACCCTCGCAAATATCGCTAATGAGATGCAGAGTAGGCATTCCTGTGACAACAGCAGAGACAACAGCACACCTCAACATTCACAACGACCAGCCACATCCGCGATAAAAACACAAAACAGGCGATAAGGCGCGTTAGCACCAGGAAATCTACACCTGCTCTGACCTGGTGTAAACTCCGACGGCAGCCAGCACCACAAAGGGAGCACAGCCCAGGGCCACATCCGAAGGGCAACAGATGCCATGGAGCCACACATCATGCGGCCCGGACACCCAAGAGGGCCACAACACCCACCCCCACCACCCCAGGACCACCCCTCCCTGGCACCCCCCGACCAAAGACATGCCACATCAGCCACACCTAAACATGTACAAAATATTCCGCTTGATGCCACACAATCACAACTGGTGACATGGATGTGTCATCACAGAAATGACCAGCACACATTCACTTTCGAAGCAACAAATGAAACTTTATTAAAATGAACAATGAAATGAAATGAAGACACATGGCTGCTCCCCTCCAGACAATACGTAGGTCACAGCCTGTAAGACAAAAAACATGATGAGAAGGTGTGTCCTGCGCACATCAGAGGACAGAGAGAGAGCGAAGGAGAGAGAGAGGAAGAGAGGGAGAGAGAGAGAGAGGAAGAGAGGGGGAGAGAGAGAGAGAGAGAGAGAGGAGGAGCGAGAGAGGAAGAGAGGGAGGGAAAGAGAGAGAGAAGAGGAGAGAGAGAGGAAGAGAGGGAGGGAGAGAGAGAGAGAGAAGATGAGAGAGAGAGAAAGAGAGGGAGGGAGAGAGAGAGGAAGAGAGGGAGGGAGAGAGAGAGAGAGAAGAGGAGAGAGAGAGGAGAGAGAGAGAGAGAAGAGGAGAGAGAGAGGAAGAGAGGGAGAGAGAGAGAGAGTGCTGCCCCTGCGCACCCAGGCCACACTGCTCACCTGCTGCCACTGGTGTGTCTCCAACCATGTGCCGGTATGTAGGGCAGTTCACCAGGTCACACATCTGATTCAGAGCAGTCAGCTGAAACAGAGCCCAGATACATGACTGGCACAGTACACACACTTGCACAAGACAACATCGCCTGCCCGCCCATGCACACCCAGGCAGAGGCACCCCAACCCCTCCCTCCACCCATCAGAGCATGCCCGCCCATGCACACCCAGGCCTCAATGCTCACCTTCTGCCACCGGCGCGTAGACAGGAGGTCCCACCACGTGCCGCTGCAAGCCACAAGCCCGGGGCCCGCGGACATGGCACCCTCCACATCATGGAGCCCCGCTCCGCAGGCCACCAGGTCTCACGTTTGGTGCTGGGTCTTGATTACTCCATGGCAGAGGACATACCAGTGCACCCGGCACCATCGCAGGCTGCACACCCGCTCAGCCCAATGGGTGCCACCAACTCTGATCCCGGAAGCGATGCCATGGGGCAGTAGGCCCGCGCTGCCCACTGGCTCTGGCCTACACTGCGGTCCAGCAGGGCACACAAAACCTGAGCTGTCCGGACCTCCGGGATGGGGCATCATCGCAGGCGGCACACCCGCTCAGCAGCTCAAGGTGCCACTGACTCAGTGCACCCAAAGTCACCGTCCTGTGGTGGGGTGCCTGTGCCGTCCGCAAGGCCTCTGGTGCCACTAACCCTGTGCAACCCCAGTCTGCGCCACGTGGTGGTAGGCCCGTGCCGTACTCAAAGGCCTCAGATGCCACTAACCCTGTGCACAATAACTCATGGGCCCTACATGAGTGAGAACCATGGAGCGGCCGTCATCCAGTCACCACCGGAAGAGGGGAATGTGACGTCATCGGCCCCTTATGTTGGCGGAGTCACATGGCCTGTGACGCCTGTGCCGGATGGGTGTGGTGTGTGTGAAAACCTGCCCTCTGGGAGTGGCTGTGACATGATGACGACTAGACCAGTGACCTGCACACCACCAGCGAGTACGGCTGCGACGGGCAGCAATGAGGGCCCCCCCTCGGGGCGTAAGCGGAGTGGACTGACCTGCTGTATGCTTGACCAGCGCAGGGCTTGCAACAATGACTCGTGGGCTCTGGGCGTGGTCCAGTCCATGTCCGGACAAGGAAGTGACTGATGCATGTGTCCCTGCTGCAGTGTTCACGGAACCCGCTACACAAGATGCAATGTCGCACCCCCTTACTGGCATTACACAGGATGAACATCATTGATGCATGGGAAGGCACTGTCCCCACATTCATCCACACATCCACACAGGAATGACGTAAGACATTACACAGCAGTGCGTCACTGGGTGTTTCTTTGCACATCCAGTGCAGTCATGCAGCTGGAGCGGTACAGGGCAATGCCAAACACACCACACAATATGGGCCCATGGAGGGCCAGCCAGTGTCCATCTCGG
Organism: Calotriton arnoldi; assembly: GCA_963921515.1. Taxonomy (NCBI): domain Eukaryota; kingdom Metazoa; phylum Chordata; class Amphibia; order Caudata; family Salamandridae; genus Calotriton; species Calotriton arnoldi. The sequence goes on from CAWUFW010003454.1 coordinate 1,372,902, forward strand.
GATGACCTGTACTGCGGAAGAGGAAGGGTACAGTCCGCAGTCTGTCCGCCGTGTCATTGGTCGTCAAACAGCATGTGGCAGTCCATGTCGCTATCCAAGGTGAGTGCCTCGGAGTGTATCGGGGTCAGTGGTAGGTCTTGAGGCCATGTGCGGCACCAAGCAGAAACATGCAAGGTGGCGGTAATGGATGCTAGTGCCTGGTCCTCCTGACCACAGTCCCATCCACGCCCTCGTCCCCGGGTGTGTGCCCTGCCCCACCTGTGGGTGTTGCAGTGCCGGCTGCGGGACTGTGTGTCACTGACTCATCAGGGGCCGGAGGAGGATTGTCGGCCACACTCTGTGGCAGTGACACATCAGGTGTCGGAGTGGATACGCTTGCCGCACTGGGAGGCACTGACACACCAGGGGGCGGAGATGTGTATTGTGTGGGGGCAGCAGCATTCATCATCGCCACGCCTTGTGGCAGCATTGCCATGACGAGGACATGCAGGGCACGGTAGATCCCAGCTACATTTCGCTGATGTGCAGCGGCTGCTGCCATCCTTTACCCCTCCATCCGCACCATGTCCTCCATGAGCCTCCGCATGTGTGCCAGCTCAAGGCTGGCATCGCTTGGGCCACTGTGAGCGGACAGGTATTCTTCCCTCCGCGTCATGACTCCAGAGATGTCAGTCAGGGCTCGCTGGAGACCATGGGGCGGACATAGACACCCAAGGATGGCATCCAGTTTGTTAGCCATGAGCTCGAACCCCACCAGCACCTGCTCGGCCGTCTCCCTCTGGCCATCCAGCACACGGCGTTGGAAGGCCATTTGTTGTACCTGGGGGTCTTGGGAGGGTGCCAGGGCTGTGGGTGCCTCCTGCTGGGTGGTTTGGCTGGTGGGTGGGGTCTCATGGATGTAGCTGGGCTGCCCTGATCCTGGAGGTGAGTTGCGGAGGTGGTCAATGAGGTCCTGGAGGGTTTGGATGTCGATGCTGGTGTTGTCCTCCTCCTCGTCATCAGTGAAGAGTGGCTGTGACTGCTCTGCAGGAGGTGTTGAAGATGCCCCTGCGATGTGAAGGGGAGATGGTGTATTACAATGTGTCCACATGTATGTAGCCGCATGGTACAGGTTCAAATTCAGACAGCATGGCATTGTACATTGTGACAGTGTGTGGGTCTGGGCGAGGACCCAGAGTGATTGTGGGTGTGCACTGTGCCCTGCTTGCTTGTGCATGTGTGCCATTGTGGCCATCTCCCCCTGTCCCCCCAGTACCTGGTGGTCACTCACCCTGTTGCGGTTGTGTTGTGTCCTGTCGAGCAGTGTCCGGTCCCCCGACTCCGGCCACAGTCTCCACACTGATGACTGTCGACACCAGCTCCTCCATGTCATCCAGCTCCAGCTGTGGCGCTGGGCCCCCACCTCCGGTCTGCGTTGCTGCCTTCAGGTTGGCGGAGAGTTTATCCTTGGTCTTCCGCTTGATCTCATTCCATCGCCTCTTGACCTCGTCCATTGTCTGCTTGTGCTCTCCGACGGCATTCATCTTGTCGACGATGTCCCGCCATATTCCATTTTTGGTGCCCGATGACACGTTGGAGGTGACGAAGAGTTGTTGATGGTGTTCCATCACCTCCGTGACTATGATCCTGTTCGCCTGCGGACTGAACTTGGTCTTCCTGGTCTTCTTGTCCTTGCCCTTCCCTGTCCCCGAGGTCCCAGGCTGGTCGTCCGGGGTGCTTGTGGGGTTGTGCTCATCCTCTGCGCCTGCTCCGGCTGCCTCCATGGTGCTTGTGTGTTGGTCAGTTTGTGTGTGGGTGTTTTTTTCTGCTTTTATGGAGGTTTTTGACGCCTGCCAGGTGTGTGTTGCAGGCCTGGCACTGCTTGTCGCTGGTTTCCTCATCGCGCTTTGGCCCATCTCGTGTTTTTTGGTGTTGTGGTTTGTGGTTTTATCTCCATCGTGGTGATAGGCTGCGTTATTGAAAGTTGCGTTACGCTACTCTTGCGGTAGTTATCACACGTACTTGTGAATATACCCCTTAATGTAGTTGAAGAATGTAATTAATAAACTGTAGATAGGTAAACACATAGTTACACATGTTCTAAATAATGCTCAACGCTGATTTGGTGTTTTTTTTACAATCTCGTTGATTTTTTCCCCGCTGTTGTATGATGATACTACATTGAAATCATTGTGTATGGTGAAATTCAGTAGAATCTGAGAACAGCAAAAAAGGGAAACTGAAAATGTTATTTAATTCTAAAATTATGTTGTGTTCTTAAAAGTATAATATTATATTCGATAACAGTTTTTCTTCTTTTTTACAGAAGGTAATGGTGAAGTTTGAAAAGATTTTAAATTCAGTTTACAACAAAACTAGTGTAAAATAGTTCCACTGAGTTTAGTATCTACATTAGTAAAAAAAGGTAAGAAGAAATAATGTAATATGCATGATAATGTGAAATAATGTTTAGAGCCACTTTTACTGCACTCATCCATTCCTTCAAACACTACCCATGCACTCATCTATACTCTCAGGCACTATTCCCACACTCATTCAATTTACCCAGGCCCTACCCATATACTGGTACAATCACCCAGGCACTACCCATGCACTCATGCAATCACTCACACACTACCCATGTACTTATCCATGCACTCAGGCACTACCTCTGCACTCAGGCAGTCATGCAGGCACTACCCATATACTCATCCATGCACTCAGGTACTACCCTTGCATTCTTGCATTTACTCAGGCATTACACATACACTGCTACAATCACCCAGGCAGTAGCTATGCACTCATGCAATCACCCAGGCACTACCCATGCACTCATCCATTCTGTCAAATACTACCCATGCACTCATTCATGCCCTAAGGTACTACTCCTGCACTCATTCAATCACCCAGACACTACCCATGCACTCCTCCAATCATCCAAGCACTACCCATGCATTCATGAAATCACTTAGGCACTACTCATGCACTCATCCATGCACTTAGGCACTGTCCCTGCACTCATGCAATCATCCAAGCAGTACTCATGCACTCCTCTAATCACCCAGGCAGTACCCATGCACTCATGTAATCACCCAGGCAGTACCCATGCACTCATCCATGCACTAAGGCATTATGTATGCACTCATGCAATCTCACAGGCACTACCCATGCACTCATCCATTATCTCGAACAGTACTAATGCACTCATCCATGCACTAAGGCACTATGGATGCACTCATGCAATCACCCAGGCACTACCCTTGCACTCCTCCAATCACTCAAGCAGTTCTATTGCAGTTATGCAATCACTCAAGCAGTACTATTACACTCATCCATTTATTCAGGCATTACCTATGCACTCCTCCAATTGCTCCACTACCCTTCCACTCATGCAATCACCTAGGCACTATGTATAAACTCCTCCAATCACCCAGGTACTACCGATGCACTCATGCAATACCACAGGCACTACCCTTGCACTCCTCCAATCACCAAGGGACTACCCATGCACTCATTGATGCACTGATGCAGTATATATGCACTCCTTCAATCACCCAAGCACTACCTCTACACTCATGCAATCACTCAGACACTACTCATGCACTCCTTCAATAACCCAGGCACTACCCATGCACTCCTGCACTCCCCTTGCACTCATGCAATCACCCAGGCAGTACCTATGCACTCCTCCAATCACCCAGGCACTACTTTTGCACTCATGCAATCACCCAGGCACTACCCTTGCACTCCTCTAATCACTCAAGCAGTCCTATTGCAGTCATACAATCACTCAAGCAGTACTGTTACACTCAACCATTCACTCAGGCAGTATCTATGCACTCCTCCAATTACCCAGCCACTACCCTTGCACTCATGCCATCACCTAGGCACTACCTATGCACTCCTCCAATCAACCAGGTACTACCCATGCACTCATGCAATAACCCAGGCACTACCCTTGCACTCTTCCAATCATCCAGGGCTACACATGCACTCATTCATGCACTAAGGCAGTATGTATGCACTCCTTCAAGCAGCCAGGCACTACCTTTGCACTCATGCAATCACTCAGACACTACCCATGCACTCCTTCAATAACCCAGGCATTACCCATACACTCGTGTAATCATCCAGGCACTATCCATGCACTCCTCTAAACACACATGCACTACCCATGTACTCATAAAATCACCCAGACACTACCCATGCACTCCTCTAATCACCCAGGCACTACAGCTGCACTCATGCAATCACCCAGGCACTACCCTTGCACTCCTCCAATCTCTCAAGCAGTTCTATTGCAGTCATGCAATCACTCAAGCAGTACTGTTACTCTCATCCATTCACTCAGGCAGTACCTATGCACTCCTCCAATTACCCAGCAGCTACCCTTCCACTCATGCAATCACCTAGGCACTACCTATGCACTCCTCCAATCACCCAGGTACTACCCATGCACTCCTCCAATCATCCACGGGTACACATGCACTCATTCATGCACTAAGGCAGTATGTATGCACTCCTTCAATCAGCCAGGCACTACCTTTGCAGTCATGCAATCACTCAGACACTACCCATGCACTCCTTCAATAACCCAGGCATTACCCATACACTCGTGTAATCATCCAGGCACTATCCATGCACTCCTCTAAACACACATGCACTACCCATGCACTCATAAAATCACCCAGACACTACCCATGCACTCCTCTAATCACCCAGGCACTACAGCTGCACTCATGCAATCACCCAGGCACTACCCTTGCACTCCTCCAATCACTCAAGCAGTTCTATTGCAGTCATGCAATCACTCAAGCAGTACTGTTACTCTCATCCATTCACTCAGGCAGTACCTATGCACTCCTCCAATTACCCAGCAGTTACCCTTCCACTCATGCAATCAACTAGGCACTACCTATGCACTCCTCCAATCACCCAGGTACTACCCATGCACTCAAGCAATAACCCAGGCACTACTCTTGCACTCCTCCAATCATCCACGGGTACACATGCACTCATTCATGCACTAAGGCAGTATGTATGCACTCCTTCAATCAGCCAGGCACTACCTTTGCAGTCATGCAATCACTCAGACACTACCCATGCACTCCTTCAATAACCCAGGCAGTACCCATAAACTCATGTAATCATCCAGGCCATGAACTCACAAAATCATCCAGACACTACTCATGCACTCCTCTAATCACCCAGGCACAACCCCTGTGCTCATGCAATTGCCCAGGCACTACCTATGCACTCCTCCAATCACCCAGGCACTACCCTTGCACTCCTCCAATCACTCAAGCAGTTCTATTGCAGTCATGCAATCACTCAAGCAGTACTCTTACACTCATCCATTCACCCAGGCTGTACCTATGCACTGAACCAATTACCCAGCTACTACCCTTCCACTCATGCAATCACACAGGCACTACCCATGCACTCCTCCATTCACCCAGGTACTACTCCTGCACTCATGCAATCATGAAGGTTCTACCCATACACTCCTCCAATTACCCAGGGACTACCCATACACTCATGCAATCACCCAGGCAGTACTCATGCACTCGTTCATGTACTCAGGCACTACCCCTGCACTCCTACAATCACCCAGGGATTACCCTTGCACTCATGCAAACAGCCAGAAACTATCTATTCACTGATCCATGCACTCAGGCACTACCCCTGCACTCTTGTATTCACTCAGGCAGTACATATGCACTCTTCCAATTACCCCTGCACTCATGCAATCACCCAAGAATTACCCATGCACTCCTTCAATCACTCAGGCACTACCCATCCACTCCTCTATCACCCAGACATTACCCGAGCACTCATGCAATCACCCAGGCATTACCCATGCACTCCTTCAATCACCCAGCCACTACCCATGCACTTATAAAATCACCCAGGCACTACCCCTGCACTCATGCAATCACCCAGGCACTACCTATGCACTCATGCAATAACCCAGGCACTACCAATGCAGTCATGCAATCGCCCAGGCACTACCAGTGCACTCATGTAATCACACAGGTATTACTCATGCACTCCTCCAATCACCCAGGCACTACCTATGTACTCATGCAATAACCCATGCATTACCCTTGCCATGCACTCCCCCAATCACCCAGCCACTAACCATGCACTTATAAAATTATCCAGGCACTAACTATGCACTCCTCCAATCACTCAGGCACTACCCATGCACTCCTCCATGCACCCAGGCATTACCCATGCACTCTTCCAATCACCCAGACATCACCCCTGCACTCATACAATCACCCAGGCATTACCCATGCACTCCTTCAATCACTCAGGCAGTACCCATGCACTCCTCCTATCATCCAGCCATTACTTCTGCACTCATGCAATCACCCAGGCATTACCCATACACTCCTTCCATCACTCAGGCACTACCTATGCACTCCTCCAATCACCCAGGCACTACCCCTGCAACCATGTAATCACCCAGGCACTACCTATGCACTCATGCAATAACCCAGGCACTACCCATGCACTGGTCCAATCACCCAGGCACTACCCATGCACTCATGCAATCACCCAGGCACTACCCATGCACTCATGCAATCACCCAGGTACTACCTATGCACTCATGCAATAACCCAGGCACTACCCTTGCATTCCTCTAATCACCCAGACACTATCCATGCACTCCTCCAATCACCCAGCCAGTACCCATGCACTTATAAAATCACCCAGGCACTACCTTTGTACTCCTCCAATCACTCAGGCACTAGCCCTGAACTCATGCAATCACCCAGGCACTAGCTATGCACTCATGCAATAACCCAGGCACTACCCATGCACTCCTCCAATCACCCAGGCATTACCCATGCACTCATGCAATCACTCAGGCACTACCCATGCTCTCATACATGCACTCAGGCACTTCTGCTGCACTCATGCAATCACCCAAGCACTACTCATGCAGTCTTCCAATCATCCAGGCACTACCCGTGCACTCATGCAATCACCCAGGTACTACTCATGCACTCCTCTAATCACCCAGGCACTACCCATGCACTCATGAAATAACCCAGGCACTACCCTTGCACTCCTCCAATCATCCAGGCACTATCTATGCACCCAGAGTTTACTGGTCTTGAACAACGCTGCATTAAATGTAAAAAAGTTATTTGCTATGGAGAGCAATCTGTAGATCTATTGTTCTTGCAGCAAGAAACCACCATTGTTAATTTTTTTTTGCAATGATTTTTTAATTGCAAAATGTTAGAGAAAGTTTTCTCAGTTCATTCTCTTCATTTTGTCATTTAAAAAAAAAAACACCAAATAAATACAAAAAAAGTTAAAAAAACACAAAAACATTATTTAAAAAAAGAAGAAAAAAATGGTTCTTGTTAAAACCGCCTATTTGGTTAAAAATAGACAAATTTGAATGTGTTTTATGAATTGCGGCAAGTGTAATATATGGAGAAGACCATGGGAGTGCATGTGTGATTGCATGAGTGCATGTGTAGTGCCTGGGTGATTGGAGAAGTGCATGTGTACTGCCTGAGTGATTGCATGAGTGCAGGGAAAGTGCCTGAGTGCATGGATGAGTGCATGCATAGTGCCTAAGTGATTGCATGAGTGCATGGGTAGTGCTTGGGTGATTTCAAGAGTGCATGGGTAGTGCCTGGGTGATTGGAGGAGTGCAAGGGTAGTGCCTGGGTTATTGCATGAGTGCATGGGTAGTGCCTGGGTGATTGGAGGAGTGCATGAGTAGTACCTGGGTGATTGCATGAGTGCATAGGTAGTGCCTGGATGATTGGAAGACTGCATGGGTAGTGCTTGGGTGATTGCATGAGTGCAGCAGAAGTGCCTGAGTATATGTATGAGTGCATGGGTAGTGCCTGAGTAATTGCATGAATGCATGGGTAGTGCCTGGGTGATTGGAGGAGTGCATAGGTAGTGCCTGTGTGATTTTATAACTGCATTGGTAGTGGCTGGGTGATTGCATGAGTGCATGGATAGTGCCTGGATGATTGGAGGAGTGCAAGGATAGTGCCTGGGTTATTTCATGAGTGCATAGGTAGTGCCTGGGTGTTTAGAGGAGTGCATGAGTAGTACCTGGGTGATTGCATGAGTGCACGGGTAGTGCCTGGATGATTGGAAGACTGCATGAGTAGGGCTTGGGTAATTGCATGAGTGCAGCAGTAGTGCCTGAGTGCATGTATGAGTGCATGGGTAGTGCCTGAGTGATTGCATGAGTGCATGGGTAATGCCTGGGTGATTGGAGGAGTGCATGGGTAGTGCCTGGGTTATTGCATGAGTGCATAGCTAGTGCCTGGGTGATTGCATGAGTTCAGGGCTAGTGCCTGAGTGATTGGAGGAGTACATAGGTAGTGCCTGGGTGATTTTATAAGTGCATGGGTACTGGCTGGGTGATTGGAGGAGTGCATGGATAGTGTCTGGGTGATTGGAGAATGCAAGGGTAGTGCCTTGGTTATTGCATGAGTACATAGGTAGTACCTGGGTGATTGCCTGAGTGCAGGGGTAGTGCCTGGGTGATTGGAGGAGTGCAAGGGTAGTGCCTGGGTGATGTTATAAATGCATGGGTAGTGGCTGGGTAATTGAAGGAGTGCATGGGTAATGCCTGGGTGATTGCATGAGTGCATGGGTAGTGCTTGGATGATTGAAAGACTGCATGGGTAGTGCCTGGGTGATTGCATGAGTGTAGCAGAAGTGCCTCAGTGCATGTATGAGTGCATGGGTAGTACCTGAGTGATTGCATGAGTGCATGGGTAGTGCCTGGGTGATTGGAGGAGTGCATGGGTAGTGCCTGGGTTATTGCATGAGTGCATAGGTAGTGCCTGGGTGGTTACATGGTTGCAGGGGTAGTGCCTGGGTGATTGGAGGAGTGCATAGATAGTGCCTGAGTGATTGAAGGAGTGCATGGGTAATGCCTGGGTGATTGCATGAGTGCAAGGGTAATGGCTGGGTGATTGAAGGAGTGCATGGGTAATGCCTGGGTGATTGCATGAGTGCATGGGTAGTGCCTGGGTGATTGGAGGAGTGCATGAGTAGTGCCTGGGTGATTGCATGAGTGCATAGGTAGTGCCTGGATGATTGTAAGACTGCATGGGTAGTGCTTGGGTGATTTCATGAGTGCATAGGTAGTGCCTGGGTGATTAGAGGAGTGCATGAGTAGTACCTGGATGATTGCATGAGTGCACGGGTAGTGCCTGGATGATTGGAAGAGTGCATGAGTAGTGCTTGGGTGATTGCATGAGTGCAGCAGAAGTGCCTGAGTGCATGTATGAGTGCATGGGTAGTGCCTGAGTGATTGCATGAGTGCATGGGTAAGCCTGGGTGATTGGAGGAGTGCATGGGTAGTGCCTGGGTTATTGCATGAGTGCATAGGTAGTGCCTGGGTGATTACATGGTTGCAGGGGTAGTGCCTGGGTGATTGGAGGACTGCATGGGTAGTGCCTGGGTTATTGCATGAGTGCATAGCTAGTGCCTGGGTGATTGCATGAGTTCAGGGGTAGTGCCTGAGTGATTGGAGGAGTACATAGGTAGTGCCTGGGTGATTTTATAAGTGCATGGGTACTGGCTGGGTGATTGGAGGAGTGCATGGATAGTGTCTGTGTGATTGGAGGAATGCAAGGGTAGTGCCTTGGTTATTGCATGAGTGCATAGGTAGTACCTGGGTGATTGCCTGAGTGCAGGGGTAGTGCCTGGGTGATTGGAGGAGTGCAAGTGTAGTGCCTGGGTGATTTTATAAGTGCATGGGTAGTGGCTGGGTGATTGAGGGAGTGCATGGGTAATGCCTGGGTGATTGCATGAGTGCATGGGTAGTGCTTGGAATGATTGGAAGACTGCATGGGTAGTGCTTGGGTGATTGCATGAGTGTAGCAGAAGTGCCTGAGTGCATGTCTGAGTGCATGGGTAGTACCTGAGTGATTTGACTTGTCATCAGTGATGTCATCAGTGATGTCACTGACCATGTCTTGCTGAACACTCCCGCTGCCGAGTTGAGGACTGGTCTGGCTCCGTTCACGTCTCTTGCTCCCCCTGCAAGTTGCCATTCGTAAGTGGCTGCAGGGGTTGAGTGAGGCAGAGAGTGGCAGAGAGAGGCAGTGAATAGGCAGTGAAGAGCGGCGCTGAGTCGGGCCACGCCGGCCTCGTTTGGAGGGAGCTCGCGGTTAGCGGCTGGCTTGTCTTTGTGGCTTGTGTTTCCGGCTTGGGTCTTGTGGCCAACGGTGACTGGCATTAGAAGTATCCCCCCGTACTCTGTTTTTTTTAAGTAAGGAAAGGTTACGGTGGTTGTGAAGGGGGGGTTGTGAACTGAACTGGAAGAAAGAAGAAAAGAGGAAGGAAGCAAGGAAGCGGGCTTGCAGGTTGAGCAGGCGTAAAACTTGATTCAGTTGTTCCGAGTACTGACCTCAGGTGTTGCGGAGACAGCCCAGCTTTACCGGGTGCGGTTTGCAGCACCCCTGCTCTTGCAGCTGGTACCAGTGCTTCCCTTGCTCCTCCGCGCCCCATTCTCAAAAACGACAGCTACTGAAAACTATTGAGTTTCTTTGCCCCAGTGGATCGAGTAGTTTTAATATACAGGCCCTAACGGATTTATTACTTTCTTCGGCCTGTTGCCTGCTGCCAGGTGCAGGATTATTGCTGCTGCGGTCCTATATCCTGGCCCGGGTCCGGGACTCAAGTGGACGACTACCTTGCATGTAGGGTGTAAAGTGAGATAGACTGAAGCCCTTGCACCCTACACATCACAATCTGGCAATCTGGTCTGGTCACTCACTGAGTAAACTTGAAAGTCAGAAGGATCAAAACGACTTAACTAGCCACGTTATAATAATAATATAATAATTTAATAGTTGAAAAACAGTGGAGCCCAGAAGAGGCAGTAGTGGCTGTAGTGGCAATATGCGCTCAAGTAAAGAAAGAGCCTCTGGTTCTCCCACAAGAAGAACAAGGAAAGTGCAGGCGTCATAAGCACCGAAAAAAATAAAAGCAAATGCTGCAGGAGGGAATCAATCTTTAATTTCACCTATTACACAATTGTTCGAAAAGTCCATGAAAATTCCACACAAATTTGATTTTATGAAGGATCCATTTGAGGCTATCATGACAATGCAAACAGTTACAGAAGCAGCCAACCTTCAAACGCCGATCAAACCAAATAACAATATACAAGTTGCCGGTCAAGTTCTAGATACACAAAGGCTGAACTAGTGTATGCATCCTTTAGAAACAGAAAATTCAAAAATAACAGAGGGACATGTCACAGATCTCGAAATGCTTAGCATAGTACATACAATGCAAGGGGAACAGAGCAATATGGATGCACCTGAAAAATGCCAGGAAATGTTGACTGCCAGGGTCCAGCCACCCTTGGAGGTAAAAGTAGTAATTAAGAAGATCAGCAGTGAAATTGGGACTGAGTCTAACTTAGTACTGCCTTTGGCTAAACAGGTGACTCAAGAATCAATAATAGCTGTAACACTACCCAGCGCAACTAGTAGTAATGCCATTAGGGGTATAGTTGGGGGTATTGTTCCAGAAAAAAGATCAGATATGGAAAATAGTATACTCTATTATCATAATACGGACGAACCGGATTGCTATAGAGGAAATAAAGGAGAATTAGGATAAAAAAATGATGATATACAGCTCTGTAGTACTCCAAGCGACAGGACTACCTTTAACAACAAAAAATCCTACTGTAATACAAAAAAAGTTGAGGAAAACCAAGCAAACCCCCAAGGTGATATAGATAATTTAACCCAATATGATTATGATTGCCAACAAAACCAGAATTGCCAACAAAACCAGAATTCTACAACTACAAGCAATCAGGATCTAGGGTCAATTTGGGACATTTTTTACCGTACATCCACAGTGACATTAGAAGCTCTGACATTTCAATCAAATAAAATGGAGATTCAAATTGATTTACTCAATGTAATGGCAAATGCGGTAGCTGGCATAGATCAGAAATTGGCCGAGCTGAATAGCCTGATAAAAGAGCACAAACACAGGCTTCTGCGACATACATTTATTGTACATGTGCCCCAAATAATAAGTAAATTAATTACAATACCAGATGTAATGACCACAATACTTGAAGATGTTTAAAATTAAGGGGGATATTCTCAAGAACGTGCGATAAACATCGCCAAAATAGGTTAACGCAAGTTTTCATATCGCCGTCTATTGCGAGAAAATAACTCTGTGTTAACGTCGTATTTTCAACACGGCGGTAACATGCGATAGTCTCCCGACAACGCGTCAAATGTTCGCGATAACATTACCGGGATGGCAATGAAAATCCAAACCCGAACGCGAAAAAAGTTGTGATAGGCCCAACCGTGATAAGACAATCAGCGAAAAGCAGCGCCAGGCCTGCAAATCACACCCGTCAGGCGGGAAAAATCACTACAAAAGCAGAAAAAAAAAAACACAAACAAAAACCAAACTACAGCAAAGCACAATGGAGGCAGCCGGAGCAGGTACAGAGGACGGCCAGAACCCCACAAGCCCCCCGGAGGATCAGCCTGGGACCTCAGGGACAGGGAAAAGCAAGGACAAGAAGAAGAGGAAGACGCGGTTCAGTCAGCAGGAAAACAGGATCCTGATCACGGAGGTGATAGAACACCATCAACAACTGTTCGTCACCTCCACTGTGTCATTGGCAACAAAAAATGCAACATGGCAGTCCATCCTGGACAAGGTGAATGCAGTCGGAGTGCTGAGGAGGACAATGGAAGAGCTCAAGAGGCGCTGGAATGATGTGAAGCGCAAGACCAAGCAGAAACTCGCCAACAACCAGAAGGCAGCAATACAGACTGGAGGTTGGAGTCCAGCGCCACAGGAGGAGCTGGATGAGATGGAGGAAATGGTGTCCACAGTCATCAGTGGGGAGATGGTGGCAGGAGTTGGTGGACCAGACACTGCTCAACATGACCTGACACAACAGCAACAGGGTGGGGGGATGGGGGAGATGGGCACAATGGCACACATGCACAATTAAGTACAGCACAGTGCACACCCACAATGACTCTGGATCATGTCCCTGATCCCCTTGGCACACTGCAGCACACCTAGAAACAGTAAGTAGACCCCCGTCGACTATGTGCCCATAGGGGGCCCTTCCCACACATCACCAACCCATGCACATGTGCCAAACCCAGCAAAGCGGCGTGTCTGTGAGCCACACTGACAATGCAAGTGACACTGCATGACGATTAGTATGGCTGCAGTCTGATCATCATGACATGGTGCACGCCACCACACTGAGGTGGCTGAGTGTGGACCACATGCGTAAAGGAGCAGGTCACACTCTGATACATCCACCTGCACAAACAACCCCTGACGTCAACAACAAATCTGCGGACAAACCATGCCCCAGAGTCCCAACTCCCACAAGACCCAAATTCACCCAAGTCTGCAACATCTCAGTACTGTATGGGCACAGAAGTCAAAGGCACACCGCCTGAAAGGGACAAGGGGCAGCAAAATCAGAGCTGCAGGGGCGACTCTCCCAAAATGCAGCACACACACATGACATTCAGAGCACATCAGCATCGACAACAATGTGGTACAAACTGCAACACGTTTGCAACAGGACAGAGGACACAACAGGTGCCGCCTGTGTGTAGAAACTGGCCAAGCACTGGCCCCACGAACAACACATGGCCTTCCAACGCCGTGTGTTAGAGGTCCAGGAGAAGATGGCTGATCAGGTGCGGGTGGGGTTCGACCTCATGGCAGCCAAACTTGATGCCATACATGGGTGTCTGATTCCCATCAGGGACCACTTACAGTCTCTAACGGACACCCACTGTCCGCTCCATGCTCTCCAACGATCCATGGCTGACATCGCTGGAGTCTTGATACTGAGACAAGAACAACTATCCAGTCAGAGTGGCTCCAACGATGTGAGCCGGGAGTTGGGACAGATGCGGCGGCTCATGGAGAACATGGATCGGATGATGGCGGAAAGAATGGCTGCCACGGCTGCACACCAGCGAGTTGTGGCTGGGACCTTCCATGCCCTGCAGCACATCGTCATGGCATTGCTGCCTCAAGGCCTTGCGCAGATGAATGCTGCTGCTGCATCAACATCTCCGCCCCCTGATGTGTCAGTGCCTCACAGTGCAGCAGGCAATCCACCTCCGGCCCCCGATGTGTCAGTGGCACACAGTGCGGCAGGCATTCCACCACCACCCACGTGTGAGGCACATGTGACATCAGAGGACAAAGATGCGGGTGAATCAACCATACTGGTAAGGAGGAGGCAGTAGCATTCATCTCCGCCATATGGCCTGTTTCTGCTTGGTTCTGCCCTTTGCATCATCACCTTCCACTGTCCCCCGATACACTCTACGACACTCACCTTGGACCTTGACATGGACTGCCATTTTCTGTTTGGTTACCAATGACACAGCGATCAGACTGCGGACTGAACTCTTCCTCTTCCGATGTACTTGTCATTCCCTGAAGGACTCTGGCTGTCCCTCCACGGGCCAATAATGTGAAGTGGGGTTTGCATGGCCCTGTACTGCTCCAGCTGCAACACTCCACTGGATCTGAATTAAACATTCAGAATCGCACAGATGTTTCATGTAGGCCTGGGGGGTAAATTCCGTTCCGCTCGCGGAATTTGCGGAATTTGGGTAATTTCGCGTTCTGCGGAGAACGCGCAATTGCCAAAAATTCCGCGATCTGCTGCTTCGCGTAGATTTTTGCTTGTTCGCGCTTTCAAAATGCGTTTTCGTGAGATATTTCTCCCTGAGCACGCAAACAGCGTTCACGAACAGGAAAAAAGCATCGCGAACGGGCGGAACAAGCAATTCCGCGTGTTCGGGGAACTTTTGCGTGCTTGCAGAGATTTTTTACCGTTTCGCGGAGCTTTGCGTAGCGCGACTACGCAAATTCCGCCCACCCCTAGTTTCATGTCTTTGATCATTCAAGTATGAGAGTATGGATGAATGTAGGGTCAGTGATTCCCCCTTACGTCCATGTTGCTCATGCCGTGGGACTTGAGTCACAGGGTGCAACATTGCCGATTGCGGTCCGGGTGGCTTAGACACTACAACAGAGACACAAGCATCAGTTACTTCCTTGTCCAGCCCAGAACTGAAGCACGCCCAGAGCCCTGGGCTCATTGTTCCCACCCCTACGCTGGCCTGCCATACACCACGCCAGTCCACTCTGCTTACGCTCAGAGGGGGGGCAACAAAGCTACATGTCCCAGGTCTTCCCTGTAGTGATCTGCTGATCACTGGTCTAGTTGTCAGCATGCCACAGCCACACCCTGAGGGCTGGTTAACACCCACACCACACCCATCCAGCACAGGCGTCACAGGACATGTGACCCTGCCAATAAAGGGGCCTAGCACATCACATTCCCCACTGCTGGAGATGACATGATGGCATCCGCACCACGAGACCCAATCATAAAGGGTCCATGACTTGTGGCGCACTGGGTTAGTGGCACCCGATGCACTGTGGCCGGCACGGGCCTATCGCCACCTGACAATGACTTGCGGTGCACTGAGTTGGTGGCACCCGATGCACAGCGGCCGGCACGGGCCTACCGCCACGTGACGATGACTTGCGGTGCACAGGGTTAGTGGCACCCGCTGCACTGCGGCTGGCAGGAGCCTACCGCCACGTGACAATGACTTGCGTTGCACAGGGTTAGTGGCACCTGAAGAGCTGAGCGGGTGTGCAGCCTGCGATGATGCGTTGGCCTCGATGCGGCGTCCAGCGAATCAAGACTCAAATTGAACAGTGTGCCCTGCTGGACCACAGTGTACGCGCAGGCAGCAGTCAGCCCACACATGACTCCACAGTGCGGTGCCACAGGGTGCGCTGGGGGCTTGTGGTGCGGAAACCAGCAACCGGCTGTGGAGGTTGCACCGGCACATGGAGGGCCCTCTTGGAGACACGCCAGTGGCGGCAGGTGAGCATTGACGCCTGGGTGCGCAGGGGTGGCCAGTCATCGCTGGGCAGCAGACCGGTCAGGGGACCAGGGTGGGGTGCAGCAGGCGCACAGGATCGCGCAGGCACCACCGGTCACGGCGGCGGACTTGTGGCTGGGTGGGGGGTGCCGCCCTTGCTGACACGACCCTGCATGCGATGATTGTGATGTGCGCTGGTTGGTTTGGGACGTAGCCACCTCGTCTCCAGTGTGAATGTGCCAGTTGAAGGTGGTCGGCCACGTGTGTGTAGGCCTATGGACAGGTTGTGGCGGAGACTGAGACACACGCAGTAGTCACTTTGGTGGTGGATTTGTGACGTGTGCATTCCCACAGTTGTGAGTTGGGGGATTGTGGAGTTGAGGTGTGTGGTGTGTTCAGTTGGTACTTGCCGATGGGAAGTGCATTTCCATTGGGGCCATCCTCAAAGCGCTGGTTGGTGGCAGACTTGCAGACATGTGGGAATCATGCACACTGCCTGGGGAGTTTGCGACGACATTAGTGGACAGGCCACGGTGGCCCACTTTTGTATGCACAGTGATGGCATGCGTGTGGTTGCTGTTGCAGTGATTGTGTGCAGTGTCGGCAGGGGGCACAAGTCATACACGTGTGCTGTGAATTTCCCCCAACACGTGCGTGACACCAGCTATGGCGTAGTTCCCTTGCGTGGTCTCAAGATGTTCCTGCGCAGTGTGGGGGGAGTGAGGGGCAGGGGTATCGAGCTGACACACACCGTGATGCTTTCAGGTATGATGAGTCCTGCATGATGTGACCGTAACAGCAGTTCATGTGGTCGTTACCTTCCTCTTCATTCCTACGATGGTTACGGCCACACAAACTTCGGTTACGGTCTTCTCATGCATGGTTGTCATGCCTGTGAGCATTCCGGTTTGTCCAAGTGCAGTACACTGTACTAGATTAGGCATGTGACTATACGGAAGTTTGACCATTGTCATCATTTCTCCCACAGGTTTCTGAAGACACGTTGCCCTGTTGAAGTTACCCGTTGGGAATGAAACGCGTTGGCTGAGCTTTTCGTTTTGTTTGTTTGTGTATTTGTAATAAAGTTCTGTTTTTACACTACTGTTGACTACTGGACTTCATGACCTGGCGCACCCACATTTCGGTTACTACGATCTTGGGTCTGGGGCACGGAGGCGTCTAGCATGGCTGGCGTTGGGGTTGGTTGCGCAGGTGCACTACGAATTGGAACTATCGTGTGGTGCGGATACAGGGGACCGCCGTTGCTTTTGTGGACTTGCATCCATGACATATGTGAGGGAGTTTGATGGGGCTAGCTGTGAGACTCCTCCGACTCCGGCAGTTGTTGGTTGGAAGGTACCAGGGGCCAACAGGTGCAGCACAGCCAGCAGCTTTGTCTGCGGGGGGGATGTAGGTTGTCCGCTGTGTTGGTACCGTCAGCCTGTGGGCAATGTGGGTCAGGATGCGGTGGATGGTTGTCCTTTTGAGCCTGTGTTGGCCAATGGCTTCCTCTGGCATTGAGTCTCTGGGGCTGGTGCGTTTTAGGGTCGTCTGCTGTTCTGCACTGCCTAGGTGGAAATCCGGGGGGAGTGGTCCAGGGGGGGCCTGGGAGTGGTGGCGGTGGGTGTTGTGGCCCTCTTGGTTCTCCGAGCTGCATGATCATTGGCTCCATGGCATCTGTTGGTCTTCAGATGTGGCTCTCGGCTGGGCTCCCTTTCATACTGCAGGTAGTCGTGCTGCTTAACACCAGCAAAAGGCAGGTGTTAAATCCCTGCTGCTAACGCGCCTTATCGCCTGTTCTTGGTTCGCATCGCAGATCTGGCTGGTCGTTGAGAATATCGTGAAGTGGTGTTTTCGTGTGTTTTTGCATGGGAATGCCTACTCTGCATATCATTAGCGTTAGTTGTCGCACTCATCCATGGCGATGTTTTTTGCGGCAGCTATCGCTGGTAAACTGGCGATGTCGGCAGTTTGCACCAGCTTGAGAATAGGGCGATAAATCTATCGCCACTTTTGCGGCGCTATAGTGCTGATAAATTGGCGATAAGTCCTTGAGAATATGCCCCTAAGTCTGCAAAATGGAAGACACAAGGATCAAGGGGAAAATAGAAAAATTAACGACACCCGCACAAATAATGAGGCAAAACAACAATGCGATGCTGACCAACGAACTGCTATAAGGGAAACGGCTAACACGGATAGTTTAACAACGTTAGTAGGCCATCACCAACAACAAGAAAGAAGGATGTCTAATGAGGCAAAAAAATTGGTTGACTTATGTATAGAAGAAACCACCAAAGAGCAGGAGGCTAATGAAATTGAATCTCCAACATTTACTTTGACAAAGAAACTCAAGAAAAAATCGTGCAAAGCAATAAATAAGGCTAAATGTAGTTCAGTAACGGCTACCTCGGATAACAGAATAACGACAGTAGACCAGAACCAACAACAAGATGGAAGAATAACAAACGATGTAAAAAATTCAGTAAGTCTTATTATAGAAGAAACCACCAGTGATGGCGAGGTCAAGGAAGCGGTATATCCAATATTCTGTTTGTCAAAGAAACATAAGAAAAAACTGCGTAAAGCACGGAGTAAGGCCAAACGTAGTTTAGCAATTTCAGTACAAGGGCAAGTAAGACAGCCTAATGTATTGGGGGAGGATGACATAAAACAAAATGAAGATATTAGGGAAAAACAAGATAAAGAACTACATGGGGCTCAGACCTCTATTACCAATGGAAATAGTATAAAGTATGTTGCCTTATTCAACAAAGGTAATAGGGAAAACAATCCTAAGGAACAAAGAAATGACATACAAAGGCAAAATGGTATACACAGTTCCACAATCACTAGTGGAGGAAATTCTAATGAGTTAGAGACAGATGGGATAGATAGGGGGTCGTCTGGAATTCATGGAGTAACGGAGAAGACTTCAACGGATAAAAAAGCTGTACTACTGGAAAAATCTGAAAAATTAAAAATCAATCCTACTACTGTAAAAGTTAAGGAGGTGTGGAATGAGAAAGTAGAAAGACATTCCCTACAAACAATACAAAGAACATTACAAGTACAGGTGGAAAAAAAGGAAAATCTAAAGATCCCTACCACAAATGTAAAGGTCATGGATGGATGGAATTATGAGGAAGAAAGACATATTTCACCAGCAATCCAAAGAACAATACAGGCTCAACAAAATTTAAAGCAAAATGTATGGGAAAAGATGGAAATAGTAAAGACCCTGCCTATAATTGGAAAAGCTAAGAAACCAAGGAATGAGGGTACGGAAGGTCAATTAACCTCCACAATTCAAAGACCAATCCAGCCATACCAAAACGCAAATCAAAGTTTACAACAAAGTCCCCAATATCTCCAAAGGCAAACAAATAAGACCCAAGAAGACATAATGGAACATATTAAGGAGTTTCAGCAGCCTGTAAATTATGATCTTGTACCCGCTATATGCTTGGGAAGCAAAAAAACGGCAATATCTGATAAACCACAACTGATATTTACACCTGAATATTGCTCTAGAGGCAGCCATGATATATTAAATAGAGGAAATATCCTCCACCTCTTTAAATCTATTCAATCATTAGAAAAAGTTTCGAGTGAAAACATTGAATCTATTGAATTTCTTTCAAATCCAGACAGCAGCCAAGAAATGACACTGATAACTTTGGATTCTATTCTTGTAACTGAACTAATAATAAATGCAAAGGAAATCTTTCTTAGTTGGGGAATAAAAATTAGTCGGCCACAGCCAACAGTGTACCCAAAACCTTTTGCTATATCTGTATCCTCGAATCACCACCAACAAAATAAAACAAGTCATCGTGTTTTTTCAGTATTAAAAAATCCTATAGGAAAAACAGATATATCACTTGATTTGACAATTAATCCAATTCAATCAATCAATCAATCACAGAATTTGTAGAGCGCACTACTTACCCGCGAGGGTCTCAAGGTGCTGGGGAGAAAAAGGGGGGGTTGCTACTACTGGTCGAACAGCCAGGTCTTGAGTAGCCTCCTGAAGGTCAGCAGGTCTTGGGTCTGTCGTAGGCTTAGTGGAAGGGTGTTCCAGGTCTTGGCGGAGAGGTGTGAGAAGGATCTGCCGCCGGTGGTTGTTCTTCGAATGCGAGGGACGGTGGCGAGGGAGAGGTCGGCGGAGCGGAGCTGGCGGTTGGGGACGTAGAAGAAGAGTCGTCTGTTGAGGTAGGCTGGGCCAGTCTTGTGGAGTGCCTTGTGTGCGTGGATGAGGAGTTTGAAGGAGATTCTCCTGTCGACGGGGAGCCAGTGCAGGTTCCTCAGGTGGGGGTGATGTGGCTGTGGCGTGGTACGTCGAGGATCAGGCGTGCAGAGGCGTTTTGTATGCGTTGCAGTCGCTTGATGAGCTTGGCCGGGGCTCCCGCGTAGAGGGCGTTCCCATAGTCAAGTTCCTGTTCTTCTTGTAAAATAGAAAAGCCAACTAGATTAAATGAAAAACTGATAAGTTTGGCTCTTCATGGCACAAATACGCAATGACAGAATAAAACAAGAAAGTCAACAGGCAAAATAAACAAAGATAGTGAAACATTAAAATTATGTTCATGGAATATTAATGGACTACCTAAAAAAAATAAAAAATGCTCACCTAAACTCAATGACTAACTACTATCAGGCTATTCTCTTACAGGAAACTTGGTCCATTAACCCCGTAATGCTCGAGGGATATAAAGGATATTTTGAGCCAGCAATTAAACAAAAACAAATGCGGACGCCCAAGTGGGGGCTTAGCTACATTTTTCGCCATAGAATTGAGAGTGGACCATGAACAAGGTATTATGAATAATCCAAACTTACTAATAGTAAAGTTACGGTATAAGGAAAATAGTCAATTAAAAATCTTGTTAATGATAAATGCAAACATACATCCTACAGCAAGCGCGAGAACTAATATGTGCACTACCCTCATTACCTTACTAACAAAGCAAATGATGGAGGAACCATTCACAGAATATATTATCTCAGGGGATTTTAACCTAAACTTGCTTGTGCCCTTTTTGAGAGATGACATAATCCAACAACAGGACTATCTTTGGGCAATCCCACATCAAACACTACCCATCGTAGTTAATTCCATCCAAAGTCAACTAGGTATGAGCTTCGTTAAAGATATAGAAGCAATGGGATTAAGAATTTGAACTGGGAGGCTACCCCAAGACTCACCACCAGCATGGACATTTCAATCACAAAATCACAAATCAAGAATCGATTACACGATAGTATCTTTGAATATCTTTAGCAATGTGACTTCTTTCTCCTTTGGAAAAGTGTCTGAGAGTGACCATAGTCAGCAAATACTTTTTACAAATGTATATGTCAATAAACATACTGCATATGAAACCTTACTTGGTCAGACAGGTACAGTAAATTATAGGAAACTAATCTGGAAAGAACAGACTAAAGAAGATACTAACAAATTGGCCCATAACTTGGTAAGAGCGTTTTTTGAAGTTAAAACTTTATCTGCGATTGAACAATGGGTGGATTTCATACAAAAACTTGTCAAAACCTATGAGTTAAAACCTTACTATAAGAAAAAACAAAAGATGCAACTGGGAAGAAGGAAGAAAATTTCATTATCATTAACAACGAGTATTATGAAAAGAACACGTAACCATCTTAGGAGACAGATAAAAAGCACCCTAAAGATTTGGATTTGTGCTCTAACTTAAAAAGTGTTAACCGCAACTTACAGAAATTATTGTAGGATGAAAGGAATAAAAAAAAACATGATCTTTGGACCAAAGTGCTCTTTTGCAGCAATGAATCGAACTCTAGGGAATTCTGGAAATTGATAAACGGTTTAGCACGACCAAATAAAACAGTTGTAACATCTCCTTTAAGTGAGAAAGATTGGATCCGATTCCTGTCAACACATCTAAATTCTGGTGGGGAAACAAACCAGCTGAATGTTAGTGTCAATATGATTGATACATCAAGGAATGACTTGAATCAAGAAATTAACATAACAAACAAGCAATTATGTAAATTAATTCGGAAACAAAAAAATGGCGCGCCCAGCCCAAACGGTGTACCGTTTGCACTTTTTAAGGAAGATCCCAGCATATGGTCAGAATACTTGACGAAAGTATTTAAGGAAATTATTAGGTCATCGACGATACCAGAAACCTGGAAGGGCTCATTGATAGCTCCAATTTATAAAAAAGGAGATTGGTCCCAGTCGCAAAATTGCCGACTTATTACGCTTCAGGATACAGATGCCAAACTATTTGCAGGCGTATTACTATCAAATTTAACAGAATGGGTAAAGGAAAAACAGATAATCCCCCCTAATCAAACAGGATTTATACAAGGCTTAGGCACTACAACAAACATTCTTGTGCTATCTGTGTTAATGGATAAATATATTATAAAGAAACAACCACTCTATTTGTGCTTTGTGGATTTTAAATCTGCTTTTGACTGTGTTCACAGAAATCTCTTGTGGCAAAAACTGATAGAACAAGGTATACCTCTCTCCCTTTTAACATCAATTCCACTTCTCTACTCCGACACTTGGGTCAGTCCGGATGGGAGATGGATTGTCCGTAACGAAAGAAATTCCAACCGCGTCAGGCTTGAAGCAAGGGTGTGTACTGTCCCCATTACTTTTTAATTTGTTTTAAGCAGATCTAACGCAAGCATTGGACGAGGTGAACGCCTGTCCACCCAAATTAGCTAATACTCTGATATCAAACCTGCTATATGCGGATGATGTTATCTTACTTAGCCAAACAAAGGTCGGCCTGCAACGCCTGATAAACAGGATATCAAGATACTCTAAAGAAAACGGAATGGTTATCAACGAAACAAAGACAAAAATCATGGAGGTTAACAAAAATTCAAAGGCAAAACATAAGTATAAATGGATTCTGGATAATTCACAACTTGAACAAGTGAGAACATATAGATACTTGGGAGTATTATTTGAGGACCAAGGAACATTTCAGCCACATAAGATCGATATGCAACGGAAAGCAAATATATTGTTATCGGCTTTTAGAACCTTACAGAAATCCATAGGAGGGCTGAGTTATCGACCATTTCTAAAAGTAATAACAGCAAAACTTTTGCCAACCTTAAAATATGGAAGCGAAGCATTGTGTGGAAAAGATTCAGTTACAATTAATAATGTTGTAACAAAAATCTTTAAAGCCCTCTTTTTATTGCCACATAATGTATCGCCTGCACAGATACGAATGAAGTTTGGGTTAACTAATCAACTACTAGCGCAAAAAGGCCAATTTATAAAAGTGTGGAAAGGATAAAAACGGATACTGTAAATTAAATGTCTAAACTACTGTGGCAGGAAATAAATACAAACTGGAAAGCCCAGGCGTGGAATTATCTACACGCTTCACTAGATGAATACTCAGCGAACTCGATCTGGGAAATGACAATAACCATAAATTCATTTAAAAAAGCCATCAATAATACAACAAAACATTTATCACTTCTTCTGGACAAAGGGACCTTTTAAAAAAAAAACATGCATGGCCTCTAATGAATGGTTATACCAAGGTGAAATTTCAACCGTATCTTGAAATCCCTTGGTCCGTGAAGCATAAACAAATATTTATAAAAGCCCGTTTTGGAGTATTTCCAGGTTCATGTCACCTAATGCCATGGCTGAGAATAGAGGAACCGACGGCCTGCAGCTTATGTAAACTCGGAGAAGAGAACATTATGCACCTCCTTTGTGTATGTCCGAAACTGAAATTTGAAAGAAAATCTATCCTTAGGAGACATTTTAATGTTCAAGGAATAAGGAGTTGCAGACAAGCCTTGATAAGATGTCTTCATACTGATGATATAATATTATCCTCAGCTTTTGTAAAGTTTTTAATACAATTGAGAGCTAAGTTAGACTACCAGAAACAAATAGGATGTAATGTTTGATGAATATAATATGTAAATAGTATCATGAACTTTAAGTCCTACATATTTTTTTAATATGAAAGAGTATTGCGTTGATCATGTTTTAATTATCTTTGTCTTACTTTTATATAACCGGATTTTATAATAGGTATTATTGTATATATATTGTAAGATTTTAATTAATCAAACAATAAAGTACAAATGAAAAAAAAAAAGCATAACGTCCCTGAAACCTATGTTTTTTTCAGTGAATTTCAAAGGTTTTTTAACTGCTAATTCCTAACTATAACGTCCCTAAAACCTATGTTTTTTTCAGTGAATTTCAAAGGTTTTTAAATGCTAATTTCTAACTATAACATCCCTGAAACCTATGGTTTTTTCAGTGAATTTCAAAGGTTTTTTAAATGGAAATTTCTAACTATAACGTCCCTGAAACCTATGGTTTTTCCAGCGAATTTCTATGGTTTTTTAAATGCTAATTTCTAACTATAACGTCCCTGAAACCTATGATTTTTTCAGTGAATATATATAAATATATATATATATATATCATAGGAGACTCTCCATATCATATAAAAACACAATCCTAGGGCCTGAGTCACAAAGGTAAACATACACTTTTGTGTATGTTTAGTCTTTTTTTGGCATTCACAAACAACAAGTTAACGGTACGTTTATGACTGTGGAGACATTGCAGTTGGGCAGAGAACTCTGAACATAAAAAGATAGAACCGGCCTATCTTTTTAAGTGTGGATTTCTCCACCCCGACTGCAGAGTCTCCACTGTCATAAACTTACAATTATTTCATTGTTTGTGAATACAAAAAAAACTGTAAACTTACACCAATGTGTAAAGTTAACTTTTATTAATCAAGCCATTTGTGTCTTAATACATTTCTAGCTGTAACATCACAATATTCTGCAAAATAGAACATAAATGTTACAGTAACTTATTAAGTATTAGTTGAAAAATCAGCACACCAATATTTTGGGGTGAGTCCAACATAGAAAACTACAAAGGGTAGTAAAAGAGAAGCCAAAGGATTGGAGTAAAAGTGTCTTATGATGTACAGAAAGTAGGAAGTCGGCATACATGATTTTACAATAAGGAGAGAAGGAGACTTTCAATCTAGGAATTTTCCTGTGAAATGTTGAATCTCCAAGAATGCAACTGGAATGTTCCTTGAGACACTTTTGGAACTTTCTACAGAAATTTCAAAGAGAAATGATTTACCATTGCATGAAATTTCAACTGAATGCAAGATTTACAGGAATTCTGCTGATGCTTCTACAGTAATTATGAATGTAGCTTTACAGATAATTTGATCTCTAGGGAAAGATACTTTTCTTTTTCAGGAAGCAGCAAGTAACAAATACTGTGGAAAAAGGGTCAGAAGAAATTTATGGGAGAGGACTTTTGTCACTGGCCCTTTTGTGAACTTTCTTTTCTTCACAATTGATTAGTGCATGGGGAATACAGATGCCAGGGTTATGATCTTGTGTTATCTCCATGACAGGGTTGAGGTGAAGTTTTATTTGTAATTTTAAGGATTTTATGTTTCCTTTTCACTTCCTCTGTTCATTGAAGAGTCTCTAATAATTTGCTATATCTGTTTACAATGATTTAACACGTCCTGTTTGGTAATGTGGATGCTCCCAATCTTTTTTCAGGCCTCATTATCTTCTCATTCACAGTCCAATCTTATTTGACGGTGGCTGGATCAGACATCGCGTTTGGAGCATCTAACCATCTCCATAACAGCTTTTGATTTTAGATTCCAATGGGAAGATATTTCTCTATAATTACTTTTAATGTATCTATCAAACTTTTCACTGAGAAATGATAAAAAGGTGGGGATGTCCCTGCCGCACAAGTAGTCGAGACTTACTACCTCATAGGTCCCAAATAAGTTTGAACCGAGTAATTACTCATGATTGAGATACTCTTTTTTTTCTGTTTGAACTTTTTAAGTGCCCATCTGCATTATCATTGGAAGTTCAGTCTTATGTTTAACAGTGCCCTTTTCCATGGATGGCACATTTGAGCAATGTGTGGTTGATATGAAGAATGAAGGAGGCTCCAATCAAGTAGGAAGGAAACATTTTCATAACCACATGATGACTAAGAATGTCATCCTGATTGCCACCCAGTTGTGTTTCCAGGAGAGCAGCCACTGACTTATGGAAGTCACTGGGTATTCTTGACAATCATCATTGAGCTGGGCAGAATTGCACCAATGACATGACCTGAGGCATCAGTCTGGATACTTCGAACAGAACAGAAAACCTTAGGTAAGTAAAACGACTTAACAAATTCTCTTATTATTTCTTTCTTCTTTTTTCTTTCTATTCTCTTTTTCCCTTTCCTTGTATCATTGTGGGTGTCATTATTCCTGAATTGTCTGTCCGAAAAGAAATGCTTCTACATGGTGCCCCCATCCCTTAATAAACCCTTCTCTTCACCTCTTCTCAGTGTTTAGTATATTGCAAACAAGCTGTACCATGGTTGGACATCTAACTCAGGAGTGTATGATACTTCAAGTTCCTTAATTCCATCCTTATATTATTTCCTGATCTTCACATCCTTCAGCATCATTTGGCCCACTGTCCCATTCTTCCACCTAAAAGTGTCCACCTTTTCAGTTCCTTTGACCCACCTGAGAGGCCACAATCCTCCTGAATCTTACTGGGGGCATGGCATGATGTCGGAAAGGTGTTTCTCTCTCTCTCTCTCTCTCTCTCTCTCTCTCTCTCTCTCTCTCAATGACCCTCTGCATCTCTGTCTTACCCCTCCAGCTTCACTCTCTCATCCTCACTAGCACACTCTCAGGTTGCCGTAGTGGCATCTGCACTGGGCCTGCTTTCCTCTGCCTCTTCTCTGGTGTCGCTGGCACCAGAGAAGAGGCACTACACAAAGTCTCCTTTGCCTCCGCTCCTTCTGCACATGCTGATTTTGAGTGACAGCTTCTTTATGAGCTCCCTGGAGGAAATTGGGTTGTTGGTTGACTGGTGGGAGAGCCCTGGTCAAGAAGCAGCCACAATTCTTCTCAGGGTGACGTCACAAGCAAACCTTCAAATAGCCTCTGCTCAACCCTCGGGTAGGTTGGCACAGAGAAGTTGAGCTTAACTCAGAGGCACTGTGTAAAGTATATGTGAAACAGTAACACAGGGAAAACACACCACCAAAGGATCCCACACCAGTTTTGAAAAATAGAGAACTTTTTAATAAATAAAGCAAGACCAAAATGACAAAAATCGAATCAGTAGAACTGCAGATATTCAGTTTTTACGATTTTAGTAGAAATAGCGCAAAAAGCAAACTGCAACTGTGGATATCAGGTCGCACTGGACCAGGACAAAGTCACAGGGTCAGGCCAGCCGTGATGGAGCACAGGTCGACTACAGCGAGCCAGTTACGCCTGCTGAACAGAATACCTGAAATCCAGTTTTGCTGAGCCTTGCAAGGATCCGAGCTGAAGATGTGTCACACAGCCGAAGTGATGCGTCTTTTGTAAGGTGCAGCGAGGCTGTGGTGCAAGATCCTGCATCATCGTCAAAGATCCCGTCGATGAGGACTAGCGATACGAAGTCCAGTGTCACAAATGTGTCGTTCAGATGGGGCGAAGCATCGGTTACGAGGAGCTGCAAGGCTGCAATACGTTGTCTGTTGTTGTCGTCAAGGCTGCCATCAACAAGAGATGTGAGGCCCTGCGGGAAGGATGCATTGTGTAGCGGCAGTTCCAGTGCCATGACGGGGTGTGATACAGGACTTTGTGGTGGTTCTGCTCCATGCAGCAACTCCAATATGGCGGTTCTGCTCGGGTTTGCGCTGCAGAGTAGATGGATCAGTTCCAGTGGATCCACAGAGGCTGGCAAGCAACTTAGGCCCACTTCCAAGGGTCCAAGTCTGGGGTGGCACCACTTGGCAGGTTTATACTCATATATAGCAGAGTCCAGGTGCAAGTATAAGGTTGTTGGAAACCTGTTGTGTCCCTGAGGCTTCAGATCAGAGGCCAGTCAGCTAGTCCTTGGAGTCACTTTGGGGTTCTGGGTTCAAGAGATGCAGGTCCATTCCTTCTCATCCAGGCAGGAGGGCATCAGGCTACAGGTCAGCACAGCAAAGCAGGAGTCCAGAAGAGTGGCAGTTCTCTCAGCAGCACAGCAGTCTTTTTTCCTGGCAGAGTATCCAGAGGTCCAGAAACGTACTGAAGAGTTGGTGTCTAAGGTATAGTATTTATGCCCTATTGTCCCTTTGAAGTGTGGAAAAGCTTCTAGAGGTTTTCCTTTGAAGTTCCCGGGCATCCTGCTTTCCCTGCCCTGCCTTCAGTTTACCTATAGGGGGTATGAGGCCCTTTGTGTGGGGACAGGACACATTCTATTCCAGTGTAAGTAGGATAGGGCCAGCTCCATCCCCCATCCTGCCAGTGATGGCCCATCCAGACACACCTGAGCTCTCTATTGTGTGTAACTGTGTAGGAGGAATACAGAAAGCCCAGCAGTCAGCTACACCCAGTTGTGTAACAAGAGACAGGCAATAGGCACTAAATTGCTTAGGCATGAAAATGCCAACATTCTAAATGTAAATGGAAAAGGATGCCTACAAGGGATTTTTTTAACAAATATGTCATATATAGAATGTCATCGCATGACACCATACATTAATTCAAAATATACCTTTTAAACAATTTGTGAACATAAATCAATTACGTAAGCTGGGTGTATCATTGGTAATTCCGTTTATATCAATATGCACAAAAAATTTAGGGGTTTAAAACAAAAACTTCTAATATACATTGATAACAGAAGTCAAAATTAAATCACAAATGAGGATAAACTCATCGCAAATGTATAACTACCCATCTCCCCACGTCTGTCCTATACATAGGATCTAGAGCTCAAAAACTCAATTTAACAATAACTAAAAGGAAGAATGGGTTGACCAAACCAACAAGGGTAGATTGTGTTGCCCAAATTTATCGTAAACCTTTCTAAAAATGTCATTTTCAAAAAGTAATTTAAAATACTACTTCACCAGAAGTTAGGATTTTTAATTACAATTCCAAAGATACCAAACATGAGCTGCCCCCACTTTGAAATTACAGCTTATTAAATTAAATAAGGTAATTCCAATGGTATCCTATAGGAGAACCTCAATGGTATCCTAAGAGAGAAGCAGGCCTTTAAACTGTTAAACAATAAGTTTAAGAGTTTTTCACTACCGGGACATAAAAAACTTAAAAGCACATGTCCAACTTCTTAAATACACTGCACCCTGCCCTGTGGCCTGTCCAGGGCCTACCCTAGCGGTGACTTAAATGTATTAAAAAGGAAGGTTTGGGCCTGCAAAAGGTTTATTTTGTCAGGTCGAAATATCACACACACAGGCTGCATTGGCAGGCCTGAGGCATGTTTGAAGGGCTACTTAATTGGGTAGGACAATAAGTTCTGCAGGCCCACTTGTAGCATCTAATTTATCTATAAATAAATTAAATATGCCAATTAGGGATAAGCCAATGTTACCATATTTTATGGAGAGAGCACATGCTCTTTAGCACTGGTCAGCAGTGGTAAAGTGCGCAGAGTCCTAAGGCCAGCAAAAATGAGACCAGCAGAAAAACTGAGTAGGAAGGCAAAACGTTTTGGGGAAGACTACCCTAAGGCTGAAAGGTCTAACACTCCTTCTTCCTGCTTGCTGTGGGTTCCTGGAGGGTGGGGAAAACAGTGTGTGTTCCATTTTTATATTAGTTTGTATTTCCCTTTCCTGCTTGTCCTTCCTCTGTTTCACCCTTATATCGCCATTCATGTCCTCTTTATTTTTGTGTAGGCTCTGTGTAGCCCCAGGGCTGGAGAGTGTAGCAACCTCTCCAGCCGGGGTACTCGCCAATGACTATGCCGCACACAGAGCTTAGTACAGCATGTCTTTATTCTTCTGCGTATAACCACAGACTCAGCACTCTAAACTTGCATTAAATTTACTACTCTCTAATGCTTACGTCACAGTTCTACAGAGTCCATCAGGAGCCACAAAAATTCTGTCATTACAAACTCACACAATACTACATCTCCCCCTCTGTTAAATAAAAAATGTGAATTGTTACAAAGATATGCAATTAAAGTTCGTGGTGCTGGGATCACATATCCCGACCATGTCTTCGGAAACTGGGGACAGGCAGTAGAAATGTCCATGACTGGTGTTGGTGATGGAGAAACAGCAGCAGTCAGGGGTTTTTCACTTGTCCTTTCAGACCAAGTGTCTACAATGACATCAGTGCCTGACGAGCGATGAGCCACATTTCTTAAAAGCGAGGAGTCTTGCGCAATGGACTTTTCAGGACGCTGGGCAGTCACCATGTGTATTTTGCTGGTCACAACATGAAATGGTGCAGCATCGAAAGGAGCATCTGACATTCCATTTCTATGCTGATGAACAAGAACACGATCTCCTTTAATGAAGGTGACATCTTCTGCATGTCGATGCTTGCCTGCATAGGATTTCATTTTCCTCTTATGACCCAAGTCTTTCATGCGTATTTCTTCCTTGGTATTTCCTCTTCTGTTGGTCAATTGATGTAACTTGGTCGTCATGGCTCGCATGAACATCAAAGCGGCAGTGATTTCACCTGTGGTCGAATGAGGAATCAAGTGGTAAGGTCAAAAAGTGGAATTTAAGACAGTTTTAAGGTTGAGCTTTTCTGATACAGCACCCTGGAACGGTTTCTTTAAAGCACTTATGAAATGTTCGACAAGGACATTGGCCTGTGGCCAAAGAGGGATGCTCTTCTGATGCTTCACATTAAGATGACTGAAAGTCTCTGAACTTTTGATTGTTGAAAGGTGGGCTATTGTCTAACTTTATGATTGCAGGAACAACCCAGGTCACAAAGATGCTGTCTAATCTCTCAGTGACATGTTCTTAAGTGATAGATGAGAGATCTTCAATCAATGGAAAATGGGAACATTCATCAACGATCACCATCAGGTGATGTCTTTTGTCAAGAGGACCGAAGAAGTCCACTGTAAATCTTACGCATGCATGCATTGGCCACTATGACATGTTTAACAGGTGTTGAGTGTTTTTCTATGATAGGCAGTTGCATAGATGACAGACCTTTAATTCTCTTTCAACTTTTTTGTTGCGATGTGGAAATCAGACTCCGTTTTGAAGAGCTCATTTGGTGGCAGCAACTCCACGATGTCCTTCATGAGCCAAATCAATTATCTGTTGTTGCAGACTCTCTGGAATGATAATTCTCAAAACCTCTTAGAAAAATACCTTCCGGAGTAACGAACAGTTCATCTCAGACATTCTTAAACATTTTATATTCACTGTCACTGGTAAGAGGTAGAGGGTGCTGGTACCAAGACTGATGTGTAATAATGTCTTTCAGTTTCAGCATTTCACTATCTTGACTTGTGGCAATGACAATTTGTTCCACCAAAGTGGCAGAGGGGGTGCTTGATTTCACTATGAAATTTATGTAAGCTTCAGTTGTCTTAGAATTGGGTCCGGGCATTGTAGAAGCACTCATGAGAGCTAGTCGGCAGGGTTCTTGATCTTTCCCTGGACGATGCATGATAGTGCAGTTGTACTCTTGCAATTGCAGACCCCAACACTCAATGCAAGGAGGCATTTTTGCTATTGGGTTTCCAAATATCGTCAACAATGCCTGATGATCTGTCACAAGCATGAAGGGCTTCCCATACAAGAATATGTAGAAATGTTCACAAGCCCACACCACTGCTAAGCTTTCTTTCTCAGGTTGTGAATAAGCATGTTCAGTTTGGGACAAACTTTAGCTTACATATGTCATAATATGTCTTCGAGCATTTGGGTATCTGCAGTGCTGTGCAAGGACGGCAAAAAACCCAACAGGGCTAGCACCAACAACAACCTCAGTATGAAGCTTTGGATCAAAATATGCCATTTCAGTAGCATTCCCAGTAGCTTGCTTGTTTTTCTGGAAGCTTTGCTCGCATTCATGTGATCAAAGAAAAGAAACATTAATTTTGTCAAGTCTCTTAATGGCGCACTGACAGTGGCAAAGTCTTGATTGTATCGAGAGCAATATCTGGCCATGCCAAGGAATGAACTTAACATGGAAACATCTTGTGGGGACTGGCAGCTGACAGCACTTGCACTTTAGCTGGATCGGGTGAGAAAAGATAGGGCCACATTTTTGTAACTTTGTCTTAAGGAACTCACATTTCTCAGCATTCAAAGTTAAACTGGCATCAGCGAGCTTGCGTGAGAGCTTTGTCATGCTCCTTCTGTGTAGCTCCAAAAATCAATATGTCATCACTGTAATTGAAAGCATTCATGACAGACTGTATGATATGTCAAATGACACATCAAAACTTAGGGCCTGATTACGATCTTGGCAGATGGGATACTCCGTCACAAAGGTGACGCATATCCTGCCCACCGTATTGAAATTCCATTATATACTATGGAACTTGTAATACAGCGGGTGGGATATCCGCCACGTTTGTGACGGAGTATCCCATCTGCCAAGATGATAATCAGGCCCTTAGTCTCTTGTAACGAAACAGACCAACATGTGTAGAAAAGGTTGTACTGTACCTGCAATTCTCCTTGAGTTCCAACTGATGATATCCTATTCAGATCCAGGTGAGAGAATACCTTTGCACAATTTAATTGTGTTATCATGTTGGTAATGTGCAGATCTGAATGTCGTTCTCTTTCAATTGCCTTGTTCGCTAAACACACCTCCACGCAGATGAGTACAGCTCCTTCACTGTCCTTTTTGGATACTACCACTATGGGAGAAACCCATGGAGTTGGACGAGCGGAACGCTCAATGATATTGTGATTAAGTAAAGCTTCAAGTTCTTTTTCAACAGCTTCCGGTAAGTGAAAGGCAATTTGTCTGTGTCTTTGAGCAATAGGACGGACATCCTCATTAATGTGTAATTGGACTTTCATTGTCTAGAGTTTTCCCAACCTATGAAACAATGAAGGGAATTGACTATTTATTTCATGATGAGCATTCATGATATAGTTCACGATATCAATCCCATATCAGCAGCTGTGCTGAAGCTGAGTAAACAGGCACTTGACGCCGTAACTTGAAGTATTTGAATGGGTGCTTGTACTTTTGTTTTCTTATGCTTCATAGTTGCTACGAATGATCTTTGACTTTTTAGTGGCATTGATGAAGCCCATATATACACTTTAGTTTTCGATTGCGTAAGTCGGGCAATGGAGACAGTTCATTATATTTCTCCTCAGGCATAATATTTATTGATGCACCACTATCAAAAATGAAAGGTATTGAACAACCATTCATTTTTAGTGTGATCTTGGGACAATGTTTGAATGGCTTTGGTGCTTTGTCATGTCAATTTCTATTGGACCGGTGTTTTACCTCACAGGCAGCCAGTCCAACATGTGCATGCTTCTCTGGGGTGAATATTGACATGGCACACCCATCTTCTTTACTTTCACTCGATATTAATACAGAAGAACTGTTTAACTTAGATTTAGAGGTTGATCAATGTTCTTTGGTGTCGATTTGCCTCAGCTAATGTGGTCGCTTGGCCTCATGGGCATGCGCCGAACATTTGGGCGGCTAATTCTGTCTTCGCACTGTGACACACTTAAATTTATCTTCACCTTGCACACTATTACAAAATGGTCCTCCTTTCCACAGCCTTTGCAGATCTGCCCAATGGCGGGACATTTACTTTTGTGTGGAAACAAAAATCTACACCTGTAGCATAACTTCTTCTTCTGTGGAAAATTCAATCGATGTGCCTCGACCTTGTGCTTTGTCTTATTTCTCACATTCATGACTGACTCACTCTGGGCACCTCCGGCCTCCATGTAAGCAGCCCGTCGATTAGCACGCTCTTCAGCTCTGGCAGCCATGAGAACTTGCTTCAGACTAAGAGTTTCCCTCAGCATTCATTGTCTGAACGATTCTGACAAGCATCCGTCAATCACTCTGAGGCGTACACCAACCTCATCATTAAATTCATTGAACTTATAGTGTTTGATGAGCGTATCCAGTTTCTCAACAAATAGGTTAATGGCCTCACCAGCTTTCTGTCATTATTGACTGGAGATGTGCTCTTCGTAATCTACATTTGGCACTGGATTGAACTTGAGATTCAAGGCTGCTTTGATTTGACTGTATGTGATTTCGTCAGCTTGCAGCATTTTCATTATGACTTCTTTTACACCTTCATCAGCAAGATTCTTAAGGTACTTGATAGTCTCCTTACTATCTGCTTCTTCAATCACATCAATGAAATCATCAAGTGTCTCTATCCAGGCAGTCCATCTGTTGCCAATGTTCAATGTTTTGGCGGTATCGAAGTGCGGTGGTGGTTTCAAGAAGGCGGCAGCATTGTAACCATTGGTGAACCTTACTGATGCGGACAGTATAGTTCTCTCCGATGCTGCTTTGTGATCTTGTTTATGCAAACCATCTCCAAGGCCTTGCCAAGTGCTGGCCTCGGTATCATATTATAATGACAGGAATCAAGACCCCTTTCTTGGTCTCCATTGGAGAAGCAAACTGTCATGTTTCCGATCACCACTCTTGTCTTTCTGCGCTTCGAAAACCTTTGGAGTTGTTCTGATCCACACTTGGCAGCTTTGATGGGGTACCACTTCGGATATGGACGGCTCTGCAAGCACTTTCTCTGGGGTCACTCTCTCCAAGGAAGTGGCATGATAACTCTCTTTACTCAGTACTGGTAAGCAGATGACCATTTCTTGTAGCACTTTGCCTTTCAGCATCTCTTTGTGCTGTCTGACACCTGGTTGATCTCTGTCTCGCAGCATTATCACTGTGTATGAATTTATGTCTCTGAGTTCCATAGTAAAGCAGTACCTCTTTGTGCGCCCATCCAAACAGATTCTCAGCCACCGATGTGTAGACGTTTCAGTGAAGCTTTCATTAACATCAAATGCTTTACTCAGAACTGGGGATGCGCTTTGACTCCACGTGTGCCAAATGTCAATTCTGCACTTCAACGGAGGCACAAATGGCACACACAAGCAGTTTGCTGGACCAGGGCAAACTCTCTGGGAGAGCACTGTCGATTTTCGTTTTACTTATCCCCTATCTCGTCGCCAGCTGTAATGTCCTCCCCAGCACAGGTACTCGCCAATGTCTACACAACACATAGAGCTTAGTACAACATGTCTTTATTTTTCTGTGTGTAACCACAAATTCAACATTCTAAATCTGCTTTTAGTTCACAAAGCTCTAATGCTTCTGTCACAGTTCTATGGAGTCCTTCAGGAGTTACAAAAGTTCCGTCATTACAAACTCACACAATACCACAGATAAGACGACGACTGGACCTGCTGTCTCCTGGTAAATGTAATGCTTCTTTGTCAAAAGAGATTGCAATCCCTCTGGTTATCTTTTATTGTGTTTGCAATAACCAAAATCTGCTAAAGATAAGAGAAGCACAGTAGTTTACTGTACACTCAATAACTTGACAAAGTGAAAACAATGTGTCTCAGATTTCTGGATGGGAAATAAAAAGGTAAACAAGGAAGATCTGTTTATGTCTCAGATGAGAGCTAGTGTTCGCAGGTCACTGAGATATAGATATCTCACAATGTCAGTATCTTAGGGACTCTGAGTCAGGAGCTTAACACTCAACAGGGGGACCAACCTCAATGATGAGGGTGAAACACAGGTGTCTATTTAAGGAACTGGGTGTGTGGAGACAAGAGATAAAAGGACACGCACTGGGTTCATGAAAGTGTTTTTATGTTTTTTTACTTTAGATAGTGTAGAACAGCTGAGTACTGGCCTCCTTATACATGAATGAGTAAGTTCAATGGACTTAAAAGCAATAAATGTTAGTGCAGACTGAGAGTGTGCACTCTAAGCAGAGTCACTTAGTAGTTCACCTGTAATTGTAAGCATCGGCTTTTAATGTAACCCTCCTATGGTGTGTTTTGATGGGGAAATTGGCTTTATAGTGCTCTGGCCTCCTTGAGCAGGTTGGAGGATTCATATGAGCAAACCGAGAGCAACGGGCAGGCAGGCTAGATGAACTTCAGCAGACCCTTCAGGCATCTTCCTAGACAGAAGAAAGGTAGCAGCTCTAGGTTCTGTGTTTTGAATAAATATTGTGCCCTAAAAATTGGTAATAAAAATATATCACCATTGGAATTACTAATTGAAAATCTACACTCATTGCACAATATTTTGGAAAACAACATTTAGGAAACAATAAAAATATATTCCTCTTAATGATATTCCATCATACAACTTCTGGAAACAACAAAGCAGGATCCATGAAGAATTGTTCAATGTTGTTGTTCTTTCCTAAGCTGAAACGGAGCTCCAGATTATATGGTCAAACCATGGACTTTGGTAGAAGTCCACTGCAAATTAACATGTCTAAAATGTGTAATTTCAATCAACCAGATTGGAGAGGTTTACATCCTTAGAGGTTATTAGGAAATGCTTCCCTTGCCCTCCATTCAGAAGGTACTGTGGTGGTCAATCCATATGTAGGCAATAAGAGGGAGAAATGTGGGGAATACACTGTCCCTCTTGCGTTCTGAAGCCATCTTCATCTTTTTTTTTTTTTTTTATAATTTTTTATTGAGCAGAGCAGATGGGTGAAGAGAAATCTACAACAATAAACCATAATAAAACAGTCATTGAAAAAACATGTAAAATCTATTAATTACCATAAATAACATTTTGATAATATTAATGATAAAAGACAGGAGGAAAAATATATATATATATATATTTTTTTTTCCTTCCTTCTCTACAGGTTCCCCATACCCTAATTTCTATTGTACAAAAAATGCTAACAATACAAACACACATTAATGCATAAAAAGTGCCGAGTATTTACAATTCTACAATCATCATTTCTATAAAGTGCTACATGTGCAGAATAAAATAATATGGCCGGGATAAATAACCTTATTTTTTATATTTTACCTTAGCCCAACCAATAAACACATTTTATTAATTTGGTGGACATACTGGTTTTGCAAAAAAAAAAAAAAAAAAAACTATGACATAAATGTGCAAACATACCTGTACAAAGATTTTATATTACATAGAAAATAGAAAATACAGCCACATATTACAGTACTATATGCCATCCTTGGATTTACCACTATCAAAAAATTTCCAGATATTGGTGAACTTTTTCATTGCCCCAACTCTTTTTGCATAAGCCTCTTCAAACCTTTTTATCTTTTGCATTTTATTCACCCATTTTAAATAAGATGGTATATCCTCAGACCTCCAGTTTTGGAGGATTAAGGAGCGGGCTACTAAAGAACAGATTGCTGAATATGTCTCTTCGGCCTTAGACAAATCAGATCTTTTTCTAGAAATGCCAAAGAGAGCCATCTCAGCTTCGGGGTTGAGCGTTTTTTCAATAGCCAGGCTTATTGACGTAAAGATCTCCCGCCAAAATAATTCAAGCTTGGGGCATATAAAAAATATATGAAGCCAATCACCCCCATCTTGAAGCTGGCAACGAAAACATTTATTTTCTACTCCCGGAAAACGTTTATTAAGAGCCTTTGGAGTAAGATAGGCCAGCCAACGAGATAAAAAGGACATCCTTTTAAAATTAGCAGCTCTAAGGGACTTACTTCCTAACTGGGAAATCTGTTCCCACTCCTGTCTCGTGAAAGAACAATCAGTTTCACAAGTAATTTTGGTCAGAACTTCTTCAACCAGAGGAGACTCTTGACCCTTTCTCAGTAAGGTGTACCAGTTACCCACTCCTTCTAATTTAGCTTTATACAGGGCATTGACCTGAGCAGATGGAGACCCACATGACAACATATTAAATTTATTTATAAAACTTAGAATCTGCAAATATTCCAAAAAGCCCGCCTTTAAACGATTGTCAGATCTATCTAAAACCTCTTGCCAAGTAATAAGTTTTTGTGAGATAAAGAAGGAGCCCAATTTTCCAAGACCACAGTCCTTCCATCTCTTAAGCTTGCTAGAATGGATTTGAAGCCCAAAGACCTTGCACTCCTCCAAGTTCAAATAATAAAATCCACCAAACCCGGCCTGTTTAAAAAGGACTGAAGTCTATCGGAAAGGTCCCGAATCGTCTTATATCGGGTCTTTTTTGGTAATTTAGCTGTTTTAAAAAAATAGGAACCTGCAATACTGATTCCTGAATCATTCTATCATAAAAAAACATATCAAACAAACCATCGGGATCCAATAAACGAGCTGAGAGATCCAGAGCCGCTGCCATATAATAAATACGAATATTTGGTAATGCTAGACCCCCTTGCGTGGTTCCTAGCTGTAATATAGGCAGCTTAACCCTGGATGCTTTTCGATTCCAAACAAAATCCCTAATCATTGATTCAATATCTTTAAAGAAATGGGAATGGATTTTTAACGGAACATTTATAAAAAGAAAAACCAATAAGGGAAGTATCGACATTTTAATAAGTGCGACCCGGCCAATCAAAGTTAATGGTAGGAGAATCCATCTATCAAGCAAGATTTTAATTTTATTACGCATTACTAAATAGTTTAAATTAAATAGTTGTTCAAATTGGTTGGAGACGTAAATGCCCAAGTATCTAATCGGTTCTGTTTTTAAAGCTTGGGATTTTAAGTTCAATGGTAAAAAATTACAGTCCACATTCAGAACTAAAACCTCAGTTTTATTTTGATTTATTTTATATCCACCTATCAATTCATATTTACTGAATTCATATAGAACCAGATCAAGATTTAATTTGTCTGGTTGCAGGTATAAAATTATATCGTCAGCGAATAATTTAATTTTCGCCATCCCTTCTATTGGTGGTTTAATTTCAGGATTTCCGCGAATTCTTAATGCTAGCGGCTCGATGAAAAAAGTAAACAAAATAGGGGACAACGGGCAGCCCTGTCTAGTGCCTCGATTTATACTAATTACCCCTACCGTATTGGCGTTAATTACCACCCGAGCTTGGGCTCCTTGATAAATGATTTTCAACATATTAATTACCTGAACAGGGAAGCCAAATTTTTGCATTCCGATAAAGAGTGCATCCCAGTTTACCAGGTCGAATGCCTTCTCAGCATCGACCATTGTGATTAAAGTTGGAATTTTATTATTGGTAACATAATCAAGGGCCTGAATTAAAAATCCCGTATTTGAAGACATAGACCTCCCTGCCACAAAACCGGACTGATCAGGGTGGATTAACGCCTTAGCGATGGGGATAAAACGTTGAGCCCATATTTTCATAAAGATCTTAAAATCCGCATTAAGCAAACTAATCGGCCTGTAAGAGTTGACATCCTTATAGTTCTTACCCTTCTTGACAAAACTAATAATAATGGACTCCTTAAAACTGTAGAATTTTCTCTGATATGTCTGCTGCTGCGGCTCGGAGACGCAAAGAGTTTGTGAAGTTGCTTTTTCTGTTTAAAGCTCAGGGCGCACAGGCGTCAATTGCCCAGCAGTCAAAACTGCGGGTTCTGGTCAAGGGAAAATTTCATGTGTTCTCCAATCTAGAAGATGCCCAGGACCTCCTTAAGGAAATGTCAGTTCCATAATGTATTGATGGATATATGAATGCCGTTTTCTGCTAGTAGATGTGATGGTCGGGTGGGGCGGGTCACTCTGGGTGCAGATTCATGGCACCCTTAAAGGTAGTGGGGGACGGAGAGGTGGTTAGCGTGGTGGTGTACTCTCTCCGGAGGGGTGGGTTGAAGGGGTGGGGAACAGGGCAGAAAAAACAGCAGTAAAAAGAGCAGGAGTAGGGGGCTTAGTGTAAAATCTTTTAGGAATATGGGAATGTTTAAATCTTTCTATTTTTCTTTGGTATTTTTTTTAGGAGAGAATGATTAATTTATGCCGTATTATATCTATCAATGTGAATGGGATATTAAATAAATCCAAATACGGAGCTTTAATAAGGTGCCTAGTGTCTTCCTCCCCACAGGTATTATTTTTTCAGGAAACTCATTTAAAAACAAATCTCCCAAAGTTATATCTCCCTAGGTTTTTTTCTCATGTTTTTTTGCTTCAGCTGGGTTGGCTAAAAGAGGAGTTGCTATATATTTTTGCCGTAGTCTCCCTTGGGTATTCGGTCAAATTAGGAGAGATCCCCTGGGACGGTGGCTGTGGGTTGAGGCTAAGTTAAATGGGACAATTCTAAACTTTATCAACTACTATGGCCCAATAGTGGATGATACCACAGCCCTAAAAAAGATCGGGGAGATACTCAGGGGGGGCCCGGGACAAATAATTTTGGGCGGAGATTTCAATTTTATTCAGGATCTGAAGAAAGACACCTCGAATAAAAAGAAAAAAGAACTGAAACCTCAAACTAAGAAAGTATTGGAGGCCATAAAACAGGAGTATCTATTGGTCGACCAATGGCGTAAATCTAACCCTACTGCGGCAAAATTCACCTTTCATTCTAATCAATTTCATACGGCCTCCCGGATCGATTTTTTCCTCACTTCACGATCTTTGAAGGTTTTAGATACTACGATAGGGGCTAATCCATTTTCAGATCATTCCCTTATAACAATAGTGTTCGAAATTGAAGTGGGAGTAAAGACGCAATCCAGGTGGCAGATGGATCGTTTACTCCTGCAAGATTCCAACTGGGTAGTACAAACCAAAAAGTGGATAATTGAGTTTTTTTGTATAAATGAAGATACAGCAGAAATCTTTTCGGTATGGGGTGGGTTTAAGGCAGCAATGCGGGGACAGATAATTGCGTATTCAGCCGCCCAGCTGAGAAAAAGGCGGGTCAGGATAAACCAACTTCAACAAGCTGTAAATGATGCCATGAACCTGAGAAATACTATGCCACAAGGGAGTAAAGATGTTACCGCCCAGCTAGAAAAGGAAAAGGCAAAGTTAGTCTTAAAAGAATTTTTCTTACTTGAAGAAATTAATAGCTCAGAGACTTTTCAACAGAAAGTTTACGAGGAGAATCAAATGGTGGGAAAAATGCTTGCTGGGCAAACCAAATTAAAACAGGAGAAAGCCTTAATTTCCGAAATAATTGATCCCAAGACCCAAAATATCTGTAGAGACAAAGATGATATAGCACAAGTCTTTTTGGAACATTACTCACAACTGTATTCTACAAATTACGAGGTAGATGTAGACTATATCAGTAAATATTTTGATGAAGTAAATCTTCCTATCTTATCAGGCGCGTCAGCTGAACAACTTGAGCGCGAAATTTTGGCGGCTGAAATCATAGATACGGTAAAATCAATAGCAGGGGCGAAGGCCT
Source organism: Calotriton arnoldi (assembly GCA_963921515.1). NCBI lineage: Eukaryota > Metazoa > Chordata > Amphibia > Caudata > Salamandridae > Calotriton > Calotriton arnoldi. The sequence goes on from CAWUFW010003454.1 coordinate 1,413,999, forward strand.
GTGGAGCAGATGGGCTCCCAATTGAATTTTATAAGATCTTCTCTAAAGAGTTGACTCCCTTTTTGGGAAAATTATTTAATGTTATTAAATTGGGAGGCGCGGTGCCATCCTTCATCTTGTAAATGTCATTATTACTAATAGTAAGATGTTTGCACTATAGATAGTTAAACTAACCAACCCTCACTCAGTACACAATCCAGCATTCACATTTGTTATTGCCATAATCACGGAAATAATGTTAATGTATATGCACAGTCAGGAAAAGGTCACTAAACATAATTTAGAATACAAGGCTAGCGTGCAGAACCATATAGAAACAACAGAGCAATCATGCCTCATTGAGCACGGAAACATATGTGTTTTCTTAATTACAAGCTGTTTCTTGAATCAGAAACCAAAGAGGGTCCCAGCAAAAATGTTGGCCTGTCTGAGATCCCACATATGCAGATTCCTGAGTTCCAGTCTTCGAAGGAGTCCGCAACCACAAGATCTTTGGTCCGTAGACATTTTCACTTGGCGACCGAAGGTTACAGGCTTCGAGCCCAAGCCCACCAGGCTGCAGCTTTCATATAGCATGCACAAAGACCTCAGAGCCCTTCACAAAGGGTCATCAAAGAAATGATAATGGGGGTCAAAACCCAGCAGCTGCCTCATACTGATGCTTCCTACCTCCCTGGGAGACAAAAAACACAGGATGCAAAGAAAACCAGCTCCTCATTTTCAGCATTCTAAACGGAATGGGGGTTTTTTTATCAGGAAAGTGGAGTTCGCCAAAAAAGTAATGCAGGCCTGAAAATTGACTGGTCTCTTTGTAGTAGCGGGAAGGCACTCCCTGCAGCCCTGCGCTTTGTCTCTGTACCTTTAATATATATGCGAGATGAGGAAATGACAGTCTGGTTAATTTGAAGGTGGATTTGAATTCAGCTGCTCCAAATAATTCGACCTTTTGTGACAATGTTATTTTTGCCTTTTAAATCCATATTACTTTGGTCTGTGAAGTTTCTACCTTATAATTCGCCATGTGTGAAGAAAGGTCACGAGGCAATCTGTAACAAGGGTGCCTTCGATTGAGCTGCTAGAGAGGACTTTACAAACCATGCGCAAGAAAGTGCTCAAATTAATGTCACAAGCTGGCAATTTTGCTGTAGAGATAGCATACACAGAACGTTAGGTCGTATATATTGTTCACATCAAGGTGATTTACTAAATTAATATAGCCAATGCAGTTGTGTATTGTCTGGCTTAGAAATCAATATTTATTTCTGAGTTGTGGAGTGCAATAATGGTGTAAAACAATATTTTCAAAAACACTTCTCAGTTCCAATCATTTTGATTGATTGATTAATTTATTTGCACCATAAATAATGCCAGTAAACCTAGGCCCTAACTGCGGCCAGATAGACACGAACATGAATCAGACGGACACCAGAGGAACAAAAAAAGCTTGGATTAAAATAAAGTGCATGCCAGAAAATGAATACAGTCAGATATATTGGATGCCGTTGCGTGAAGAAGGTAGTAAGTGAGACATGTCTGAAATGAAGATTGGGAATAATACAGCAAAGAAATCATACTAACAGGAAGAAGGGAGACATGGATGTACGAGTAGATGTAGGGAGTCTGCAGAGTGCCATCAATGAGTGATATTTTAGATTAGTGGATTTAGTTCCCAGAGCCGGATGTGCGAATGCATTTACTGGTCTCAAACCCTTGAATTCGATAAATCGCTGAGTTTGCAACCTGTAAATGTGTTTTTCAAATTTACTAAATCCATTTAGTGCTTCTGTGACAGATTATGGGTTGACAAAACCATACTGAATCAGCATTTGGAAGGGGCATGCTTAGGACATCCCTTTCAAATACCGATTAGTTATAGTATGTATTAAAGTTTTGCAACCGAAGTTCGGTCGTTTAAGGAAAATAGAGCTGCATTTGAAAAAAAGATTTCTTTGTTTGAAGGTTATCACAAACGTGGTGGCCTGCTGACGCCAGCAGGTCACCGTCGCTGTAATGGCAACCAACCATAGTGGCAGGGCTTTAAGTGGGCCGGGTCTGTCCGGGTCTGAGCACCGGCAGTTATTTTCAGGGGGCCTCGAAAAGGGTCTCTATCGGGCTCTATTTTCGGGCCTCGCAAAGGGCTTTGACATGCTGTGAATGGAGTCTGCGTTTATTTATGAGTGAATAGTGTGTTTAGCAATGCCTAGATTGTTAAACAAAAACAGTCAAAAGTGCTGGTAGAGTGACTTCGTTAATGAAGGACTACTCAGATGAGGAATGCACCCACGTTCAGGGTAGGATGCCCACTCTGTTCTACATCACAGTTTTCATACCACTGGTCATTATTATGTGGATCATGAAACCCGCCCCACCACATGGCTCTCGATCCAGTCAGAGGGAGCAAGGGGGTTGCAGGCTGCAGGAGCGATCCTTCAAGGCAGAGCATAATGTAACCTGAACTCCCAGCTCCTGGTACTTAATGATGATCCTTTCAGAGTGGAGTCTTAATGGACTTTCAGCAGGGCTGACTGAGTGCAGTTTACTGTAAGAGGTCAGGCTAATCATGTGGTACCCCAGGACTTTTTTGCACACGTCTGAACCCTTTTATTCCTCGTTTCACGGCTCTGGCACAGCATTTTCTGTGAACAATTGTATCTTCACTGGCACGACAGCGTCTTACAGAGGCGCAACTAGAGGCAAATTTCGGGGGGGGGGCTGATAAACATTTCGGGGGGGGGCTAATTCTTCCAGCAATATGCAGAGTGGAGATGCAGGGGCTCTAAGAAGGGGTGAAAACACAACAAAGCCTCGTTAACAAGTGAATGGTCTTTTAAATTTAAAGACCTGTGAAGTACTCGGGTGCGGCTGCAAGAAGACGGCCGCCAGCCCGGGAAGCTGTCTCAGCCGGGCTGACACACACGATGTGGGGGGGGGGCTGAAGCCCTTTGAGCCCAATGGGCGTTGCGCGCCTGGCGTCTTATGTATAAATGTGACTGGCATTAATATGAAAAAGGCAATGACTTAGTCAATGTCATGAACAGGTTGAAAGAGATGCATATTAATAGCTTGTTTTTAGAGTGGCAATGCATACTTCATTTCTGGCGCTTTTAAGTGCAACAAATAACAAGTGTTTTGATTGTATAAATAATCAGTTTACAGACCTCGGATGGATGGAAGGCTAACCTGGCTAACCTAGCGTTCGAACTCTGATATCAGTATACTCACTAAGTCAGTGACAGCATGGGGCTGTGTTTCTTTTAAACCGTGCAGTGGTTGTGCTCAGTGACTGATTCACGCGCAATGTAATATGACAATTTCGAACTTGAGAACGTGTTAGGTGGTGGTTTGTGCTCCCCCAGCTTCAGGGCACGGCGGAGAACAACCGGAAGCATAGTTTGCATGTGTACTAAAATGGAGGCATTGTTACACGTATCCTCACTGAAATCAGACAACAGATAAAATTATAATATTGGTATTTGGATGTTGGGTGTCAGAGGCGCAACTAGAGCCAAATTTCGGGGGGTGGGAGAGGGGATGCTAATAAATATTTGGGGGGGGGCTAATTCTTCCAGCAATAGGCAGAATGGAGTTGGTTTAGACCATGCCCCTACTTGGATAGGCCACACCCCTTTAAGGGGTTTGCCCCACCCCTTTTAGAGCACCCCCAGTTTTTTTTTCCCACTTAAAGCCCTGCATAGTGGGTCACAATTTGCAACTTAACTCATTAATATGCAGGAGGTAGGTCTGATTCCTACTCACGACGATTCCGATTTTTGAGGAACAACCCATTAGAACTGAGGTCAGTTCTTAAAAATGTTTACTGGTCAGAAACTGCGACCAGTATATAATACAAATGGCCCCTATTTCAGAATTCTAAGTGCAACCTGCATTTTCTAGGTTTTAAATACCGAAAGAACAACTACATAGCCACGGTCTGAGGTTCATGCAATTGAGAGTGTAACTGAGTTATAAAAAATGCACACACTTCTGGCAGGTACGGCGTCGATATTCAATATTATGATTAAGTATTTGGGTGAATGAAATGAATACACAGTGGTGGATACTCAACGAGGAACACCAAAAAAAGATCCTACTCTGTGAAAGCAGGATTTCCTCTTGAGACGAGACTTGAGCAGAAACTTTTGATTTCAAAATGTCTAATTTGCAGAACAGGCACTTAGAAGAAAATAATACATCACCATGCGGGACAAAAAGCTGCAATTCCATATTCACAAGCAGTCTAGGGTTAGATGGAACATGAGAATGTCTGCAAAGGGCACACTTCAGAGTGAAGTGATCCTAGGAGATGGTCTACGAGATCTGATTATGTAGGAGATGAGAACAAGAACATCTTGATTTCTTCATACATATCCTTTTGCTTATATTGAGAGAGTCAAGTGATCCAAACCTTAGAGGACCAAAATACGACCATAACATGATAACAGTTTCTCACTGGTCTTCACACAAGACACTTCCCACATAGGATAAAATACAAAGACAACACTCTCCCAACAACATCCTTCACCACATAGCATGCTGCCCATATGGGCAAGTGTTTCAGTGCCCACAGAGGGGTATTAAGCGCTATTTAAAAGTTGCAGTACAATAAAATACTTCAGTTTTACTTCTGATGACCTATAACCAATCATTCTCTTGAACTCTGGACACTTTAAAGCCAGAAAGCAAATGGCTTTTGATTCCAATGTAATCAAGTCAAAAAGACTGTATCTTTTAATTTCACTGACACAACAAAATAGCCACAAAGCAAGCATGCTAAAGACAAGCTTGGGAACTTTGAACTTAAGGTCTTTTTGAAAGCCATTCAAAGGAGAAACTTCCTATCAAGGAAGATTAATTACAAATTTCTCACAAAAGGGTTACAAGAGTGTCATGTTTGATCACCAACAAGTTATAAAATAATACAAGCAAAAGAAAGACGTAATGACAAATGCCACTACAATGATCACAAAATTGCCTCTAAAAGATGTTTTAGGATAAAGTTATTGATGTTATATATAAAATGGAAACATTATTTTGGAAAAAATCTAAATTTTCTAACTGATGATTTTGTGACATGAGGAGTCTTCAGGAAGCAAAACCTGTGAATATGTTATTTGCCTCATCACAATGAGAAAAGATCCTCTTTTTATAGCTAGCGCTTGATTATATTTTGTGGGTGAATACCTATGTCCACCGGCTAAACCTCATTGTTTGAGGAAGATGCGTCAGTACCTGACATTGATGTCATTACCTAATCAGGTTTCTCACAGGAGAGTAATCACGTTTGACTTGAAGTTGTGAAAATAAGAGGAGACTCCGGGCCTGATTCACAAAAGTAAACTTAGACGAAAAGTCTAAGTTTAGACCTGAAGTCTAAGTTTAGACCTAAAGTCTAACTTTACTACTATTAAAGTTAGACTTTTGGTCTAAGTTTAGACTAAAAGTCTAAGTTTAGACCTAAAGTCTAACTTTACTACTACTAAAGTTAGACTTTAGGTCTCAACTTAGACTTTTGGTCTAAACTTAGAACAAAAGTTTAACTTTAGTAGTAGTAAAGTTAGACTTTAGGTCTGAACTTAGACTTCAGATCTAAACTTAGACTTTTGGTCTAAGTTTACTTTTGTGAATCAGGCTCTAGATATTCTGTAGTAGAGTTAAGAGAGCACTTGCTATAATTTGGCCAGTGATGACATTTAAGTCTTTCTTGTGGGGAAACAGATTTGTTATTGGGGCAGACTTTAAGCCATATGTATGACTTTTCTTAGAAAGGGGTGGAATACAATTTTATTGAGAATCTTCCAATTGGTTACATAGTTACAGAGGTCTTGGATTAAAGTGGAGTATTATTTTTAAGTACATGACCCCACAGTGGGTTACCGAGACAGAGAAGGAAGATAATGGGCAGAGCTCTGTTGAGTTTCTATGTACAGACATCAGTTGTGGAAAAGAAAGATGTCTTTGGAAAACGAGTCATGATACGGGTGGATATTTTATTTTATCATTACATGGCGCTGGCTGTGTTTCATAAGAGCACTTTATAAAATAAGAAGATCATTTGAAAAGAATACATAAATACATGCAAAGACTCAGACGACTACCATAACTGTATAACAAAATAATTACACAATAAAGGTCTGTTACTCTAAATGTAACATAGCAGGATAGAGGGAATACAAGTCACCATGTAATGAGGTATGGCAAGGGTTAAGAATATATTATGATCTCAAAATCTTTATTGTTTATAAAAAAAAAAGGTTAGAACATTTTTGTCATATAAGGCAAGGGCTCCGGGTAGATGAACCACACAAAGTGCATGAAAAGAAATTCCAAAAAGGAAAAAAACAGCAATAAAGGAAATTTACAATAGTATATTCATAATACATTGGTTGTATAAATCCATTATATACAGTAAAATACTGGATATACAAAATAATCAGAAAAGAATACAAATGAAATAAGTGGAAAATCCGATTGTTGCTTGACAGAATATCAAGAAATGGTAGGAGCATTCATGGCGGCTTAATCTTAGCGATCTAAAGGTCTAGTTTGTCCAGTGTAAGGCAAGTTGGTTTTAAAGGAGATTGTAGAAAGGTAACATTATCAGCACCTCTAATGAAGATTAACCACTCTTACAATTTAAAAAAAGGTGTTTTACTAATTGATTCTATGATGTATGTATGGCTTAAAAATTCAAAGCTAGCCTCCCTCTGACAAAATGCACACATTAAAATCGATGGGGCAGAATATAGAATGGGATGATTGGATATCTAAAGGTATATACACAGTGGAACAATTAGGGAAAAACTCGGAACAACTAACCTTTGATAACATACAAGGTTTATTCCATTTGGAAAATATTGAATAATATCATTTTTGTTTTAAATAAATAGCATCTGTAAGCAAAATGCACTTATTTCGATCGGACCCTTCGATAGTTTAATTGATCACCATGTGTACACCTGCTAATGTGGCCGCAAAGATATACTCAATGTTTCTACCAAAGTCTACAAAACTGATCCAAGTGATTGAATCTAAATGGCAATCACAATCAAACCAGGTCGCCCTTTCCCTTAACTGGCCTAGGATTTGGTCTCTACCCTTTAAAACAAAATCATACTCTTGCTAGCGGAAACAAAATACAACCTCCTGCACAGGAGATATTGGAAACCACAAATACTACATACAATTAAAATCAAAGACAATCCCTTATGTTGGCACTATAACATAGCCAATGGAGACCCAGCTCACATGCTAAAGATCTTCCACTTTATTTAGGCAAACGTGCAAACTGCTCCAACCAGGAAGGTCCTATATTTGCTTATTGGCCCTACAGGATTTGATTCTATCAGCAATTAAATTCATTATCTTTTAGATCTGTTTCTCACATTAACATGTAAGAATATTTTATGGAACTGGAAAGACTTTTCAAAAGTAATAATACATTTGTAATGAGATGGAAAATAATGTAACATTTGTGAGCAGTGGAAAGGAATCATCATGCAGAAAAGAGGCAAGACTTGAATTATTGTGTATATTATGAGTGCTAGAGAGTCGGGGTGAGCTGGTGATGGCACAGGTTTCACCAGAGTTAACAGGAATGGTGAACAGTGAATATAATGGTTAGTGAGGAGCACAAGAGGTCGAAGGGATGCATTTTATTAGGTGTGTGGCAAACAATGTTCTTTTTATTTGTGTTGGAACATCAGATAAGATTTGGAGTGAGCTAAAGAACGATGATGTATTCAACCCAGATCTAAAAGTGACTGGGGGTGAGTGTCTGAAAACTTTCAGCGCTCCGTCCATCATCTCCTTGTGTTTGCTTTGTTTGCCCTAAGTTGCCAGGGTATGCCCAGGCATGGGTCCCTTGCTCACTTTGCCACTGGATTCAAGCTAGCCTGGCTGATGAGGGGTGAAACCCCAAAACCGGTCCCAGGATGCTTGTTTCTGATCCAGGAAAGACCTGGCTTGGCAGTTGGGGCTGGACTGTTCCCATGAGAAACAGGGTCAAGACTAATTTGCATATGGCTGGGTCTGAACTGGGGTGGCGAAGTGAGCTAAACAAAGATGATGGATTCAACCCAGATCTAAAAGTGACTGGGGGTAAGGGTCTGAAAAGTTTCAGCGCTCCGTCCATCATCTCCTTGTTTTTGCTTCGCATAATTCCAGTGGCCTTGCGTATGGGGAATGTTTCTAACAGCGTAGCAATGATAAGACAGGCAGAGATAGTGCTGCAGTCAGACTTCGATGACAAACTATGTCTATCTTTTATTTCAATGCTGCTGTCTGCTCTTTTGTTCCTGTTCCCCATTACTGAACTGGGTCACAGACACCTCTACCCCGACACTCTGGTGCAATTGTAGTGGTGTGTGTGCCAGCTTTGTTTATGCTCAGCCCTGCCAAGTGCCAGGCATTGCGGGCTAGAATACCGCATTATGATGCAAACCCCACATCGCCACACTAAAATTAATTGTCATGCATCCATGGCTCATCTGCATTGCTCGAGGTACATTGCTGCCAGTGCAGGATGTGCACTGACAATGCCAGTCTGACTGATCTGTGTGTGTTTGGGTTACTGGAAGCCAGCCCAAAGAAGAGGTGCCTATGGCTGGTAAGGAAACCACCTCTGGGCTTGTTAAAATTTACACAAATAGTACTCTAGCTCTTTGCTGCGATTGGGTCGCACTGCTCATTAAGTTGTCCAGGGCATTCGGCTCTTTCCTGCCCATCAGGATGGCACCATACGACCCCCAGAAACATGATCATCCTGTCATGTAGTTCTTATAAATCTATATAAGATCTGCATGTTTAGACAACATACACTGCGGGCTTGGTGTCCAGACTGATTTCAGACACCCCCACCGGGTATGTTGGCCTGTATACCAGCTAACTCACAGTGCCACTAGACACTCCTCTTACCAAGGAGAGAATAGTTCTTGGCAACTATCGAACATGACAACCCTGATCCCTCAGAATCGTGGAAACAGTGTAATACTTTTCACTCAGTCACTCGCGCTCACTTAGTCCCAGAGAGATACACAGAATAAACAATATGGACGTTTTCCAATAAGTATTTATTGAACATTCGTCATTCTAGTGTAAAATAGGTGTGCCGAAACAACCACTAGACAGAAACAGAGATAAATGATTAGAAGCACTAAGAAGGTAAAAGGATGGTAGGTTTCTACCATTTTGCTATAACCATGAATACAGGCAAGTATATAAAATACATGACAATAAAATGCGTACTCCTACAATGCTACCCTAACTAGATGTACCTAAGTGTACTTAGCATGTGTGTAGGTGTTAAGCCAAGAATCCCTCTAGGATAAAGTCAACCCCATTACCTGAAGTGAGAGACTGTGGGACCCCGTCTTGGTCTCGAGTTGGACACCCCGCAAGGGATGTTCAGACCACTGCAATCTGGAGTATCTGCATGCAGGGACCTCAGCGTCTCACGTCAGTGTGTCGGCATGGAAGTCGTGATCTCCTCTGACTATCCCAGCAAGATGTGATGTTTATATACCCCAAGGTATCCCCAGGGGTTCTACCTTGCTGTGCCACTTGTCGGACTTAGAACGACGTCGGGAATGAACCTTGTACATAGTTTTTATGCAAGAGATGGTAGTCCTGCTGAGTTTCCAAGAATCCAAGGATCCTCATGCATAATGTATGAAGCTATTGTTCAGGGAAAACCCCACGTTCTGTAAGCAGTACTGTGACTAGGTGAAGGGTCAGTCCTAGCAGCCCGTTATGTATGTAATGTAGGGACGATTATAGGTGAAAGGTTGGGATATTACCCGGGCCCATATTGGGGTACCTATATGGAATATAACAATCCCAGTGGTTCACGAGCAGTCCTCAGAGAAAGACCTTTGGAGGTGCACCCATTCACATCACAAACTCACATTGCATACTCACATATACTCATACATTCATACACACATGCACTCACTAAATATTATAAGCATGATTCTTACCATCTGCAGCACCTCTGAAGGAAAGCTATGGACGTTCCAGTATGGTTTGGACTGCCGCTTCCTGTCAGTGGCTGACCTTGGGACCCTGACCGGCAGTACCTTTCTCATCACAGAGTGGAATGGGGACAGTGAGAGTTACTGACCCCATTGCACTCTGTAATGAGGTATCAGTGATAGATACTTGGCCCTGGGCACTTCAGGGCTTAAAACTGAAATGCCCAGGTCCGAGGCTATCACTGACGCTCCTCCTTGTCATGAACGGGAGGACCTCAAGGCACTTCGCGGAGCTGAGGAAGTCACACCCACAAGGCTGTGGCATTTTCAGCCTAACAAAGTGCAGCTCAGGCAGCCAGGCACCTGCACATTTAGTGCATGTCTAGCTCCTGGCTGCCTGACCTGAAAATAAAGAGTGTCTGTCAGATTGACCTTTGCTCAACCTGACAAACACTCTTTAGGCCTGATTCACAAACGTAAACTTAGACCAAAAGTCTAAGTTTAGACCTGAAGTCTAAGTTTAGACTTAAAGTCTAACTTTACTACTACTAAACTTGGACTTTTGGTCTAAGTTTCGACCAAAAGTCTAAGTTTAGACCTAAAGTCCAACTTTACTACTACTAAACTTAGACTTTTGGTCTAAGTTTCGACCAAAAGTCTAAGTTTAGACCTAAAGTCTCACTTTACTACTACTAAAGATAGACTTTTGGCCTAGGTTTAGACCAAAAGTCTAACTTAGACCAAAAGTCTAACTTTACTACTACTAAAGTTAGACTTTAGGTCTAAACTTAAACTTCAGGTCTAAACTTAGACTTTTGGTCTAAATTTACTTTTGTGAATCAGGGCCCTTTATGTCAACCAGAAGGTGGGGGGCATGGTCCCTCTGCCTTGAAGGATGAGACACTGCTGATTAAACTACAACTAACTCACAAACTTTTATTCAAAAACTGGGGACTGGAGCACATTCTACTTGGTAAAAGGGGGGCCACCAAAGGATCTCGGGAGGCTTCCCGAGCTTGACTACTACTCCCAGAATGCAGAAAACTAATTTACTCTAAAAGAGCTATCCACGGCTGCAAAGGAGCAATATTTCATGTATAACACAGAAGACCATACGTTTTAGCCAACTTTGCAAGCTGAAATTGGACTCATTGTTATATTAGTTAATGAATCTAAAAGTCCCATAATCTAATAATGCTGTTTGCAAAAAGGCAATTCTGGTTGTGCCTTCCATGACATTTAGCCTTCTGGCAGCTATTACAATACTAGAACTCACTCCAAGTCCAGACTACACTGGCCTTGCAATGAAGAGAAATTAAGTTATTCTATTGAGAAGATGTGATACACAAACATTTTAAACATGTAAACAACTAGTCTTAATGTGTTTTATCAAATTACTTTCAAACAAATATGAGTTAAATTTTTGAAAATATTTCCTGAATCCTGTACATACAAAGCAGTGCTCATGTTAGATCCTTGCCGACCTATGAGCAGTATCTAAAATGCCTTGTGATTGGGGAACATTAATACTTTTTAATTTCATGTGTTAATAAAATGCAAATGGGAATAAGGGGTGTGGGCTGATAATTGTGCGTGGCAGAAGGGAGCCTTGTCCTGCACCCCTAACAATGAATCTGACTTCTCCTTTAACTCACTGAATGAAAAGTGCTCCATCCCACATATTACTCAGTAAATTGCTATTTATTGTCTCCGTGCCAGGGTCATCGGGTATGAGATAGGCAGGAGGCGAGGAGTACTCACTGCTGCAAGGTATTGCTATGTTTGCAAAGTAGAGTGGTGAGTAAGTCACTAACAGGTTATAGTTCTATAGAATAAATGATGTTTCATAAATATAGGTGCTCTGTAGGGCTTTTGCATGATCAGATTAGATGAGTGGTGTCTGTGTGAAAATAGAATCTGGATTGCTGTTCCATTTGCATTCTTCCCTCCGAGCAGTCCTGTTGTTCGCACATTTCTCTGTGCCCAGGCCAAGGGTTGGGTACCAAGTCACACTAGACATACAGTTGCCTATGCAGAACTGTCGAGCAGTGATTTGTAGGAAAGGTAGAATGGGGATGCTTGCCTGATAAGGACAATGACCTTGTCCTGCTAACTCTGCAGCCCATAGCTACTGCCCAACTGCATCTGGCAGCCCTGTATCAGTAGGAGTACAACATAGATAGGAGCCGAGATGATCTGTTGTTCTGCAATAGGAGGGTAGCACTGTTGCCTAAGTAGATCCAACAGATCTTCTCTCCTTATCTGCCCCTGCAGAAATGATTCCAGAATGATCATGTTAAAAAGGGGGCCTGGATTGTGACACTGATAAGCACTTCAGTCCTCTTAGTCTACTCACAATAAAGTGCCACTCAAGTGTCATACATAAGACATTGAAATGTCAAACATACACACACTAAAAACATGGAAATGTTACTTATAAGCAAATTGAAAACTTGCCATATATGTATGCTCAAACCTTTATCGTTTCACTTTCTTTTATCTCATGCATAAGCCTGGGTCACTGTGATTGCATGGATTCCTTGATAAATGTGTGACCAGGTTACGTTCTTTCCAACAGCATTCCTGGGGTTAATAATGATCATTGGCAAGCTCGGGTAATGTGCAGAGAGGAACACTTTTGTGCACAGGGAGAAAGTTTGACACAGTCAGTAGGCCTGACTGTTTTTTTACTGACTGCCCACAGAAGCTGCAAATAGGCACACACATGCATGTCAACAGACCCCGAAATTGCCTCTGCTTCATTAGAAGTAAATGGGGGAAATATATTACCCCGATTATTCTTCAAAATCTCCCACTTTCCTCTTCTAAAATGTTAGCATGTATAAACACGTGCACCTGAGCTGAACACATTCAATCATAGCAGCAAACATTATGGCATCTTTGCAAACAGTCCAACAAGCACACAATCCCCATGCGCAGACACCAGCATACAGAGACACAGATTTAGAAAGGCTTTGCTTTTGATTTGTATTACTTTTTTAATGCAGCCTCAATGCAAAAAGTTGGGGGATTTACAAACCAATGCAAATTAGTATTTGCGTTGGTTTGCAAGAAAAAGTAACGCAAACCAGTGCAAAGTTCTGTATCAATTGTACATTCAAAGGGTGGTACATGGGCATTCCCGTGCAACCACTAATGGATTTTGACACAAACCCTATCTACTTACAATAGTCAACAGGGTTTTGTGCAAAAAATGAACACCACTTGAAACGGGCATAAAAAGGAGAAATGCTTTCATTTCACCTTTATTTTCCAACTGCACGTGTGTTGCACTGTACAGCACACAGACATAGTAGCAAAAGTTTTAAGTTTAGTCTAAGCATAGTATTTTGTACTGGAAGGGTATACTTCCAGAACAAAACCTATGCCAGATTCAGCAGACAGACACCTTGGCCCCATGGCGTAAAGGTGTGTGTGTGGGGTAAAGCAGCAATATTCTGCGCCAGCACTAGGGAGAGGACAGGATAATGCTACATCTCTGTCCTCCTCTCTCCCTGCCATGCTATGCAACACAGCAACTTTGGGTGCTGGGCTGTGTTGTGTGAAAGGTACCTAAATCTGCGCCATAATAGTCTCCTCTAGTATACGGGTCTACAGCAAAATGCAGATCTAACAGGCCATGGAGGATATGGAAAAGGCAATGTGAGAGCAAAATATTCAGTGCTGATGGTCCACACCATACAGAGCATCATCGCATTAACTAGCTGCTTGATCTATCATAGGGTTTCATAAACTATAGCAGAATAACTAGACAAAGTCAGCCATGTTTACCTAAGCAAAGGTCATCTTATCTAGATGAAGAATATTAGATAATCTATTTTATCGCAAAAACCTTGTTTTATTAACTATGAATGAAAAAAAACTTGTATAGCGCATGAAAACTCCAAGGAGTGTCCCGGCGCTCTGCACACAGGTCACAGTAACAGACTGCGGTTAAGCCATCTAGTCCTGCTTAAAGAGACAAGCTTCAGTTTTTTCTTATAAAGTGAGATTGCATCAATTGACGTTAACCCCAGGGGGGAGCTTGTTCCCTGCAGAAGGCCCCAGAAAGGAGAAAGTCCTTCCCCCAGCTCTGGTGCAGCAAATCCTAGGAATTCTGGCCAATAGGGTGTTGGCTGATCGCAAATTTCTCAGGAGGACATAGAAGTTAATTCTTGTCCTGAGGTAGCCTACACCTGTAAGGTGGAGTGCCTTGTTTGACCAGAACAAGTGTTTAAAATAAAATTCTCTTCTTTATTGCTAGACAGTGAAGAGCCCGCAAATGCAGGGACATGTGCGCTCTCAGAGGAAGGCCCAGGAGAATGTGGGCCACTGAATTCTGAACCACCTGTAGTCTATTAATAAGGTGGTCGGGAAGATCGAAATATAGCGCATTTCCATAGTCCACCCTCGATGTTACAAGTGCCTGAACTACCAGCTTCCTTCCTGAGAATGAGAGGAAATGTAAAAACGTTCTTAAAATACGCTGCAGCCCAAAGTACCTACTACCAATGTAATCTGTGGTTGAAAGGTCAGAGAATCATCGAATTTGACACCCAATTTCTTCACTGTTCCTCCCTGAGGGCCCTGGGTGAGCTTTATCTGGCCACAAGATCTGCCATGACTCTGGGCCGTTAAGACCTAAGAATAGTAATTTGGTCTTGTCAGAGTTGCATTTGAGTTGATGACGGCTGTTAGGAAGGATCTGATGGATTTGCCCGGGAACTCTGGGGCCTATTAGCAATAACCGGCGATAATTATCGCTAAGCGCAGTTAGCGCTAGGATAATTATCGCCGGCTATCGCAGGTTTCTATCGCGGAGATAGCGTGCTATCAGCAACGCTTATCTCCAAAGCGATAGAAACCCTGGAGAACAGTGTGAATATCGCTTGAAAACAAGCGATATTCCCACTGTGACCAGTGTTAGCTTGGCGATAGGGCGAGGGGATTTAGCCATGTAATCCACCTCCCATTGGATTACATGGCTAAGTCAGGTTTAGACCAGGCGTTAACAAACCAGCGCTAAACGTGTTTAGCGCTGGTTCGTTAATCACCTCCCCTGCCTCGCTAATAGGCGATAGCGACCTTAGCGACTGTTTCCAGTCGCTTTTAGGTTGGGAACGCCTACTTTGCATGCCATTAGCGATAAATATCGCTGGCATGCAAAGCAACACCCAACCCGGTCGCTATCGCCTAGAAGCTGTCGCTAACAGCAGTTAGCGACAGCTTGCTAATAGGGCGTTTGAATTATCGCCGCTTTAGCGGGAAAAAGTCCCGCTAAAGCGGCGATAGAGCCCTTGATAATATGCCCCTCTGATTCCCTGCCCCAGGAGAACAACAGCCGAATATCATCAGTGTAAGAGATCACTTTTGCAAGTCTAATGATATGTTGGCACTACATTGGGTGATGACGAGGCATTTCTTTTGCAGGAGCAGTGTTTGCACTGACTGATGTGGCACTGCAACCTGGAATTGCTATAAGTGGAAACCAGGAAAATTCGGGTGTGGCAGTTATGGGTTAGATCCAGATTTTGGGGTATACACCTAACGCTGCTAGAGAAAGTGTTGTGCTCTCACTTCCCGTCCATTTCAAATTATCGATGCAAACTTGGCTGTTTTACTGCCACACTGAGACCAGGGGGCATATTATCAAGAAACAGCGTTAAAATTATCACCGCTTTAGCGGCAGAAAACTGCAGCTAAAGCGGCGATAATGGGCTTGATAATATGCCCTTGAGAATTCCAATAGAAGCCCATGTTCTGGTGTCAACATGGGCTTCTATTGGAATTCTCAAGGGCATTTTATCAAGGCCATTATCGCCGCTTTAGCGGCAGTTTTCTGCCGCTAAAGCGGCGATAATTTTAACGCTGTTCTTGATAATATGCCCCCAGGTTTTTCATTTCATACTTCTTTGCAGCTTTGCTAGAGCTCCTGTCTCGTTTGACCCTCGTATCTCCACTCACTACAATAGAGTAGTCGGTATTGTTGGCCTGCCGCATAAGCGTTTGAAATTGTTTTTTTTTTGTATTGGCTTCATATCATGTAGCACCCCATTGTTTAAAGAATGGCCCTTTTTTTAGAAACACAACCACTGGCATCCTTCTTCCTCAACTGTGGGATAGCTACTGTTAGCACAAGAATGGTTTCATACGAAATTCCACTTGATGTGAAAGTAGACAGTATAATACATTAATCTTAATTGGCATTACTGAGATGCAACCTGTTGAACACCTGTCATCTTTTCCAACCTGGCAATGGAGACAAAATTATGGGAATCAAACGCAAAATAAATATCTACAAATATATTCCATGACAATAGGGTTTGAAATGAAAAAATAAAAGTGCAGGTACCCTACACCATAGTACCTACTTGCTTCTTAGAAGTGCTGGTACTCTCCAATTAAGAGTATTTCCCCTCTTTTGAGAAGTGCAGGTACTCTCTTTCTCAGTACCTAACAGTTTAAAGCAATGCATGTTAGAGGAAAATTATTATAAGGAATCCTGCTCTGTCTCTCTCATGTGCGTGCTACGCTCATATCGTCATCTTCCCACACTCCACCACTTTTTCAGCCATATGTAATGGGACATGTCGGGTCCCTTCTGCACCCAGTCAACTGAAATACAGGCACCCCCCTCCCGCCGATTGGTACACATTGCCAAACTGAACAGCCCAAGACAACACTGTTTTGGTTTTTGGTTAGAGATTGTAAAATCACAGGCTGTACTTTTTATTACATTTAATGCATCAAACATTTTTCATTTTCACAACACAATCTAGAATTTTACATGATTTTTACAGTTTTCCCCCATGTTTTAACAGAGTCAGACAGACATAGAGTCATTTAATTCTTCTACCACCCCAGCAAGCAACTTCTGTGAGCTCATGGTTGGCTCGTACCCAGATCATCCCTTCACGTCTGCCTTGAGATTTGCGGAGAAGGTGGTCAGGTGCGTTCCTGTGCCCACCGCCAGCCGCAAACAAAGTCGCTCCCCTAGACCCTCAAGCAGCCTAAAGGCAAGAGCAAAAACTACCTGCTTCACTACGATAGGCTGTCTCCTGAGCGAGATGAGGCAGTGAAGGAAAAGGCCAACTCCTGATCTCACCCCCTTTTTAATGCTGCTCCCCGTGGCTTCACCCATCGCCCTGCCGCAATCACGAGACCCACGATATCACGAAGGACCGACATTGCAATACAGCGGGCCATGCCCCCCAACAAAGGGCAGGCTTCCAAGAGGCCCCCCATATTGCAATGGTGCTTGGTCCCATCGTTCGGGGCTCACCTCATGGCATTCTTCTCTCCTCCTCTCGCTCACTTGGACGCCCCTTGATCCTACCATCTTGCTTTCTTCTATCACCCCTTCTCATCTTCCTCCACTCTTCTCCTTCCATTGTCATATCCTGCATCTTTTGCCCTTATCTTTATTCCTCCTCTACTCAGTCTCTCATCTCTATCATGGCTTTTATCCTTGCTTCCATTTACCTTCATCTCTCTTGTCTGTTCTATTCCCTATTCTTTCTCATCTATCACTCATTGCTGGTCTGTTCTCCACTTCTTCGTGTTTCTTTTTCTTCACTTTTCATGTTCTCTCTTCGCACCATAAAGCACCACATCACATTGCTCAACACACTACACAACACCACATTATCACATCAACACTTACCCACACCTTTTTCTAAAAAATGTGTGGCCACAAAAGATCTCGCCAAATCAACAAGAACTTAACATGTTCAACAAAGAAACATATTGGTATAAATAGGGTATTTAATGTTCAAGCCTTCTTGGATTCTACGATTCACTGTTAAGCTTACTCCCATGCTTGCACTAGAAGTCAATGCAAGCTGTCAGGGAGCAGCAACAGTGCAGTCATAAAACACCACTCCTGACCCCTTCACTCCTTTCTCAGGTCTCCATGGACAATGTGTAATGCATGTCAAATGCTGTGCATCTCTTGTGATGTACTGTTAGCAGCGCTGAAGTACTCTCTATTAACTTAAGCCTACTCAGCCTCCCTTCAAAATAAAACTTTTGTCATACACTCACCCGTTCATCAAGCCATTCAGTCACTCACCCATGCATCCAACCATTCAGTCACTCATATATCCTTTCATTTATACATCATAAAATCACTCATCCTTCCATTGATTCAATTTTGCACTCGTACACTCACTTATTCACATGCCTATGCATGCACATACAAACTTGTCGTTCAGTGAAGAAACACAGTAAAAAGGAAAGGGATTTGCCAATGCTTGTTTCTTTAGGCTTCAGCAATCCGTGGCAATGTATATTTTCCCTTGCTGTCTCCCCTGTTTGTACTTCTCCTCCCCCTGCATTCTGTAGTTACTTCACTGCCCCATCCCCTGATGCTCCTTGTCTAGATCAATATATTCAATTATGTTTATTTATTTGCTTTTTATGAAGGCCTGGCAACTGCAAAGTTTTATTATTGGGTGCTGGCACACTTTCCTTTTTACTTTCCATTTACTATTCTGAGATGGTTGTCTGTCATGCTAGAACAGTAAATAAAAATGCTGGTCAATGAAAAAATAGTGGGGCATATTCTCAAGAACGTGTGATAACCACTGCAAGTTTAGCTTAACGCAACTTCTCACATCGCAGTCCATCGCGGGAAAACAACGCCGTGTTAACGTAGCATTCTCAACCTGGTGGCACCATGCGATAGTCCCACGATAATGCACCAAATGACCGCGTAAAAAACAACGCGACGCCCAAAAAATGCGAAACACCAACGCAAATAAAGTTGCGATGCGGCCAACCTCGAAAAAAAAAACAGCGATAACCAGCGACAGGCCTGCAATTCCCACGCGCCTGGCGGGAAAATGCACCATTAAAGCCGAACAAGAAAAAAACACCATAAACAAAATAAAATGCGTAGCAACATGGACGCACCCGGAACGAGTGCCCAGGTCAACGCGAACCCCACATGCCCCACAGACCACCAGCAAGGAACCTCAGGTCAGGGAAGGCCAAGGAGAAGAGGAAGAGGAAGACGGGGTACAGTCCGCATGACAACCTGATCGTCGTCATGGAGGTGACAGAGCACTAACAACAACTGTCCGTCTCCACCACCGTGTCATTGGCAACACAGACGGAAAAATGGCATTCCATCGTGAATGCAGTCGGACTGCCGAGGAGGCCAAGATGCGCTGGCACGAAGTCAAAAGCCAAACCAAGCAGAAACCCGCTGCCACCCGAAAGGCAGCATTGGCGAATGGAGGTGGGAGTCCTGCGCCACAGGAGGAGCTGGAGCAAATGGTGGACACAGTCATGAGTGTGGAGACGGTGCAAGGAGTCGGGAGTCCGGACACTGCTCGACATGATTTGACAAAACATCAACAGGGTGAGTAACTAACAGGGACTGGGGGGACGGGCACAATGGCACACATGCACAACGACGTGTTGCACACCCACAATGACCCTGGGTCATGTCCCTGATCCCCGTGGCACACTGCAGCACACATACAAACACCAAGTAGGCCCCCGTCCACCATGTGCCCGAAGGGGTCCCACCCCACACAACACCAATTCCACTACACACACATGCACCAGTGCGAAACACAGCAAAGATGCGTATGCGAGAGCCACACTGACAATGCAAGTGACACCACATGACGAGCAGCATGGCCGGAGTACAATCACCATGACACTGTGCACGCCACGAGACTGAGGTGGCTGAGTGTGGACTACATCCGGAAGGAGCAGGTCACACCCTGACACATCCACGTGCACAAACAACCACTGACGTCAACAATACATCTGCAGACAAACAATGCACAAGAGAACAAAATCCGTCCAGGAGCACAAATGACCCCAGTCGCCAACATCACAGCACCTCAAAAGCACAAAAGCCAAAGGCACACCGCCTCCAAGGGATAAGGGGCAGAAAAATCACAGCAGCAGGTGTGACTCCCACACAATGCAGCACACACACATAGCAATCACAGCACATCCACATGGACGGCAATGTGGGACACAGTGCAACACTTACACTGCAGAACAGAGGACACAACTGGCTCCGCCTGTGCGTAGAAAATGGCCAATCACATCGGACATAGCAGGAAACTGTGAGATGAAAATGTACGTGTACAACATCACCTACGTCATGTAGTCCAATTGTCCACTATCCCGCATCAAATAGTCCGCCAATCCAAAACAGTCACAATGTACATTGTCATGCAGTCTGTATGTAAACCCGAACAATGCGTCAACATACATGCCAACACAATGTCAACAAGCATCTCCCCTTCACATTGCAGAGGGACAATCAACACCTCCAGCAGAGCAGACCAGACAACCCATCAGTGATGCTGAAGAGGACCTCCACACTTCCGACACCGACGCCCTACAACAGTCCATGGACATCTCAGGCAATAGAGCTCCAGGAGCAGGGCAGCCCCGCTGCACCTAGGACACACCACCCCCTGCATGGGCAACACAGCTGGACGCACCCACCACCCCAGCTGGCTCACAGCAGCCCACCTAAGCACACATCCCATTACAAGGCCAGCTGTCAAACTGCCAGAAAGGCCGGCCGAACATGTGGGGGTGGGGTACTACCTCATGGGAGACAAACTAGAACCCATACGTGGGTGTCAAAGTCCCATCATGGACCACCTACACACCCCAACGGAGACTCACACTGCGACAGGGACACATGCCTTTGCACATTTCCAGTACTGAACCACACCCAGAGCCACGTGATAATCACCCACATCCCCATGCCGGACTGGCGTACGCCGGCCAAGTTCACTCCTCTTACGTATTGGGTGGGGGACGACAAAGCTACATGTGCAATGTCCCACCCTCTGCCTGCGGTGACATGGCTGCATCCTCTGCACACGGCACAATGTAAGGTTGTGGGGCCGGGGCCCTAATGTATACATCATGAGCACACGGACACACTCAGATAGTTCGTTGAACTGACCTAGAGCACGTGCGCTCGACACCTTTATTGGCATGTTCACATGTACAGTGACGCATGTGCTGGATGTGTGTGGGGTGAGTGTAAGCCAGCCCCCAGGGAGTCGTTGGTGCTGGCAACAACTTGAACAGTGATCACAATTGAAGCAGAAACATAAAACATCAGCATAACAGAGACAACTGTGAAGCATCATGGTGGTTGCCGGAGAGAGTACAGTGTTCACCCTACATGCAAGCAGAATGGTCCTTGATTTGTGGTGCACTGAGTTAGTGGCACCTGAGAGGCTGAGCAGGGTATCAAGCTGATGATGGCACCCACGACTGGTGTGAGCTACTCTGAAAGTCTGGCAGTAAGACACTTCCGACTCTGGCACCTGTTGTCTGGAGTTGGTCCTGGCGGTGGTGGCGCGTGCATCCTGCGGTGATGCGACGTCCAGGCAGGTCAGGACTCGATTTGATGTGTGAGCCCAGGTGGACCGCAGTTGAGGGCGGAGGCAGCGGACAGCACAGGGCCACAGACACATGGCGTTGATGACCCCCAGGCCATCGACCCAGAGGCCATCCAACATGCCACCGGACTGGGGCCATGATTTGAGCTGCACAGAGTTAGTGGCCACGGATGCACTGTGGCCGGCACAGGCACACCGCCATGGGACGGTGACTTGCGGTGCAGTGAGCTAGGGCCACGCGAGGTGGGCGGGTCCTCGTCGATGTCGAAGGTGAATGTAGCAGAGGTTTGCGGGGGACAGTGGAAGGTGTCCTCCTGGGCCTGATGCAGAGGGCAGGAGCCGGCCAGAAGTGGCAAATGGAGGAATGGAATGCTACTGCCTCGTTTTGGCCACATAGTCAGTATCACCGACATGATGATGAAGACAACCCCCAGTCCATGGACTCAGTCGCCAACAAATCTCAAGAAGAAAGTGTCCATGGTTGTCGGGAAACAGACTTAGTGGCCCCGGAGCTGGAAGGGGATGCAGTCTGCGACGAGGCCAGTACAATGATATCAGGTCTGCCATAAATGAATCATGACTGAGTTCCCAATGTGTGCCCTACTCAACCGATGTGTAGTCCGGAGGCAGCTGCCAGCGCGGGCCAACCGCTGTTCAGCCAGCTCCTCCTGGAACACTGACACACGGTGTTGAAATGGCCTGTGGGGATGACTCGTGGTTGACCGAGGCAGTAGCGACAGAGCTGAGCGGGTGTTTAGCCAGCGACGATGCCGTGTCCTGCCTGGTATGGACTGGCATGGATTTGTGTGGGGCCTGCAGGACCGCAATGTAGTCCGAAGGCGTAGACATCAAGGGCCCACAGACACGTGTGGTTGGGATGCCCAGCACATACTTTGTGTCACCACATCAAAGGGAGTATAGTGAGTTAAACTCAGCCATGAAGTGTGTACTCGGCCATTGTGTAATCAAGCCTCAGTTCCAAATGTGTGGCCTACTTGACCGCAGTGTGGGCCCGAGGCAGCGGTCAGCAGGGGCCCACAGCCACGTGTCATTGGCCCGCGATGCACAGAGTTAGTGACACCAGAGCAGTTTTCGGCAGTGTTCGATCACTTCCTTAACGATGGTCCTTTTCTCCTCCGGACTGAACCGCGTCTTCCTCTTACTCGTCTCCTTGCGTACATTGATATGAACTCCGCCATGCAGAAAACAAGACTCAGTTTCAGATGTGTGACCCACTCGACCGCAGTGTGGGGCGAAAGCAGTAGTCAGCAAGGGACCACAGACAGGTGTAGTTCGATTGCTATGCACAGAGTTGGTGGCACCACATCGAAGGGAGTACAGTGATATAAACTCAGCCATAAGGTGTGCACTCTGCCATTGCATAATCAAGACTCAGTTCCAAATGTGTGACCTACTTGACCGTAGTGTAGGCCGGAGGCAGCAGTGGAGTACGTCAACGAGAAAGGAGTAATGCGGGCCTGTGTCGCAGAGGCCGTGATGGTCTGAGGAGGCTGCCAAGGTTGCGGGCTTCGGGCTTGGAGCTTGCGCCGGCACGTGGTGGGCCCTCTTCGACAAACGCCGGTGTCGGCAGGTGAGCAATGAGGCCTGGCTGCGCAGGGGTGGGCATGACAGGTTCGGGGACCAGCGGCCCGAGCTGCAGCAGGGGCACAGGTTCGCAGGCCACACCGCTCACGGCGATGGCGTCGGCCTCGTGGCGGGGTGGGAGGCGCTGCCCTGGCAGGCACGTTGGGCATTCCGGAAGAGAACCACGCCCAGGGCTACGTGCTTTTTATTCGCACCTCTACGCTGGCCTGGCGTCCTCCGGGCCAGCCCACTCCGCACACGCTTACAGGGGGGGACGTCACAAGCTACCTTTCCGCGATCTTCCCCACTGGCTGGGGTGACATGGTTGCGTCCACTGTCCACTACACTCCAAACACCAGCAGTGCATGTAGACATGGCTATGTCTGTGGTCTGCATACTGCAGTCTGTCCAGCACAACTCCGCAACACTTGGTATTGTGTGCATTCTCATTCATGGGTCACTTGCCTCCTTCGCACATGCCTGGTTCCCACCTCTCCCCACATTCGGGTATTGTGTGGCTGAGGTGCCATGCCGTTGATGGCTCATGTACATGGCTAACCAAGGTTGCCACAGAAAGTTGTGCTGTCGTGTCTGGTGGGGGGGCATGTTGTTTGGCATGTTGTATGTGATTTTGTGACGTGTGCTGTGCCAGAGTTGTGAGTTGCATGATTGTGGAGTTGAGGTGTGTGGTGTGTTCATTTGGTACTTGCCAACGTGCAGTGCATTTCCATAGGTGCCATCCTGGAAGCGCTGGTTGATGTTGGACTGTCGGAAGATGAAGGGATCATGCACACTGCCTGGATAGTTGGCTATGACATTGGTGAGGAGTCCCCTGTGGTCCACTATTGCCTGCACGTTGATGGGATGCGTGTGCTTTCTGTTGGGGTATTGTGTGCGGTGTTGGCAGGGGGCACAAGTGGGACAAGTGTGCAGTCGATTGCCCCCGACACGTGCGGGGATCCGGCTATGGCGTATAGTACTTGCTTGGTCTCCAGCTGTTCCTGCGCATTGTGGGGGACGTATGGGTGCTGGGGTCCCTAGCTGGTGAGGGCATCCAGGCCAGGTGTGAGGAACTTGGATGGGGCTGGCTGTGAGACTCCTCCGACTCGGGCGGTTGTTGTTTGGGAGGATACCAGAGGCCAACAGGTGCAGCACAGCCAGCAGCTTTGTCTGCGGAGGGATGTTGGTTGTCCGCAGTGTTGGTAACGTCAGCCTGTGGGCAATGATGTTCAGGATGTGGAGGATGGTTGTCCTTTTGGGCCTGTAGTGGGCATTGGCATTGTCTGGTGTTAGGTCTGTAGGGCTGGTGCATTTCCTGTATGTCCGCTGTCTTTGTCTGCGCTGCCTCTGTGGTGGTCCGGGGGGGTCCGTTGGGGGGTGGCGGTCCTGGGGGTGGTGGAGGTGGGTGTTGTTGCCCCCTTGGGGCTCCGGGGTGCATGGTGAGTGGCTCCATAGCATCTGTTGTTGTTCCTGTGTGGCTCTGGGCTGGGCTCCCTTTGATGGTGCAGCTTGTCATCCGGCTTTACACCAGGTCAGAGCAGGTGTTTGTTTCCTGCTGCTAACGTGCCTTATCGCCTGTTTTGTGGTCTTATCGCCGATGTGGCTGGTCGTTGAGAATGTTGAGGTGTGGTGTTGTCGCTGGTTTTTGCTCGGGAACGCCTACTCTGCATCTCATTAGCGTTAGTTGCCGGGGTCATCTGTGGCGATGTTTTTTGCGACTGCTTTCACAGGAAAGCTGGTGTTATGGGCTGTTAGCACCAGCTTGTGAATGGGGCAGTAAATGTAGCGCGACTTTGGCTGCGATAAAGTGCCGATAACTTGGTGATAGCTCCTTGAGAATATGCCCCAGTGTTTGCAAAACCAATAGTTCAGCTTGGTAGAGTCACGATCTGTTAACTTTACCAATTCTTGCTGACTCACGTTTGTCCTTTTAGAGCATTTGTTTTACATTAACCTCTTCCCAGGTGTTTTCAGCTGGAATGGAAAAATATATCCATATAACATTGTGGGCCTTGCTGCCACCTCAGCAAGACTGAGTCAAACTACCTCCGTGAACTGAAAGATTTTTAAATCACAATCTTAGAAAAATGCATATAACATATAACCTGCCTCAGCCAAACAGAAGGTTATTGTTAGACCTGACAACCTTAGGGGGGTCTTCACCCAACTTTTTGCCTGCCTCTCTCCATTTTCTGACCTGGTTTTTGCTGGTTTTTGGACTTTGTACACTTTACCACTGCTGACCAGTGCTAAAGTGCTTGTGCTATCTCCCCTAAATATGGTAATATTGGCTTAAACCCAGTTGGTATATTCAATTTACTTATAAATCCCTAGCATAGTGCACTACATGTGCCCAGGGCTTGCAAATTAAATGCTACCAGTGGGCCTGCAACACTCATTGTGCTACCCACTTAAGTAGCCCTCTAACCATGGCTCAGGCCTGCCATTGCAGAGCCTGTATGTGCAGTTTAACACTGCCTATTCGACCTGGCAAGATAAACCTCTGACCAGGCCTAAACCTTCCATTGTATACATATAAGTCAACCTAAGGTAGGCCCTGTATGGCCCACATGGCAGGGTGCAATGTATCTAAAAGGCAGGACATGTACTTTTAAGTTTTACATGTCTTGGCAGTGAAAAACTCTCAATTTCGTTTTTTTACTACTGCACGGCCTATCTCTCCCACAGGATAATATTGGGATTAGCTTATTACATCTTTTAAATGTAATTCCAAATTGTGAAGAGATAGACTTTTCAAGTTTGATGTCACTGAACTAACAATTTAAAATCACAACTTATGGTGAAGTTAGATTTTAAGTTACAGTTTAGCAAATGCCACTTTTAGAAAATTGCCATTTACTTACTTTAGCCATTCTATGCCTACTGCCTGTCTCTGAATATACGCCTGGGGTGGGTGACAGCTGGGCGTTGTGCATTCCCGCTAGACAGCCACACACAAAGGGAGCTTAGATGTGACTGATGGGCCATCATGGGTAGGATGGGAGGGAGGGGCTGACTCACCTGAATAGGCTGGGTTCTGTCCCCACACAAAAGGCTACATACCCTCCTATAGTGAGTCTGGAGCCAGGGCAGGAAGGGATGACCTCTGTACACTTCAAAGCTTTCTTTGAAGTATCTCCTCTTCAAAGGCACAACTGGGTATAAGTACTGGACCTCTGATACCATGACTTCAGTACACTCCTGGACTTGTGACCACTTTGCCAGGAAGAAGAACTGCTGTGATGCTGGAAGGATTGCCACTCAGCTGGACTGCTGCTTTGCTGGACTCTTGCCTTGCTGAGTTGCCCTGCTGCCTGCTGTTCTACTGCCGAGTGAGAATGACTGGACCTGCATCACTTGAACCAAAAATGACTCCAAGGGCTTGCCAGCTTGCCTCCTGTTCTAAGTCTCAGAGATATCAAAGACATCAACTACCTGCCCTGCAAATGGTGCCACCCCAGTCCTGAACCCTTGGAAGTGAGGCCTAAGGTGCTTCTACATTCAGAACTCACGCATCCTCATCAGAAGCGGAGCATCTTCGCCTTTGCGTAAGTCGGAACCAGAGCATCCTCGTTGTTGCGGGGAGCGGGTCCTGGCGCATCGCCTTCGGAAGCAGAGCATCGCCTTTGGAATCAACACATTGCCTACTGCAGGAGCAGCATCCGCACATTGTATTCGGAACAAGCACCTCTCACTCAAAATCAATGCATCACCACGGTTGCATGGGGAAAATCGATGCATCTCCTTCACTGCATGGCACAACACCAGGGCATCACTTCGGCTGCACCTCACATCTTCGTCGACGACAATGCATCCCAAATCAAAGTACATTGGTTCAGTGGGCCCAAGTGGGTCCCTGTATCCAGCCCACTCTCCATTGTGGTCAGCCTCAACTTTTGACTTTGCCCCAGTCCAGTGCAACCAGATGACCCATTTTAGCGCTTATTGCTTCTAAGTGCCAATTTCCATTTATTCTTTAAAAATTCATATCTCGACTTCTACTTGCTGGATTTTTGTTGTTTTGCTCTTGTTTTATTTATAAAATTAAGCTCTACTTTTCTAACCTCCGTGGAGTCTTTTTGTGGTGTTTTCATTGTTTTACTGTTTGAAGTGTTGCACAAATACTTTAAAAATCAGGGGGGGGAATGGATCACTTGTCCTGTGAGATCAGGGTCTTTATAACGTAGGAACTTTGTAAAAAAACCCTCATAAAACGTACACAGGTCGTTGGCGGTATATCTTGATTTTCCGCCTGTGTGTAACGTCACAGCATCATCATAGGGTTCTTAGATCGTATGTATGCTTTCCTCCACCCGGAGGTAGACCAACTGATTCTCAGTAGTGTCCAGAGATTTAAAAAAAGTGAAAATGTGCAAGTGCTCGTGTGCTGTGAGATTAAAATCTCTACATCACTATATAGCACAAAATTATTTATTAGGGAAAATAGTGATGTGAGAAAGATAAAAAAGAGGAAAGTGCGTCTGTAGACCCAGTTACCAGTCTAACGCACTATTGGGTCAACATGTTTCAGCCTTCTTGTGAAATCTAAAGGCTTTCATCAGGACCAGGGGTGCTCTAAGAGGCTTATTACAGCCCTTAATTAGAGTGATTAACTTACCACCTGCATATATGAATTCTGATCTGTGGTATCTAGAATTATAAGAAAAGAAATAATTATTTTCATAATTCTTGGATATATACCCTATGAGTTTAATGTGGTTACATATTGTGTAACACTATGATTCAAAAACGCTGCAACAATTATTTATGTTAATCTTTAAATAAACATTTAGTTTTGCTGTCTTAATGCCTCGCTGATTCTCGCTAGAAAAGCATGTGGTATATCCAGGTTTCATAAAAATGGTAGGTACGTAGAGTTATTCAAGAGGTTGATACAAGAGGTGCAGAAGTTAATCGACAGACAGGTTTGGTGCTTAGTTCATCATTGCAGTAGTCGCGTTAAAAACCTGGCACAGTATATATCGAGTGCAGTTATCAACTGCCATACGTCAAACAAATAGTGTGCGCCTTAATTTGTCAATGTAATACAACACTCATTTCAATGTTTAAGTAAGGAAAACAACAGAGTGTGTTTAGGTTGTTACGATAATTGTGGCATGGGTCAAATGGAGGGCGTGCGATAAATTGTTAAGGACGCGCATTATTCTCCTATCATTTATGTTAAAATAGTGGAGAGCAATATGATGTTCATTATGAGTTCTATATATTTCATGCAATGATATTGATCAATGTTCTTGCGGGGATATTAAAACGGAAAAATCGGCGGGATAATTAGTTTCGATTGTTTACCTTAGAAATGAGCAATTGGGTCATTCTTCAGGATTCCGCCGCACGGTGTAGTCGCCTTAGTCTGGGAAAATCAAAAATTATTAAACTCTGAACCTTACCAGAGTTTCAAGAATCTTAAGTTCATGGGCCCGCAGCTTACCGGTACTGACAGGTCACTGCCTTGTTCAGTCTCTGTGCGGCGTCCTGGTGAAGGCGAGGCCGCGCAGAGAGTCCATTTACATAGAGATAACCATGGAAATGGTGGTAGGACTACTGGAGCCGTATTGGTTGGCATCCTCGGTTGGCATGCATGTAAACGTGAGGTCACGTAGAGAGTCTATTCCCATAGAGGCAACTGTGGAAATGGTGGTAGGACTACTCTACCAATTAGTTGGCATCCTAGGTTGGCCTGTACAAAAACATGGAGAAGGATGATAACAGGGGCCCAGTGAGCACTCTATGCTTTATAATCATTTCATCATTCTTCTAGGGAAGTGTTGATTAAGTTTTCTATTGAAACGTCCTAAGTATTGTTGTGACTAACTGTAAATGAAAAACTTAAAATGAAGGAGCGACATGGTTCCTATAGATCATCTCTCATGGGCTAGTGTAAAGTCCAATAAATGATGTTTATTATTAAAATTATAATACTTCAGTTTTAGGGGTCTTTGTTCGTTTTAGGACAGCCACAGTTATTACATAATACTTCTGTACATAGTACTGCGTATATATAATAATATGTAACTATGCCCGTCCTGGACAAAATAATTAAGGACTCACGAGGTCAAAAACCAGTATGGATGGTTGTTATCTATAGAGTGTGCCAGGGAATAGTATCGTTCAGTTCGCTGTCTGTTTTCAGTCGATGGACCCAGCGTTGCTCTTTCTCAAAAAGAACATGTTCTGCGTTGTTGGTTTTTATGCCTAGTGTCTCAAGAATCACCCATTTGAGATCCTCGACGGAGTGGTCATTCTCAATGTAGTGCCTGCTCATCTTGGTGGTGGCTCTTTTGCAATTGATGTTACTCTTGTCTTCGCAGATGCGTAGTTTTACTTTGCGACACGTCATTCCTATATACCTGTATTTACATGGGCATTTGATCATATAGATCACATGTGTGGTATTGCAGTTCGTATGTTGACGTAATTTCCAGGTGAAGTTTGGTAGTAGTAGTAGTTCTTTGGTGATCTTCGTCAGCTTACATACTGTGCAGGAACCACATGGGTAATGGCCCACTATGGGGCTCAAATTCCAAGCTGCTGTAAGGCTTCCTTTATTGGTTACCGGTGTTGGTCTTGTATGTACGAGTTCTTTTATTGGCAAATCTCGGTTTTGGCCATTGGAGGGTGTTGGATGTGAGAATTCTCCAGTTTCTGTTTACAATTTTCTTAATCTCATTTGACGACGTATTGTAAGTTGTTACGCAGGTGAGTAGATCCACCGGTGTTTCTCGTGGTGTGGATTCTAGCAAGCTCTCTCTCGGTTGGTTGCGTGCTCGTTTTTGACATCTTCTGATGGTTTTTATTGGGTAACTTCTTTTCTCTAATTTGTCTTCCAATTCTTTTGATTGCACTTTGTAGTCTTGGAGAGTGCTGCAGTTACGTCTTATGCGTAAAAACTGGCTGTATGGTAAATTCTCTCTCAAGGGTCACGGATGGAAGCTATTGTAGGACAATATGCTGTTCCTTGCTGTAGGTTTGAAGTAAGTCTTTGTCTGGAGAGTATCATTTTTAATGTAAATTGTGATGTCTAAGAAATCCAGTTGTTTCTTGTCTGATGTACAGGTGAACTTCAGACATTCATCTCTGCTGTTTATCCATGTCAGGAATTTTTGCAGTACTTCATGGGAATCCTCCCAAATCATGATGACATCATCTATGTAGCGTCGCCAGAAACGTATCTGTGTCAAAAAGGGATTAATTTGGTTTTGTATGTATTGTTGCTCGAAGTTGCTCATATACAGTCCTGCCACACTAGGGGCAAAGGTACTTCCCACTAGAACCTTTATCTCAATTTGCAGATCAATTCCTGAGACCATTAGTACAAAGCACACCGACGTACCTTAAAGATACACGGGACCTCCTGAATCAACTAGAAGATCAAATATATGATGAAAAAACTATGTACCTAGTAGGACTCGACGTAGAGAGTCTCTACACGAGCCTCCCACAACAAAAGACCTTGGACACCTTGGAAAACATCTTATTCTCTGAAGAGTGGACCAACAATACACCGAGACATTTTGTCCTTGAGTGCTGTAGGCTAGCACTCACTGAAAATTATTTTGAATATGAGGGTACCTTTTATGAACAATGCCATGGTACTTCCATGGGAATCCAATACGTCGTCAAATGAGATTAAGAAAATTGTAAACAGAAACTGGAGAATTCTCACATCCAACACCCTCCAATGGCCAAAACCGAGATTTGCCAATAAAAGAACTCGTAACATTAAGGACCACTTGGTTGATACAAGACCAACACCGGTAACCAATAAAGGAAGCCTTACAGCAGCTTGGAATTTGAGCCCCATAGTGGGCCATTACCCATGTGGTTCCTGCACAGTATGTAAGCTGACGAAGATCACCAAAGAACTACTACTACTACCAAACTTCACCTGGAAATTACGTCAACATACGAACTGCAATACCACACATGTGATCTATATGATCACATGCCCATGTAAATACAGGTATATAGGAATGACGTGTCGCAAAGTAAAACTACGCATCTGCGAACACAAGAGTAACATCAATTGCAAAAGAGCCACCACCAAGATGAGCAGGCACTATATTGAGAATGACCACTCCGTCGAGGATCTCAAATGGGTGATTCTTGAGACACTAGGCATAAAAACCAACAACGCAGAACATGTTCTTTTTGAGAAAGAGCAACGCTGGGTCCATCGACTGAAAACAGACAGCGAACTGAACGATACTATTCCCTGGCACACTCTATAGATAACAACCATCCATACTGGTTTTTGACCTCGTGAGTCCTTAATTATTTTGTCCAGGACGGGCATAGTTACATATTATTATATATACGCAGTACTATGTACAGAAGTATTATGTAATAACTGTGGCTGTCCTAAAACGAACAAAGACCCCTAAAACTGAAGTATTATAATTTTAATAATAAACATCATTTATTGGACTTTACACTAGCCCATGAGAGATGATCTATAGGAACCATGTCGCTCCTTCATTTTAAGTTTTTCATTTACAGTTAGTCACAACAATACTTAGGACGTTTCAATAGAAAACTTAATCAACACTTCCCTAGAAGAATGATGAAATGATTATAAAGCATAGAGTGCTCACTGGGCCCCTGTTATCATCCTTCTCCATGTTTTTTGTACAGGCCAACCTAGGATGCCAACTAATTGGTAGAGTAGTCCTACCACCATTTCCACAGTTGCCTCTATGGGAATAGACTCTCTACGTGACCTCACGTTTACATGCATGCCAACCGAGGATGCCAACCAATACGGCTCCAGTAGTCCTACCACCATTTCCATGGTTATCTCTATGTAAATGGACTCTCTGCGCGGCCTCGCCTTCACCAGGACGCCGCACAGAGTCTGAACAAGGCAGTGACCTGTCAGTACCGGTAAGCTGCGGGCCCATGAACTTAAGATTCTTGAAACTCTGGTAAGATTCAGAGTTTAATAATTTTTGATTTTCCCAGACTAAGGCGACTACACCGTGCGGCGGAATCCTGAAGAATTACCCAATTGCTCATTTCTAAGGTAAACAATCGAAACTAATTATCCCCGCCGATTTTTCCGTTTTAATATCCCCCGCAAGAACATTGATCAATATCATTGCATGAAATATATAGAACTCATAATGAACATCATATTGCTCTCCACTATTTTAACATAAATGATAGGAGAATAATGCGCGTCCTTAACAATTTATCGCACGCCCTCCATTTGACCCATGCCACAATTATCGTAACAACCTAAACACACTCTGTTGTTTTCCTTACTTAAACATTGAAATGAGTGTTGTATTACATTGACAAATTAAGGCGCACACTATTTGTTTGACGTATGGCAGTTGATAACTGCACTCGATATATACTGTGCCAGGTTTTTAACGCGACTACTGCAATGATGAACTAAGCACCAAACCTGTCTGTCGATTAACTTCTGCACCTCTTGTATCAACCTCTTGAATAACTCTACGTACCTACCATTTTTATGAAACCTGGATATACCACATGCTTTTCTAGCGAGAATCAGCGAGGCATTAAGACAGCAAAACTAAATGTTTATTTAAAGATTAACATAAATAATTGTTGCAGCGTTTTTTGAATCATAGTGTTACACAATATGTAACCACATTAAACTCATAGGGTATATATCCAAGAATTATGAAAATAATTATTTCTTTTCTTATAATTCTAGATACCACAGATCAGAATTCATATATGCAGGTGGTAAGTTAATCACTCTAATTAAGGGCTGTAATAAGCCTCTTAGAGCACCCCTGGTCCTGATGAAAGCCTTTAGATTTCACAAGAAGGCTGAAACATGTTGACCCAATAGTGCGTTAGACTGGTAACTGGGTCTACAGACGCACTTTCCTCTTTTTTATCTTTCTCACATCACTATTTTCCCTAATAAATATTTTTGTGCTATATAGTGATGTAGAGATTTTAATCTCACAGCACACGAGCACTTGCACATTTTCACTTTTTTTAAATCTCTGTACACTACTGAGAATCAGTTGGTCTACCTCCGGGTGGAGGAAAGCATACATACGATCTAAGAACCCTATGATGATGCTGTGACGTTACACACAGGCGGAAAATCAAGATATACCGCCAACGACCTGTGTACGTTTTATGAGGTTTTTTTTACAAAGTTCCTACGTTATAAAGACCCTGATCTCACAGGACAAGTGATCCATTCCCCCCCCTGATTTTTGATGTAACCTCTGGAAGCCGAATGGATCACAGCTTCTTATTCCCTCCACATTGATTATTATGCACAAATACTTTACACATTGCCTCTTAAGTCAAGCCTGCCTGCTCTGTGCCAAGCTGCCAGAGGGTGAGCACAGGATAATTTAGGGTGTGTTGTGACTTACCTTTACTAGGATTATAGTTTCTGCTTGGACAGTGTGCATAACTTTGCCAACCAGAAATCCAATTTCTAACAGTTATCATGTATTCTGAAAAGATATTATGAGCATAGAGTGGTGTTTGTGCTACGCAGCACTCACAGTTATCTGTTTGGATTTTCCTAAAGAGTAACTACGACACAGACTCTAGAGTTAACAGGACAGTAAGGATGATAACAGACCACAGAGTCTTGTGTTCTGCTTGATCTTAAGCAGGAGCCATTTAACATTCATTCAGCAGACAGGCTGAATAAAAGGAAATGATTGACTCTGATCCTGAGAAGTCCAATGGCGCCTGTTCTTTCGCAGAATTAAATTGATGGTCCTCTGTCAATAATCCAGTTGCCACTCAGGCATAATTCTCATAGCTCTTCATTGCTCCTGCCCCAAACCAGAACTTCTTCTAGGTCCCACCAGTCAATCATCCTCCACAGACTTGACCTTGCGCAGAGTCCGAAGGAGAGAAAACAGATAACTCTATGTGGGTGCCCTTTAAATTCAGGAATTTTCTCCACTTTCATGATAAGGCCATATAGCCTGTTCAGGACAGTCCGAAAGTACACCAACACACCACAGCATCATATACATACATTTTTCAAGGCAGGACTTGCAAGCTGAGGGATACTTGAGCTCAGAGTACTCTCAGCAACATACTATAACAAAAAGTGTCTTGTGAACAAAGTGTTTTTGAGGTCTCAAACCAATCAATTCGGTAAAATACAGCGATTGCATATGCACCAACCATTTTTTTGTGATTTGAAAGGTTTTTCTGAATCACAAAATCGTTTTAGAACTCATTACTGAATCACAATTTGAAGGGGTGTGTTAAGGGTGTTCCTTCCAATCTGCGATTCGCTATCATAAGTGTCAATGGTTTGCGATAATTCCTATTGCAAACCATTTATCAGTTACCAACTCAACATTTTGGGGTGGTAATAGACTCGCAAAAAAAAAGATACCCTTTGGACTTCCTCCTTTTGGAATTGGGGGGAGAACTTCGGGGAGGGTAGGCAGTGGACCAGAGGACCAGTGCCTTCTCTCACTGATGTTTTCCGAAACAGAAAACTTTCTTTAAAAAATAAAAAGACATCTCGAATCCTTTAAGGAACCTGGGCTGTTTTTTTAAAAACAAAGGGGCATATGTACAAGCCCCTATCGCCATAGGAACGTCACTTTTTCTAACGTTCCTGTGGCGATAGTGGCTTCGCCTTATTTACCAGGCAACATTAAGGCCCCCTTTCACGCTATGCTTAGCGTGAAAGGGGTGGGCAGTGTGTGATGCGGTGGGCGTTTCACCGCAACACCCATTGATTTTGACGACGTCCCCTATTTACAAGGGTGGCATAAATATGAGGCAGCGCCAAAATTAAGACCAGGGAAAACCTGGTCTTAACTTGGCGAAACGAGGAGAAATGCTTTATTTCTCCTGGTTTTTGCTTTTTCCATGCGTGCTGCCTTGTGCAGCACACATGGAAAAAGCAAAACGCCTTGGATTGTTTTTGTGTAGGAAGGTGTCCCTTCCTGCACATAAACAATCTTTTTTTTAAAAATGAAATTTTGTAACTTTCATGTGTGCTGCATTAACCCCTTCCGCGCTGCGCGAATTTTCGTGCTGTGCGTGCGTTTTAATGAGTGGGCGGGGTTCGGACGGCCCCGGGCCATCCTCCGCACACGCCCACTGTGACGTCGGGCGGCCGGGGGCCGTCCGAAGCACACAAGGGGTTAAGCAGCACACATAGAAGTGACAAAACAGCATTTAAAGATTGTTTATGTGCAGGAAGGGACACCTTCCTACACATAAACAATCTTCCCCTGCACGCAGACACCCTTGCACTATGGTGCAAGGGTGCCTGCGTAGGCACTAAGCTGCTAAACGTAGCACCATCACAGGGGAAATGCAAGGCTGCACCATATTCTTGTAAATATGGTGCAGCCTTATGTTTCTGAAGTGGCGGAGTGAGGCGTTAAGCCATGACGGCTAACGCCTCACTCCGCCACTTCTTTGTACATATGGGCCACAGTTTTCTATTTTGGAATGAAATCTCAGGGCTGGTGGTCTGCTGTCTTTTGCATGCCACCATCCCTGTGACTGTGATTTGTTATTTTGTGAACCAACCTACCTTGGTTCTCAAAAAGAGATAGAGGTCGCAAAGAGTCAGTACCCACTTTGAGACCGCTTTTTGCAACCACTTTCTGGTCTAATATAACATACTGCCATGTAATGCATCATCATGTAATGCTCTGTATCTCATAATACCACACATTAACATGACATAGCATAGTCAGCCTCTTTCTGAATCCCATGTGAAATTTGAAATTGGGTGCAAACAGCGTTTGCAGCTGAAGTTTTTGCATGCATAAAATTAGCATACAAAAACTCTTGAGGAAAATGCATAAAGAAAAGAGTGTAAGGGGAATGGCATGTGGTAATACTGATGGCATATACGGGACTGCTTATTCCTAATTCCAATATAAAATCATACGCAAAAATCTATAGTGTGATACCATATGACACGCGGTAATGGTTTTTCCCCATTTCACGGCATAGACCTACGGCTATATTGTCAAGTTAAACTTATCCCCGAAACGTACATTTGGTTTGATTTAATAATATGAACTATATACTTACTTTACAATGTAGTAGACGCAATCGCAATGTAGTTCAATATTACCAACCTTAATATAGTACCATAAAACCATTGTCCAAGGCAATATTTCTTGTGGCTTGGCACGAGCTGGAATGTATCCCAAGATGCAATAGAGACGCTGTAACTTACAGCCTTCATAACTTCGAAATGTTGATGTATAGATTTGTTTGCAAAGTTTTGCAAAGAGATTTAGAAAATGTTATGCGTTTTTATTAACCCGTCCATCTTGATTACAAAATGGCAGCAGCTGTAACTGTGCCTGTTCTCTGGCAACCATCCTTTCTCGCGGCTTTCCACTGCTCTGGTCACCCTGCACATGTCTATCGTGTCAAATAGACAGTGACTCAGCATAATCGTTAGCAGGATGAGGCAGCTTCCAAACATTGCTGAAAATCAAATAATCCCTTAAAAGGGCGGGGGGGGGGAGCTCATTTAGGAGGGGCAAGGGAGAAGAGAGAGAGGATAATCCGGGAAGGTGAGGTTTAAAGGGAGTCAGGCTTTCACCTGACCTCTGTCATCGAACTTGTTTGTATCCG
Source organism: Calotriton arnoldi (assembly GCA_963921515.1). Lineage (NCBI taxonomy): Eukaryota > Metazoa > Chordata > Amphibia > Caudata > Salamandridae > Calotriton > Calotriton arnoldi. Next base: position 1,450,549 of record CAWUFW010003454.1, read on the forward strand.
GCACTCCCCCATGCTTTCCACCAGCCCGCGTCCTCTGAAGCCAGCAGCGGCAGGCCATGACAGTGAAAGCGCTCATCTATCTACGTGTGAGGAAAGAAGCCGCTTTGATGGTTCCCTGGCGAATGTAACTCTGCTCATTACAACCCATTTACATTTCATCACCCGATTATCAGAAATGCCTCATTACGGTTGATAAGGGCTATTGCTGCTGAACTATTTTCTAACAGCTGGTTCCAGGCTCCTCTCCTGTCATCAGGCACACCGACCAGAGGTGAAGGAAAGAGAGAGAGAGTCGAAAGAGGTGAAAAGGGTCGTCTTTCAGATTTGATTAAAGGCTGAGATTTAAATCGATATTTAATAAAGTGGCTACTGCCACACAGCGCATGCAATTCCCTCCGCAGTCAGAGCCCTGAGTCGGAGGCCCTCACAGCCTGCTACATAACTCAATTGGGTTTTGTGCATCGGTCTGGCACCTGTGTCCCCGAACACAGTGCCTCAGAGGTAATAGGTTTATGAGCCGATGAACAGAGATGATAGCTTCTAAATAGATTAAGTGGGTGTCTGTGGTCTAGTGATGAATACATCAAGCGAACAAAAAAGTGTGCATAAGCAGAGATGGATGACAAGTGTTGACAGGCGCCGTTCAAGTCGCGAGCCCCACGTGGCGCCACGCCGTGCAGCTCCTGTCAGGCAAACGTTCTCTGAATAATGGGTGACGATAGCAGGCAGCGAGGCCTAACAAGCCTGCAGGTGCCAGGTAACGCAGGCCCTTCTGTTGAAAAAAGGCCAACGCTGTATGGCTGGCCTCACCAGCGACATACATATGACGGGATCCTTATTCCAAACAGGGAATCGGCCGCATACCCTGGGAGCCTGTCGCTATTGCTAAGCACAGCAGAATGATGTGCGCAAGTTCAAGTTTTTTAGGTCTGGCTTGACAGTACAGCTGTCTGCAATATCTACTGTTACGTATCCCTTCTGTGGCAGATACCTTAGACCATGGGTACTTGCAAACATTTGCCCAGTGGCCACAAAGTAGGGTCTGTGGTGTGACCGAGGGCCGCACTGATGCCAGCAGGGTGGCGGCCAGGGCTCTGGGTGGTCAGGGATAGTGTAAGGAGGTCTAAAAACATGTTAAATAAACTGTCAAGCATTTATTTACAGGTTAATAAATACTTGGCAGTTTATTTACCATTTTTTTCTGAATATTAGTGCTCAGCAACTAAACAGCAGCATGCTGCTGTTTACGGGGGGGGAGGGGGGCATGTAAAGGTCAAGAGGGCCGCAAGCGGCCCCCGGGCCGTGCTTTGAGTATCACTGCCATAGACCGACAACCCACTGAAATTGAACCATCAGCCCTTCAACCTATTTATAGTGGATGTTCTGATGTACTTTTTTTATGTTCAGGACCACAAGGAGAAGCCCTGGGGTCACAAGCAGGAAAAAATAACAAGCATTTGTAATGCAATAGGTCCTGCATTTTTTACAGTTAGAGCTATTGGCGTTATAAATGTAAATGTTTATTATTTACATGTTATTGGAGTGAATGGATGTATGTGATGGCAATTGTGTGTTTTACATTCAATTTACAAGGAAGTGCGTTGATCGTGTGTTCTGGTGTATGGGGTATGCCACTGGGAGACAGTCTAAAGCAATCCTAGATTAGATTTCGCCAATCGATACTATGCAGCCATCAAGGACACAATGAGAATGCTCTATTATATATAGGGAAATGCCGGGTATGGATATATTGATTCAAAGAGAACAGGAGTCACCTGATCATTTTACTCGTGGGTATTTTATAACGTTAAGCAGCATGATGGTGCTAATCTCACCTGGTTTATAACACCACGTTGGGCGGCTGGTGGGAAACCCGCCATGGATCCAGAACGTGGTACGAAATACAGTGGTCCTAGACCTAATTTAGCAGAAGATACCAATCACAACCTACAATAATTATTTAACAAGTTATTTCCTGAGCCCATACCCTGTTGGCTCATAGTAATTGATACAATCAGTCTACTGAAGTGCAACAACCAAAAAAGTTTTTTGAAATACAAAGGTTTTATTCCATCATATTTAACGCAACAGTATATTCCTTACTGTAAGTGACAAATTGGACAGAGAGGGAAAGGAGAGGTTGCTCCAAGGGAACGTGCAGAATGAGAAAGTGCTCTAATGTGGGAAGGGTGAATAGAATTCAGATAATGTGGTAAAAGAAATGGTTAAAATTATTCATTGAATAGACTGATAGAGAATTCTCATTCTTTTTTCAACCTGGCCACATTCTTATCATTCCAAATCCAATTACATTCGATATTGAAATACACAATGCAATTCTTGTGTGGCACGTTACAGTCGGAGACTCGTGGTCCAGGTTAGATGTATATGGGCGTCGACGTTTCGACCCGTCTTGGGGCTCAAGGGATAATTGGGGGCCTCGGCCTGCGGGTCTTCCTCAGGACGGTGTGGGGCAACCTGAGTGCAGATGTGGTGCGTGTGTCACACACCCGCTAATTTGTGGGGAATCCTCCTGTATAATTTGGGCAAAAGGTGTCCTCCTGTTTAATTAGGGCAAAATGCGTCCTCATCCATTGGTGAAGGGTAAAGTACTGGCTTTTGATTCCAAGGCAATTAATGCTGTAGCTTTAGAGACAATTATCCGGCGGACCGTGGACGCCGGATTATTGTCTCTAAAGCACCACATCTGCACTCAGGTTGCCCCACACCGTCCTGAGGAAGACCCGCAGGCTGAGGCCCCCAATTATCCCTTGAGCCCCAAGACGGGTCGAAACATCGACGCCCATATACATCTAACCTGGACCACGAGTCTCCGACTGTAACGTGCCACACAAGAATTGCATTGTGTATTTCAAAATCGAATGTAATTGGATTTGGAATGATAAGAATGTGGCCAGGTTGAAAAAGACTGAGAATTCTCTATCAGTCTATTCAATGAATAATTTTAACCTTTTCTTTTACCACATTATCTGAATTCTATTCACCCTTCCCACATTAGAGCACTTTCTCATTCTGCACGTTCCCTTGGAGCAACCTCTCTTTTCCCTCTCTGTCCAATTTGTCACTTACAGTAAGGAATATACTGTTGCGTTAAATAAGATGGAATAAAACCTTTGTATTTCAAATTTTTTTGGGGGTTGTTGCACTTCAGTAGACTGATTGTATCAATTACTATGAGCCAACAGGGTATGGGCTCAGGAAATAACTTGTTAAATAATTATTGTAGGTTGTGATTTGTATCATCTGCTAAATTAGCTCTAGGACCACTGTATTTCGTACCACATTAAACCCAGGCCCATGACCACTGGGTCACCCCATTTTCATAATGGATCCAGAACGAGCAGAATAAGATAGAGAAAACCACAGCTTGTACGTTGTAACCAGTAGATCTGTGGTTGGCACTCAGGGACATATTCACAAGGACCTACCTCCGATTTATCCCCACCTTAACGCATCCAAAGTGGAGATAGATTCAACACCCCATTCACAAGCGGGTGCAAACTGCAGACATCTCCAGTATTCCCGCGATAACTGCCCCAAAATTTACCTCCACGGGTGACACCACCAACTAACCCTAATGAGATGCAGAGTAGGCGTTCACGTGCAAAAACACACGAAAAAACCACAACACCACTTTCACAACAAACTGCCAGATCAGCGATGCGAACCAAAAACAGGCGATAAGCCGCGGTAGCACCAGTGATTTAACACCTGCCTTTTGCTGGTGTTAAGCAGGACGACTACCTGCAGCATGAAAGGGATCCCATCCAAGAGCCACACCCGAAGACCCACAGATGCCATGGAGACAATCAACATGCAGCCCGGATACCCATGAGGGCCACAACACCCACCGCCACCACCCCCAGCCCCTCCCGCCCCCCCCCGCCACCCCCGGACATACACATAACGTGCACGACACAAGAGCCACAAAAAGCGCATGATGACGCACATTGTCAAAAAATAGCACACGTGTGGCCAGAAGAACGAGAAACAGTCACACAGCACTGAAGTAACAACCAAAAACTTTATTGAAACACAACCCAAAACACCAATGCGGAAGACTCCTGTCGGGTCCGTCCGGGACAATCACGACATCACAGCCTGGAAAATAAAGCACAAAATCGGAACGTGTGCCATGCGCACATCAAAGGAGCGAGACACAGAGAAATAGAGAATGAAAGAAAGGCAGAGAGAGAAAGAGAGAGAAGGAAAGGAAGGGAGAGAGAGAGAGAGAGTGAGAGAGAGGGAAGGAAAGCAGAGAGAGTGAGAGAGAGAGAGGGAAGGAAGGGAGAGAGAGAGTGAGAGAGAGAGAGAGAGAGAGGGAAGGAAAGGGAGAGAGAGAGAGAGAGAGAGAGAGAGAGGGAGGGAAGGGAGAGAGAGAGTGAGAGAGAGAGGGAAGGAAAGGAGAGAGAGAGAGAGACACCGCCGCCCCTGCGCACCCAGGCCCCATTGTTCACCTGCTGCCACCGGTGTGTCTCCAACCACGTGCTGGGATACACTGCAAGCCACCAGGTCTGCAATCTGTAATCTAGGCCAGAGTCAATCATGGCAGAGTCCATCACACAGCACATGGCAACAACGCCTGTCCGTCCCTGCGCACGCATGAAGGCGCACCCTACCCCCTCCCACCGGCCAGCGCTGACTGTCCGCACTTGCGCACCCCGGGCCCACTGCTCACCTGCCGCCAACGGTGTGTCCACCAGTGGGCACACCATGTGCCTGTGCAAGCTCCATGGCATAGTCCACATCATGCGGACCCGCCCCGCGGCCCAGCAGGTCCCACACATGATGCTGAGTCCTGAGGCATCAATGGCAGAGACCACATCAGTGCACACGTCATCATCGCAGGCTGCACACCCGCTCATCTATTCCGGTGCCACTAACCCTGTGCAACCCCAGTCAGAGGCACGTGGTGTTAGGCCCGTGACAGGCGCAAGGCCTCGGGTGCCACTAACCCTGTGCAACCCCAGTCAGCACCACGTGGTGGTAGGCCCGTGACAGGCGCAAGGCCTCGGGTGCCACTAACCCTGTGCAACCCCAGTCAGCGCCACGTAGTGGTAGGCCCGTGACGGGCGCAAGGCCTTGGGTGCGACAAACCCTGTGCGCCACAACTCATGGGCCCTTTATGATTGAGAACCGTGGAGCGTCCATCATCCAGTCACCACCGGCAGTGGGGAATGTGTCGTCGTCGGCCCCTTATATTTGCGGGGTCACATGGCCTGTGACGCCTGTGCCGGATGGGTGTGGTGTGTGTGCAGACCTGCCCTCAGGGAGTGGCCGTGACATGCTGACAACTTGACCAGTGACCTGCATACCACCAGCGTGTACGCCTGCAACATGTAGCTATGTGGGCCCCCTTCGGAACGTAAGCGGAGTGGTCTGGCCTGGCGTACGCCGGACCAGCGCAGGGCTTGCAACAATGACTCGGGGGCTCTGGGCGTGGTTCAGTCCATGTCTGGACAAGGGAGTGAATAATGCGTGTGTCCCTGTTGTAGTGTCCACGGCAAGCGGAACACAATAGGCAATGTAGCACACTGTGACTGGCATCTCACTAGATGAGCATCATTGACGTGAGGGAAATCACTGTCCCTACATTCATCCACACATTCATACATGAATGATGAAAGACATGACACAGCAGTGCATTTCTGGATGTTTATTGCACATCCAGTGGAGTTTTGCAGCTGGAGCGGTACAGGGCCATGCCAAGCACACCACACAATATGGGCCCGTGGAGGGCCAGCCAGAGTCCATCTGGGGATGGCAAGTACTGCGGAAGAGGAAGGGTACAGTCTGCAGTCTGGTCGCCGTGTCATTGGTCATCAAACAGGATATGGCAGTCCATGTCGCGGTCCAAGGTGAGTGCAGCGGAGTGTATCAGGGGTCAGTGGCAGGTCATGGGGCCATGTGCGGCACCAAGCAGAAACAGGCAAGGTGGCGGACATGACTGCTAGTGCCTCCTCCTGAACTCAAGCCCATCCTCGTCCTCGTCCTCGGATGTGTGCTCTGCCCCACCTGTGGGTGTTGCAGTACCGGCTGCGGCACCGTGTGCCACTGACACATCAGGGGCCGGAGGAGGATTGTCGGCCGCACTGTGTGGCAGTGACACATCAGGTGCCGGAGTGGATACGCCTGCTGCACTGGGAGGCACTGACACACCAGGGGGCGGAGATGTGGATGGTGTGGGGGCAGCTGCATTCATCTGCGCCACGCCTTGTGGCAGCAATGCCATGATGAGGACATGCAGGGCATGGTAGATCCCAGCTACATTTCGCTGATGTGCAGCGGTGGCTGCCATCCTTTCCACCTCCATCCGCACCATGTCCTCCATGAGCCTCCGCATGTGTGCCAGCTTACGGCTGGGATCGCTGGAGCCACTCTGAGCGGACAGGTGTTCTTGTCTCCGAGTCATGACTCCAGCGATGTCAGTCAGGGCTCGTTGGAGACCATGGAGCAGGCCGTGGGTGTCCGTTAGGGACTGGAGCTGGTCCCTGATGGGACCTAGGCACCCTCGGATGGCGTCCAGTTTGGTAGCCATGAGGTCGAACCCCACCCACACCTGCTCAGCCGTCTCCCTCTGGCCCTCCAGCACACGGCGTTGGAAGGCCATGTGTTGTTCCTGGGGGTCTTGGGAGACTGCCGGGGCTGTGGGTGCCTCCTGCTGGGTGGTTTGTGGAGTGGGTGGGGTCTCCTCGATGCAGCTGGGCTGCCCTGGTCCTGGGGGTGATTGGCGGATGAGTTCAATGATGTCTTGGAGGGCTTGGGTGTCGATGCTGGTGGTGTCCTCCTCATCATCAGTGAAGAGTGGCTGGGACTGCTCTGCAGGAGGTGTTGACGGTGCCCCTGCAATGTGGAGGGGAGATGGTGTATTACAATGTGTCCGCATGTATGTAGCCGCATGGTACAGGTTCACATTCAGACAGCATGGCATTGTACATTGTGACAGTCTGTGGATCAGGGCCATGATCCAGAGTCATTGTGGGTGTGCACTGTGCTCTGCTTGATTGTGCATGTGTGCCATTGTGGCCATTTCCCCCCGCCCCCCAGTACCTGGTTGTCACTCACCCTGTTGCAGTTGTGTTGTGTCCTGTCGAGCAGTGTCCGGTCCCCCGACTCCTGCCACGGTCTCCACACTGATGACTGTCGACACCAGCTCCTCCATGTCATCCAGCTCCTGCTGTGGCGCTGGGCTCCCACCTCCAGTCTGCATTGCTGCCTTCTGGTTGGCTGCGAGTTTCTCCTTGGTCTTGCGCTTGATGTCAATCCATTGCCTCTTGACCTCGTCCATTGACCTCTTGTGCTCTCCGACGGCATTCACCTTGTCCACGATGTCCCGCCATATTCCATTTTTGGTGCCCAATGACACGTTGGAAGTGACGAACAGTTGTTGATGGTGTTCCATCACCTCCGTGACCAGGATCCTGTTTTCCTGCGGACTGAACTTCGTCTTCCTCTTCTTCTTGTCCTTGCCCTTCCCTGTCCCCGAGGTCCCAGGCTGGTCGTCCGGGGTGCTTGTGGGGTTGCGCTTGTCCTCTGCACCTGCTCCGGCTGCCTCCATGGTGCTTGGGTGTTGGTCATTTTGTGTTTGTGTGTTTTTTCTACTCTTCTACTGGTTTTTCCCACCTGCCATGTGTGTATTGCAGGCCTGGTGCTGCTTATCGCTGATTTCCTCATCGCGCTTTGGCCCATCGCATGTTTTTTCGTGTTGAGGTTTGTGTTTTTATCACGGTTGCGGTTGTTGTATCGCGGACAATGGCCGTGTTTTCGGGGAACTATCGCATGGTACCGCCGTGTTGTGAATTCCAGGTTAACACGGGGTTATTTTCCCGCGATGGGCTGCGATGTGTAAAGTTGCGTTAACATTTTTTGGAGATATTTAGCACACGTTCTTGTGAATATCCCCCTCAGAGTGAAAGCAAAACACTTCCAGGGCACATAAACAGTCCTTGCCAAGCCTCGATTTGAAACGATTCAGTTCCAAAACAACGTTTAACCTGTATGCACCAGTAGAATGTTACCAATGTAGTTAAAAAAACACACTGCCTGATCATGCTAAACTTATAAGAAGGCCGTCTATAGAAAAAAAAAGAAATTAGAGTTCCATTTGAACCGAAGGAAAATATTACTGCTCTAAAACGGCCATGCTGTTTTTTTGTTTTTTTAAAGATCCAAATAAAGAAAGGAGGCAAGGCAGGGTGACGAAGGTGAAACCACTTTGCTGCGGCAGTGGGCTTTGCTAGTATGCCCCCCCTTGCCGTTTATGTGCTTGCGCTGGTTGCCCTTGGTCTCAGAGAGCTGCATGTTCTTGGCAAAATGTGGTTGCGGCTCCCGATAGTGCGGCTGCTGTAACTGGAGACTCCCAGGGGTGAGACTGATGTGGTTGCAGCTGATGGAAATATGAACGGGCAGGTGCGATCTAAGCTACTGCCAAGGTGCCGGTGGGCGGTCCTATAATGTTTTCTACCGTGGGGGAGGAGCACGTTGCTGGGCAAAGGCAGTGATCGGCTGTTCCATTCACCCATTAAACATGCCGGCGGAACTGTGGGGCGCTGCGGCTGCACAGCGGAGGCAGCAGTGCCATTTTAAATCAAACTCAGTAGTCAAAACATGAAAGCTTAACAAAATACATTGCGCTTAAACTTAACGAAAACAACAGCAAAAGAGAAGAAATGAGCAGCGACCTCGGAGGGGTGGTGGGCGGGCCAGCAGTGTTGTACGAGGGTGTGGCACAAGGAGAATAAGCGCCACGCTCAGCCAGGAAAAGACGTGGACACTGCTTTCTGGAAGCGAGAGAGTGTGTTGTGCCTGCAACAGCAGCCCGGAAAAAGTACAAAATAGTGCTCACAAAACTGTAAATAACAGATCCTGAGTAACAACACATGTAACAGGGGCAGTCCTTATGGGGGGTGGGGTACAACAGGAGAAAAGGAGGTACCAAGGAAGTGTTGTATTCCGCTTTAGGGGTCCGTATATAGGTTTTCCTGAATCATGTCCTTATATAGGCACAATTCGCCCAGTCCTTATATAGGCATAGAATCCCTGTCCTTATTTAGGCATTAACCGTGCACTCCACATACAGGCATGGTCATCGACATCCGTCCACCCTAACGTCACAACGAGTTCTTAGAAACCAGGCCCTCAAGCTTCGGGAGTTCCCCTAGCACAGGACTATTGATTTCTCCAAGAACTCATCTATTATGTATGAACCGTTATACCTTAAGGGTTCATTCCTGACGTCTTCCTATGTCCGACTTCACGTCAATGCTAACATTCCTCGACACCTACCAGGTATAAATATACCTTCCCTTGCCCAAGCAAGTTAGAGGAGACCTCGACTTCAGAGGAGCCCGTATCACGGCCTGACGCACTGGGAAGACGCTGTCATTCCTGCACGCAGACGAATCCAGCTTCCAGTGTTCTGACTCCCTTCGCGGGGTGTTAGAGTTCCAGATCCGGCAAGAGATTCCCACCTCTCTCATTCTCAAGGTATGGAGCTGAATAGAACCTAGAGGGACTCTTGGCATACTAGACTTAACATACTCTTAGTCTACCATACTAGAGAATACTCCACCTACTTCTACCTTTCCCTACACCTAGACTAGGTTAGGTACATTAGGGTAGAACTAGCTTAGAGACGCATCGAATGAGTACCCGCATTCTTAGCTCATGTTATTTATGTATGTAAATATATGCTAAGAGATAATGCTAGCGCAGTATTATTTATTTCTACTGCTTACGCTGTACATTATTTATCTTGCATACTGTCTTGTGATCATAACAGCACATATCTCTTACACGAGAAACAAGACTGTTCAATAAAACCCTTTTTATTGAAACGCCCGTCTTTCCTTTCTGTGTAACTCTGCAGAAACTAAGCATGCACGATTGAATGAGTGAAACTGTTATCTATTGTTTCCACGATTCTGAGATATGTTCCGCTTCTAAAGGTAAACAAAGTTGTCATGTTTTTCGGTTGCCAGAAACTACTCCCTTCTTGTTCTCAAGGAGTTTCTAGTGGCCTCTGAGCTAGCTGGCACAGGTAATTACGTTTAATATAATCGATAGGGACATACCGACCTTAGTCCTATGTCAAACCTATAGGTTATATTATTCCAATGCGCAGAGCCTATTAGGGAAATAGGAACTACACTACATGGCGCCCAACGGTTTGGTAAGGCAGTAATTTAACGCTAGATACTGAGTAACTCATTTGTGCTTCTCTCAGAGACCCCTACTCACATACTCCATAAGACGTCCGGAGTGGGTAGGGTTAAATATCCGCCATAACTAAATAGGGAAGCACCCTATAAATTAGTTGTTTGGTTTGTTCAACGTTGAAGGATACAGTGTTCCAAAATATTGTGCACCTTATCTTTTGTTTCCTTGAAACTTGTTCTACATTTTAAAAAAAACAAAAAATGTCCATAAACGGGGACAATAACACCGGAAACGGTGGAGCTGCGGGTGACCCAGTCGTAACAGCTTTTAACTTTACAGGTTTAAATGAAACCGAGGAGGGTGTTATAGACATCCATCCAAACTTAAGAAGAGCCATCACTCTAAAACTTATAAAACACGGCCTACCTCCGAGAGGCGGTAGAGCAGTTTTCGTGATAGAGGAACACGAATCCTTTCAGACAGAGGTATTCTATTCATGGGTCATATTTCCTGAATCAAATTCAGTAACAAAACTGTTTCACTTCTACAAAGAAGATGATCCACCAGAGGAATATATTCCTTTCGAGGATATTGAAATTCCACTAACATACCAGGAGCATCAGCTCTGGTTTAAAGGCGCCCTAAAACATCACAGAAACATTACCAGGCTCGGTCCACTAGGTAGACCAGGAGCAACATGGCCGATTCTAGCCGGCTACACACCTCATCCTGACATTGCAGAAATGTTAGACGAGGAATTACTTACTCAACTTACAGAGTTGATAAAAATCTACAGACAACTAGTCCAATATGTCATGCGGACTTTCACAGTCCAACCACCATTGACACTTCCAAATCAAATTCCTCAACAGGGGAATACACTAAAAATTACACCACAGACTCTATACGCAGTCATGGGAAAAATGCCCACAAAACGTGAGCAAATTCCATTCTGGATAGCTCAAAAAATTACTCAAATCGAAGCAGTATTTCCAAATACTAGCCCGTATGAGAAACACAGAATCCTAACCATCTGTTTACTGATGGGGATCACACCACAACTGGAAGACTGCACCACTTGGGGCTCAGTCTTTGCTGCCATCTATACTAAAACACATGGTGTTCCGTCAATTGCGGTAATACCAGATGTCCTGAAACAAATTCAAAACGAATACGGGGCAGAGCCTGCTCTAAATTTAGGTATGAAATTACTGAAAAATTTCGACCAGGTCTCAACAATAATATTATCTAATATTAAAGGAGAGGCAGCAGCAGTGGCGATCCGCCAACGATTAAGGGAATTCGATGTTACAGAACATCAAACAGAACTACCCAGAATAATAGAACAATCTTATGCAGAATTAGGCAGAGATAGTTTGGGTGGAAGCCAATGAAGCCAAAACTATCTGAAAGTCCTGAGAAGGACTCTAATAAACAAACTCCTACATCTTCTAAAAAGAAGTGGGAAACTAATAAACAAAATTCAAACGAGAAACGTTCTCAATCCCGAGGTAGGTCTCCTCAAAAGGAGCCCTCTGAAAGGAGGTATAACCTCAGGAATAGGGATAATTTGAAAAAGCCTGACAGGTATCAAGATACTGATACACGTTCCTCTCGTACCTTTCAGATCTCGTCACAGACATCGGAAAGAAGAGGACGGTCAGAACATAGAGAAGAACGCGTGAAATCGAAAGACAACAAACACGTTCCGAAAAACAATTCAAAACCTCAATTCTCAAAGAAGAAGGTAGCAGGTCTGAAAGTCAGACATGCCGAGGATACTGAGAACACAACTCAAGAACGGAGAATGGGCTCAGACAATGCTGGACAGTGCTGCAGAAGTCACAATAGCTCGCCAGAACCTGAAGGAACTTCTGGAGATAGTGGACTTGAATGAGTACATTACAGTTGAGACTGTAGACACCAGGGTTAGTACTCCACAAAAGTTATATGAGATAACACTCCGGATGGAGGGAGACATACCTAGACAGGTGAAAGCACTCTTTTGGGAAAAACTTTCAAGGGGTTATGACATACTTCTAGCAGAAAAAGACTGGCCACCACAATTTGTCAGGGAGTGCCCACATGGCGAGGACATTATTATGCCAGCCTTCTCTAACCATATTCCAATTCATCTAAAATATACTTATGCCAGGAAATGGGCAGTGGCCCAGGCCCCAGCATTATATAAAAATCATATAGGATGGGATGAGGACTCACCTCACCATAAAATACATCTAAAAAATGAACCTACTGCACAGAGGCAGTATCCAATAAAGCAAGAAGCTAAAAAACAGGTCAGGGAGATCTTAGATCAACTTGAATACCAAGGGGTGATTGAAACATGCACCTCTTCAATGAACAATCCTTTGTTTCCTGTCTCCAAACCAGACAATACCTATCGTCTAGTTTTGGACTACAGACACTTAAACACTTGTTCTAAAACATTTGCAGTACAAAATGCACATAGTACAGCATTAATGAATAACATTGTGCGTAAAAAATATAAAACCACATTAGATATCTCAAATGGTTTCTTTTGTCAAAACATAGCACCTGAAAGCAGGTACTTAACAGCTTTCTCAATAATGGGGACCCAGCGTCAATTTTGTCAACTCCCACAAGGGTTCAAGAACAGCCCGGGGTTATTCTCAGCGAGGGTAACGGAGTTACTACAAATTTATGACAATGAGGCATTGTCCTATGTCGATGATATCTATCTGACAGACGATGACCTGGACAAACACTTGAACAGGGTGAGCACCATTATACTGGGCTTCGCCTCTGAGGGCTACAAGTTCAACTTCAAAAAGTCCAGAATTGCCCATCTCAATGTCCTGTTCCTAGGATACGAGCTTTCAAGTGAAGGCAAGAGCTTGGCAGCCAACTTTTTAGAAAGATGTGCGCTGCTCCAACCTCCAAAGACACTGAAAAATTTACAATCCATCCTGGGTTTCCTAAATTTTGTAAGAACTTACATTCTAAATTACGCAGAAAGGGTTCAACCTCTCTACGCATTAATCAAACCTGATTTTTCAATGAAAAATTGGACACAAGAACACACAGAAATCTTGCGTTCACTCCAAGCTAACATGTTAGCAACAAATCACTTACAAACACGCGTAAGTCAACGCAATTTAGTGATCCGAATAATTTCGGGTCAATGCGGATTCACCTACTTAACATTTAATGAGGGTGAAAAAGTACCAATTGCATACAAATCACATTTGTATACACAAGCAGAAATGCGCTTCACTTCAACAGAAAAGATACTGACAGCAGTTCAAACCGCTGTAGCAAAAGAAAGAGCTCTAGCCCAAGGGAAACGCATTATTGTCGTAACCCCAGTTCCGGCCTTAGAGGCGGTAACAAAAGCAAGCATTCCAAATGCTAAAGCATTACATCCTAGATGGATACAATGGGTTAATTCTCTTGCTGCAACAGATGTTGAATATGTTTTTGATCCTGATTTAAAAACACAAGCATTCCTGCAATATGAACATGAATGTCCTCTGCCCACTGAGATTCTGCCTCTCGATCAGTACGAATTCATAATTTACACTGACGGATCCACACAACCCGCAACAGGGAGTAAGCAAGCTTACAGTGCAGCGTGCGCAATCGTTAAAGGTCGCATGCGCGATGGCAACTTCAGACCTATGGTCACAAAAACCCAATCTCTAGGAGATTGCACAGCTCAGCGAGCTGAACTACAAGCATTCAAACTGGCACTTGAAAGTACAGATCGAGAATTCCCCACACTAATAGTGTGCGATTCTTTCTACTGTGTGCAGTCGTATAATGAATATATACAAACGTGGCTTGAAAACGGGTTCAAAGATGCAAAAGGTGGCACAATAAAGCATAAAACGCTTTGGGAACAAGTAGTTCAGTTAAAAAGCGAACTACCAAAGGCTCACGTGATCCATACACTGAGTCATCAACGTGATGGCGTTCACGTTGCAGGGAATTCATTGGCTGACGAAGCCGCAAAGGGGGCTGTTCAGACGGCTTCCGTAGCTGCAATCACTTGTTCAAAAATGAAAATAGACAGTGAGATAATGTTGGCTGTCAATGCTACGAGCAATGGCAGTGGTGCAGCGTTACCAAAAAAGTTTCCACTCAAGTACTCTTATGTAATTGATGCGAACAACGTTCCTTTTGCTCGAATCCCTGGAGTGGGGGATAGGGTAATTCCAAACATGGAACGTAGAGCAGCTTTGATTTATGAAACACATCTGGGGGAGGGTCTGTCACATCAAGGGATCTCTAAAACAATATTGACATTAAAAGAGATCTACTGGTGGCCTGGGATGAATACAGAAATACACATTTTTATCAACAACTGCATAGACTGCAAATTACAGCGAGAAAGCCACCAGACACCATGCTACGAATGTAGCTGCCCAGCACAGACACCATTGTTAGACAGCATTAGACTATCTATGCACAGGCGTCCTCATGGACAAGTGCAATCCCACAAATACTAAGTCAAGGTTCCTATGGATATGGCCTCAGCGCTCGGCTGACGCTCGAACTGTTATAAAAGATTTGAGAGTCTTTATCGGCACATACGCAATAGGCACGCTACATTCTGACCAGGTCCCTGCGTTTAGCTATCGGGCTTACAAAGACGCCATGGCCAGTCTGGGCGTTGCATTGCGGTACTCCTCTCCGTTTCATCCTGAGGGAAATTCTGTTGTGGAAAGGAAAAACCGGGACATAAAGCAGTCTATAACAGCTAGGGTATTAGGTTCAGGTGATGGGTGGGTCAAACATCTTTATGGGGTCCAACGCTCATTAAACAATTTGCCAAGAAGTTCTCTAGGGGGGGTCACTCCATATGAGGTCCTATTTGGGACAAGAATGTGAGTGCCTGATCTGGAATGCAGTGGCACAGTGGTGGAAAATAAACCCTTTGATATCAAAGATCGTTTGGCTGTTTTACAGGACTTAAACAAATTAAGAATGCAACAAAGCAACGTATTCCTGCAGCCAACCACCACTGGGGAAAAACCGGCGGTCCCAGCAAGGCCTGTCTGGATTCCAAAAGTTGGGGATCTAGTCAGAGAAAAGATTGAGGACAAGAAGGAATTTGGACCTTCTTACAGACAACCAGTACCTGTCCTAGCCGTTCAAGGAACAAGAACAGTACTTCTGCCGCCCCTTGCTGGAAAAAAGGAGAAAAGATTTGTGTCCATCGACCTCATCAAACCACAGTATGTGGCCAATACTAAATAGTAGGCCTCGTGGACTCCGACCTAGTAGCAGACGCACTCCTCTCGCTACTATCCAAGAGGTTCAGACTGAAAGACTGATAACCATCGAGAATTCAGCAGTAACAGATGAAGGACTGAGCAACAATGCTATGGAACTCATCCCTCTTGAAACACAAGTAACAGTTCGTCCAAATACACCTGTCTACACCAATGTAACAAGTGATCAACTGGTACCAGCGATTTCTACAAATCCTGATGCAATTCCAACAATTGACAGACCTGCTTCTGGCTGCTTCATTAACTTTGATACGTTTTCCGAGGATCCGAGTGAACCCGAGACGTCGCCAGCATCAAAAACTTATAAACAGCAAGTACAAGACTTTTTACATTTTTTGAAAAAGACTTATCTAGTTTCACCATGGATTGAACTTTGGGTTATTTCTGGAATATTTTTCTTCCTGCTTTGGCTAGCTTTGGTTATGACTATGAGCGTGCTTATAAATGGGAGATACATTCATTTGGACATTGAAAGAAAAGAAGTGAACTTACTTTTGAAACCTCACAAATCATCCCATCGTGAAACAAGACGACTTGTCTGCAGTGAACATCACAGCCGTTCCTATACAGGATGGTATAGTGTGGGACAAAACAGATTTTGATATCTTTGGCCCAACGGAACATTTGAACATTCCACATTTATTTAAAATTTCACTAGGTGATTTTGTTTCATCCAGTACCTTCTCTGATGATTGGGACTTTGAAACTGTGAATAATATGATGTTTGACCTAGAAAAATCTGCTGCATTTTCTAATAATGAATATTTAGAGGGTTCATCAGACTATGAACAGCTGTATTGCTATAACCACTATGGTCATCATTTTTTGCATAAATCTGCAACACCTAGAAATGTGTTTATGTTTAACCAATGGGAGCATTGTCCTACACCACCAAAAGGTAGTTCAAAAACATTTGCTAAAAAGTTTCCATATTTTTCAGGATACAATACATCTGATCCAGAAACATTCTACTATAAAAATGTAAACAAAACAGGACTGAAAATTATGTTAACTAATACAAAACAGATTTACTCTGCAACGTTTATTGCCCAACTGTCTAGACAGGGTTTCGACTTATGGAAAGACACAATAGACACAAAATCGGTCTGGGGTACTAAAGATTGGCAAGTGCAGGGGATAGAAGCTTTGCTTAGAGCCTGTATCGTCCCTCAGCAAATAATGTTTTTGAATGACACGGTCCAACAAACGTCTTGCCTTGGGTTAGCCAAGATTAAAGACATGAAAAATCCTTCTGTACCAACACCTGCTAGTGATAACAATACACAGGCAGCGGTTACAGTTGACACCATACTACAACTCAACAGAACAAATCCTGATTGGAGAAAATGGTTGATCTGGCCCACAGACACAAACAACTGTCAAGACAGATTCCTGAATAAAACACAGGGGTTTACTATTCATAGGCCAGACCCAAGATATGTCCAAAGACAGCATCCGGGGGTAGTAACAACATACAGTGTAGGAAAATTATGCATCGATTGGCTCAAAAATCTACACTTAAGGATGTGAAACAACACTTATCTTTAGTTAAAGACGACGCAGACCTTAGGGAATTCTTGCTTGGACCAAGAAAACCGTGTCAAAAACGTTTCATATATGCCGGCATTTATGCTGCTTATAATGAAGCATGGAAGGTGTCACAGATGGAGGCTGCAGAGCGTATACGTGAACTTGATCGTATTAACTTAGAGAAAACTCTCTCTGTGGTCGACAATGGGTTAACAACTTTGTCCTCCAGAATTTATTCATTGGACAGTATTGTATCCTCTGCTATCGACATACTGGAACAAGATTTAGCCATGTTACAACAAGGCCAAACACAGTTACGTTCTATTATGTTATTAAGCTGGACGCTGCAATCTTTGCGTGCAGGCTATGTGCCTTGGCGTTTTATCAACACGACGGCTCTGTTTGCAGAATACAATCTAACTGATAAACAGATCGAACTGGCACAAAGGGGAGCAAAGTATACAGTACTGAGCATTGAAAAACTTGAAAAGTTACCATTCACAGTGGCAGAAAAACCAGCTACAGAATGGCTTATTCATGGCACAATTAGTCTACCTGTGACTACTTTCCAGTTTCAGTATTGCCTTAAACAGATGCAAGCAGGCAAATATGAAAGGTTGGGTAAAGAATACATTAAGACATCCTGGAATTTACCTTACACCTATAGATGTTGGAGTGGGGATCGTGAAGTGTTTCTAAGCGGTGCACACTGTGAAAATGCACTAAGCGGTTCACTGATTTGTCAGGACATTTCTTTACACGGGGCTTGTAATGGTTCTGTGGCAAATTTGTCCTGCCACCAGCAGGGTACACCAGCTGCTGTGATTAATCCAGCGTTTGGACAACTTTCTAATGGGAGTTACCTCATGTTGAATGATCAGAGTTGCTGTGGCATGTTGCCAGGCATCCCATATCTAGTAACGGTCAACTCCAGGGTCACTTGCTGTATGCAAGTATTGTTTGCCCCAATAGACACAGTCAGGGAGGAAACCTATGATCTGCAAGTTGCAAGGACTTCGGCTGAGATACAGGCTCTAATTCGTACAAACTGCCCTATACATTTCGTAGAAATGATAGGACGTATCTTTAACATGTCAGATACAAGCGGAATTGTACATGTATTTAAGACCATCTGTTCCGGACTATTAGCACCTTTCCAGGCTGTCCTCGGAATCATCCCAAACTTCGCACATTCGGTGTTTGGTGGTGTGCCGTTAATCTAGCACTTGTTGCAGGAATCCTGTTTCTATTCCTCCTAATACGCTATGGCAAGCCTCTTCGCCAACATCACTCCGAGCGATGTGGAGAGAGCCCTCCTTGAACGGAAATGCCGTGAGCGAATAGTACAGCTTTTGGGCATGCCTCGTCTACGGGAACTTAATACAACGTGGTTCCTGTCATTCAGACCAATCTGGCAAGATTGCATCTTACCTGTTCTACGCTGCCTGTTTTGCGGTGAAGAATGCGTGCTAGACATCTGTCTAACACTCCCATCAGTCATGCCAACGGATATCGATACTCTGCTGGACCCGATAACGGCCCATGCTGTGTGTTGTCCCCAAAGGCTTCCAATCCTGATGGCGGCATTCATTGAGATCTCACAGACGCTTCCGGCTGCTGCTGAGGTACGAGATGGATCAACGGGCACACAGGTAACAACGGACGTGAACATTGCATCTTCTGCTGAAGGCGATGTTTCTCATCTCTGTGCAATTAACATTCTGAACGAGGTGTTCCAACTGTCACCGACTTCGGTGGATGATATTTTGACTACGGACATAGATGATCTAATGTTTACGCCAGACCCCTACACTGACTTTGATTCGGCTCACAGTGTACCAGGGCAACAATGAAATTTGGCCTTCATATTTTTCAAACTTGGAACTTTTCCCAGAATTGAACTTTTTCTTTTTTAAATTTCTGAAAGACATGGCAAATGAACAATCTGCTTACAGTAGAACTAGTCTTATAAAACGGACTTCTTTGAATACTTCCAGGGACACATTGTCACCTTACTTGTCTAACATTTAATTTCATTCCATGATAAGCAATGGCTTTGATTGTAAGAACTTATCGACCATTTCATCATATGTATATATTACTGTTTCATTCACGTTGCGTTCCACTTCTGATATATGCTTAGAATGAAAACAATGCTTAAAATGTACAGTACCTATTGCATTTCAACAATTTTGAGCTTCTTTTAAAATGCTTTTAGAATTTTTTTTAGCGATATGTGGTACTCAATTTTATGTTTAGCATTTCAAAATGTTTAGCATTTAGTCTTATCGTTCAATAGAAGATGGAGTGGGTGTTGTATTCCGCTTTAGGGGTCCGTATATAGGTTTTCCTGAATCATGTCCTTATATAGGCACAATTCGCCCAGTCCTTATATAGGCAAGGAATCCCTGTCCTTATTTAGGCATTAACCGTGCACTCCAAATACAGGCATGGTCACCGACATCCGTCCACCCTAACGTCACAACGAGTTCTTAGAAACCAGACCCTTAAGCTTCGGGAGTTCCCCTAGCACAGGACTATTGATTTCTCCAAGAACTCATCTATTATGTATGAACCGCTATACCTTAAGGGTTCATTCCTGACGTCTTCCTCTGTCCGACTTCACGTCAATGCTAACATTCCTCGACACCTACCAGGTATAAATATACCTTCCCTTGCCCAAGCAAGTTAGAGGAGACCTCGACTTCAGAGGAGCCCGTATCCCGGCCTGACGCACTGAGAAGACGCTGTCATTCCTGCACGCAGACGAATCCAGCTTCCAGTGTTCTGACGCCCTTCGCGGGGTGTTAGAGTTCCAAGATCCGGCAGGAGATTCCCACCTCTCTCATTCTCAAGGTATGGAGCTGACTAGATCCTAGAGGGACTCTTGGCATACTAGACTTAACACACTCTTAGTCTACCATACTAGAGAATACTCCACCTACTTCTACTCTTCCCTACACCTAGTCTAGGTTAGGTACACTGGGGTAGAACTAGCTTAGAGACGCATCGTATGAGTACTCGCATTTTTAGCTCATGTTATTTATGTATGTGAATATATGCTAAAAGATAATGCTAGAGCAGTATTATTTATTTCTACTGCTTACGCTGTACATTATTTATCTTGCATACTGTCTTGTGATCATAACAGCACATATCTCTTACACGAGAAACAAGACTGTTCAATAAAACCCTTTTATTGAAACGCCCGTCTTTCCTTTCTGTGTAACTCTGCAGAAACTAAGCATGCACGATTGAATGAGTGAAACTGTTATCTATTGTTTCCACGATTCTGAGATATGTTTCGCTTCTAAAGCGAAACAAAGTTGTCATGTTTTTCGGTTGCCAGAAACTACTCCCTTCTTGTTCTCAAGGAGTTTCTAGTGGCCTCTGAGCTAGCTGGCACAGGTAATTAAGTTTAATATAATCGATAGGGACATACCGACCTTAGTCCTATGTCAAACCTATAGGTTATATTATTCCAATGCGCAGAGCCTATTAGGGAAATAGGAACTACACTACAGAAGGACTACTAAAGACATTAGTCAAAAGAAGAAAAAAAGCATTCCCAAAAGACAGTCAAAGGAGCCAATTAAAAACATGGGCGGAACATGGGCGGAGCTTAAAGCCCAAATTCTGAATACCGCATGTCTCGAAGAGACTTTGTTTTTGAAAAACAAAAATGTTTGCTGAGCGGCCACATGAAACATGGTGGCCACAAAAGCAAACAAAGTGCCCTCAGAGATATCACCATGGCGGAGGCTCCTTTGAAGGCACAGAGGTCTTTGCTAGGCACGAAGCAATAGCTAAATATGGCAGGTGATCATCCAACAGAGTGGCACAGGTTATGACCTCTACCATCATGGCAGGATGGCTGGCAGCCGGCAAACTCTAATTAAGCCCCTTAGCCATGACTCAAAATGCGAGCCAGACCTCTTGGATTTTCAGAAGCTTGTTATTTCTTTGTTTGCATTTCAGAGGATAGTTTTCTTATTTTACAAAATCAGTCCTGTACTATAGAGGCTGTTATGTTATTTATATCCGTGACACAAAAGAAAAGAAAAAATGCCCTATTGAAATATAGCTTCAAATATAAGGGTGATCAATTTCTTTCTAAAGGAAAGATTGATTCGAAAAACATTAAATGTATAAAATATTTGCTGTAAAGTTTTACTTAGTGACCCAATATAACATCTGACTCACAGAGCCAGTCCCTGTTTTTAGCAGGAGAACTTTGCATTTTAGAACTTGTAGCTTTCCTTTTTCCATTATGGCCACATGGAGTAGCAGTTGCGCAATGATATGATATGAGTAGCACTTGCTCAATGTGTCACACATCTTATTGAGTTGGTTAAAAAGGCAGAGGACTGCCCTCTTTTTTACCACTTGGAACCAGGGGCAATCAAGAGAGAAATTAACAATGGTTCCTGATGGGATGGTTAAACAACCATCAATTATCAACCAGCATTAATTCAAAGTGTCCACTTGCCCTCAAGTTCAACGTCAAAACGCAGTTGACTTTATGGGCAATTGGCCACTTTGGATTAATCTCAAATCTTTATGTTTAGATGCTAAGGATCTGTATGAACAGTAAGAAATGATCCATTTGCCCATTGTTTCCTTTATGTTATACACACTTCTCTGCTCCTTACAATACTTTATGCTCTGTGTGATCACTTTTACATAGGCTGATGCTGTGGGCAGATGAAAAACACATAAGGTGCCAGGGCCTGGATCAGCCCAGGTGACCGGCTTGTCATCGCAGACCGCTGTGTGTGCACTGGCATCTTTCATGAGTAAACTCATGAGCAGCCTGCCATTTCAGGTCGCTGTATGTGCGCACTTGCACCTATGGTCTCCGTGATTACATGTGCATCCTGCTATCGCAGGCTTGTGTGTATGCACTGACACACGTATTAGTTAAACCCATGTCCAATCTGCTGTTGCAGACTGGGGTAGGTGCACTTGCACCTCTGGTGCTGGGGTCTATGCGTCCTACCTGCCATCACAGGTCTGTGTGCGCACTAGAGCACGTGCACCCAGGTATTGAGGAATACCTGTGCGTGTTTGTACAACATATGAGGCTTGCTCTTCCCATAGGCTAACATAGGGAAGTGGCCGGAACAGGCAGAACGGCAGAGCCAGGATACGATTGAGAAGGAGACGTGGCGGGATGCAGATGAGCACCATCACATACGACTTAATTTTCACGGTCTTATTCACGCAACAGGACTTGTGTTCGTAGTAAATTCCAGAGCCCTGATGCTGTGCACTGAGGATGAAATGCATTGGCTGTATTGTATTGATTGAATTATGCATGAATGGATTAATGGACCACGGAATAAACAAAGAATTGCGAATACAATATGAGACTCCCTTGAAACTTTATTTGTGTGTGACATTGAAACTGGACAGCATCAAGCTTTTGAAGTATCTATGAACTGCATGCTCCTTTCGTGTATATTGTAGTTTTGTCATATGTGGCCCAGGGGCAGTGGGACCACAGGGAGTAGAGCGTGATTACATCGTTTTACTAAATTTCCCTAATTTCACACCAGTGCGCACTCTCTTTGGGGCCTTCACCACTATGGATTTGTATCATTAACATAGGGAAGTGGTTGACATTACTTTGGGCTGCAATAGTGGATTGTAGTGGAGCAGCCTCATAATGTTTCCTATCAATGGATTCGCCATGCCAAACCCTTTCCAGTGGTAATGGGGTTTTTGGCATAACTCACTTAGAAAGACCACTTATAGAATATGGGCATTTCTATGCTCTAAGAATCTTGTGTGCCGTGATGCCTGGCTCCGGTGGACCCCAGGGGTCGGGGAGTATATATGTGCATTCCCCAGTGACAGTCATAAACCATGGGCATACCACTAGAATGACAAGACCTCTGTGATTTGAGGGCCGGATTGGATAAATTGAAGAGAGAGGTTTTGACTCTTGGCCTCTTTGGCCAGATCATGGCCCCACTAAAGATTAAGATCTGCATTCCACAGCCCCATGGCAGACAGGCGTACAATTTAGGGGAGACATCTGTGGTTCAAAGGGAAACCCCCTAAACCACCCCTAACTTCAAAGACTCATGACAGTATAACTATGGGTGCCATCTTTCAGCAAAGGCTGAGATATGCTTGCGGGGACGCAGGACCGGAGAACCCGGATTGCGTGGTGCACATTGCCAGATGACTCTGTTGAGCACATGGAGGATTTCTGCCCGTGAAGGGGACTGTGTGCCCTTTCTGCATAGTGGCTGGCCTGGGCCGAAGACCTGCTGAAGTATGGCACCCTGAATTGTGTTTTCCAAAGGCCCATTGGTGGGCCTCCTGTTCTCCCAGAGATCTCAGGGACATCAAAGATATCCCACGAGGGACCTACACCATCTACCTGAGTCATCTGGAGAGCAGTGCCCTCTCAAGTGCCCACATCAGTTACTGAACCCCAACTGACAGCGAGGTGTGAGCATGGAGGTAAGACTTGTGTCTGGAGACTGGATTGTCTAGTGCCGAGCCCCCAGAAACCTGGCCCGCATCTAAGGCTTGGGTTCTTGTTCTGCAGGGACCCTGACACTCATAAGATTCTAGTTGGTGGAGAGCGGATTTACAGGTTGCGGGATTCCACGTGGCCCATTTTATTGATCGTGCTGCATCTCTCTCGTGCGGCATGTTGACTGCATGCTCATTGCATGCGGTGTCCGATTCATAGGGTGCGAGCCTCACAGGTGGGGGTGTACTCGTAGTAGTGCTGCATCATGTACATCATGTGGCTCTTCTGAACTTGTGCCTGCGTGTGTGACTGGACTGGACTGGTCTGGTGCAACCTGTATCATCGTGCACAGGACATTGTGCCTCATTTCCAGGGAGGTATGGAGTTTGCAACTCTTCATTGTGTGATGACCAGAATTGCTTGGTGCAACCCATCTCAATGTGTGAACCGGTCATTGTGCCTCATTTCCATGGAGGTAGTGAATTTGCAATTCTTTGTGTTTGAGAACTGAAGTGTCTGGTGTGATCCATACCAACGTGCACCAGACACTGTGCCCGGCTTGCCTGGGCACGAACCTGATCATTGTGTACCACACCGGGTGCCTCCTCCTATCGAGAGGCTCCCCTGTGTTACTCCCCATTCATCCGTTGTTCCCTTTTGACCCTCATCACAGTGGACCAACTGCACTCTCCACACCTGGCCCCTCCCGAAAACGTCTTGGTGCCAGGTAGTAGTGAAAGAGATTGACTGGGTTTAAGGAACTTTTCCGAGACAGTTCAGAAGCGGGTCAAGAGACTGCAGGACCCCTTTGTGTTTTGCGACCTGTGGGTGAACTTCCTTAGTGTTTGTTAAACTTCCCTTGTTTACGTTTACCTCCTGATTAAAACTTGCTACATATCCCCATCTGCTTTCCAAGGACCCAGACTAAGTGTAACTTTGCCCGCATGCAGCCTAGTATCTGGGAGGCAAGGCTAACTATTTGCATCAGGTAGTATAGGACAGACGGGGTGAACCAGAGGGTGGAGGGAGGCTGGGGCCACAGAGTTTGCAGCGTGTTATCTATTGACCTGCTGGGTACCGGTAGCACCTCATTAGGGTGCTGAGTGCATATGTGTGCAAGAGCATTCTGTACGGACTGGGCTGATGCCTGTCACACCGTGTAGCAGTGCGGAGTGAGTGTGTGTGAGTGGGAGTGATTGTCTGCGGACCGCCTGTGATTCACGACACTGGCCGGGGGTGCCACTTTATAAGTTGATTTCATGCCAAAAGCACAATACATTTGACATTGGGTTTACCCGCATGGCTCTGGCCCACTGTGCTGCTAAAAGTGTTCTCGTTTCTTGTATGTACATATCTTTGATATCGTTGTAACCTGGGGTGTACCCTATTACTGTGTAGAATTTATTATCAGGATTGCTAGGGTGGGCCTGGGGTGGACAGTGTGTTGCACCACAAAAGGGTACTCTCTCTCTCTGGGGGGAGGGTTAGATTAGGAACTGTCCACATTGTGCATACTATTGAAATCATAACAATATGAGTGGGCCTAGTACTGCTAGCAATATTTACAAATGTGATTTATGCCAAAAAGTATATAATGTACATGTTATAATGATTGAATATGTGTGTTGAATACAAACGTTTTTACATGCATTCTGTGTGAAGTCTCTTTAGTGATACTCAGTGTATTTGTCGCGAGTGACTGCAGTGCATTTGCTTTACACATTGCCTTTGAAATAAGCCTGACTGCTCAGTGCCAAGCTACCCAAGAGTGATCACAGGTTATAGATTGAGTGTAATCACCTGCCCTTGACGGGAGCGGTAGGTTCTGCTTGGCTGGGGGAATCCCTTCAGCCAACCAGAAAGTGCTGGTTCCAACACACACTCACTCACACACTCACACACCCACTTACATACCCACACAACCATTCACACACCTACTCACACACCCATGCAGCCACTCACACATCCACTCAAAGACCCTCAAAACCGCTCACACGCCCACTCACAGACCCACGCAGCTTTCACACAGCCGCTCACACACCCACTTACACACCCACACAGCCACTCACACACCCACTCAAAGACCCTCAAAACCACTCACACACACAATCACAGGCCCACACAGCTTTCACACACCCACTCACACACCCAAAAACCAAAAAGGTTACAGGGACGTTATAGTTAGGAAATACAATTAAAAAACCTTAGAAATTCACTGAAAAAAACAAAGGCTTCAGGGGCGCTATAGTTAGGTTCAGATTTTACACACACAAAACCACAGAAATTCAGCAGTTATAGTTATAGTTATCTCAAGTAACTATAACTCATGCTCTAAGGTAACTATAACTCAAGCCCTTGCCATGCACTGCTAATTACCCCCACACATTACATCACTCATGACAACTTCTATAACATCATTGATAATATTACTGAAACATTTGCAGTGAAATTATTGATGAGAATACTGTTCATGGTGGGGTCGTGAGTGATAGTTACCTCAGTTATAGTTACTTGAGATAACTATAACTGCTGAATTTCTATGGTTTTGTGTGAACTTAATTATAACGTTCCGGTAACCTTTGGCATTTTCAGGGAATATGTGTATGTGTGTGTGTGTGTGTGTGTGTGTGTGTGTGTGTGTGTATATATATATATATATATATATATATATATATATATATATATATATATAAAAAATCAAAACCCTTACAGGCATAGAGTGATGCATAAAATATGCAAAAAAAAAGAAGCAGAGAACTCTGGGTAGTTCTCAAGATTAGATGGAAAGCAGCTATATATATATATATATATATATATATATATATATATATATATATATCTATATATATATTCAATAACTGAATATGTAGGATTATGATTGGAATGAATGAGGATACCAATCTCACTGCCACCAATGTTGAAGGATTTACTAAAGGACTACAGAAAAAAATGGGAACAGTAACAGACGTCTGAGTGTGTGAAAAGAGCTTTTAATGTAGAATTGTTGATTAACAGTCTTATCTCATGCACCTACGTGACTTCAGAGGGTGTCTCCCCTATCACGACCATGAGGTCTTGATATCCATTAGTTAGAGTATGTAATAGGTGTGAGTGAGAGTGTACCCTCCCAAAGTTACGTGAGCTCTGTTGTTTTTCAGTGTCTTCACTCCTTTCAGTTTGGTAAGTCCCCCGCTTTGTTTTTATTGATTTTATTGTCACTAAAGTGGTATATGTGTACACAAGGTATTTTACAGCTAGCATTCTATGCCTCTGGTTAGCTTTCTTAACTCGACCTAAGAATTACACCCTTTTCCCCTTCGTCTTCTTGTGTATAAATGATTATATGGTAGGTATCTTTCTTAGCCCTGATAAATGCCTTGAACTCTTTTGGGCAGTGATACAGGCTTAATCATGTCAGCACTTCTACAGATATTTGAGTCACTACTCATGCCCTTACAACTTCTTATTTTACCTATTGTACCCTCAATAAAAGAAAAATCTTTGGATTTACCTTGAGGCAAATTTGATAATGTGGACCCTTTCCATGTCCAGGAGTTTTTTTTTATTATTAAAAACTCCCTAGAAAAGTGATTGAGTTTTTCCTGATAGTAATATCTTATGAGGGCAAGATAAGATTACCAATGATGAAGCATGCCACAAATTGGGTAGTGGGGTTTCTTTATCAGGAAATGCCTGTCTCTTTTGGTTACTTTCTGGAGGTCACCACTGTTAAATTATCGCATTCATGGTGATATATAATCTTTATCATACCTTGTCACAGTCTTGGAGCTTAAAAGGAAAACAGGAACTAAACAGGGATGCATTCTGTTTTCTCAATGTTTGTCCACCACAAGTGCCCGTCTAATCCATGCACCAAGAAAACTGTTTGTACCACCCACAGCACACTGGATACGACGTCTAGCACTGACTCATGGACCCATTGCCTCATCCAACTCCTCTATGGAGGATCAGCCACAAACATTAAAGGCAGACCTTGGAGTCCCTGTTTAGACACTTACCATTACGTCTGGGATGGTCCTGTTTGAATTGGCACTGAATATGCAGAGGTCCAGTCTAGATTGCATTTGAAAATTGCAGGGACTTCAAGCTGCAGGCATAGACCAGGCATTTACGACTCCCAGCCTTGCAAAACTGTCCAATGTCCGAGTGCTTTGTACATAGGAGAATACAGGCACCATTGAAGGAGGGTGTCTCTGGTCTCCGAGAAGTCTTACATTAGGTATTGGGACACCTGGCTGCGAACAGCACCAGTGTCGGAGCACTGAATCCTGACTTGGTGCAGTTAACAGCCAGATGCCTGATGCATCTTCTGTTATTCTCTCTCTGTTGCTGTATCAGGATTCTCCTCTTTATTTAAAAAAAAAAAGTATTTCTGTTGTAGAAGTTCATTACATGACTCCTGTGCACTCTCTTCTCTCATTGTGGAGATGTTTTGACACCT
Source organism: Calotriton arnoldi (assembly GCA_963921515.1). Classification (NCBI taxonomy): domain Eukaryota; kingdom Metazoa; phylum Chordata; class Amphibia; order Caudata; family Salamandridae; genus Calotriton; species Calotriton arnoldi. Next base: position 1,478,486 of record CAWUFW010003454.1, read on the forward strand.
GCCCAATCAAATTCATATGCCACAGCCTCTCATTCCCATACAGTGCTCGAGGCAGCAACTAAACATAGGAGACCCTGTATGACTGAGGTCATAGGGCTCTCATTCTTTTTTTAAAACGTCTCCCTTTGTCCAATCTTAATACAAAGCAAACACAGCTAGACTAACAGAAGTATAGCTCCAGGCACTGGAAAGTAAAAAGAGAAAACATTTCTTGAGACACTGAGCCATCATGCTTGCATGCTTCTAATAGAATATATTATGACTGGACTATAAAAGGCTGCAGTCTTAGATTCTGAGAGGCAATGAAATTTATATAACTGCATCTACAACGAAGACAAGTCGAAAAAAATGTAGGGGACGTTAACACTACACGTTTCATGACGTGTAAGCAATTGTAGGAAAACCATAGGTAGGCACTGAAATATGAAGCAGCAATCTTACTCCTACAGGGCCCAAACAGAAGTTTCCACTGAAACAAACAAGTTTGTATAAAGGTCCTAGCTGTCTATCTTGGTCCATGAAGCAAGGCAATTCTCAGAGATAATGTGTGAGGATTTGTATGTGACTAACCAACCAAATAGCAATAGTTAAAGAAATAACCAAAAAGGTCCACGGTTAGCCTGGATGACCGTATTAGGCTGAAACACGAATGGCCTGAATTTACCTGCTTTTCGAGTTTACCGAGGCTGTAAAAGCTTCGAGGAGTTTGGACGATTGAGTTTGTGCAGTATTATTCACTAGGCCATAACTCATGCATGTTCTGAACAGTCTCGAGGACAGAGTGGGAAGAAAGTGTTTGCAGTCATCTTTTGTATTTTCATGTTTGTGTTTTTTTATGTTTGTGCTTTATATATTTCGGAATGAAGTATCAATTACTTATTCAAAAGGCATGCAGGCAGGAATACAATATATAACTAGATTTTAATTATTGTTCCTTATTTAGTGTAATGTAGAGAAGCAACGTGATTTTTAAAGGGATCGTTTTATGAACAGCTTACACAAAAACAGTGTCTGAGTAATCTATTTTCCTTTCCAGTTTTGGATGAAATCACTACATTAATCCTGTGTCTATAAATGTATTAAACAGGATCATCCCAAGTAAATGGTGCATGAAATGTAGCAGATCCTCAAAAGTATAGATTTCTAAACAGTTTTTGTCTTTAAAACCTGTTAGACCTGGCATCTGGTTGACATTTTGCCTCCTGACCTGTTTTGTTGACTTCATTTTTGCTGGCTCTAGGATTCTGGGCACTTTACCACTGCTAACCAGTGCTAAAGTGCATATGCTCTGTAGTTAAAACATAGCATTGGCTTATCCACAATTGGCATATTTATTTTACTTATAAGTCCCTAATAAAGTGTGTGCCCCGGGCATATAAATTAAATGCTACTAGTGGGCCTGCAGCACTGTTTGTGGCACCCACTCAGTAGCTCTTTAAACATGGCTCAGGCCTGCCACTGCAGGGCCTGTGTGTGCAGTTTTAAAATGCTGTAAGTTAACCTACTTGCCAGACCCAAACCTTCCCTGTTATTACAAATAAGACACCCCTACGGTAGGCCCTAGGCAGCCCTACGGGCAGGGTGCAATGTATTTAAAAGGTAGGACGTGCACTCCTGAGTTTTTACATGTCCTGGTAGAGAAAAACTGCTAAATTCATTATTCACTACTGCAAGGCCTATTTTTCACATATGTTAAAATTGGGATTGCCTTAAAACATCTTTCAAGTGTAATTGCCAATTGGGAAAATATAGAGATTGGGAGTTTGGTGTAATTGGACTCACAATTTAAAATCACAACTTATGGTGCAGTTAGATTTTAAATTATAAGTCTGAAAATACCACTTTTAGAAAGTTGCTTACACCCAATAGGGGCGGCCCTACTTACCCAGAACCTGGTGCCGTTAAATATGAAAACCACAGTGGTTCCGATAAGAACTGTTTTCTTGAACCACTGTGGTTTTCATATTATTTTTTAGAAATTTGGCATTTTTTAACTTTAACCATTCTGTGCCTCTGCCTGTCTCTGAATACACGTCTGGGTTGGGTGACAGCTGGGCTTTGTGCTTTCCCTCTAGAAAGGCTCACAAAGGGAGCTGGGATGTGACATTTACATCCTGATGGCGCACCACCAGGCTAATGGGCCTTTCTGAGGAAGTTTGGGCGAGAGGAGCGGACACTTGCCCCTGAATAGGGCTGTGCCTGTCCCCACACAAAGAGCTGCAAACCTCCTTGTAGTGAGTCTGGAGTCAACGCAGGAAAGGCAGTGACCTTGCGATCTTCAAATGCCTCTTTGAAGTCTTCCACACTTCCAAGGCACATTTGGGTACGATTCGATGACGCATCGGGTCTCGACTGCGAGGCTCGACAATGACTCAGCACCAATCTGACGACACCGCTGTGAGGCTTGACTTCAAAGCAGGATCGATTCTTTGGCACCGACTGCATGGCTTGACTCTGATGCATCAACTCAACTGCATGAATCAGCAATGATGCATTAAGTCTTCGACTTTGATGCTTTCTCCATAACAGGTACTTTTCCAGCGGGCCCTGCGTGGGTCCTATAGCCGGCCTGCCCTCCATCGCAGCTGGCCTGAACTTTGGATTCACCCTGGTCTAGCGCAATTTCAAGTAACCTCTTAGCGCTATTGATTTTAAGTTTTTAGATTTAATCTTTGAAAATTCATATCTTGACTTGGATTTTTGATTTTTTGGTCTTGTTTTGTTCTGATGAATATTCTCTATTTTTCTAAACTGGTGTGGGATCTTTTTGTGGTGTTTTCACTGTGTTACTGTAATCCAAGTGTTGACCAAATACTTTATACATTGCCTCTTAAGTTAAGCCTGACTGTTCTGTGCCAAGCTACCACAGGGTGAGCACAGATCAATTTAGGTTGTGTGTCTGACTTACCCTGATTAGGATTGTGACTCCTACTTGGACAGGGTGTGTTCTCTGCCAACTAGAAACCCTCATTTCTAACATTGGTGATCAGCAGTGAGGCTAGGACTTGTGTTTGTGCAGTGCCTTACAGTAATTAGGTGCACACTACTACCCACATCTAGACCAATTCAAGTAAATGTTTTCTGATACCCATTGGCATTTTTTTTCCTACTCTCTTTAATTGGCATTTTTCATTTTTCAATTCTCCCTGATTGGCATTTTCGCTTTGTCCTTAAAACATGTCTCTGATGGGAGGTTCTGCATCTGCACCTGCAAGAATGGAGTTTGAGTTGGCCAAACTTGAGGGTTACACTGTGGCTCAGCTCAAGGACTACTGCAAGGATTTTGGGTTTCCTGTAAAGAGCACCACCAGGAAGGTGGAGCTGAAAAGGGCACTAAGAGCTTTGTCAGAAGCCCATGCTGCATTAAATGAGACACCAGAGGAGGGTTAGGCTGAGGATGAGCTGGATGAGGAGGATGAATTGGACCAGGGTCTAAGAGGAGGCCTTATGCTGCCGTCTGTGGAAGAGGAGGGCAACTTACTCCCATGAATGGTGGATCCTTCCAGGGCAGGGAGCAGTGTGTCATCAAAAGGCCTGTCCCCAGAGGAGCTAGAGGACAGGAGGAAGGAGAGAAAGTTCAGATTGGAGCTGACCAAACTCAAATTTGAGGAAAAACAAAAGCAACTGGCCATAGAGGAGGAGTTGAAAGAAAAAAGGTTGGCCTTGGAGGGGAAGAAAATGATGTTGGCTCAGGAACTGAGCATGAGAGAGCTGGATTCAAAGCCAGGAGGGCTGAGTCCAGCCAAGATGATGGCAGCATTTCTTCAGTGCCCTCTGACAGGAGGGGCCACCTACCCAAGGCTCTGGTGTCTGACTTTGTGTTGGGAGACAACATAGACAGATGGTTTGAGGCCTACCAGATTGCTTTGCAGATGCACAAGATCCCTGAGGAGGATTGGGGATCTAGTCCGTGGAGGCATATCCCTAGTGAGGGGAGGGACACTCTAGTGGCCCTAGAAGTGAGTGACAGGATGAGGTATCTCCCCATGAAAGAGGCCCTAATCAGGAAGTTGGTCTGACCCCAGAGTACAGACAGAAGTTCAGGGACAGTCTTAAGCTATCCCAACAGACCTGGGTGGATTGTGTAGATTCCATTTGGAAGGCACTAGATGGTTGGGTGAAGGGCAGTGAGGTAAAAGATTACATGGGGCTATATAATTTGTTTGTAACAGGGCATATGTTAAGTCCTTGTTTTCCAGACGTAAGCTCACTGACCCAAGAGAGCTTGCTAAGGAGGCAGACTGGTGGGTCAGCATCAGGGTCCACAGGAAGGTATTTGGGGGGGATTACCACAAGGGTGGGCAGGGTCCTCACCAGAAGCAAGAGGGGGTACAAAAAGAGCAAGGAGTTCTCTAAAGCGCCCCAAACTAGTTCTGTGGGTCAGGGTTATCTTTCTCCTGTTGATAAGAAGAACAAATGGTTCCCTGAGAATAATTCTGCAGGGGAGGCACCCGTAAAGTGCTATGAGTGCCAGCAGGAAGGGCACTACAAAGGGGATGGCAAGTGTCCCAAGTGGGCACAGCCCCCCACTGGTGGGCAGTCAATGGGTTTGGCTAGTGTAGCGCTTGGGGATGGAGATTGCCCCAGATAGTTTTGGGGAGAGTGTAGATGTTAACCTAGTTTCCCTGTGAAATGGGGAGTTGGTACAGAGAACCCACATGCCTGACAATACTAAGAAGTGCAGTCAGTGGGTGTCCATCAATGGGCAGAGGGTGGAGGCTCTGAGAAACACAGGAGACAGCATGACAACCATCAGGTGTCATCTGGTGTTTTCAGAGCAGGTAGTCCCTAACAAATTCCACTGAGTTGTTGCTGCTGACCACCGTGAGAGGCACTATCCAGTGGCTCTGGTTCCCTTTGCGTGGGGGTCTCAGGTCTGCTAAAAGGTAAGCTGTGAGTCCATATATGCCTGTGGATTGTAGGCTGAACAATGACCTGGAGTCCACCGTGTGGAAGGAGGTGGAGCTCAGGTCACACTTGGAGATGATGGGGTTGCCTGATTGGGTGTGCCTGGCCACACGGTGTATGGCAGCTCGTGAGGATGGTCAGAAGGACCAGGAGCCTGGTAAAATGGCCCAGGTACCTGCCTAAAAGAGGAAGGGAAAGGGCACAGGAAACTTGCTCCTGAAATTCCCATGGTCCGGAAGGAGGCGGAACTTGAAGGGGACTACCCGGTACCTACAGGGGAAGATGTGGCTGAACTGGGGAACCTGCCTGAGTTGGCCAGCTGGCAGCAAGGGGATCCCTCCAGGGAAGAGTTCTCAAGGAGCAGAAGGAGTGCCCTACCTTGTGGGTCTTGGGCAGCAGGCTGAGGTCCAGGCAGCTGGTGATTTATCTGTGCAGCACCTGATCTACTGGAAGAATGATCTCTTGTATAGTAGCCTAAAGCTCCTGAGCCTGGTGCAACTCGTGTATTGGTAATAGCCCAGTGCTTCAGGACCTTCTTACTGTGTCGGGCTCATGCTGTGCCATTGGCAGGTCATTTGGGGCAGGACAAGACCTTTGACAGGCTTGTCACCCACTTTTATTGGCCTCAAATGAGGAAGGCCTCAGATGCGTTCTATAGGTCCTGTCCTACCTGCCAGGTGAGTGGCAAGTCGGGGGGAAAGTACAAGGTCCCCCTGCAGCCTTTTCCTGTCATTAGCACCCCTTTTGAGTGGATTGGCATCGAAATTGTGGGGTCTCTGGATCCCAAGACAGCCATGGGGAACAGATTCATCTGGTCTTGGAGGACCATGCCTCCCAGTACCCAGAAGCTATCCCTCTGAGGACAGTGACTGCGCCCGTTGTGGCCAGGGCACTGATGGGGATCTTTACCCGTGTAGGTTTTCCCAAGGAGGTGGTATCTGACCGGGGTATCAACTTCATGTCCAACTACATGAAGGCCATGTGAAAGGAGTGTGGTGTGACCTATAAGTTCACCACTCCTTACCACCCTCAAACCAATGGGTTGGTTGAAAGGTTCAATGTACCCTCAAAGGCATGATTATGGGTCTACCTGAACCAATGAGGTGTAAGTGGTACATCCTCCTGCCATGCTTTTTGTTCACCTACAGGGATCTTCCACAGAAGGGGGTTGTCTTCAGCACTTTCAAACTTCTATATGGACACCCTGTGAGAGGACCTCTCAATTTGTTTAAGGAAGGCTGGAAGCAAAATCCCAAGAAGCCACCCCAGGATGTAGTTAGCTACATGTTGATATTCTACAACCAGACTGCCCGCTTCTGGAAGCACATATAGGAGAACCTGGAAGTTAGCCAGGAGGACATGAAATGATGGTACGACCAAAATACCACTCTAGTTAAGTTTCAGCCTGGTCAAAAAGTGTAGGTAATGGAGCCAGTGGAGCCTTGGGCCCTGCAAGACCATTGTTCTGGGCCTTATGAGGTGAAGGAGCACTAGAGCAATGTCACCTACTTGGTGGACCTCAAGACTCCTAGGACCCCTTTGAGGGTCCTGCATGTGAATCACATCAAGCCTGACTTTGAGAGGTCTGAGATTATCATGCTTCTGGTTACTGATGATGGGGTGGAAGAGGTGAGTGAGCCTCATCCTGACATCCTATCTTCCAAGGAGCAGGATGGGTCAGTGGAGGGTGTCAGCCTCTCTCCTATGTTCACCCTAGATCCTAAGAGAGTCTGCCGCCAGTTGCTGGGACAGTTTACCTCTTTGTTCTTCATTACTCCAGGACTCACTACATGGTGTAGCCATGATATTGATACTAGGGACAGGACACATGTAAAGAACAACATTGCAGACTGTCTGATAGGGTGAGGGCTAGCATCAAGGAGGAGTTCGCCAAGGTTATTGAGCCCTCAAACAGCCCATGGTCCAGCCCAGTGGTGTTGATTCCCAAGGCTGCCCCTCCAGGTTTCACACCCGAACTCAGGTTCTGTGTGGACTACCATGGGCTCAATGCAGTCAACCGGACTGACGCACACCCCATCCCCAAAGCTGATGAGCTCAGCACGTTTGACCTAACGTCTAGGTACTGGCAGATTGCCTTGACTGAGGGGGCTAAAGAGAGGTCAGCGTTCTCAACACCAGAAGGGTACTTCCTGTTCTGGGTCATGCCTTTTGGTTTGAAGAACACCCCTGCCACTTTCCTGAGGCTGGTCAATAAGGTCCTGGCTGGGTTGGAGAACTTCAGTGATGCCTACCTAGACGACATTGCAGTCTTCAGCTCTAGTTGGGAGGACCACCTGAACCACCTCCAGGAAGTGCTTCGGGCACTCCAGAGCACAGACCTGACTATCAAGACCAGTAAGTGACAGTTAGGGTAGGGATCTGTGGTCTACTTGGGACACCAAGTAAGGGGCTGCAAGGTGCCGCTTTTGCAACTCAAAATTGATACCATTCTGGCTTGGGAACCCCCCAAAACCCAGGCAGAATTAAGAGCCTTTTTACACCTCAGTGGATATTACAGGAGATTTGTCAAGGGATATGGCACCATTGTTGCCTGCTTAACTTAACTGATTTCCAAAAAGCAGACACATCAGGTGATCTGTACAGAGGCATGCTAAAAAAACTTTTGGTGCCCTGAAGGAAGCCATGTGCACGGCACCAGTGCTCAAGGCCCCCGATTCCCCCAAGAGTATGTTGTGCAGACAGATGACTCAGAGCATGGCATAGGGGCCATACTCTCACAGTTAAATGAAGAGAGCCTGCATCAACCAGTAGCCTTCATCTGTAGGAGGCTACTTCCCAGGGAACAGAGGTGGAGTGCAATTGAAAGGAAAGCCTTTGCTGTGGTCTGGGCACTAAGGAAGCTAAGGCCATACCTGTTTAGCACTCACGGGTTCAGACAGACCACAGACCCTTCAAATGGTTAAGGCAGATGAGGAGACTCCCAAATTGTTGAGGTGGTCCATTTTCCAACAGACAATGGACTTTACTGTGGTACACCATCCTGGCACAGACCACGCCAGTGCTTATGGTCTCTCCAGGTTCTTTCACCTTAGAGAAGAGAACTCCTAAGTGGTGGGTAGCTCTCTCCACCTTCAGCCGGGGGGAACACATGTTAGACCTGGCATCCTTGGCATGGTTCCCCCAACTTTTTGCCTTCTGACCTCCTGTTTTGCTGACTTCATATTTTCTGGCTTTAGGATTCTGGGCACTTTACTACAGCTAACCAGTGCTAAAGTTCATATGCTCTGTACTCAAAACATGGTAACATTGGCTTATCCACAATTGGCATATTTAATTTACTTATAAGTAGGAGTGGGAGGAGCCCGTGCAGTTGCACTATGAGAAATTCTGTGGAGTTGCATAAAAACTCCATGGAATTCCATGGAGTTCCACTCCACCCTACCTTCAATCAAGCCAAAACTGGCAGCGCCAACCGACTGTCGCAGGACGGCTAGTTCAGGCACACTTTGGTATTCTACAGCCAATGATCACTTTGGAATTATATGCGGTGCACTTAGACTGGCTGAGGTAAAACCAATCCTAGGTCATGCTACACATTTCTACTCCCGCCAACTACCAAAATAAACACACAGAACTATGTTTAGCTATAGGACCTGTTGTTATTCGACCTGAAAGTGCAGAATATATTGGCAAATTACACCCGTTAAAAGAGCGACAACGGACAGCAACATTAGGCTGAAATCACATTCATCCCATATAAGTAGTGGACAGGTGGTCAATACATGCATACAAAAGACTTGCAATGCGCAGTTCTTCTAACTGGGTCATTTTGAGATGATTTGTAATCAAATTTTTCAAATAAGCGCAATAACCTAAATTAACAATCATTAAAAAAGAAGCAAAAACTGGGTAAAAGTTGAAAACATAAAACACGTGCGGCTACCTCAGTGTTGTTGTGACTCCGATTCCTCAGGAGTAAGACTCCAGTACTGATGCAAGTCTGTGGAGGAAGGGAAGACGGTGCCTGGAAGGCAGAGTGGAGAGACTCGGCCCGTGCTTGGCTGTGACGAAAGCTGCTCCCTCTCTGCACCTACCAGCCCCATACCTACAGATGCCACAGGCTCAGAGCTCTGGCACCGGGTGAGCCTGGACAGAGAACCCAAGGGTGGGACTAAGCGAGAACCCTTCCATCTCATTTGGCTGACCTTGTGATGGTGTCACTAACTTTAACAGCCTGCTCTTGTTAAACACAAATGAAGCCACCGGTGCTTGAGCCCTGTAAATTCAAACTGGAGGTTTTGGTACTTTGCAGCTCTCACACTTCTTTATCACTCTAGGATCCTTGAGTTCCTGGCACTTGAATGAATATTATAATGCGACTGGCAAACTAATGATAATTTTTAAAATAAAGGCAGAGTGCGAAACCTCTAGGGGTGGGCCGGTGCTGGCAAACTCCGCTATGCTACACGGGAAGCGGATTCTTTGCCGAACTTCGCACTTCAATTGGAGCTCCTAGTGGGGAGACTTTGCAAGCTTCACCAGCGGAGCAATGTTCTGCACCCACCCCTACTTATAAGTCCCTAGTAGAGTGCACTATATGTGCAGAGGGCCTGTAAATTAAATGCTGCTAGTAGGCTTGCAGCACTGATTGTGTCACCCACTCAGTAGCCCTTTAAACAAGGCTCAGGACTGCCACTGCAGAGCCTGTGTGTGCAGTTTTAAAAGGCCATTTTGACCTGGCAAGTTAACCTATTTTCCAGGCCCAAACCTTCCCATTTATTACATATAAGCCACCCCTAAGGTAGCCCCTAGGTAGCCCTATGGGCAGGGTGCAGTGAATTTAAAAGGTGGGACATGCCGTTTTCAGTTTTTACATATCCTGGAAGTGAAAAACTGCTTCATTTGTTTTTCATTACTGCAAGGCTTATGTCTTCCATAGGTTAACATTTGGATTGCCTTATCATGTTTTTTGTGTGATTGCCATTTGGGAGAAGATAAAGATTTGGAGTTTGGTGTCTCTGGACTCACAATTTAAAATCACAACTTATGGTGAAATCAGATCTTAAATTGTAAGTCTGAAAATGCCACTTAAAAAAAGTTGCATGTTCACACTTTAACCATTTTGTGTCTCTGCCTATCTCTGAATACACGCCTGGGTTGGGTGGCAGCTGGGCTCCGTACATTCCCTCTAGAAAGTCACACAAAGGGAGATGGGGTGTGACATTTGCATCCTGTTGGCCCAAAACCAGGCTGATGGGCCTTCATGAGGTAGATTGGGAGGGAGGAGCTAACACTTGCACCTGAATATGGTTGTGCCTGTCCCCACACAATGAGTTGCATGCCCCCTTGTAGTGAGTCTGGAGCCAAGGCAGGAAAGGCAGGGATCTTGTGATCTTCAAAGGCCTCCTTGAAGTCTCCCCACTTCAAAGGCACATTTGGGTATAAGTACTGGACCCTTGACACCACCAAATCAGAACTTTGCTGTACCCAAGGGCATTCGTCCTGGAAGAAGAGCTGCTGTGCTGTAGGAGGACTGCCACTTTGCTACCTGCATTGCTGTGTTGGCCTGTTGCCTGCTGATGGCTGTGTCGTAGGAGGGACTGCCACTTTGCTACCTGCTCTGCTGTATAGGCCTGCTGCCTGCTACTTCTTGCCTGGAAGTGAGATGGACTGGACCTGTTCTCTACATCCTGGAACCCAAGTTTCTCCAAGGGCGTGTTGGCTTCCATCCTGTTCTCTGAAGTCTCAGGTTCACAAAAGACTTCTTGCAACTGGTTTTGCTGGACTCTGCCATCTGTGAGTACTACCCTGCTCTAATAGCTCAACGATCCATTCACCTCCATTAAAGAGTTCATATAATTTTTCAACACAGAAAAGAGGAAACACACTTGCTTTGCCTTTGCCAAGTACGAGCAGTTTGGATCATTTGCGCGTTACTGAAGTGGAGCTTGAGCTATGGCACCTGCTATGTTTATATTTGTAAATGCTTCCCATTGAGGTTTAATTTCTCTGAAATGATCTTCCTGGTCATTTCAACCCTGGGGACCTCATCCCCCGGTAACAATTTAATGTGGGAGTAGGGCTGTGCGGCCCCCTCCCCAGGCCAGTTTTGGCCATGGGACCCCATCCCCCAAGGCTTGGCCACATTTCAATAGGGGAGAAGAGCTGCGTGGCCCCTGTCCATCATTAAACACAATGCCCCAGGGAGGTGGTGGTCCCAGGGCCTTCCCTGAAGCTCAGAAGGTGGGGTCTGTGTGGCCCTCTCTATTTTTCTAAATAAAACCCCAGGGAAGTGGTGATCCTGGGGCTCCAAGAGCCTTAGAAGGGGGCCCGTGCGCCCCCTCCTTTTAAAAAAAATGCCCCTGGGATATGGCCCACCTGGGGCTTCTTTTCAAAACAAGCACGTATTTTTTTTAAAAAATTTCGCCGGAGTCACAAATCTGCAGCAATTTTCAGTGAAACTTTTTTAAAAATTGCCTTTTCACCATGGCGGGGTCCCGGGGGACCCCAGGACCAGAGGTAAGGGTTCAGAGTGTTCCTACCCCACCACCCTTTCTTTTTTTAGAGGTATTTTTTGGGACTCAGGTGAAGTCAAATCCCAAGATGGCTGCCAAAAGTTTCTGGTTGAAGTGTTGACAACCAATCTGATCCCTGCACTAGATCGGGAGGGTTCGCGGAGCTTTCGCGTCCCTAGATATACAAATTTGGATTTCTTTTAAAAACTCTAAAACTACTGGATAGATTTACACCAGATAATAAAAAAGTCTGTTTCTGGACCACGAGCTACCTTTCTGCCAAATTTGGTGTAATTCCATTCAGCGGTTTGGGCTGTAGTCGTGTTTAAAATCACTAAGTGAATTAACATGGGAAACACACTTTTTTGCCACCTCTTTTTATCAGCCCCCGCTTTACGGATCACCCCAAAACATTCCATGCACAACTAGAATAACCGGGGCACTTTTTTGGGGAAAATTTCATGAAGATTCGTCAAGCGTTGCCAAAGACATAGGGAAGTCAAAAAACGTTTTATCTATGGAAACGTTATCCTAACTATAACTAATTATATATATAATTGCAGGAAAGGAACCGCCCAACCATGGGTCGGCGGTTCTGCAATCCCAATTAGGATGCGACCGTACATAGTGTAGTCAGAAACTTAAATTTTTCAATGGGAGCTTGTGCGGCAGGCTGAAAACGCCCGCAGCACAAGCTCCCATTGAAAAATTGAAGTTTGTAAACATCCCTGCACTGTGTGGCAGGCACCGTGAGGTGCCTGCCACACGTTGCAGGGTTGTTGACGGGGACACCATAGGTGACCCCCAGGGCAGTATGCGGAGGTCCAGGGGGAAGGGGGCCCTGCTATGGGCTCCCAATGTCGCTTTCCGACAGCCTTTATATGTTGTAAAGGCCAACATGGAATGGCTGTCGGAAACCGACATCATAATTAGGGCTCCCGGTTTTATGGTATTTATTTTTTTGCCATTTCCGTCTGTATTTATCCATATTTATTTTTTGGGCATTTTATCTGTATTTATCCACATTTATTTTTGCCACAAGCAAAAGTTGACGCTGCAGCTAGTATTTTTCCACATTTATTTAAATTGACAATGCCCACATGCTCTCGGTTGTTATTGGCCAACACAATACGTTAATCTGAAAACTTTGCCATTTGCAGAATGTCCCAAATGCGCTTAAATGTGCTATCACAAGCCATTTGTCTCAGAGCCTTGCAGTTTCTGTCATCAGTAGAGTGCCACATCCTCTCCCTCACTGAACACCATACTGCCCCACTGAGAGAAACTCACACTGCCTTCAGCTACAACCCAATTGTGCCCCGCTATAAACACCTGGAAGCAACTCAATTCAAATTATGCACTAGACTAGAGTAATATGCTGCCTTAAAAAAAAGTAACAACGTACTGGAAAAAAGCAAACACTCATAGGGAATACACCTTAAAGCTTTTACACTCATTATTCAGAAATCAATGAGTGTATTTGCTTGAAAAGCTAACGACATGAAAAGAAAAGTAGCGCTTCACTGGCAAACTCTGAAAGGTGGCGCTAATGTGTTTGGGTGTAAATAAAACCAAACTGGCCACTTTGCGACTACTCTGTCTTGTTTTATTTAGTAATGTATTTATTGTTCGCATCTTAAAACCTTTTTTCTCTACTCCTGAGGCTGCATTTTGGTGTAGAAAAATGTCAGACAAAGACATTTACAGCAAACGTGTTTCTCCTTTTTTGGATCCATTTCACAGAGGAACGAATGACGGAAAGGAGAGGAAAGAACAATCACAGTTTTCTACAAGTGAGGAGCGCAACAGTAAGAGAGGGAAGAAGAGGAAGAAAGAGGGGGGGCAGCAGAAGTGGACACTGTCCTTATCTTGTCCAGTAAAAAAGGAAGAGACTGCAACGGTTATGGGCTATGCAGTCCAGCCACAAACTCTGCAAACACTCCAGTCAGTGGCGTAGAAAGGCTTTGAGTTTGTGGCCAGATTGTTCTTGCAGCCACACATACACAGTGTACTGCTCTGCAGTCCGGCCACAAACTCGACAACACTCCACTGATGTAGCTAGGCTTTGGCGCCCCACGGGGTGCTGGCATTCGATTCCTGTTTTTGCCGCCCCCAAAACTGAATACGCCACTGACTTCAGCCCCACCCCCTCCCCTCTTCCCTGAGGGCACTTACTTTTGTTTACAAATGGCTGGTGCAGAGCTCACTCGAGGGGCGGAGCGGAGCCCCGGAAATGGCTGGGGCATCAACAAAAACGTTTCATGTTACTGTAGGCAGGCACTGCCCTAGAATCAGGATGAGGGCGTGGCGAGGCAACTCTCTGCTGGAGCATGCAGTAGTATTTTCCCGTTTTTACATATAAATACAGACAAAGGAAAACTTGTTTTCCGTCTGTATTTATATGTAAAAATCCGTTTAAACGGAAAACTGGGAGCCCTAATCATAATCCCGACAGCAGAAACGCCGTCCTTGAGGGATTATGCTGCCTTCCTGAATGACCGACGGGTTCCTTGAGTCCGTCGGAACCGCGTTGGATTCCCCCGTAGGTTTAAACTCCTACCACCGTCAACTTAATACGGGGGTCGGACTTTAAACCTACCATGTCGGGCGGAAAGCCTCCGACCAGCGGTCAGAAGCGTTCCGCCCGACATTGTAATCGGGCCCATAATTTATTCAGCATTTCTAAACATAGAAGTAGGACACAAACGTATGGTCAAAATCTGTCGGCCATAATTGCCAAGGTATGTTACATATATATGTAAATATAACTCAAAGGATAAAAGGGGTTGTTGGAAAGTTATAAGCCAATCAATCATAATAATATCAACTCAGAAGTCTGAAAAATACTTGCAATCACAGTTCTAAAACTATTAGCACTGTGTGTCACGTAACATACTTCAATAAATGTTGTCTCTTGGCTGAAGATGGGGCACTTGTTCAAGTCACTGTCCCTCCATCTTTAAGTAGGTAAAATGCACTAGCCTAATGCACCAATTCAGTACTTGCTACAATGCGAAGGTATGCACATCAATCTACTGTAACTTACCAAGTGGGAAATGGCTATTTCTTCTCATACCGACAATTAAATAAACATGTTACTAAATTCAAAAATATCTGAATTTTCAGAGGAAAATTAAGTCTTGCAAATTACTCCTACTGGAGGTAGGATTTCTGTCCTCAGTTAATTAAGTCACCATATTACCCCAGTGGATAATGCATCTGCCTGCAAGTGCTACTCTAAGTGCCCCAATAAAGAAAGGAAAAGATAATAAAAAGCAGCGAATGCATTTCAAAGTGCAGTTAACATCTAATGTCAAGTTAAAAACATGCAGTGGTCGTTAAACAGCAGGTTAATTTTGTAGAAAACTTTACTATTCTTCGTCAGCATTCAGCCCCTTGGGCTCTTTATCGTCCATTTCTATAATTAATCTAGCCTCCAATTGCCTCAGCTCCAGCTCCCTATTGCCTCCCCTCCAATGTTTGAGCACATGAATTAAACCACTGTAACACAGTTTAATTTCATCCCTCCATGCTCCTTGTCAAAGTGTTTAGCCACTGTATAAGTGGTGTCCGTGTACTTTATTGGCCTAAGGTGCTGCAATATCCTTTTGTGAAGCGGCAAAGTTGTGTTCCCTATATACTTCTTAGGGGAAGGGCATTTTAACATGTATGCCACAAAACTCGCTTTGCAAGTGATTCTTTCCTTGATAGTAGTATTCTTGCACAAAATTTCAAATTAAGTTCTTTTCTGTCCCTGTCTGCAGGCTTTGCACTATGCACTAGGTGTGTGAGTGGGTGTCTAAGTAGCTAAGTGGGTGACTTAGTGGCTGTGTGAGTGGCTGAAAGGGTGTGTGTGTGTGTGTGTACAGAAACACAAGCAAAATGGCGATATGAACACAAATATATTTCACTGAAAAAAACACAAAGATTAAAGCCACATTATATTTAGGTGCTACAATAAGGTAAAAACTAATGCTTAAAAACCTCTAGAATTCACCAGTTATAGTTTACTTAGCAAACTATAACTTGAACCACTGCCATGCACTAGTTAGTACCTCAACTATTGCACCAGTCATGACCTGTTCAATGACATCATGGAGGACATCACTGATGACATCTCAAATCATATCACTGATGATATCAGTTGTGTACATATAGAGTTACTGAGTGTACATGTGTGGGTTGATAGCATGGAACTAGAGTAAGCCCTGGAGACAAGTGTAGTTATGAATTTTAAAAGTTATATGGTTCACTGCTTACAACTCCCTAAAGTTTGAGGTTGAAGAAGTGATAGCCAAACCACTAACTTCAGCATCTTGGAGTCTCGGTGTCTGAGACAGCCTTGATGCAGAGGGAGGAGGACCGACATCAGCGGGAGCTTCTATTGGGGGCTAACTGACATCACCAGGAGGATGGAGTACCACGACATTCTTGCCCAAGTCAATTTTACTAGGATGAAGGTCATGGGCACCCGTCTCATTTTCTGCAATGTATGGTATGTTGAAAAGTATATACACTGAGGCTTCTAGATTATTAATGTCATCCCTGACCTTCCTACTGTGAGCAGCAATCAAACTGATTAAAATGCCTATTAGAAAAGCCTTGTAGGTGTCCCATACAATATTCAGAGGGGCTGAGTTTAAGTTGGAAAGCAAAAACTCATTTGTAGCGACTTTCAATTTCTCCGCAACCTGACGGTCTCAAGTAAAGTACGATTTAGCGTCCATCTCCGTGAAGAGGGCCTATTCCTAAATGTAATCTCTAGAATAACTGCAGAGCGATCCGATAAGTGTTCCGGGACATGAGTGACTCTGATGGTATTTTTACTAGTAGATGAATCTACAAGGAAGATATCTATCCTAGATCGATGGCCGTGTTTTTTATTGTGGAAAGTGAACTTTCCCCCTCCCGTTCCCCCCTAACTCCCATAAATTTCCAAATATCAATGAGGCCCATATCTTCCATCAACTGTTTCAGGGCCATTCTCATTTTGGGTGTCGCAGCAGCTGCCCTCTTGGATGTTGTATCTTGGGCTGGGTCTAAAACTACGTTAAAATCACATCCCAGTATGATAGGTTCATTTATATCAACTAACTGGAGAAGTAAGGCACGAAGAGGTGCAGGGTCGTCTAAATTGGGGCCATAATAACCCACAAAGGTCAACCAAACACCCCGAACTCTAACCATAGCTATTACCCATCTACCGAGGGGGTCGACCACACATTCCCCTAACATAGCTTGAATAGACTTTTTGAAAAGGAGCGTTGCAACAGGCCACCAATGACTCTAGTATAGAACAAATTAAGCAGGAGTTGCAACGTTCCAGTTCTAAGTTAGCTGGCTATTTAGAGGCAATAGTTAGGAGGAAATGGGAAGCTAGTAGGCTGTCGCATCATGAGTATGGTGAGGGATGCAGCAAACTGCTTGCTTGGAAGACTAAGGCCAACCAGACAAGGAATCTGATTAAGGATCTTAGATGCCAAAACTCAGGTAAAATTATTTCAGATGACGTTGAGATCGAAAACGCCTTTGTACAGTTTTTTCAAGATCTCTTCACAGGAGATCTGTCAGAGGGTGGGGACCAAACTAAGAATGTTCTTCAGGATCAAGAGCTTCCTTCTCTTCAGGGTGTTGCAAGAGATGGCCAGAACACTTCTTTCAGCCTGGAGGAAATTCTCAAGGTTATTAGTAGCCTAAAAAGGGGGAAAGCTGCAGGGCCTGACTCCCTGCCCAATGAGATCTTCATGATTTTAAAAGATGAGCTTGGACCTTCTATGCTACAGCTTTTCAACTCGGCCTTTATACACAATCAGGACCTTCCGTCCTCCTGGGATGTTGCTACAATAACTATACTTCTTAAACCTAACAAGAATCCTAGGGCTTGTGAGCCTTATAGACCCATTTCCCTCCTCAATAGCGATTATAAAATATATTCCCAGATATTACCTAAACTGCTGGATAAGGTAGTGGCGTCCTTGATTCATACCGACCAGAAATGTTTTATAAAAGGAAGATAGCTCTATGCACTGACTCATGAGTTAATAGGGGCAATCGACTTGGCTAGGAAATATGGGAGTCCCCTAACGATAATGACCTTTGACGCCGCAAAGGCTTCTGATAGGGTCACCTGGCCTTTTCTGTATAAAGTGATTCATCGTTTTAATTTAGGAGGTCTTTTTAGCAGCAGTCAGGGCCCTTTATAAAAAAAACCCTCAGCCAGGGTCTTGGTAAACGGTAACCTCACTAAGGCAATAAGCATTGGTAGAGGGGCTAGACAGGGATGCCCCCTTTCTCCTCTTCTTTTTAACCTTTATATAGAACCACTAGCGAGTAAACTAAGGGCATGTCGGAACATCTACCCCTTTGTATGTAACAGCTGGGGGGAAAAAAATCGGGTTTTATGCGGACGACCTGATGATTTTTACAGGAGATCTGCCAAAGTCTCTTTCAGCAATACAGGAGACTCTTGAAGACTTTGGTAGGGTATCAGGCTACTCCATTAATCAACAAAAAAAGGAGTTAATGCAGTGGAATACCCATTATATGAGTGATCTAACTAGACAAGAAATGAGATACTTGGGTATCCAAGAAGTGCATAATTTGGAGAAGCTAGCACAAATGTTGCAGCCGGCAAGACCCCGGGCCCGGACGGATACCCACAGGAGTACTACTCCGCTTACAGGGACATACTCACTCCTTACCTAGTCGCCCTCTACGAAGAAGCCATCGACAAAGGCTCCTTCCCTCCCGAAACAGACACAGCCACCATAGTCTTCATCCCCAAAACACAACCTCCCTCCTTGAACTGCGCCGACTTCCGCCCCATCTCCCTGATCAACACGGAGATCAAGATCTTTGCCACGATTCTTGCTCAACGGCTCAAAACCTACCTTGCCAAATTGGTCCACCCTGGCCAATGTGGATTCATGCCAGCACGAGGTACCAGGCACTGCCTGCGGCGTCTCCATGTGGCTCTGGCTCATCGCTGGGAATTGACCCCCTACCTAGCGATTCTCTTAGTCGACTTCGAGAAAGCATTTGACTCGGTGAACTGGGGTTATCTCGGGGACGTCCTACGTGTCCTGGGCCTGGGCCCCAAGTTCCGGCATATGGTACACATCCTGTACTCCAGTCCAGCAGCAAGGGTACAGGTCAACTGCGTCCTCTCCGATACCTTTCCAATAGGCCTCCTCTTCGCCCTGGCCATGGAGCCCCTCGCCCATCATATCCGATCTGACACCCGGGTTCGAGGCTGGCGGTGGGGGGGATCTCCGGAAGACAAAATCTTGCTGTAAGCGGATGACGTCTGCTGTTCCTGGTGGAGCCGGCCCACTCGGGCCCCCGGTGCCTTCAAATCCTCTACTCCTTTGAGCAGATCTCTGGTCTTCGTCTCAACCCAGCCAAGTCCACATTGGTCCCCCTACACATCTCCCGGGAGTGCTTCAACTGGCAATCCTCCATTCCTATCCGTCGGCTAACCTTCAAATACTTAGGAATATGGGTCGCTCTGTTGCCGGACCTGGCCTGGGCCCTTAACGTGACCACCCTCATCTCCAAAACCAAACAAGACCTCCTAAAATGGGGAAACCTACCGCTCAACCAGCTAGGGCGTATAGCCCAATTTGAAATGATGATCCTTGCCCGGTTCCTTTACATTCTCCAAAACATACCTCATCATATCCCCCAGGCCTGGTTCCGCGGCATCAACACTCTAATCGTAAAATTCCTCTGGGCCGACCGACGGCCTCAAAATGGCCTTTCAAAACTGCCAGATTCCCCCCTTCGACGGGGGTATGGGACTTACAAACCTCTACCTCTATTACCTCCCGACCCGTCTCTTGGTGGTCCACGACTGGTTCATGGGAGGTTGGGCGGACCCGGCCTGCAGAGCTGAGCTCTGCGACCTGGGCCTTCCCCGCCTTCAGGCCATGCTATATGGATCCCCCATTCCTAGGGACCTCCCCACTGTAACCCGAGCAGTCTTGCTGGCCTGGCGCGCTGCCCTACACCATACTCACTGGCAGAATAAGCTGTCCCAACATACACCGCTCTGGCAGGGTACATGGCTGCGGGAAGTAGCGAATCTGACAGGCTTTAGACAATGGGACCTTATTGGCATTTCACAACTGGGGGATTTATTGGTTAGCGATCATATCCGCTCCTTTGCAGAATTGCAATCCCAATTTGCTCTTCATCCATCCCAGTTCTATCGCTACCTGCAAGTCCGTCACGCACTGGACTCCCATATAACGACTCGCACTTTGCTACCTGAACACAGTCCCCTTGAGGCCCAGGTTATGATGGGCAAACTTGGGCGGGGTGGTGTTTCCCGCATATACCGATCACTAACAAACAACGGTCCGACATCTCTTGACCACTTAAAGCTTAGGTGGGCCGCATGGGTGGGCCCCCTAGAGGATGCAGACTGGAGGGATGCCCTGATGGCACCTAGAACCATCGCTGCCTCGGCTAGGCTGTGCCTGGTCCAGCTCTATTAAATACACACCTCTTATCTCACCCCCAGCTGCCTCTATAAGTCAGGTCTGATCCCGCTCCCAGTGTGTCCGCGGTGCGGTTCAGACCCCGCAGACTTCTTTCACATGGTATGGTCATGCCCCCGCATTGCCCCCTTCTGGCGCGCCCTGGAGGCGGAACTTACAGAGGTTATAGGTTGGGACGTTCCCCATAATCCTATACACATACTGTTGGGCATCAGGATGGGCTAGATGGGTCCAGGGCTGACAAGACATTCTTAGGCACCGCCCTAGTAGTAGCTAAGCGCGACATAGCAGCTGCATGGAAGAATCCCACCCCACCCTCGATGGCTAAATGGCGCCGAGGTGTAGATTGGTGCGCTACACAACAACGTACACTGTACGAGGCCAGGGGTCACCCTGCCCGACATCGGAAGATCTGGGGTAAATGGCTGGGAGTGCTGGACTGATCACTGCCCCTGACCCTGGGGGTCCATTTCGCCGTACTGCAAGGGGGGAAGGACACCGGATTCTACCTGGCGCTACCTGCACTGTGTGCTGTAATCCCGATGCAATGAGTGGTTTAAAAAAGTACAAGGGGATTTCATTAGTTTTATTTGGGGAAACAAAAGGTCTAGAATATCCTGGAAGAAGCTTCGAGAGAAAAAGGAAGTTGGTGACATTGCTAGTCCGGCCCTTTACCAATATTATCGGGCCTTCCATTTGAACATTTTTCGCCAGCTTTTGATGGGCAGTACTTGTCTGACTCCGCTTTTTAGAGCCCTCACTGCAGACCGACCAAGACAAAGCAGAGTTTTTTCTCTTTAAATTCAGCCACCCCAAATTTTTTTTAAAAGTCAAGCTAAAGAGCTTGGTGGGTGCCTGTAAGATTGGTATCAAGTAAGAACATCTTTACAAATACCTTACTTCAGCGAATTAGCTCCAATCTGGGATTCGCCGGGTACCCCAGCTTGCCTTCATGATTCGCTGGCAATTCCTCTGCGGGAGTGTGGCATCCATAACTTGGGACAACTTGTAGAGGACACTCAATTAATCTCGTGGCAACGTTTGTCAGAGATTTCCGAGGGTTCGATCTCTAAATTTAAATATTACCAACTAGCAAGCTGGGCAAGTACTTTGGGAAAAGACGGAAAGGGAAACAGATACTGGGAGACCAGGATATGCTCACGGCCTCTTCTGCGGAAAGAAATCACAGAGTGGTATTGGATGTTGATCCAGGCCACGGAAGAGGTACAAGATTTGCTGACAGAGATCTGAAGGAGGGAACTGCCAGATCAAGACCTTGATCTGTTATGGCAAGTATCTATGTCTCACTTATGGTCATATGTGAAGTCTGCACCACTCAAGAAGAACCATCTTTTTACTGTTCACAAGGCTTACTGGACGCCACTGAAACTTTCTAAGATGGGACGTCGAGGGGTGAAGACGTGTCCTAAATGTGGAGAGGCCAACGCGAATGACGTCCACATGTTCTGGCAGTGCCCTTCAATCCAGACCTTCTGGCAGAAAGTGGGTAAGACTCTTTCGGGAATCCTGAGTCAAGAAATTGAGGTGAGCCTGGCTTTGGTAATCTTTGGGGTATTGCAGGGATGGGAGGGTAATAGGGCTTTTCTTAAAATTCATAATGCCCTTATTTTTACATTGATTCTTCTAGCACGTAGGGAGATGTGTATTAAGTGGATACTTCCCTGTCCCCCTACAGAGGCAGAATGGTTAAGATGAATACAAAGAATATCGACCCTTGATCGGGCCACC
Source organism: Calotriton arnoldi (assembly GCA_963921515.1). Lineage (NCBI taxonomy): Eukaryota > Metazoa > Chordata > Amphibia > Caudata > Salamandridae > Calotriton > Calotriton arnoldi. The sequence goes on from CAWUFW010003454.1 coordinate 1,500,120, forward strand.
TTTCAAGTTAAGAGAACAAAGTTCTGGGACCTATGGGATAATTGGGTCCAAATTGTAGGTCCTTGACTGAATTCCCTGAATCTTCCGAAATTTCCCCTTATCATGCCCTTTCTTCTTTCCCTTGTTTCTGTTTTCCCTTGCTTTATTTCCGGTGAAAAGCCACTGGTCCATTGATTACTGGTATGAAATACAGGATGCACGGTTGGGAGAGCTTTGCTCCCCTTTTTCCTTGGATTGGTCACCTTTTTACACCTGTATAAAGGAGTCAGTTCCCTTTTCGACTGTGGTACTTCTAGCCAGGGATGTTTTTAACAGCCCTCCTGTGTGGAGAGTCCGGGCACTTTATGTCACAGTTGGTCAGATTTGCTGACATCCAAATAATAAAAATTGACAAATGAGGACTAAAAAACAAACACAATTTTTTTTATATGTTACTGAAAATGGGATTTCCACTACTGCATAACATTGCTGAATTGAAATCATCAGGTACTTTGTTCTGTTTTTTGACTAACTTACTGAAACATTCTTCGTGCCAGGTAAAGAAATGCTCAACATTTCAGGAGGAAGAAAATCATGCAGCTAGACTTTTCCTCAACAAAATTGCCCTAGCCCTGAACAAACCAGTACTGACGCTAGTGGACCAAATGATTAAATTCAAGATAATGTGCATCATATTCGTTGTTTAGAGGGAAATGGGGTTGAATACCTACTGCCATCGCCCGTTTCTTACCTTCCATTACTTCTCAAGTTGCTAACTGAGAAGCAGCAAGGAAAGCTTGATCTTCCATTCCAGGTTCATCTTCAAGATGTACAGATGGAACAACCATCAAAACATTAGGGTAACACACTTGAACATTCTCAGGAGTTCTGAAGCTCAACATGTTCCAAGAAGGTCTTCAACCCACACCTGGTAACCACTGGGGAAACCCCTCCTGACAGGGGTTCATGGCACAAAATCAGCATACTCAGGACACAGAGCACAGGGATGGAACACCAGGACATGCCCTGCTCATCATCTCTAATCTGAAGTCTTTTCCCAGGGATCTTTTGTGAGCCTAGGTGCATCAAAGAGGCCAAAGGACACCAAATTTGCCATTTAACAAAAACCTAAATACATTTTTTTTATAATTGTCTTTGCTACAAATTCATTACAGGATCCCGCAGATAAAGATCAAGTGGTCTATTGCACACAAATCGACCGATAATGAAAGAAGAGGGCCCCAGTGAGGTTACCAAACTTTAATATCATACTTTAAAGTCTCCGTTTGAAGCAGGTGTTTGGGTCATACATGTCATTACGCAAAAGGTGACTTCTAATAGATACAGCAAAACATACCTATCTAATTGTTCTCAGTTTATTAATATCAACCATTTAAATATTTGTCTTTTTTAAGACGCAAAACAAATGACTATTGCAAATGGACAAAGAAATACCCTGTTCTGTGATGTATATTACACTTGGCAAATACATATGCATCACATGCCACGAGGTAAGAAATAAAAGTGTTAACCAAAGCACAAGTATTATATCCAGAAACATTTAGTTTTAAAAATCTTTATTTTAACAGTCTAGAAAGTTTGCGGCCATTAGCAGCTCCAGTGAAATTTCAGGTGCAATTGGGAATTCTGGTATTTCGGTGGAACTGTTAGTGTAGTGCACCTTATAGGTAAAATACATACACACTTTAGAGAGCACATGGGAAGGAATCTCTCTAAAATTAACTTCATTGGTTTCATTTTCAGCACATTGCCCTGAAAAACACAAAACAAGATGACGTTAAAAAGTCACTGTTGAAATCCAACAAGTGCACCAGTCTGAAACATTTTTCTTATGCAGACTAACACTAAACTAAATATACGCCCATGTTTTTGATTATACAGGACATAGAAATGTTCTAGGCAATGTGTGATTAGAAAGTTGCAATGCTTTACAAATGTGACCCACGAAAAGAGTTACAAAAATTATGTTAAACAGGTCTTGGAATAGCAGGCAAAGTCTAATGTGTGACCTGTATGTTATAACAACCCTCCTGCTCTGTGGCATCATGAAAATATAATATATATATATATATATATATATATATATATATATATATATATATATATATATATATAATATATATCTATCTCTCTCTCTCTCTCTCTCTCTATATATATATATATATATATATATATATATATATATATATATATATCTATATCTATATATAATCTATATATATATCTATATATATATCTATCTGATCTATATATATATATATATATAAATATATATATATATATATATATATATATTACCTACTGGCGGTCGCCAGTAGGTAGTTATAGTTAGAACCTAGTTTCCATAGGAAATGCGTTTTTTGTTTTGCCAATAACTTTGGCACCGTTTGATCTGAATCTTCACGAAATTCTCCCAAAAATGTTTCATCCAGGTCAGCTCCTATCCTGAAAGTTTGGGGTGACTTGTCAAGTGGGGACTGAGAAAAAAGGGGGGTCCCAAAAAGTGTTTTCTCCATGTTAATTTCCATAGGAAATTTTAGCCAAGGCTACAGCCCGAACTGCTGAACAGAATTACACCAAATTTTGCAAAAAGGTAGCGCTTGGTTCAGAAAGCGACCTTTTTTAAATGAGTGTAAATCCGCTCAGTAGTTGCTGAGAAATTCAAAAAATAAGAGTCAAAAATCAATTTCCCATAGGAAACTTTAGCCAAGGCTACAGCCTGAACTGCTGAACGGAATTACACCAAATTTGGCAAAAGGTACTGCTTAGCTCAGAAAGCGACCTTTTTAAAATGGTGTAAATCTGCTCAGTAGTTGCTGAGAAATTTAAAAAATAAAAATATCGATATCTAGAGTCGCGGTGGATCCGCGGACCCTCCTGACCACGAGCTTTATTCTAATTGGCTGTCAACACTCCAAACCAGGAAGTGTTGGCAGCCATCTTGTGACTCAGTAGAACCGAGTCACAAGAAAACAGAAAAAAAAGGTGAAAAAAAAGAAAAGGGGGCAGGGTAGAAACACCCTGACCCCCTAGGCCTGCTCAGGCAGTCCCACAAGGAACCCCCGGGCCAAAAAAAGCATGTTTTTTTTTTTTAAATCGGCCGAATTCGTGCTGGGTGCGCGAATCCGGCCGAGAAAATATTTTAAAAAACGAAGCGCGGGCTCCCGCGCTTTGTTGTATTTAAGCCCTTGGGTGGGCCAGGTCCCGGGGGCACTGAAAAAATGTGTGGGGGGGCCCCAATACCCCCCACACTGCCCCGGGGACCGCCACCTCCCCGGGGCAAGATTTATGAGTTGCAGGGGGCACCCAGCCCCCCCAAGCCCCAGGGACCACCACCCCCAGGGGCTTTTATTAATTATTTGCGGGAGGGGCACACGGCCCCCTTGCTGCCCCGGGGACCACCACCCCCCGGGGCTTTTTAAAAAAAAACATACACCTGTGTGGGGGGCTTGAGCCCCCCCACACGCCCCGGGGACCGCCACCTCCCCGGGGCACTAATATTCAAATGCGGGGGTCCGTTACGGACCCCCGATCCCCGGGGATCACCACCTCCCTGGGGCTTCTATCACATTGGGAGGGGACCACGCGGCCCCCCTCCTGGAGCCCTCCATGGCCCTGGGGACCGCCACACCCCAGGGCCAGCTCCTGCAGTGTCCTGGGGTGCCCACCCCCGGGACACTGCTGTTTGCTATGGCAGGACGGGAGCCGTGCGGCTCCGCCCTGTCATAGCAAACTCTGGTTTGGGATTTTGTAGCCGAGAGCAGGTTTCTGCTCTCGCCTGCAAGTCCAAACAACATTGCTTTTCACAAGGGGAGCTCCATGTTAGCAGCTCCCCGTGTGGAGAAAAGCAATGCCGGCTCCCGCAGGAGGCGGGGAGCCGGGCGGGACCGTGGGGGAATTGGGGTTCCCCACGGTCCCCAACAGAGTAGCCAGACCCCGGGAATGAGGTCCCCGGGGCCACTTGAGGCTGAAGGAGGGGGGCTACGCAGCCCCCCTCCTTTAAAAAGATATATATATATTTTTTTAAATGTGGCCATGCCCCGGGGGATGGGGTCCCCGGGGCTAATAGAGGCCTCAGGAGGGGGGCCACACAGCCCCCCTCCTACATTTTAAAAATAAAAATTTAAAAAAAATTATGGCCATGCCCCGGGGGATTGGATCCCCGGAGCCAAAATGTGGCTTCGGGAGGGGGGCCACGCGGCCCCCTTCCCATTTACATTTTTAAAAAAAGGGGTCAGGCCCTGGGGGATGGGGTCCCCAGGGCCCAAAAAAAGGAAAGAGAAGGGGGCCACAGAGCCCCCCTTCTTAATTTTTTTTTTTTTTAAAAAGCCGGCATGGCGGCTAGGCCTTGACCCCTCCCTGCAGCACTCAGCAAACGCGCCCCCTGGCACGTTGTAAGTTGGGGAATTAATTCCCCTGGATGCTGAGGGGCTCCTGGGGGCCAACTAGCCCACCAGGTACCTCCAGTATGCACCAGGGAGCTGCGTTGCAGAGAGGTGTTCAGAGGCCACGCCCCTTTTACACCTCTCTGCAACGCAGCTCTGTGGCGCTTACTGGAGGTACGTGGTGGGCTAGCTGGCCCTCAGGGACCCTCAGGACTCAAGGGGATTTAATCCCCCAATTTACAATGCACCAGGGGGTGCGTTTGCACAGTGGTGCAGGGAGGGGGCAGGGCCTGACATAGCAAGTGTGCAAACGCACCCCCTGGCACATTGTAAATTGGGGAATTAAGTCCCTTTCAATCATGAGGGTCCCTGGGGGTGAACTAGCCCACCAGGTACCTCCAGTATGCGCCAGGGAGCTGCGTTGCAGAGAGGTGTTCAGAGGCCATGCCCTTTTACACCTCTCTGCAACGCAGCTCTGTGGCGCTTACTGGAGGTAGCTGGTGGGCTAGTTGGCCCCAGGGACCCTCAGGACTCAAGGGATTTAATCCCCCAATTTACAACGCTCCAGTGGGCGCGCTTGCACAGTGGTGCAGAGGGGGCGTGGCCTGATGTGACAAGTGTGCAAACGCGCCCTGTGGCACGTTTTAAGTTGGGGGATTAAGTCCCCTTGAATCCTGAGGGTCCTTGGGGGCCAACTCAGCCACCAGGTACCTCCAGTAAGCGAGAGCTGCGTTGCAGAGAGGTGGTCCTAGGCCACGCCCCTCTTTTACACCACTCTGCAACGCAGCTCTGTGGTGCTTACTGGAGGTAGCTGGTGGGCTAGTTGGCCCCCAGGGACCCTCAGGACTCAAGGGGACTTAATCCCCCAATTTACAATGCACCAGGGGGTGCGTTTGCACAGTGGTGCAGGGAGGGGGCGTGGCCTGATGTGACAAGTGTGCAAACACGCCCTGTGGCGCATTTTAAGTTGGGGAATTAAGTCCCCTTGAATCCTGAGGGTCCCTGGGGGCCAACTAGCCCACCAGGTACATCCAGTAAGCGCCACAGAGTTGCGTTGCAGAGAGGTGTAAAAAGGGGCGTGGCCTCAGACCACCTCTCTCGCAACGCAGCTCTGTGGCGCTTACTGGAGGTACCTGGTGGGCTAGTTGGCCCCAGGGACCCTCAGGATGCAGGGGAATTAATCCCCAAATTAAAACCCGCCAGGGCGCGTTTGCACAGTGGTGAAGGGAGGGGCGGGGCCTGATGTGACATGTGTGTACTTATGCAATCACTCTGCCAAAACCCAAGCACTTATAAATTCACCATGCACTCTCCTTGCAGCACTCTAATCATCCAGTCACTACCCATGCACTCATGCAATGACCCATGCACTAACTCGTGCACTGCTACAATACCCTGAGCAGTACCCATGCAGTCCAGCCATCGCCCTGTCACTACCCATGCACTCCTCCAATCACCCAGCCAGCACCATGTACTTATCCAATCACTCCACCAAAACCCAAGCACTTATAAATTCACCATGCACTCTCCTTGCAGTACTCTAATCTTCCAGTCAGTACCCATGTACTCATGGAATGACCCAGGCACTAACACATGCACTGCTACAATCTCCTGTGCACTACCCATGCAGATCTCTAACCACCTACACAGTAATGATTCACTCCTCCAATTACCCAGGTTGTACACATGCACTCCAGAAATCCCTCTGTCACTACCCATGCACTCCTCAAATCAGCCAACCAGCATCATGTACTTAACCAATCACTCCGCTAAAACCCAAGCAGTTATAAAATCACCATGCGCTGTCCTTCCAGCACTCTAATCATCCAGTCACTACCCATGTATTCATGCAATGACCCAGGCACTAACTCATGGCAAATACAGAGGAGGTCATGCTAATTACAGGGGTACCTCAACGCATAGTGTTCCCTAGTGTATGTAGGTGTTTTCACTGTATTCTAAGTGTCTTTTAGCATAGCACTGGCTCCGGTCCTGGTTAGTCAGAGTCAGTTACCACCAGCACCGTCACTAAAAAGTTGGGGCACAGGAGAACTTTCTGCTCCTCTGTTGGTTCTTTCTGCACATCTCTTGCTTCTTCCTGCACTTTTCTTCGTCTTTCTGGACTTCTGTTGACTCTTTCTGCATTTGTCTTGCTTCTTTCTGCTCTTTTCTTCCTCTTTCTTCACATGTCCAAACTTTGTAGGCATAGTTAGAAATTAGCATTTAAAAAACCATTGAAATTCACTGAAAAAACCATAGGTTTCAGGCACGTTATAGTTAGAAATTAGCATTTAAAAACCTTAGAAATTCACTGAAAAAACCATAGGTTTCAGGGACATTATAGTTACTTGGACATTTCACTCGTACAAAACCATAGAAATTCCACCGTTATAGTTAGTTCAGCTAACTATAACTCGCGCCCACAATGCACTGCTGATGACGTCACATATTACATCATTCATGACATGGTCAGTGACATCACTGATGACATCACTGATGACATCTCAAATGACATCACTGATGACATCATCCACGTCAAAATATGATGCACCTCCTCACACTCTAATATAATCTTTGATACACCCACTGTAAAATACAGACTACCATTTTCGAAACCATCGACACACCAATACCAGTTACTACATACGCACTCACTGATTCCTAGGTCTACACACACATCCACTCATTCACCCATACAATCACTCATACATACAGTCACTCTTCAATACAACACTATCATATGCACTCATACACCTATACAGACACTCACACACCGCCACTCATCCATGGAGTTACTCACACACCTAGTCAGTCATGCAAAGAATCAATCACACTCCCATTTCCTCACCTATACAGTTATACACACACTACCTCACTTATTCAAACATATACTAACACATACTTACTCTCTTATACAATCACTGATACAAGTACACACTCATCCATACAGCCACTCTCACAATCACTGACTCTCACGTATAGTCATTTATATACTCCTAGTCTCATACACTGCCTTTTACATATGTAGTTACTTGGACATGTACCACTGAGACATCCAATCTCTCACCAACACACCCATACACACACTCACCTGCCCATACAGCTGTTTCCACATGCACTCTTGAACCCATACACCCAGTGAATCAACCACTCACACATCTATGCACAGAGTCACACACCTCCCACCCACCCACACACACACCTCAGTCTCCCATACAAATACTCAGGCAACCAATCAATAACCCATATAGACACTCATGTAGCTACTGACCAACACATGCAGCAGCTTACACAACAACAGACATACTGATACACACATTCAGACAGTTTAGTCACTAACCCATGCATTCAGTAAGACACATTTAATCACTCACTTATACAGTCAGTCACGCACCTACTAAATCCTCCATCCAGACACTTATACACCCACTCATTCTTCAATACACCTTGGCATATATATAAAACATATTTAAACTTTAGAGAAACACACAGTCACTGGATGATGTCATCAGTGATGTCACTGACCATGTCATGAATGATGCAATATGTGATGTCAGCAGCAGTGCATTGCGGGGGCGCGAGTTATAGTTAGCTGAACTAACTATAACGGGGGAATTTCTATGGTTTTGTACGAGTGAAATGTCCAAGTAACTATAATGTCCCTGAAACCTATGGTTTTTTCAGTGAATTTCTAAGGTTTTTTAAATGCTAATTTCTAACTATAACGTGCCTGAAACCTATGGTTTTTTTCAGTGAATATATATATATATATATATATATATATATATATATATATATATATATATATATATATATGCAACCGTTGATGCTATTCCTATGCCTCCTCTCGCCTAGCGGTGCCAGTGCCAGCGATGGAGAGAGCATCCATCAAATGTATTCCACAAATATCATCCACAATCCAGAATGATGTCCATCATTCTGGATTGTGGATGATATTTGTGGAATATATATATATATATATATATATATATATATATATATATATATATATATATATATCTCACTCTCTCTCACTCTATATCTCTCTCTCACAATAGAATTTTAAAAAACCTTAGAAATTCACTGAAAAAACCCCAAAGGTTACAGGGACGTTAAAATATGGTTCAGATTTTACACACACAAAACCATAGAAGTTCAGCATTTATAGTTATCTCAAGTAACTATAACTCGCGACCCTGCAATGCACAGTTTTCTCATCACCAGTTTTGCTGCAAATACAGCAGTGATATTATCAATGATGTCATAGAAGATATCATGACTGATGTAATATGTGGGGTAATTAGCTGTGCATGGCGAGGGAGAGAGTTACAGTTACTTGAGACAACTACAATTGCTCAATTTCTATGGTTTTATGTGTGTAAAATCCTAACCCAATCTTAACGTCCCTGTTATCTTTGGGTTTTTTAGTGGCTTTCTAAGGTTTTTTTAAATTCTATTTCCTAACTAGAATGTCACTATAACCTTTGGTTTTTTCAGTGAATTTCTATACTTTTTTAATTCTTTTGTCCCTGTAAACTTTTTCTTTTTTAGTGAATTTCACTGTTTTCTTAAAATATAAATTGCATTACGATTTGAAGTTGAATTTACTAATATACATTTTCACAACGTTATAAATTTTATTCATACATTCATTCTTTTATTGCTATTGGAAAAAAACAGCAGCATCATTCTTTTCCCAAAATTCATATTAATATTTCATACAAATTATTCCTAATCATACATTCATTCTTATATATTTTAAAACATTTAAAAAAAAAAAAAAGGTAAGGTGACTTATGTAGTCTTTTCTTTTTTTAATTAATTTTATGGATACGCGGATCTGTCGTGAATCCTCAGGCAAATAAGGGGTCTGCCGGATATAAACATTCAATACTAAAACACACATTTAATACAAACATATTGCTATTTCTGTAGGTGCATCACTGTGTGTGTGTATGTGTGTGTGTATGTACATGCGTGTGTGTGTGAATACCTGTATGAGGGAATGAGTGGCTGTGTGAGTTTCTGCATGGCTGATTGAGTAGGTGTGTGTGTGGCTGTAAACGTGTCTGAGTGGGTGTGTAAGTGTCTGTATGTCTGTAAGACTGGACGTGTGAATGGCTGTATTGATGAGTGATTGGCTGTTAGTACTGGTATGGGTCTTTGAATGGGTATGTGAGGGGTTGTGTGGGAGTGGTTGTATGAGAGGTTCTATGGGGGTGGTAGTGGGTGTGTGAGTCATTCTGTGGATGATGTCATCAGTGATGTCATCAGTTTATGAATGAGTCTGTGAGTCGTTCTGTGAATGATATCATCAGTGATGTCATTTGAGATATCATCAGTGATGTCACTGACCATGTCATGAGTGATGTAAGCTATGAGGTCATAAGCAGTGAATTGCAGGACATAAGTTATAGTTAGCTCAAGTAACTACAACTGCTGAATTTCATTGGTTTTGTATGACTGAAATCTGAGCCCAACTATAATGTCCCTGTAACCTTTGTTTTTTTCAGTGAATTAAAAAAAAAAATTAAGCTGGATTTCCTGACTACAATGCCCCTGTAATCTTTGTTTTTTCAGTGAATTTCTAAATTTTTTAAATTTCAATTCCTAACTATAAGGGTTTTTTAGTTAATTTTAAACAGTTTTTTGACTTGCCTATATCTTTTGCACAGTTTGACAAATCTTCACAAAAGTTTCCCAAAAAGGTGCCCCAGTGACTCTTGTTGCCATGAAAAGTTTCGGGCTTTCTGTCAAGCCGGGGCGAGTAAAAAAGGGTGGGGTAGGGTCAAAAAAGTGTTTTTCCCATGTTAATTTCCATAGAGATTTTAGACACAACTAGAGCCCAAACCGCTGGAAGGAATGACCATTCAGTAACCAATCTATGAAGCACCTTCCATACACATTTAGAGAGCTATAGAGTCAGTAAGAGAGGCACTCATATACCAACATACTGCCATAAATATGGAAAGACACAACCAAATAGGGACTTGCACACTCATTCAGATATGTGTTGAGGAGTTGACACTTATAAGTCACACACAGTCTGTCCAGTAGCAGCCGGAGGCATCTTGAACGGGCAAGTAGTCTCCATCACTGACTTCTAAGTGTCAAATCCTCAGCACATATCTGAATGAGTGTGCAAGTACCTATTTGGTTGTGGCTTTCCATATTTATAGCAGTATGTCTTACTAACTATATATATTTGCTTTGTTACTGGCAAAATAATAGATAGCAAACACAAGGAGATGATGGACAGAGCACTGAAACTTTTCAGACACTCACCCCCAGTCACAGTTCTGGGTTGAATCCATCATCAATATTTAGCTCACTTTGCCACCTCAGTTCAGACCCAGCCTTTTGCAAATCAGTCTTGACCCTGCTCCTTTTGGGAACAGTCCAGCCCGAACTGCCAACCCAGGTCTTCCCTGGACCGGAAACAAGCATCCTGGAACTGGTTTCGGGCAACACCCCATATCAGTCAGGCTAGCTTGAATCAAGTGGCAAAGTGAGCAAGGGACCCACGTCTGGGCATACCCTGCCAACTTAGGGCAAACAAAGCAAACACAAGGAGATGATGGACGGAGCACTGAAACCTTTCAGACACTCACCCCAGTCACAGATCTGGGTTGAATGCATCTTCATTCTTTAGCCTCTCTTCGCCACCCCAGTTCAGACCCAGCCATATGCAAATCAGTCTTGACCCTGCTCCTTATGGGAACAGTCCAGCCCGAACTGCCAACCCAGGTCTTCCCTGGACTGGAAACAAGCATCCTGGAACCAGTTTTGGGGTAACACCCCTCATCAGCCAGGCTAGCTTGAATCCAGTGGCAAAGTGAGCAAGGGACCTACGTCTGGACATACCCTGCCAGCTTAAGGCAAACAAAGCAAACACAAGGAGATGATGGACGGAGCGCTGAAACTTCTCGAACACTCACCCCAGTCACAGATCTGGGTTGAATCCATCATCATTCTTTAGCTCACTTCGCCACCCCAGTTCAGACCCAGCCATATGCAAATCAGTCTTGACCCTGCTCCTTATGGGAACAGTCCAGCCCGAACTGCCAACCCAGGTCTTGCCTGGACTGGAAACAAGCATCCTGGAACCAGTTTTGGGGTAACACCCCTCATCAGCCAGGCTAGCTTGAATCCAGTGGCAAAGTGAGCAAGGGACCTACGTCTGGACATACCCTGCCAACTTAGGACAAACAAAGCAAAGAGAAGGAGATGATGGACGGAGGGCTGAAACTTTTCAGACACTCACCCCCATTCACAGATCTGGGTTGAATCCACCATTATTATTTAGCTCACTTCACTAACCCAGTTCAGACACAGCCATATGCAAATCAGTCTTGACGTAGGTTCTTATGGGAACAGTCCACCCCGAAATGCCAACCCAGGTCTTCCCTGGACCGGAAACAAGCTCACTGTGCCACTTAATTGCGGTGACTGGCTCTTTTTATACAATTGTGTTGCTGCATCAACTCAAATAGGTGCATAAAAGACAGAGAAGTTTCCTTTATTGGCACCAAGCACGCACTTTTCTCAAAACAAATCTTCCAAAAAAATATAGCTGAAGGAAAATTGGTGTTTTTTTGACTATAGCTTGGAGCAGCTACAATTATGCCAACCTTTAATTAAGAATAATTTTCAAACTGTATTTTGCAGAACTATTATTTCAATAAACGTGTCTCAGGTTCCAGTAGCCCGACTTACTGCTTGAAGTTTCTATTTTAAGAAATGTGCTTTTCATTTTGTTATTGGACATATTTTCCAAATATAGCATTAATGAAAGGCAAAACCAATTTGAAGAAAATAACACTAAAAAGATAAGGCAAATATGGAAACCATGAAAATCTTGAACAAAAAGAGAGTAAGTAATATTCAAGTTTATGAATATGGGTTGCTTGTAGCTACAGAAGCACCACGGGCTGTATCACCTAAAGTGAACAATGTTAAGATTAGGCCGCATTGATTTGGCGGCAGATTTAGCAGAATTTTCCACCAATTTTGGAAATACAAGTGATGCAAACTAGCACAAGATATATATTTGGGGGCAGATTTACAAGGCCCTTACGCCACTTTTGCGTCACTTTTAACATGGGAAAAGTGACGTAAAAGTGGCGCAAGGGGCTTGTAAATCTGCCCCTTGAGATTTATTTTCGGTAGCAGAACTTTATTTATGCTGGAGTGGAGCCCTAAAGTAACGTAAAGTAGTGATAGCACGGCTTTGAATTGCTTAGAGTCAATGGGATGTACCATGCAACCACTCATGATTTTAGATGCAGAGCCTTATCTGCTAGAATTCATATGCAAGGCTTTATGTCAACTAATAAAACGTCTTTGAGGCTGGTGCTAAAACAGTGAAATGTTTTAATTTCTCCAAACTTTTCTGACTTTGCATGTGTGCTGCACTACATAGCACACATCCAAAGCGGGAAAAGTTTTAATGTTTGTCTAGGCATAGTATTTTGTACTGGGCATGTCAAGGCATAGTATTGTACTGCAAGGGTAGGCGTACAAAACCAATGCTAGGCATGAAGCAGGAACCTTTGCAAAGGTGTGTGCATGGCGTTAGGCAGCCTGATTGTGCTTAGTCATTTCCTGCTGTCTCCCTATAGTGCAATGCAGCACAGCAACATTTGCTCAAATCCAATCGAGTGAATATCAGTGTTTAAATATTGGTGCTTGCATCCTACCTTCAAATGCAGAAATATTTTTCTGGGCCAGGGTGCCCAAACAATGGGCTTTTGAAAGTAAAAAGGCACCAACCACATATATTTCTTGCAAGTAATTTAGCAATACAATAAACTTTTCCTTGGGATCTTTAGTACTTCTTATTGTATTTGACGTGTGTTGGTGTAATTATGATTTTTCTCTTCTTTGAGAACCGCAAGATAGCATATCACTGTCTCACATTGGGCAACAATGCCCCATGAGGTAGAACAACTGATATATAGACATTACAATCAGTCACTGGTATGTAGTTGGTGGCAACTCGGACTTATTTGACACCCCTATGCTCAGTTTATTCAACAAATTCATACATCAATTACACCACTATGGCATAAACCTTTGACTAACGCAGAGTTGCAATAAGCAGGATGTCAATATTATAACAACATGAGACGTTTACAATTGATCAATGGGTTGTTCTGGTTTTATCACAATGACGGTGCTCGATAGAAGGGTCTTGGCATGTCAATACAATGGGAAATATCACTAGAGACAACCAAAAAGCAAGGCAGGATGAAACATGTATCACACGTGAGTGGGATCATGGTATGAATGAGAAATGGGCCAGTATAAGAGTCTGATTTCTGTGACAGGTAGCTGAAACAATACCAGTCATGAGGGACATTACTTGTTATTGAGTGAAAAGAAATAATCACCGTTAGCTGTGATCAGGTAGCATCATCATCATCATCATCATCATCCATGTCATTGGGGCAGCAAGTGTGGGCTCTCCTTTTGACACCTCAGCAACAACAACACCAGTGATGATAGTGGCAGATGCCAAAGGTGAAGGCAACACGGGCCCTGTAATGGTGGAGGGATACATACATTTGCAAATGAGACAGAGCAGGCAGTTGTGAGTGGACTGTAGATGAAATACAATGTTTGATGTACACCTGTGGACAAGGACAAGATTGTAGCAATATTTAACATGTGGTTGGGCAGCATGTACCAGGGCATTGGCTTCATACACATATTTGCGGTGTGTGGCCAAGACACATCTGAGGTACACCGACCTACCAGAGTGACAAGAAGATACTGCCTGGCAAGACGCAGCTTAGTCCTGGAAACAACTAGGCCATTGGCAGATGGTTTTGGTTGCTGTGTATACAAAGGGTTTGGAAAATTAATCTACAGTATTGTTGGTCTTTCCTATTTTTGCATGGGTAGCAAGATGTGACTTGACATAATTTGTGACTTGACATGAATTGTCTTATATTTGGATTGCTTTCTCTATTGTGTGGTGTGTTTGGCTTTTGGACCTGGCTTTGTGATTTCTGGGCACCTATTTTTAATAGGTGCCCTGGCTTGATAACTGTGACAGGGCATATGGTGCTCCCTAGAGTTCAGTCAGAGATATGTTCCAGGTCCACCAACAGGATGTATAGATGCCACCTGAGTCCAAGAGAACAAAGCGTCACAAAGCAAACACAAGGAGATGATGGACAGAGTGCTGAAACTTTTCAAACACTCACCCCCAGTCACAGATTGGGTTGAATCCATCATCATGCTTAGCTCACTTTGCCACCCCAGTTCAGACACAGCTGTGTGCAAATCAGTCTTGACCCTGTGCCTCATGGGAACAGTCCAGCCCGAACTGCCAAGCTATGTCTACCCTGGACCGGAAACAAGCATCCTGGGACCGGTTTCGGGCTAACAGCCCTCTTCAGCCAGTCTAGCTTGAATCCAGTGGCAAAGTGAGCAAGGGACCCACGTCTGGGCATACCCTGCCAACTTAGGGCGACAAAGCAAACACAAGGAGATGATGGACGGAGTGCTGAAACTTTTCAAACACCCCCAGTCACAGATCTGGGTTGAATCCATCATCATTCTTTAGCTCACTTTGCCACCCCAGTTCAGACACAGCTGTATGCAAATCAGTCTTGACCCTGTGCCTCATGGGAACAGTCCAGCCCGAACTGCCAAGCCATGTCTTCCCTGGACCGGAAACAAGCATCCTGGGACCGGTTTCGGGCTAACAGCCCTCTTCAGCCAGGCTAGCTTGAATCCAGTGGCAAAGTGAGCAAGGGACCCACGTATGGGCATACCCTGCCAACTTAGGGCGACAAAGCAAACACAAGGAGATGATGGACGGAGTGCTGAAACTTTTCAAACACCCCCAGTCACAGATCTGGGTTGAATCCATCATCATTCTTTAGCTCACTTTGCCACCCCAGTTCAGACACAGCTGTATGCAAATCAGTCTTGACCCTGTGCCTCATGGGAACAGTCCAGCCCGAACTGCCAAGCCATGTCTTCCCTGGACCGGAAACAAGCATCCTGGGACCGGTTTCAGGCTAACAGCCCTCTTCAGCCAGGCTAGCTTGAATCCAGTGGCAGTTGTCATTGGTCACGGATGGCATTCATCCATACTTAACTGATAGACACAACCAACAGCATAGCTTAGTTTTGACATGTTTTAGATTAGACATTTTTGATCACTTAGTCACTTTTCCTGTCAGAAACGACTGGTCAGAGGGTCTGACCAATTGCCGTTGCGATGGTAATTCTAGGCAATGCACTTTGCACTTTATGGGGCAGATTTACAAGCCCCTTGCGTCACTTTTGCGTCACTTTTCCCATGTTAAAAATAACGCAAAAGTGGCGCAAGGGGCTTGTTAATATGCCCCTATGTTTTTTTGCTCGTTTTACGCTCGCAGGCGCCTTATTTTCCCCGTCTTACGTGACCTTAACTTTAAACAATGCCCACCAGCACTCATGTTTCTTCGATTTGCTGCAGTATTTCAAGTTTTTTATCAAGTTTTTTATGGTCCGTGATACGATTGAGTTAAAATATGGTAGCACAGTAATGATTTTAATCAATTTAAATGTTTTTGCGCTTAATGTTTTATGATCATGAAAAGTGTATTCTTTTAAAGAGTTTTCACTTTTATGGTTGTTTTTACGATAATCCATTAAAGCTGACTTGACTGACTGCCTTCCCCAGTACCTCCTTTTTGTGTATTCATCAAGAAGGTGCGCTGGAGAAATGGGCCACAATCTGGTCACCGTGGCTACAGTTACAGGTTGAACCTGATCTCGCTTCGTCATAGTTAAGTAAACTACATACTACCTCCAATATATCTACATATTATATACAACATTATCACCACCGCTACAACTTTTATTTAACACCAGCAGCTTTTTCAAAATGGCAAGTCCCTTTTGAGTCTGAATTAATGTGCTCTCACCTCTCTGGACATCCTGTGGGTGAGTGGGTCTGGGTATTTATAACTTGCTTAGTTCAGCGAAGCTTTTGGACACTTTTTCCCTTAGAATATCATCTGCAAGCAGGTTAACAATTTTTAAGATCCATTGTTGATAACGCTGTGAATCAACTACAACATCTGAGATCATTTTCTCTTGTTTGTAACACAACATGCACCCTTCTTAATCCTTCCACAGTATTGGGAGGATAATTTCCACCCATAGAGATGTTTTGGCACAGTAGGTATTAGAAGATGCTCTGGCATTCATACAATTATCTACGCATATCGAGCGGGGAGTGGGGGTTGGCTACACGTCACTACTAATAGATTCTTTATAGAAACTGCAGGGTGGAGGGATTGAAAGGAAAGTAGTTCACC
This sequence comes from Calotriton arnoldi, assembly GCA_963921515.1. NCBI lineage: Eukaryota > Metazoa > Chordata > Amphibia > Caudata > Salamandridae > Calotriton > Calotriton arnoldi. Next base: position 1,516,828 of record CAWUFW010003454.1, read on the forward strand.
CCTTGGGTTCAATGTGTCTATGGGTAACAAGATGTGTTTGGCTCTACATTCATTTGATTACCTAATTCTTGTTGTTTGTTTATATGGTTAGACCTATTTATTAAATGTGGTTTGGTGCATTGTATTTTTTATTGCTCCCCTTTTTTCTTATCAGTGTATTTCCTCATAATGGAACTTAGTCACACAAAAGTAGGAAATCTACACTCGGATATTTACATTTACATGAGTGTACATTTCCTACTTTTTTTTAATTCACAGACTCCTCAAAGGAGCCGCATAGAGAGCTTCGCCTGTGCAGCTTTCCATTCGGCGTGGTGGGAAATCATGTGATTTAGTTGCTGGGAATGCAGTCCCTCTGTATGCAGTTCTCCGTTTCAGAGAACTCCGCACATGTGGAAAGGATTCTCCTATGCAAATGCACATATTCTTTCTCCACAGAGAAAATATTGTTGCCTTTGTAGAAATCCTGTCCTGTATAACCCCACCAAATGTTTGAGGCTGATCCATGCACCTTCCCACTCTGCAAAGGGTATTTATGTCAGCACTTGGCTGAAATAAAAATACAACCCTTTTCAGGCCTAACCACCTCTACTACACTGAGGTTTATTACATTGTAGGCATATTTCCATTGCCACCCACGAAAGAGTTCACAGTTGTTGAGGAGTTTAGAACAGCCTACCCAGTCTCCATATATTTTGTTACTTTATTTTTTTTGTGTAATGCGGTTGTCAAGGTCTTTTTGCACAAGCAATTGTTGTATTACCTACATTTCCCTGCAATGAATATACATCTTTTGCTCAGAGTGATTTTCTTTGCAAATTTAAAATTTAACAACTCGTTAGAGAATATTTAGCCAGTGAGTTATATAGAAGAATTTGCATTAGGGTGTTTTATTTACTGCGAATAAACCAATGGAATTGTGGAATTGTGTTGTATATTTATACAATGTCTATTTTGAGGGAACTGCCACAAAAACTGTCACCTCACCATAAAATTAAAGGGAAAAAGAAACACAAGTGGATTGAGGCAATAACCTCTAAAATATTAATCGAATCCCAACTCTAAAGAACAGAAGAAAAACTGGAAAATGTAATTTACATAATTCAACAATTGCAGAAAGTTGTTCAGTCTCTTCCTAAACTGTCAAATTATAGCCTTAGTGTGATTAACTGCTGCTGCATTTCTTGCAATATTATAACGAGGCTCGAGCACCTCCACAAACAGTATTTGTGAGAGTGGCTTGGAATCAGCAAGCTTGTGGGTTTTTCGTTTGCATCCGAGACTACAGGATGTTGGTAAAAGCGCTTGTTACACGTCATCACTCTGATTCAACGGTGCAATGTGCTAGTCTCTAGTGCTGTACTATCAGCCATGTCGTTCCCACACACATAAACATCTAAGTAGGTACGTGGTCCTTTCCATTTGAGAAAATTAACTTACATCTATTTGATCAGATATCAGTAAAGAAAGTGGAAGCATGCTAACCAGCAGAAGCAAATTATTTTCATAAAATGGCGAATTCTTAGTCTTGAGGCGCTACTTAAGCTCCCCTAAGTATACAACTTCCATCTGTAACATCATTACGTCACAGACAGCTCTACAGAGTTTCCTTACCATTTCTTTGCTGAGGACAAACAATTCCATTCTCCTTTTTCCCCACCCTAATAGACAGCATTTTTAACTGTGGCTAACTAGCTTACCATTCAAGTAGCACAAGCAAATCCATTCACTTGATTCAGACTCTGGTGTTTTACACTCTTTCTCAAAATGAAAGCAATCCTTTTCCTGAACCCCTCTAACTATTAGCACCCAAAAGCCACCTACACAGTCCATGAAGACTCCTTCCCATAACCAATATCAGGCTGGACTCGTTTTGATTCATATACTCCTTCCCATAACCAATATCAGGCTGGACTCGTTTTGATTCATTGAATCTAGCAAGAAATTATTACTGGACTTCGATAAAATATTTTGATTCATTGCTAGATGCATAATGTCTCATGTAACAGTGACGTAACTGTTATTGTTAAATGTGTCATGCCATGTTTCATACTGCTTTCATCCAACTGCCTTCCTTATACTGGTATTGTCGGTGCACCCATTGTCACTACAGCCCAACAATGTAAAAATAAATTTAAGACCCATTTTTTGCCCCCCTTTTTACCCTTCATTGTGTGCGCTTAAGATGAGGAAATCTCATTTAATGCTACTTTGTGTTGCAATATTATTTTGGAGTGAGTTTACAATTATGCCTCCCGTGGGAGGTTTGTTACTAGGACCGGCTCTCTGTGTCGCACACTGCCTAAAGGCCTTCTTCTCTGTGCACTACACTGTAGTACACCACTTCAGTTCCTTGACCACTTTGACCCCTGTGGACTTCATTGCATTGACAATATATGATAATCACCCCGCCAGTCCCCCCTCCCAGCCCCCCTGCTGCACCCTTAGTGGATGTTTGCAAACATTTCAGATGAGGCATGCTTTTCAAAACACAAAAAACGAAGACCTAAAAAGGAAAGAAACTCAGTGAGTCAGGCAGCTAAAAGATACCATCGTAGCACAATAATACACAGATCATAAACCATAAAAGACCCAAAGAGCAGAATTTGTCAAGAAGAGACCACGAAACAGAATGTCACCAGCCACCAGCAGTGCGCCCATCAGCAATGTGTGACTCAATATTCTGTTTGTAATATGTGCATTCTCTTAAGCCAACAGCATATTTTTTATGGAAACATTTGAAATTGAGAATTATGCAAAATTATATTTTACAAAGATTTTTGAAAGGTACAATCGATCAGGAATTACAGGGTAGCTGGTTTTTTTCCGTGCAGAAAAGTTGTGAAAACATTTTCATGCAGATTTAGGTTTTCAGGGAATGTTGACTTCATGCTGAGGTGGAAAAAGATTTAAGCCATGATGAATTACTGGCCAACTCAGAATGAGGCACTAAAATGGCTGAGCAAAAAGAAAATCCGACTTCATAATTTTTTTAATATATATGGGGAAAAGTTGCAGTTTCATTAAGGATGGAATCTTAAGCTTCACACATTTTATCAGGTGGAAAACAAATGTGAACACCTCTTGACAGCATCAGTAACATTTTGTAATAATGGGTCATTCTCCATTCAAATCCTAATTGCTGAGACAATAAACCTAGCTGCATATTTTTAAATCTTTCATAATCCATAATGCTATTACTGTAAACTGGAAATTTATTATAAGACCTCCATCAACCCAATGAGGTATAAATATATAATTCTTTGACATAAAAACTGAGTGTAGCGGATTATTACATCCCATTTAGGCCAGGATGAATTACCGATTAATTGAATCCAACTCCCTCTTGTCATCACTTTAGGAAGAGCTGGGGTGATGGCAATCACAGCTTGTTAACATAGCTTGACTTCCATTGCTCAGCACAAGTTAAGATAATGCTTATCTCATTCATCCCCCTCTCACAATTTGCAAGAGGTCATCTTTGGTCTAGTGGGAGGACAACGTGCATATTCAAGGATTAGAACGGTGACAACCGCCCTGAAACATTTCCTTAAGAATATATCCAAATACAGTGAGCAGCCCTGCGTGCAACTGTTTGTAACTTCACCTGTACATTCAGGGATCCCTTTGACAGGATTTAGGCCCTGTTTGAAATTGGAATACCTATTTGAGGGGGGTGAAACTCCAATCAAGCAGCACCCACAATCTCGGTCAGGGTGAAATGCAAGCAAACCCCAGATTAAACTGTGCTTAAGGCAGCTACAGGTGATTGTTCTATACTGTGCTACCGATTTGTTGTTGGGGTGTGAGTACAAGGGGGAAGTTCACCTCTGCGTGTTGCAGGGTGAATTCATTTGGTGATTTTACCTATATTGCATCTTCTAAATAGCCTAATAGTTTTTATACTGGACTAAGGTGGCCTGTAGAAATGGGATCACCACATTTACCGGCAAACACAGCGAAAAACCTGAGCATCGTATTGGATACGGACCTCTCTTTCTCGGCCCAAGTCCGACATATATCAGCTTCATGCTTTGGGAAGCTGAGAAGTTTAAGGAAATTCCTGCAGGGGTGGATCCGGGACACTGCGAGGTTGTGATGCGAGGTCCTGCATCATCACCAAGGATGCTGTCGACGAGAGGCTTGTGATGCGAATACCTGCTTGGAGGATACATCGCGCAGCGGTCATTCCAAAGAGGCTGCAATGCGAAGTACTGCATCAGGGATGCATCACACAGCAGTTCCTAAGAGTAGTTTTAAGAGGTGATGCGGCAAGCTGCGGTTCAGATGCAGAGTTTTGGGAGGTAATGCATCGCGCTGCATCGTTTCTGCTGGGACCAGAGCTGGGCTGGCAAAGCACCTTCAGGTCCACTTCCAAGGATCTGAGACTATGTTGCACCACTTAGGGAACACAACTTGCAGTAGACTGAGTTCAGGTCTGGGTTCAAGATGGGTAAAGCATTTTCTGTCCCTGAGGCTTCTGATTAAGAGGCCAGCAAACTGGCCTTTGGAGTCACTCTGATGGTCCTAGGTTCAAGGTGCAGGTCCAGTCCTTCATTCAGAAAGCAGGGCAGCAGGGCAACAGAGTAGCAGTCCTTTTTGTAGAGCAGCACAGCAGTCCTTCTGAGCCTTCCACAGGTCCAGATGTGTACTGTAGAGTTGGGTCTAAGGATCCAATAGTTACACCAGGTGCCAGCACTGAAGTTGGAGAAGATTCTGGTGGTTTCCACACCCAGTGGTGTCTGGAATTTCCTGCCTCCCTGTCCTGACCTCAGTTTGTCTAGGGTCACAATAGACTAGTGTCACACCCATTGGGAGTTTACTCAGGCCGAGCCTTTGTAATGTGCAAGTGTGGTAGGTGAGCGCTCATTCCCTTCATAAAGTCAGAGATAGCCCCATCCTGCCAACACCTATGGCCCTTTGTTTTACTGTCTGGGAGAAACATACAAAAACCAACTGCCAGCTACACCTAGTCATGTGACCCAAGATGTAGGCAGCAGACATCTAATGGTTAGGACAAGAATTTGCCAACTTTCCAAAAGTGGCATTTTCAGAATTGTGACTTAAAATCTAACTTTACCATTAAAGATGGCTTTTAATAACAATTCTTTAGACACCGAACTAGACATGTCTATCGGCTCTCAATTGAAAGTTATCACTTATTAAATGTTTTAAATTAATCCAATGTTATCCTTTGTGAGAGGAAGGCCTTACAGTAGTGAAAAAAGAATGTAAGATATTTTCACTACCAAGACATTTAAAATGTAAAAGTACATGTCCAACATTTTAAATACACTGCACCCTACCCTCTGGGCTGTGTAAGGCCTACCCTAGGGGTGGCTTATGTGTATTAAAAAAGGAGATTTGGGCTGGCAAGAGGTTTATCTAGCCAGGTCAAAATGGCAGTTTAAACCAGCACACACAGACTGCATTGGCCGGTCAGAGACATGTTTAAAAAAGCTACTTAGGTGGTGGGCATAATAAGCGCTGCAGGCCCGTTAGTAGCATTTAATTTACAGGCCCAAGATACATGTAGTATTATTTTACTAGGGACTTACAATTAAATTAAATGTGACAATTGGGAGTAAGACGATTTTACCATGTTTAAAGGAGAGAGCACACACACTTTAATACTGGTTAGCGGTGGTAAAGTGCACGGAGATACAAGGACAAAAAAAGCAAGATCAACAAAAATTGAGGAGGAAAGCAAGAGTTTGGGGAAGACCACTTTAAGGCTGACAGGTCTAACAGGCATTTTTAAGCTTATGAGTGTATCTCCTTCTGGCTGCCCTGTAGAGAGCATGAGGTCTTCAAAAGCCCCATGTAACGCTCCCCACCCATAAATTGTATATCGCCCAAAGCAGGCATTCACTTTGCTATCCTCAAAATTGGAGCACTTCCTTCAGCACATTTTCCTTAATGGGTCATTTGCAAGGAGAACAGGGGTTTTATCACTGGCAGAGGGAACACATTTGTGCAAATGAAGAGAAATTCATCTAATAAAGGACTAGTCAAGAATCACACAGGGTCGACTGCATGTCAGATTATCTGGCATGGAAATGCAGTGCTACAAAAATATCATAATGAAGACTATAAAAAAGTGAATAGGTGAATTAATCTCAGCCACTGGTAAGTACTCGCTCACTGATAATTACTAAGGCCTCATCCCAGTCCATTGTTCTCTTTGCCCACCATGACACCTCAAATTAGACCTAGCCGTATGCAAATCAGTCTTGGTTTTGCGCCAACAGGAACAGTTGATCACAAACTGCCAAGTCATACCCTCTCTGAATGGGAATATAAGTTACCCAAGATTGATTTTGCCCTATTTGGGCTTCTTCAGTTGGAAGTAGGTTTGTTCCAGTGGCACAGTTAGCACGGGACCCATGTCCAGGCATACCTGTCACACTTAGGTCATCACAATGAAGAATACAAAGAGTGAAGGATGGAATGCTTTAATTAGTTTCAATCACTCAGGGCTGCATCCCAGTCCATCAGTTTGTTGCCCACTAGCAACCTCAGATTAGACACAGCCATATGCAAATCAGTCTTTGACCTGCTCTGAAAGGAACAGGCCAGCCCTAACTGCCAAGCCAGTTTCTCTCTGAACCGGAGCAAAAGCAACCCAAAACAGCTTTCTACCTATTTGGGCCCCTTCATTCAGGTGCTGTTTGGTTCTGGTTGCACGGTGATCACAGGACCCACGCCTTGGCATACCCATCACAACAAAGAATACAAATAAAACTGTCTGGGTTGCCTGTGTTCCTATCTGGAGTGTACCTGTCCAGACAGTTTGGGTTGGACTGGACGAATTCAAGTATTCCTTCCACCACCTTGTTATTTTTGAAGTAGATGCCCTAAGAGTGACAGGTATGGCCAGACGTGGGTCCCGTGATCACTTTGCCATGTGGCTCAAGCTAGACCTCATTAATGAGACCAAATTAGGGCAAAATTGGTCTGGGCTTGTGTGTGGTCTGATTTGAGGAGGATCTGGCCTGGCATTCAGTTGGACTGTTCCTGTTGGAGCGGGACCAACACTGATTTGCATTGGTGGGTCTTTGTCTAGAATGGCACACTGGGTGAAAAATGATGGTCTGGAATGTGCCTGAGTAACTGCCTGTGGCTGAGATTAATTCCCCACAGAAGGCCACCTTGCATTTCCTTCTCCTTTTTTAATTTTTTGGGGGTACTAAGGTAATCCCACAGTAGATGCCATGTGAGCTTTCACCCCATTGTACCACAGTACTGTGCATGCCTCTTCACAGAATCTTGCACTGTGCCACAGCACCATCGGGTGAAAGGACCAAGGCGATTTGCATTGGTGGGTCACTGTCTAGAATGGGTGGGTGGGTGAAAAATGATGGTCTGGAATGTGCCTGAGTAACTGCCAATGGCTGAGATTAATTCCCCACAGAAGGCCACCTCGCATTTTCTTCCCCCTTTTTATTTTTTTTTGGGTACCAAGGTAATCCCACAGTAGATGCCGAATATGACTCATTACATTCCATATTAATACAACGCGTGCCATTACAACGCGGGTATTACTACGCGATGTCAATGACAACGACATACCATTACATCGCAAACTTTTACCACGACTATACCTTTACCACGCATGCCATTACAACGCAAAGGCATGCGTGGTAAAGGTATACTCATGGTAAAAGTTTGAAAGGTAAGTGACTCTACCCTGCCCTACCCTAAACCCTAATTTAGTACCCCTGCACGACCCTCCCCCAACCCCCAGTCCTCTCCCTACATTTACACTACCCTGCACGACCCCCCTGACACTACCCTAAACCCTAAAACACTACACAAACACCTCAACACTACCCTAAACCCTAAAACACTACCACCAGCACGACCCTCCCGCTTCCCCCAGTCCGGTCCCTACACTCAAACACTACCCTGCACGACCCCCCAACACTACCCTAAACCCTAAAACACTACCCTACACTACACAAACACCACAACACTACCCTAAACCCTAAAACACTACCCCCTGCACGACCCAACCCCTACCCCCAGTCCGATCCCTACACTCAAACACTACAGTGCATGACCCCCCAACACTACACTAAACCCTAAAACACTACCCTACACTACACAAACACCACAACACTAACACTACACCCAGTACGACCCACCCCCTACCTACACTACACAAACACCACAACACTACCCTAAACCCTAAAACACTACCCCCAGCACGACCCTCCCCCACCCCCAGTCCGCTCCCTACACTGGCGTTGTAACGCATGCGATGTAATGACGTGCGGTGAAACAGCCGCGTTGTAATGGCTGTTCACCGTAGATGCCATGTGAGCTTTCACCCCATTGTACCGCAGTACTGTGCTTGCTTCTTCACAGAATCTTGCACTGCGCCACAGCACCATCGGGTGAAAGGACCAAGGCTGATTTGCATGAGGTTCTGGTACTCTATCCACTGGCGTCTTTTCCTTGATATGAAAGAGTGCAACATTTGCTAATGTTTGTTCATGGCACAATTGTAATAAAAATAAGCAAATAAAAAGCTGATTTAACTAACAGAATTCTAGGCAATACTTCGAGATTATTTGCCGTGAAGTACATTCAGCAGGTTGAACCGTCTAAAACTACATAAAGATGCAAAATACGAAATAAGATACATTTTGTGCATATTGGGTGAACCGACGTTTGACATCATACTGTGTAGGTACAACATATTTTACCAATTTAGACCTCAAGGTTTTCTGTAAACTTATATTAATGGAAAATGATTATTTGCAGGTGGTTTACCCTGTGCATCTGGATTCAGCAGAACTAAACTTGTCAAACTGAGTGCATAACAAGACTGATCTCCTGAGGCGAGGGAAAAGTATGCGAAAGAAAGTGTTTTTTGCAGACCAGCATTTCCTTATATAGTGCCTTTCATGGCTTGGATACAATATAATCGTGATGGCAAAGAAAGGTGTTTGCATTTAAATGTATATTCCTAATTATTCACATTATACCTGCATATACGCTTAGGCATGTTGGTCTTTAAAAATCCCAAAAGGACAATATATTTATACCAGCATATAAATTATTATCAAACAAGCAGACTCTACATATTATGTGTTAACATGATAATTGCTTCCATGCGTAGCATGTGAAGGTTGTGAAGCAAAGATGCGGTCATATATCTTTACAGCCGTGGCATAAAGGTTACAGTGCTGACGTTTATTCTATAATCCACTGAAGTCTGAAAAATGCGGGTTTTCTCTCTTGCAAAAGAGAGGCAGCGGGCTTGAATTTCGCTGTTCACGTGTCCGTACATTTTTGCTGTTAACATTTTCAATTTAGTTCCTAAAGCATCATCTGATCCCAGAGCTATTTCTTAAATAGTTTTTAAAGACTTGATTTCTTTTTCGTAATAAACAATGAATTTACTTTAAAACCTCATTATCGGGGATGGGAAAGCCAGCCTTCATTTACAACTATACGTTGTGCTCATTTTCCCTCCTCTCTGGAAGAAACCCCTCGATTACATCGGAAAGTTGTGCCTGTGGGTTCCATCACTGACCGGGATGTGGACTTTAGTTGAATCGGACCTGCAGGTGGGGCCCACTGGTATTCATTTTTGGGTAGCAGTACGTATCACAACCGAGGGAAAAAAAGAGGAATAGAGACCAGTGACAAAGGAGAAAGCAATGATGAAAAAGAACCTGCAAGAGTGAGTTAAAGAGGCAGAAACTGTCTGTAGGCGACTAAAGAAGCAGGAAGTGGAATCAATAATATACAGTCTTGGGGGGAGATTTACGAAAAAGTCACACAACGCAGCGCAGCCCCACGCGAGGTTCCACTGCCTTGTGCGACAGGGAGGGAACAGGAGAGCGCCATATCTTCAAAGATATGGCTATCTCCTCCCCTTTCCCTTGCGCTGGCGCTGATTACAGCTGCCGTGCGCCATGCACACAGCTTAGCCCCGCAGCGCTAGGGTGTGTGCATGAGTCGAGCATAGGTTTTGTACAGGAAGGGTACCCTTCCTGTACAAAATACTATGCTCTGCACTAGGGAAAGCTTTTCCCACTTTGTATGCGTGCTGCACAGTGCAGCACGCATGCAAAGTCGGAAAAGGAAGGAGAAATGAAAGCATTTCTCCTTCCTTGTGCCTAGTTGAAAAGGGAGCAGTTTTCTCATGCTAAACCCAATCTACTGTTTTTAGTAAATTGGGTTTAGCGTGAGAAACCTTGGGTGGTTGCACGGGAACGCCCATGCACCACCCTTGGTACGCCCCCATGGCGCAAAGTAACACATGGCAGCGCAATGCACTGCTTCGCATTACTTTTACGTTATTTCCAGCGCTAAACAAGTTTAGCACTGGAAAGTAAATTACAAAAAAAAGATTTTGTGTAGTTTTGCGTCACTTTTGTAACGCAAACATGGCGCAAAAGCTTAGTAAATCTCCCCCTTGGTATCCGGCAGTCTGACCTTCGATAGCGCCGGCTCCGGTCCTCTGAGCAAAACTTTGGGCCCCTGCTCTTATTATTTTGGAAATTGAGCACTGCCTCTAGCAAGTACGCTGCACTTTGCAAAGTTCATATAACAGTTTGTGACTGTTCATAGTTCTTCTCATGTTATGTTTGAAGTTTTTATACAGCACGTGTTTGCCACATATCTTTTTTGATGCAGACATTATGGGCCTGATTCACAAAGGGCTTCCGCACTCGTATGGGGGCCCCGAAGTCATGGGAGGGTCTCCGCACTCGGGCAGCTTCTCCTCAATGAGAATTCTCACTGCAGAGATTCTGCCCCAAGTGAGGAGACTCCCCCATGACTGCGGGTCCTCCACCCCGAGTGTGGAGGCCTTTTGTGAATCAGTTCCTATGTGTCTGTATTTTGATAATGTTTTTTACGTTTTTAGATTTCTGTAACATCAGAATGTCATTTTGGCAATGCCAACATTGCACCAATAGGGTGTGTTGGTTTACATTGTGTTATCAGGTCTGGAGGAAAAAGCAGTCCTGTAAAATGTTTAATAGTCCGTTATTGCAACGAGTAAGCATGCACAGCAGTTTTAGGGACAGGGGACGGGGGTGGGTTATTGACAAAGGATCACTAAGCCCACCTGGCCCTGAAAGCACTCCTTCAACTCTACCTCTGTTTTACTTTTATTTTGCATGTGTCCCTCACGCATGCATTCAATGGCACCTGCTGACTGTGTCTCAACAGTAAATATATGATATTCATTTGCTTTTGGAGATCAGGACTTCATTTCAGAAGTGATCATGGCCATTTATGTTGGTTGTCAAGTGCATCTTACCAAGAATATCTACCAGTACTAAACAGCCGACCTCGTGCCTGCACCTTCAGCCCCCAAAGATGGCACCTAAGATGAGCACAAAATGGGGTATTGTTGCTCAATTGATAGCCACCAAAAAAATGCAGAACAAGAGGCAGTGAACTAATGTGTTGAAACAGATAATGGGCTCAGCTCAAGCACAATTCCACTGCTATAATTCGAAATCACAGCCATGAATGTAAATATTTTGGCAAGACAGCAAATGTTTTTGATCTTTACTTATCCATGAAATATTGCCACAGAACGTGAGTATTGTATAAATGCCTCAGAAAATAAATCTATAGATAGGTATAAATCCTTTGTTTTCTATTCATATATAACACTATCCTGAGCGATAACAAAAGCCCGTGAATGAAATAACATTAGAGATTTGTAATGTTTCAGCGTTCACATTTCTCAGAATGATCTCAGTCATTCAACAAAAGGATAGATGAGATATTTTATTCAATGATCTGCACCCTGGACAACTTTGCCTTGGACAGAATGGTGGTTCTACCATGATTTCTGTGTGCTTTAAAAAAATACCCCTAGTGCTCCTCAGTGGATGGCTCAAGAAAACACACAATACTCTCAAGGATCTGCTTTGGAGAGGGAAAGTCCCAAGAGCGGCACTAAGCACATTTGCAATCCAAATATTGGACAGTGATGTAGGTATGAACAGTATGAACTTGAAGAATACATCACAGTTGTAGTTGTTATCAACATTGACAATCATTTTGTATGTGCATACAGATCACAGAAAAAGTCTACTCTACAGTATGTATGCGCAACAGGGTAAATACTGGTTGGCTTATTGTCCAAGCTGGCATAGTTATTCATCTCCTAAACTCTTTCACAGGAAGGTTGTATGCCAGAATATCGTTAAAAATATTATCTCACTTAAAAATTTTGTCCCCAATACCGTTTACAAAAATATTGCCCCATTGGTGCAGATTTTTTTATTATTAACCCCCTTGGGTTGATGCAATTGTAAACAATACATAGGACACAATAGGTTTGTCAGATAATGTTTGGTTGCTATATTATGATAGCATACTGCTAGGAGAGAATGGAATGTCCCATCACAGTTCTTGCCATATGAAGATCTTATGGATCATAGAAAAGGTCTCTCACTAACAGATGCACACACACAAATAAACACTTTTACAAGAACTTTCTAGCCCTGAAGATGCCCACAGCAGTTAAAAGTGCAATACAACACTGCGCCCAGTAGACCTAACAAAATGGAAAGAATTCAGGGAATAGATGAAGAGGGTTTTATGTATGCCAAGCAGTCTTTAGAATACAAATTCCTGCACAGGGTGTATTTTAAGCTGTTTAGAATGCATGCACTAGACTCTTCTAAATATCATAGATGCCTCTTAGTCACTCCATGAATACCTTACCCTCAAAAGATTTTGTTTAATAAACCTCTGATCTTTTATTACCCACTCTGACTGAGGCATGGATCAGGTTACTGACCTTGTGATTTGCTCTCTCTTGGAGGATCATTGTGAGCTATTTCAGGATTCTGGTGAAAGAGAACAATAAGGTGCTGATTACGATGTTGGTGGGACCGCCACCGACAGGCTGTCACTGGCGGTCCCACAAACAGACAGCCCTTTGGTCCGACCGACGCATTTTGATGCAGGCGGTCGGAACGTTGTCAGATGGAGGACAGACCGCCACCTCCGACAGACCGCAGCCTCCGCCACCTGATGGGGCAGCGGTCAGAATTGTAGTTACGGATGGAGGCAGTTCTGATGCAGGCACTGCCGTTGGGATTACGATCTCCTTTTCCCATAGCCTTTTCATGGCGGTCCGGCTGCCATAAAAAAGCTGTCACAAACAGACTTTTAGGGCCCCAAACAGGGCCCCAATACCCCGTGGGCCACTGTAAAGTGGCTGGGGGGACATGTGGGGCCCCCACACACATCCATGCACCATGTGCCAGGCACCACATGGTGCCTGGCACATGGTGCATGGATGTGCAGGAAGTGCTTTTTAACACTGTGGTTTGTGCTGTGGCCCTTTTCCTGGGCCGCAGCACAAGCCGCAGTGTTAAAGTGCTCTTTCCAACCCCCAAGACGGCGGTCCCATAGTAATTGGGCAGTCAGACCACCACCTGCTTGTCGAGTGGTCTCCTGACTGCCATGATAGCGGGCGCCGGTTTGATCGCCCAATATCAAAATAAGGGCCTAAATGCCTATTCCGCCCATGGTATCCTTAAAATCAATGGAAGTTTCTTCTGATCTTAAAAATGTTTGCTAAAAGTCAGCATAAATGGAAGTTATGTTGCCGGTGTAAGTGATTTCTACTTGGAACCTGTCAGAAATGATTAGTTAGGTTTTACAACTAATTCGCAAAGTTCAGGTCACAATGGATCTTGATGGGACTGTGAGAAAGAAAGGATGAAGAGGGACATTGTCTCAAGGAGCAGTATGTTTTGTTAGTGATATCTGTTAAGAAGCTGTACTAAGGAGGGCTATGAAGCAGGTGATGGAGACAAAATAGCAGGTAGACCTGTCTTTAAACTAACCTGTATGGGATTTTTGTTTGTACTAGTTCTGGTATTCTGTAGGAGAATGTGTGCATAGTTTTGGTGTGCTTCAAAAGATTTCCGAGTGACCTACAGAATTTGGTATTTTAATGGCACCAGAAACATCACTGACGTGTGGCTATCAAAGCAAACAAATAAATGTGGCCATTACCAGTCTGGCAATATTATATAGGTTGTAAGTGATCTTTGACTGTCATAAGTAGGGTCACATGCCTGTTAGTACAATGTTCACCCTCTTGCATAGTAACAATGATGACAGTGGGATATAGTTTGTCAACTGTACCTACACTCAATGCATGTCTCTCTAGATCATTGACCCTAGGAGCAGAGTTCTGATCTGAAATCACTCAACTGGTGGCTCAAGACAAACCAGTGTCAATTATCACAGGTTTGAGGACCCTAGGGATCTACCACTTGTATGGCAGCAAAAGGACTTTGGAGGGTCAGCCTACTAGTACAGACATGTTCCTTCACTACAGATAGCATCTCTTCTTGATTTGCCATGACACTTCCCCACCCAGCAGTGACCTGAAAAATTAGTACCGGAACCACTACAGCATTAACTGGATCAAGAAACAAGTGCAGTACAGCCCAGTAGGAAGTCTTAGAGAAGAGAAATCTTTCATTTCTGATCTAGACGTTAAAACAGTGGTTCAATAAATTGTCTTACCTAGACTAAACTACTGAAATGATTTGCCCTTGAGTATTGACAAGCTACACCTGGTTCTCCTATAGGGAACCCCTCCATGAGGCAGCAAGACTGGCCTCAGAGGCGAATTGCTTTGAGCACTTTACCCAAATCCTCATCTTTCTCAAATGGCTCCCAACTGGAACCTGAAATACATTCAAAACAGCATGTACCATACAAACGTTTTCAGCATGGTCTCCCAGAATACTTAGCACAGAAGCTTAACAGGTTCAATGGAGAACCACTCTCTGCAAAGTTCTGAATGTATTCTCTGTAGACCACTGTGGTTCATAAAACAAAAAACATGCCTCATTCACTTTTGGAAACACCCCAAAATCTAAAACTCAGTTCTACCTTCAAAGTACACCCCCTGTTTTTTGAGGACTTCAAGAAGGAACTGAGCACCTACTGTTAAAACTGATGCTTTTGTGTATGAATATGTAAATAACTCTCAGACCATTTGCCATTGCAAGCATACAACATTATCAAGCTATGCTTTCATGCCTGAGCTGATGTGCAGTCCACTGTACATATTATTTATATTATAACAGCATGTGCTGTTAATGCTTTGTAAACTGTAAGCTGTATGAGTAATATCACATCATATGTACCTTCTTCTGTAAAGTGCTCTGTCACCCCTGAGTCTTCAATGTGCCATATAAAACTGGAAATAAACAAATATAAATTGCCTATTCCTTGTTCAAAGATTTGCTTCATTGCAACTACAGGAGTGATAGGATATATTCTTACAGAGCAAGTCATTTGTCATCCTGGATTGAGGTGAACATACATGACTATACAAATATAAGGTGGTCAAGTGTACTTTCCCTTACATTGTTACTCATCACTTGCCAACTATACCAGTGTAGTCAAATTTAGACATCCAAGAATGCAAATGCAGCATCAAATGTTTGCATGAGAACAAAAAAACAGTCATCTGGAATGGAATAAATATAAGAAATTTAGATGTCACCTTCATGACCAAGAGGCAATTCTTTAAGCAAGAGATACATCTCTTGGAAATTATATTTGGATAGAGATGGGTGCATTAAGTTTAAAATGAGACAACACTGTCTCCAACTCTGACTGAATCAGTATACAAAATAAAAATCATGGGAGACAGGATTCCCCAGTACAAGATACAGTGAGGTGAGTGCAGGTAACAATCTGAGACTTCTGACCAAAAACAGGCATACTGCTTTGTAAGTACCCACTCAGCCCCATACGAGAAGACAGCATTGAGAGGAATGCTCCACGGTAGGTCATGCACAGCTTGATTTTTTTGAAGCCTTAGACTTTTCAGCCCTGCAAGTTGCTGAATGTTAAACATCTCCTGCCCGCTTTAGACTGATAAAGTCGAAAAACTCCAGAAGATATTAGCCGTACACGAACATTAAAATGTACCATGACAATAACGTAGAGAATGCTTAACAAGAACAAACCATAGAAATGTGCATTTCTTAAATGTGTAAAAAAACATGCAGCCTATTTGTCGAGAGAAAGCTCCTATTTTCATCGCGCTTACATGACTAGGCCTCATATTTTTTTCTTCTTCTCTTTCTTCTCGCTCGTTCTAATTCCCTTTAATAAAGATGCCTTTTAGAACTACTGATTTATTCCAGGATTTAACTGTAACACGTGAAATTGCCAGAAAATTTGCTGCTTCAAGAAAATGTATTTCTTTTTTCCTCACACCATATAAATTCATCATATTAAAACGAGTCACCTGCTACGTGTTAATAATAAATAAAATGTTTAGTAGAATTAAAACTTGTTGTAGAAAACGTATCCCATGATCTAACCAGGACATTGCGCATAGAAAATGTTTCATTTATTTGACTGGTCTATTGTATGGTGGGATGATGTACAACTAATATAATAGGTTTACTGAGGCTTCTCTTGAGAACCTTCATCGAATACATCTACTGTGGGCTTTAGCAGTCTTCAGATAACCTTACGTCAACTCGCATCCTTTCCGTGGGAACCGAGAGGAGAGGTGACAGACCATCTGAAGATTCTTCTTCATTGGTTCAAGATGACTTAATCATATGTTTATGTTTTTAAATAATACGTGTTCCTAATTAGAGAGGCAATGATATGCAATTTTATTCAATCCAATATTTGATTGATCAATGCCTGCTTTCTATACACTCCTACCCTGCCATGTCCCTTAGCACTTCATTGTACTTGCCTGCATTGCTGTGAGGTAATGCTAACAGTGATTTCTTTCCTTTGTTTCCTTACCCTTTGTGAGGAGACTTACTTTCTTATGTTAAATCATAGCTACTGCTGTGCTCAAATTTCCTTTTCCTTGGACTTACGGTTGCTATTGCAATTGTCAGGGAACTCGGCTGAGCTTTTCTGAACTATTCTTTAATGAGGAGTTCCCTCTTTTGAGACTATTTGCTCATGCTCCGAATCTTGGTATTTTTCCAAAAGGAACTCTTTATGGGTTTAATGTTAGTTTAGGTCTTTTTAGATTAAGATAAGGATTATTATCTTTATGGAATACGCTGACATTTTCTATGCAGCCTCTAACCAATTTTTCCTGACATTTCTGTAACTAGATATATCTGACTAATTCGAATAAATCGAAAAATAAACTGTTGCTAAATCCTTAATAAAAAATTTAACTTTTCAAACTTACCAACCCTCTCATCATTGATTGAACTTTAAACTATTGTAAGTTGATGATTTTGATTTCCTCTCCATTCTAACACGATTGCAACGATCTGTCGACTGAGAGACGTAGTTGGCGCAGATTTGGAGTTCTCTGTCATAAGTTAAGAGTAAAACCATTTGTAAATTTCCATGCTATCAAATCTGATACCAGAGGAATGGTTTACACCTTAAATGGAAAGATAAAATAGATACCAAAACTTTACTTAAAATCTCTGATTCCTGAATCCAATGTCCAGGACTTGAAGATCCGACAAGGCGGTATTCGAATGTGGTTGCAGTTTTGAAGGTGTGAGTATTAATAGGGCAAATGTGTTGTGGTTGCGTTTTTCATTTGCATTGAGTGTTTGGACTGAGTGAGTGGGTGAGAGAAAGTATTGATAGGTTGTTGAAGAAAATTGATTGAAGATTTCAGTCTCGCTGTAGTCGAAAGATTTCGGGATATTACAAATTAATTTGAAAACTTGCTCGCAGCATTGAGGTGTGGTGTGTGAGATTCCATCATCTACACTAGTACATAGAGTTAAAGTTGTTGTGACTGACTAACATTGATTGGTGTTAGTTGAACCTAATTTTGCAAACGGGGGATACTAAATTGATTAGGGTGATTCACGCTGGTTGAGATTTCATTTGTGATTGTGAAGTGTATTCTTGGATGATTGTAATGCTTATTCCTTAGTAGAGCAAACAAGGAGGTGTTTTAAAAATCGATAATTTCAGTTGTGCGAGTATGAAGAAAATTGTAAAGGAGGGTGAGCTGCTTTGAGGAGTGAGATCGTGCGTCATAGTCTTTCGCTCTGGATTTGGTAGATTGGTGTGTTTTTGCAGTGTGAGTGGTTGGTGACGTTGCAGTTCCCTGCTGGGATTGGATCTATAAAAGTGATTACTGTATTTGGATTTGTTTTCAAGAATTGTGAAAAAATAACAACTAAAATGTAATTGGTTTAACAGGAAATTGACGTAAACGGAGCTAAATCATAACATTTGGTTCAATTGTGTTGTTTCACATTGTTTTGTCATCATTAAATATTTAGGGAAATTAGGAGTTTGGTGAGAGGTTATGTTACTTTTCTGGTACGCAAAGGGGAAGAGGCACCTCCTGAGGATACACCTGCATATATTATGACTACTGAGTATGGTGTAAACACCTGTGCTTGACTTCGCCAGTGGAGAAGAATCATGGAAAAGGAGGGTGCCCTGAGCTTTCCTAGATATGGGACATTTAACACTAGACCTTTTGACCATTTGAAGGGAAAATTGTATGAGATGAAGCCACCACCTCTACCACTTTATTATGAAGCATTTAATGCTTGGGAAAGAGTTGCCAGGGAAAAAGGCAGGGAGAAATACCAGAGTGGGAATAGTAGGGCAATGAAAAATTATGCAAATGCCCGATGGGGTGAAGACGAAGAGCAGTGTAGATGGAGAAAGGTTGTTATAAAGGAACAAGATTATATCCAGTACTCACATCTGAAGCTGCTAAAGAAGGGAAGGACAAAGATTCCTTAGAGAATGAAGGGGATGAGTCAGATACTGATTTAGGGGATGAAATATTGGAACAAATGTTGACTTCGAGAACCACACCACTTGCGATCCTGGCAGAGCAAAGTGATTCAGGCACTAGTGCTAGTTCAAGGGTGCCTACTGCTCCCACACAACCAAGTACAAACCCCACTCCGTAATAGCTCGACCACAAGTTACCATTCCAACTGTGAACACTACAGCTGGAGTTACTAGTATGGCACAAGTACCAGTTGTTAATGATCAATCTGTAACCAGGGTAGTGTGAAGTGCTCCTCCACTTATGGAGCTAGGACCTGAGACTTTGGGGCCGATTACGATGGCGGGACCATCCGCAATACATGCGGCAGTCCCGCACACCAAATCAGGATGAGACCTCCACCATGGCGGTCGCATTTTGCATTTTAACATTGCGGCGGGTGCTGGTGTCAGCAGCACCCGCCGCGATGATAAAATAGCATGTTGTGCATTTCACTGCACTACGTGGCAGGCCCCACACAGTGCCTGCCACTTGGTGCAGTGAAACCCAGTGCACCCACACCTCCCCCAACACAAGGGGGGCCCGCAATGGGCCCCCGAAACCAATCTCCACCAGCCTTTAAATGGCGGTTTACCCGCCACGGAAAGGCTGGCTGGAGACAGCATCGTGATTTGGCGGACAGTGCCTGCTAGGCACCGCCACCATTTCATGGATGCAGACCGCTCAGCCAGGCAATCGCAACGATTGCCTGTGGCGGTTCCGTGGCGGACGGTCTTTGCGTCTGCCGCTGTCCGAACGCGATTTCCCCCGCCATCGTAATGTGGCGGGGGGAAAATCATGGTCCGATTGCGGAATGGCTGGCGGTGGCGTTCCTTCCGCAATCGTAATCGGCCCCTTAGTTAGTTGCCGGAGGTCTATTGGCCTCAGGATTCATCTCGACTTCCCACAACTCACAGATAGTTCCCTGGAAGCAACCACAAAGAGTGATGCTCCATCTAATAGTGCTTGCCCCAGTACCACCAGAATAAATAGTTGCGACTGAGGAGGGATATATACCAGTCTGGTTTGATGAAACAGCAGGACCCAGTTAGGTAGAGAGTGTAGGGACGCCTGAGAGATGAGAGGTTGAGAAGGAGAAACCCTAAAATGTTTCTCAATTGAAAGTGGAACTGGCGGAAATAATAAGGAGTTGTTTGGAATTTGAGCACATAGAGCAATATCAAAGGAAAGAATTAATGTACTTGTGCAAGGAGGATACGAGAAGGGCAGTCTTAGCTCATGACAAATAAATTGAACTAGCTCAAAAGTATGATAACGATCTTACAAAAAATGTGCATTTACACAGAAGCTATAGGGTACAATTGGATGACCCAGCATTCGAGAACATGAGGATTACAGGACTGTGTTTGCAAATTATAGAATTGATCAAGTGCATTCGCAGGTGGAGGGAGACTAAAAAATTGGAAACCAAATGGGCTAAGAAGCATGAAAAGAAAAAGAGGGAAGCAGCTATTGCAGGGAAGCAAGATGAAGGGAGTGAGGGAGAAGAGACAGTTTACCCTCTAAGAGAAATTGCAAGAGGACTGTCTGTACATGTCCTTTGGAGTCGAGGTGATGTGGCAGCATTCACAAACAACTTTCCGAAATTGAGAGACAAGTCAGTGCATTGATATGCACAAGTTGAACGATTTATAATAATTTCAAATCTATTTTGGACAGATTTGAATATGTTCTTTGACATTGTGTTGCCTGCTGATTTATGGGCTGAAGGTAAGACTGCGGTACAGTGGCCCAGAGAGGAGCCAGCGAGAGTGTCTGGGACGTCTCCTATGGTGATGGAGAAGTATGAGGCAGTGATTACCTTTTTGAAAGGCAGAGTACCTCTGAAGGATGTGGATTGGCTCAAAATTAAAAAAAAAACTACACAGGAGCCAAAGAAGACTGTAAATGAGTACTATGAGAGATTGTTGTAGGTGTTTCCACAGCACAGTGGATGTGAATATCCTGAGGATAAGGATATGGGGATTTTTGTATCTCAGTTTGTTTTAGGGTTGAAGCCAGAGATCTGTTCTCACATATCTCAAAGTGTGATCTGTTGGCAAAATAAATCACTCAAAGAAATCCTGAGATATGCAAAGTATTACAGCAATGAGTTAGACATGAAGCAGAAAAGGATAAAAGAAAAATTCATGTTAGCTCAAACGAAACTGGCTCTTTTGTAGGAAACCAAGGGAACATGCAAAGAGCCACCATGCCACAGCCTGGATTTTTGGGAACTCAAGGAGGAAGGAATGTGTTGCAGGGCAGAGATAGAGGAGTTCCTGTGGGTACAGGATTTTGATCAGAAATTGCTGCTGTGAAAAAGGTTCATCCCTATCACATCTGTAATAGAATTGGACATTGGAAAAGAGAATGTTGATATAATCCTGAAAATGCAGGGGGAAATATACAACTACAGCAAGGTATGCAGACCCAAAATGTGCCCTGTTGGACTTGGCCCTTTTTGGCCGGTTCACCCCTAAACTTTTTGCCTTGTGTGTCAGTAGTTTTAAGTCTCTGGGCACTTTAGCACTGTGGGCCAGTGTAAAGTGCGTGCGCGCTGAGTGCGTGTGGTGAGATTGTCCTGCCCTCCCATAGGAATGCATGGGGGATATGTGTGTCCATGGTAATTCCTGGTGTGAGAGGAGTGCAGGGGCGAGTTTAGTATGTGCGAATTCGTGAGAATAAATGCTGCGCAATGGTGTGCGCAGATTTATTCTGACTGGTGTAGAAATGCCACTTTTAGAAGTTGGCATTTATGTGTGCTCTGTGTCTGCCTGCCTGATGTGAATTGCATGTCTGGCTTGTGAGTGACAGGGGCTGGGAGGTGTGTGTGGCTCCAGGAGGGGCAGGGTGAGTCAGCGCAGTGGTGAATAGAGAGATCTGCCTCTAGATGGGAGGGAGGAGTTGCACCTGGGACCTGAATAGGGCTGTGCCTTCCCTCCACAATGCTGGCTCCACCCCCTGTGGTGCGTCTGATGTCCCTAGCCTGTCCTGAGAAAGGAGAGAGGAGCTGAGCAAAACAAAGTGCTCCAAAGCTCCCCCAAACCAGTTGCGTCTGGTTTTTCCCCAGCCCTGTGCTGTGACACAAAGGGAAAAGGGTGTATAAAAGAAGGGGCTGTGACCCCATGTAAAGGTTCTGTGTTCAGTTCTTGGTTGCTGTTCCTGCGGGGCATGCTGCTGCTGGGGCCCAGGGGGGGCTGCCATGAGGGCTTGTCTCCCTGGGCCCTGCATTGCCCCTTGATGCCTGAAAGGACTTTTGGTAATTCTAGCGCCTCGTGTGCGCTTTCTTTGAAATTTCCCCAAAGAGAGGAAGAGCGTGGGCTACGCAGCGCTGTGCTGCCCGTCCTTTTGGGGGGAATCCCGACGTGAGGGATTCCCCCGTGATGCTGCTGGAAGCAGGAGCCCACCCCGTGTTGGGAATTGTTTGCGGGTGCCCACCCCGCTTATGAGTGATTTCACGTTGGAGAGCGGGTGCCCACCCCGCTCTCATGCTACTTTGTATAGCGGGTGCCCACCCCGCGTTTCACCGCCGCAGTCCGAGCGAGCCACCGCGACCAGGAAGCCAGGCGAGGTGCCTGACGCTGGGCAGGGCCGAGAGGAGGAGGCTGCCGCGGCCACCAATGGTAGCGCGGCGGAAGGAGGAGGCGACCCGGAAGTGCAGGGGGCTCCCGAGAGCTCAGGGAAGCCCCGCACACGCCAGAGGAGAAGCCCGGAGCCTCGCAGGCTCCATGTGCAAGTCCCGGGTCCCAGGAGGGGGGCCCGGGTGAAGGAGAGAGGTGCCAGAATTGCAGACCCGACCGGGGCTCCCGTGAGCTGTTGGGAGCCCCGGCAAAGAAAGGAGGACGGGAGCCTACCCCGCCTCCACGGGCACCGCTAAAGAGTCCCGGGTCCCAGGAGGGGGCCCGGGTGAAGAGAAAAGGCGGCAGAGGCCGCCGATGGCAGCGTGGGGCTCCCAGGAGCGAAGGGAAGCCCCGCGCCGCGGAGAAGTGCTGCCGCTCCCACCTGCAAGGGGAGGAGACCCAGAGCGACGACCAGAGGAGTCCTGCCCGCAGCTGGTGAGTGGGGCTCCGTGATGGTTCTTGGTGTCAGTGCCGATGAGAGGCACAGAGTCAGAGCGGCCCCGTCTGGCAGCGGGCCGCTCCAGCGCTTGGGGGCAGTTGTTACTATGAATAAGAGAGCCCCAGAGGGCCCCGTGTCTATGGGGGCATATCGAGGCACATTGTCGGTGCCTGGGCGGGCCCGCCCGAGAGCGGGCCGCCCCAACGATGGTGGCACATGTTGTAGTGCTACAGGGGGTCCAGAGGGCACAGAGGTGCCGGACCCCCCTCCTTTATGCAAAGTGCCACGAACTGGGCACAATTGAGAGAGAGTCCCTGAGAGGGACCAGAGGCGCAGTGAGTGCCAGTGAGTTTCCCAGCTGCCCAGCAATTAGTGGGCAGCTGCTACGTTTAGTTTTGCGCAGTGGCGCCCGTGGATTTCGCTGCCTAGGCAGCAGCCCTGACATTGTGGACATAGGGCATTTGAGCCCTCCAAGAAGGCCAGTTGGCCAGGGGGACTATGAGGTTAATAGGGCGCCAGGCCCTAATATGATTTATGTGTCTAATGATGTTTAGGCTAATGAGATTATTGCATACTGCGTGTATGCTGGTGAGGACTAATGCGTAATATGTTTATGCTGGTGAGGGTATGGTCTAATGCATTTAGGCTTATGAGGTAGGCGCAGAATGTATTTCGCGCCTAATGTGATACTGTGCATAATGTGGTTTATGTTACAGGATGATGCTGAGTACAGTGGTTACCAGTGATTACTGGTTGTACGTTTAGGATCTGTTTTACATTTACTAAGTTCGCTTTGTGCTGGTCCTGACAGTGGTCCAGATGGCCCTGTCAGGTGTAAATAATCCCTTGTAAATATGACCCCGTGCCAGGTGGCACGATGTATATTATGTGAGTACTATTCTAATGTGTTTTATGATAATACAAAGGCTATTTTTATATATAACCTTGTGTGGAGTACCTTTTTGTGGTGTGCCTAGTATGTTGTTGCTGTGGGTGTGTTGCGCAAACGCTTTACACATTGCCTCCGGGATAAGCCTGACTGCTTGTGCCAAGCTACCAAGGGGGTGAGCAGGGGTTATCTTTGGCGTGTAACTCCCTTGCCCTGACTAGAGTGGTGGTCTCTGCCTGGCTTTGGCGCAAGCCTTAGCCAACCAGAGATCCCATTTCTAACATGCCCACACAGCGGATGCAGATGCCAATGCAGGGGCAAGCTCCAATGATGCCTATTGCACTAGCGCAAATAGGGAATCCTAGATTACATTTAAATCAAATGCCAAAAATAAATGCAAATTCATTTCAGAATGTCTTGCCACAATTTCAAGACCCTAACCTAAGTGCATTAAAGCAATTTCCTTTATTTGAAAATGATTGTTCCTGTTCTGATAATTCCCAATGACGGTGCCTGAGAGAGAAGGAAGATTGCGTACTTGACGCCGTCTTAGAAGTAGACCAGGGTGGCCCCTATATATATGCAGAAATCTATGGACACCCTATTTCGCTTCTTATCTATACCAGGGTTACCCAATCCACTGTTAGTACAGTGGAGGGTCCAGACCTACCTCTTTTGGGTAATACTATCCAAGTTGTGGGAGTTACTAATAAACAAATCATCAACCCAGTTTCAGAAAAAGTCTCAGTAAAAATAGACTCATTTAGGGGAAAAAACGCCAATTTGTTGTCTGATTCAAGCTCTGTGAATCTGTTAGGGAAAGATTTGCTGTGCAAGTTAAATTGCACTATTTACTGTACTCCAGATGGTGTGGCCTTTCTGACCCATGATGCAGATGTAATTTTCAAGATGATTAAACAGCAGACTGAAACAGAAATGTTCCCTTTGCTGACTCTTGATGAATTGTCACAGGATCTGAGAGAAACAGTAAATACCGAAGTTTGGGATTTTATGGGGAAAGACATTGGACTTATTAAAGGTGTAGAACCAGCCCGAGTCACTGTGAAGGCAAATGCTGTTTATTCCAGAACACCACCACACCACCATCCCACTTAGCCCAGGAACTATTTCAGGAATAAAGTCAGTGATAGAGGAGATGTTACAGAAAGGGATCCTGAGAGAGTTGTTTGGAAGTCCATGTAATTCTCCAGTCATGGGCTTACAGAAGCCCAATGGAAAGCTTAGGATTGTGGAGGATTTGAGGAAGGTGAATTAAACTGTAGTGCCCTGTTGTCCCGTGGTACCGAATACAGCTACTATACTGTTTCAAAACCTATGTACTGCAGAATGGTTTACAGTTATAGATTTGTGCCAGGCTTTCATCTCAGTGCACAAAGAAAGCCAGTTTCTTTTTTCCTTTATGTTCCAGCAGAAGGTATTAACATGGTGTCGTGCCCCACCAGGGTATAGAGAGAGTCCATCCATCTTTAACCAGATTCTAAAAAGAAATCTGGAGGTCCTGCAAATGCCACGCAAATCCACCCTTATACAATATATAGATGATTTGCTTGTGGCATCAGAAACACGAGATGTGTGTAAACAAGACACCGTTGCACTTTTGAATCACCTAGGTAAAAACAGACCCAAAGTGCCTCCAGGAACACTGTGGTACTGTCCGAAAGAAGTTCAGTATCTCAGACACATTGTTGTGAAAGGAGCTAGAAAGGTGTCCCTAGAGAGAGTGGAAGCGATCCTTCAGATGAATCCACCGCAAACATAAAAGGAAGTTAGAATGATTTTGGGAATGGCTGGCTACTGCAGGCAGTGGATACCAAACTTTTCCTTGTTGGTAAAGCCTCAACTAAGGATGACACACAGAGATGTGTCTGATCAGATTCCATGGGACAACGAATGTACAAAAGCCTTCCTAGAGCTGAAAGAAAAGTTTTGTTGCGCCCGGCACTGAAAATGCCTGACTATACAAAAGAATTTGCATTATTTTGCATTGAAAGAGAAAATTGGCACTCTCAGTTTTGACACAAGAACGTGGGGGAGCTTGCAAGCCCATTACTTATTTTTCTGCCACACTTGACCCTGTAGTGGCAGGTCTTCCCTGTTGCCTTAAAGCGGTGGCCACAGCAAATACTACTTTGGAAAAGAGCAAGAACATTGTGATGGGTTACACTTTAACTGTCATGGTCTCACACTCTGTGGAGCTACTGTTAACAATAACAAAAACACAGGGGCATATTAGCAAGGGCACTATCGCCGCTTTAGCGGCACTTTTTGCCGCTAAAGCGGCGATATTTATATCGCCCTATCAGCAAACTGTCTCTAACAGCAGTTAGAGACAGTTTTCGGGCATTAGCGCCCGTTTTTTTACCGCTTTGCATGTCAGCGATATTTATCGCTAATGACATGCAAAGTGGGCGTTCCGATGAACAAACCTGGGAAACACTCGCTAACAGGCCTATCGCCTATTAGCAAGGTGGCCATGGCCCCAGTTAGCGACGTGAAAAGTCGCGCTAACCGGGGTCATCGCCATTTATTTAACACCTGCAATTAGCAGGTGTTAGCCATACCTAACATGGGGGGGTGGATTATGCTGATACGACCACAGGGTCGTATCAGCAAGGTGTTCTCCCTTCTCCATGCAACATCGCTGGTTTTTCAGCGATGTTGGCCCATTTCCCCGCTATCGCTGGAATATTCATCGCCATAGCGCTAATCGTTGCTAATACAGCGTTAGCGTGGCGATATATTCCAGCGATAGCCGGCGATAAAAAAAATCACGCTAAGCAGGGTTAGCGATGATTATCGCCTCTTCTTGCTAATATGCCCCACAGTATTTTACTCATAACAGGCTGACCTGTTATGAGCAAAACATATTGTCTTCTGATAACATCATTCTGAAGAGATGTACTGTTTTGAACCTGTCAACATGGTTACCTGTAAATGGTGATGATGATAAATGTGATTAAGTTGAACATGATTGCCTAGATGTCACAGAACTATGCACCAAACCCCGACCCGATATTAAAGATGAACCCCTGACTCAGCCTGACCATGTATTGTTTGTAGATGGCTTGTGTCTTTGAGGGAATTATGGCACACTAAGAGCAACATATGCCATGCGCACCATAAATGATGCTGTTAAAGCTTCATGACTTCAAAAACCTTTTTCTGCCCAAGTTGCCGAATTGATTGCTCTTACCAGAGCTTGCAGTTTAACTGCACAAATGAGAGTCATCATATGCAGCGACTGCCAGTACGGGTTTAGTGTTCTCCATGATTTTTGGCAATTATGGTCCTAGAGGGGATTTCTTACCTCCGTAGGTACTCTGATAACAAATGAGACGCATGTCATGGACCTCTTGGAAGCTCCACAATTACTTAGAAAAATTGCTGTAGTGAAATGTATTGGTCTTCAATATTGAAGCAGATATGTTGCCATTGTCATCCGATACGCTGATTCTGTTGCCAGGTACTGTGCATTACTAGCCTTTACTTTTAATGGAGGGTTTACATGTGAGTCCGATAAAGAGAGTTCTTTTGCAATGTTGATGAAAGCCACTGACACTTGTAATGAGTTGAAACATATGCAGGAAAATGTGTCAGAAGCAGAACAAACCAGTTCGGTAAAAGTGCTGCCAGAAAGATGCAAATGACATTTGGATATCAGCTGATGAGAGATTTGTATTACCAGATTGCGTGTTGTTTCCAATTACACGTTATAACTATGGACATGCACATTTCGAAAGGGGTTAAATGGTGAGATTGTTCTGGCAGAGTTAGTAAAACCCAGTTTTTGTATGCTGGCAGGTGTGTAACATGTCAACAACTTAATGCAGGCAAGAGGACTCATGCTACTTTAACACACATAGGGCGATCAGGTGGTCCCTTTAACAGGCTGCAGATGGATGTTTTCGAAATGCCTGTACATAATGGGCTGAGATACATCCTGGTGATTGTCTGCATCTTCTCAAGATAGATGAAAGCCTACCCATCTAGGAGAAATGACAGTCTAACCGTAGCCAAGTTGTTGCGACAACAATTGATACCCTGGTTAGGCATGCCGATTTCTCTTGAGTCAGATAGAGGAACACACTTCAACAATGAAGAGATGAAGATGATTTGCACAGCCTTGCAGATTGAACAAAGATTACATTGCAGCTACAGACCAGAAGCCTCTGGTCTTGTTGAGCAGATAAATTATACTATCAAATGCAGATTGGCAAACATTTGTGCTTCTACGTCTCTGAAATGGCCAGATGCTGTACTGTTGGTATTGATTAGCATTCGAAGTATCCCAGACAGAAAGACGGGGTTAGCACCCTATGAAATACTAATTGCCAGGGCAATGAGATTACCTATTGTCCCTGCAAATGTGCTTCTGAATATCACAGATGATATGATATTAAAATACTGGAAGGGATTGGCTGATGTGGTTCGTTCTGTCTCTCATCAGGTTTCAGCTGCCATGCCAAACCCGTATCAAGAACAGGGTCACAATCTCAATCCTGCTGATTGGGTCGTGATCACGAAGCACGCTTGGAAGACTTGTCTCAAACCCAGGTGGAAAGGCCCCTTCCAGATGATCCTGACTACGTACACTGCTGTTAAATGGGCTGGAGTCCCAAACGGAATTCATGCTTCCGTATCGTAAGCAATCCAGAAGAAGTACCTTAGGTCTATGATCCTGAAAGGTAAGTAGTCAGAATATCGAGTATTTTTTATCGTTTTGACATAATATCGAGTTAAAAATATCGTTAGTATAAAATATCGA
Source organism: Calotriton arnoldi (assembly GCA_963921515.1). Lineage (NCBI taxonomy): Eukaryota > Metazoa > Chordata > Amphibia > Caudata > Salamandridae > Calotriton > Calotriton arnoldi. Next base: position 1,545,334 of record CAWUFW010003454.1, read on the forward strand.
TGTAAAAAATATCTATGTATATAATATCAATGTTGTGTGTTCTAAAAAATATCGTTGTAAAAAATATCGATTGTTAAAATATCGCCAGTAAAATATATCGTTTTACTATTTTTTTATTGTGTAAAATGTTTGTAACTGATATAATAATTGTTAAATCAATTTTAAAAAAATTGTATAATAATTTTTAGGAGCGGGATGTTGGGTTTATAGGGGACTAGGGTGGGGAGTGTTTTAAAAAAATTGAGGAAAAATTTAAAATTTATTTAAAATTTTAAATTGAATGTATAATATTTTTTTAGGGGCAGGATGTTGGGTTAATAGGGGATAAGGGTGGGGAGTTTTTAAATATTTTTTTTAGAAATATAAAAAATATTCAAAAATTGAAATTTAATTAAAATATTTTTTTATCAATCAATCAATCATGGCATTTATAGAGCGCGCTACTCACCCGGGAGGGTCTCAAGGCGCTGGGGGAGGGGGTAAGTTACTGCTCGAACAGCCAGGTCTTGAGCTGCTTCCTGAAGGAGAGATTTTTATGAGCGGGATTGTGTGTTAATAGGGGATAAGGGTGGGTATCTTTTTGTTACTAAATTTTCAAAACTTAGAAATGTTTTTGAAATTTAAAAAAAGAAAATTATATAAATACATGTATGAATGTAATATGGCGTTTATTGTGTTTAAGGGTGGTGAGTGTTTTTACAATTTATTGATCATAATTTTTAAAAATGTATAATTTATTTTTTGAATTTAATTATTGGAGTACTGGGATGTTGCGTTTATAGTGGTTACAGTTGAGTATGTTTTAAGTTCATTAAACATTTAATTTTGTTAAATTTAAATTTTATATTTATTTTAAAAAATTTCATTTATTAATGAGAGTAAATATTTTGTATTTAATTGGTTATAATTTTGTATTTGGTAAAAAATTTTAACAATTTTTGGGGATTTTTATAAAAATATTGGATATTAATATTTATATGTTTCATATATTTTTACATATATGTTTAAAAAAATATTTTACAATGCAATGTATATTTAATTATAGTAAATTATATATATTTAGTGTGTAGTATCTTACAAGAGTTAATATAATTGCTATTAGGAATAGTATATTATATATGTTTAGTGTACAGCACCTTCCATGACTTTATGTATTTTGGAGTGGGAATAGTAATTTATATATGTTTTGTGTCCAGCACCTTCCCTGATTTAATGTAGTTTGCAGTGGGAATAGTAAATTATATATGGTTAGTGTCCAGCGCCTTCCCTGATTTAATGTAGTTTGGAGTGGGAATAGTAAATTATATATGTTTAGTATCCAGCACCTTCCCTGATTTAATGTAGTTTGGAGTGGGAATAGTAAATTATATATGGTAAGTGTCCAACGTCTTCACTGAGTTATTATAAATTGGAGTGGGAATAGTAAATTATATATGTTTAGTGTCCAGCTCCTTTCCTAACTTAGGGGTCGATTACGATGGCGGTTTTTGGCACATCTGTGGTGCTGGCGGTGGCGGAAATAGTCTATTTCCTCACTCCTGCGGCGGTCCTCGCGTCCGCCATATTACAATGGGCAAAGATAGCGCATTTCCCGTCCGTCGTGGTGTTTCCAGATCCGCCAGAATTTTCGTTCCGCAGCGGTGGGGAGGGAGCCAATAGAGAAAGCCTGCCGTGCGGAATGACGTGACGACCGCCGGACAAATCACGATGCCTCAAACAGCCCATCCGAACGCAGCGGAGAAACCAGCCACCCGGAGAGGGCGGAAGCACAACTGCGGAGATACAAACTCGAATCTGAGGCACCTCCACACGTTCCTGGCCACCATGCATCCAGCTCTAAAAGCTCTTCCGCTGCTGTATCCCATCCATTACTAGCAGGTATGACGCCGTCGCGGTCAACACCGCAGGTAAGTCAACAACGCATCCCCGCATACAAACACAACTGTTGTGCTAAAATACGTGTCCTGTCTACATCAGACACCCTGGTGGAGCCAAGAACATACCCCCCAGTGTAAGTACACATGTCCTGCATGTCACAATTTGACACCTCTGTATCGGGGTCACCCATCACCATAGATATCACTGCAACTAGCCCAGTTGTGCCGGTCATGTCACCGCAGCGATGAATCCGCGGGAAAACATGCCCACAATGTAGTAGGAGTCCAGGTCATTGTCCCAGACAAGCAAGAGCAGCATCACAACATCCACACCACATGTAACATAAAAGAAGCACCACTCAGCACAACACATCTGCAGCAAGAAGTCATGTGCAGGGACCCTGTCTACAGTGACATCTCATTAACACCACCAGCAACTGAATAGGAACATGAGTGTGGGGTGAGGCAAGAGTCCCTCAAAAATGACTATAGTCATCATTGCACACAAATAAGGGTCAGTCACATACAATGTGGAACAGAGGAGGGCAGACCAAGTAGGGTGTGTATGTGTACTTCACAGTAGGCCAACAAGGTTTTTGAATGAGTTAGTGAGCCCAGGTAGATGACACAGCACATCACACACCACTGCCACACAATCACACATCACCACAGCCCCCAAGCAGACATTGATAGGCCCATCACATACAATGGCAGACCATATCACACAATGACAGCCCATACCATGCAAAACAGAACAACATTTCTGACTCAAACAGAAAATTCAAAGTAAGCACCACTGTGCTTTTCACTCACAGGTGCACTGCTGAAATTAATGATACCATGTGAGTCCGTCCAGTACATCAACAACACTGACTACACTGCCAACTCACAGAACACCCACACACCATCACTCCACCTCTACAAAGGGAGCACCAACTATTAAGTAGTGAATGAATGCCACAATGTCAGGAAGAGTCCATCTTGACAGCAGGAAACTCTGACCTGACACTCAGGACAACCCTCATGCTCACACCTGCCTTCCACTCATGTCAATCAAAGTGAGTAATTTAAGAAATGAAGAGTCACTGTGCAGATTAACAACCATGGAACTGTGCACACTGCATGACAAGCCCTCAGACAGCTCACACACTGAAATGTAGCCTCATAGACATATCATAAGTCAGCAGCAATGTATGACAATAAATAGACTAGCCTAAAGTGGAGTGCCCAGTGCAGGAAACATGGAGAAACACACATAGCATTTGTACATGACATGCAACAGGAGCAAAATATCACACTACCTAGGCCCAAAAATCTGACATGGGCGACACAGTGTTTGAAATTGAACTAAAGTAACATCTGTGCAATATCCCTGTCATACAGCAATGCAAGCTATGCATTGGCCCAGGAATGATAGGAACTGTCATAAGCCATACAGTGAACAGCCCCACATCTGTGTCAAGTCCCCTTACATGTGCATGCCACCAGCACAACACTCATGGCTCATTGTCACACTCCCTGACTGTCAAACCCAAGTATGACCTTCACACATACCCCTCATCTATCCATCTCACACCTTCACTACTCAACACCTGTTGGAAACACAGATAAAGGTGCAAATAAGGTCCTGTGAGTTTCCTGATAACCAATCCCACACCCTGGTGGGTATCTACAAATGTCAGAATCCCACTCAGGGATGTCTAAACCAATGCTGATCCAAACCCAATTGCCAAACACATGTCTCACAAACAACATCCAAAGAAGTCCAACAAGCTCAGCCATGTGCAGGCAAACAGTGGATAGGCAATGTGACCCTAGACAGCACAGGAATACACAACATTTACACTCTGGTAAACTGCACAGACACCCTCCCCCAACCCAATCTGAAAATGCATCATCAAATGCCAATCATGAACAGTAACTGTGATCAATACAACAAATCTACTAACACAGACATACACACTACACCAGTTACCAAGTGAGAATGCTATTCATGTGTAGCACAAGCATGCACATGCACACTCCTGACAAGTGACAGGTCAAAATAGGAGGACAGAGCACTATTGTGCACTCAAAACAAGATCATTAACAAGACTCCACGTTGCTGCATGTGACATTCACACAAGAAAAGCACACTACACATCCAACACACATCAGAATGTATTACAATGCACAAACTCCTCACACACAATGTCATGCAAATATAACATTACACACATATGGACCTGTCAGTAGAAAGAGCCAGCACAGTCCAAAGACTGTATCCATCCACAACAAAAACACAACATATGCACATAGAAAATCATCACATAACAAACTCAGCTGGACATCAGGGAGATCCACACCTGGCAAGGACAAGGCAACACACACTGACAGCAGTGCATGCCCAGTAAGCAGTGTGTGAACACCAACAAAACCAGTATCACACATGTCTGAGTGCTCCACCATGAACTTCCACAACACAAATCATCACAGGGCACAGATCATATCACACTCAGGAAGGGTAGCAATACCTCAGCAAACAGACATACACTTTAGCTATCACCTACTGCTGCACAACTCAGGAAAACACAGATGCATCCAACATGACTTTAGGACTGTGCTGGTAAAACATATGCACTGTACATGAGCAACCATGACTGCAATCAAGTAGAAGAAAACACCACATAACAAATGGTGAAACAGTCCTGAGTGGCACATTGGTCCTGGACACAGATCATCCTCCCACAGTGCAGTGTCACACTATGAAGTTGTAGGGAGGGTCACACACTGGCAAGGCATGGGGTGGAAGACATTAGACTGAAGTGCTGTGTACATCACTATTGGACAGATAAGAAGTCTCACTCCTGGTTTTTGGAAAAAAAAACAATTGTGAATACCTCTTGAGTACAAATATCTAGGGGTAATAATTGATGAGGGCAGCCAATTCGCCAACCAACTCGTGGCTATCAAAAGGAAAGGGATGGCGATACCGACAACACTAAGACAACTTAAAACAAAACTCACTGGACCAATATTTTCCCCCTTGGTTCGGGTAGCGCAAGCAAAAATTCCACCTTTGACCACTTACGGCAGCGAAGCCCTGAGGGGCAGGGACGCAAAACTGCTGGATACCACCCTGGCGAAAGCATATAGAGTTATGCTAAACCTCCCATCTTACGCTTCGCCTGCACAGATTCGACTTGAGTTTGGCTTAACCAAACAACTTCTTGCAAGGCGAAGTTCTTATATCAAGTGTTGGCACAAAATTAAGAACTCCCCCAGGAATACATTGAACCATCAGCTCTGGCAAGAACTGTGCAGCACATCCACCTCGCTGGCCAAAAAGTACTTGGAGGAATCATTGGCCATTACTAGATTAGTCGACTTATGGGAAACTCAAACTACCCACTCGCACTTTAAGCACGTAGTAAACAAGGTTATCAAGAAGCTCTCTCTTGTTGAAGACAAAGCTGTCTTTGCCCGTAGGAGCCACGCATGGATGACATTGAGCAGTTACAAACTACTTGGGCCAAAGGCATATTTTAAATTAGGGTACTCAAGGAAGATCAAAGAGCAATTTTTAAAATATAGGTTAGGAATCCTGCCAGTCATACCGCACCTTCCACCCTGGCTGAGAGAGAATCATGGGAACTTATGTAGGCTATGTGGGGACGGAACTGAGGACATAAAACATCTAATATGCTCTTGCTCCAAATTAAAAGAGGAAAGGGTAGGCCTACCAAAAACCCATTTCAACGAACGAGGGATACGAACCCGGAGACAGGCTGTGATTGCTTGCTTTGATCCTAAGGACCCACAGCTAAATGGGAAGTTAGTAAAGTTCCTGTTATTAGCAGCATCTAAGCAAGGATCCGCGTTCCCTGAGCAAGTGCAAAAACTATACAAGGCTTTAGCCTTCATAACTGTAACCTGTGTATAGATGCTGGATTGTCCCCAGTACAACGCGAATAAGGGCCTCTCTTATACCAGAAATCTTTCAGCTTTTAGAAATGTATTTCTACCTTTTTAATATATAAGACTTTTTATCAATGTGCATTTTTGTAATGGTTTTAATTAATCAAAAACAATAAATGTTTTACTTACTTACTTAGGTTAGGAGTGTACAGTGCGAAAACACATAGAGGAGTAACTCACAATGTGTAGGCATCAAATGCCCCTATAGGGGATGGTATGACTCTTCATACCACATACTTGTGCCTAAAATGTGTCAAGTGACAGCAATGTATGAGAAAATTCACATATAATGTCAGTTTGCATGAGCAGGTCAGCACAGTGAGCACAAACGTAAACAAGAGCCATGGCAGATCAACCAAACACAACACAGACATTGCAGTGACACACTCTGCATACTCACAACTGTCAACGACAACAAGTAGGTGTACTCTAGGATTGCAAGGTCACACTGACACACTGCACAGTGCCCAACAAACTCCTACATGTACCCACAATCTAAAGTACATGGCTGAGAATGTAAACAAACAGGCACTCATTACCTGGATCATACATGTGTGTAGGTGTCATGTTTAGGGGCACATACACATCAACACTTCTGATAAAGACAGGCCAATCACACTGTATGACTACTCAAGTGCACACATTCTAATGTACCCATGTGACTATGAAGCCAGGCCTACACAAGATGACTACATCTACACTGCTGTTCACACATCAAGAGAAATCCCACAGATATGATGGACCCTGGCCACCACGCAAGTTATCCTGTGGCTAGAATTCACTTCTGTTGTGGTACAGCATCCGAATATGACATGTGTACAAAATTGGAGACTTGACAATAGAATGATTAGGATAAGAGGACATAATGACAGACAACCTTCATTGCACCATCAAGCCTCTGAGTCAAAAAGCACAAAAGTGCCTGTAACCTCTGACAACCTCTGAAAAAGAAAATCAAGTAATTGCCAAAGTGAATGTGGCATACAGAGCATGTGTCACATGAACATATACACATACATTGCACTTTTTCATTAGCTCACAAAATGAGTAACAGTCTTTATTACATTATCTCTGGATAGGCATCAAAAGTGCTAAACAGCAAGGCCATTGGCCAGTCCAAATTTCTAGTCCGCACATGTGTGCATGAGAACTTGCACATGAAATGGGTAACACAGTCCACTGCCATGGGAATCACCACAGCTCAGGGGCTTTGAATGGGCAGTCCAGGCACCGATGTGGGAGAAATGGTGTGGGGAGGGGGACTTGGCTTCAACTTTGGCTTGAAGTTGAACTGGGAGGGGGCTGATTGTCGGGGCCAGTTGGAGGACTGGACCTGGGAGGGGGAGAACTGGCTGAGGTAGAAGGATCCGTGGATGTGGGAGCCTGAGGGCTGCATGGACTGGGTGGAGTGGTGGCACGTGGAGGTGGTGACATGCTGTGTGGAGGCTCAGTGGCTGAGGGGGTATGTTGAGGGCTGGGTCTCAACTGTTTGGGGATCCGATATCCCACAAGTGTCTTGGCCAGAGTGGGAAGTGAGGTGGGCACAACAGCCTTACTCTTCCCCAAAGGTGTAGCAGGTGCAGGTGCCTCTCCACGTGGGGATTTGCTGGACCTGGTGGTACGCTGGGTGTGGCCTTGCTTTTTTTCCCTGCATCCCCTGTTTCTGAGCTAAAGCCACCACTTTGCTCTCTTGTCCCTGCTTCACAGGGGTGTGGGTGGGAGTTGAAGTTTTGGGTGAATCTGCCTTCTGAATGTCTTTTGACTTAGTTGTGACAGGCACCAGGTTCACAGCAGACAGGGCAAGTGTTTGTGTGTCTTTGGGATCAGGTGTGGGGATGGTAGTGCCCTTGGATGGTGATGATTTTGATGCAGGTAATGTGGATGCATGCTTCTTTGCCCTATGTCCCTGAGTGTCCTATGATGGGCTTTTTGTTTTGTGGTCATGTGTGCCTGTTTTGTCTTGTGGTGATGGTGTATGGTGTCTGGTACGCTTAGACTACTGCTGCTGTGTGCTGCGTGTGGATGACTGTGTGCCTGAGGGCTCAAGCGTGTGTGTACTCTTGTCAGGTGGGGCCACTGGCAGGGTGGTCGCTGAAGGGGCAGGAGCTGGACTGGGAGCTTGGGACTGCTGAATGGCTGCCGTCACTGTGGAGGACAAAGACTGGACAGTTCTGTTTAGGCCACCCACGTCCGAATGAATGCCCTCCATGAACGCAACAACCTGGGACAACTTGTTGCCATGATCCTGGAGGGCATTCAGGAGAGCAGTCTGACCAACACACAGCTGGCGCAAAATTTCTATGGCCTCCACACTGAGGGCAGCAGGGGAGACAGGGGCTGGGGCAGCGGTGCCTGGGGGGAAGGAGACTCTACCCTTCTTAGGGCTGCGGGCACGGACAGCACTTGGGGGAGCATCCGGAAAGGTGGGCACTGGACGAGGTGTGGCAGCAGAGGCCGATCTGGAACTTCAAGTGCCCCCCAACATCGAAGAATCACCACTGGACTGGGAGGATATGGAGGTTGTTGTTTCCGGACGTGAATCCTCCAGGGCACTCCTGTCCCCCTCCAAGGCGCTGGTCCCCTCAGTGTCACTGATCTCCTGTGTCCCAGTCATGCCAGTAGCTTCCCCAACGCTGTCGGGCCCCGGTCCTTCTGTGCCCTTGGTAGATGCTGCAAGAGACAGAGACATAGGTTCAGTATAGTGCCATACTCACAAACATCATATGCAATGAAAACTACAAACAGGAACATGAATCAACCATGTTTAACTAGTCCATGTACTTTCTGCATATGCCACATTTATGCAATTAGCAGATGATGCATGGAAACATCCATAGTTGTTAGTCGTGCTCCATGTTGCATTGACACAGCCAAATACCTGGGCCTATGCCTCCCTGTGAAAACACACATAAAACCTTCTGTATGCACACCTACGTCGCTGTAGATAAGATAGCTATACATCAAAACATGTCTGCTCAGTCACATATGTAGTTTTTTCATGGAACACCACAGATACAAAGTACAATATGTCCTTTTGCAAGGGCAACCAGCTCCTGACATCCACCATGTAGGGCCTTGAAGTACAACTACAGTTGTACATTGGTGGCAGCTGTGTAGATGTTACAAGTTATTTGTTGTGCACAGCACACATCTAGGAATGCACACTAACATGATGCTCAAAGCTGTTCACTGCCAGTTGATGTCTCTGACACTTACACTGCAGCATATGTCACAAGGCCACATCTTATTTGTTAACGAAGTGTCAATGCGCACCATTTAACAATGCAGTCACAAACACAATGCACAATAGCATGAGAAGGGGAAATTAATGCAAGGCCTCCATAGGTTGTGTGACATGTCACATGCCAACATGTCCACAGGTCCCTGACAGGCCCTCATTGATCCAAGGCAGGATTGTGTCTTCTGTTGATGAAGAAGTAGGTGAACCCCATTAGTACAGCTAATGTGTGAGAATACCTAGGGTCTGGCATATGACATCCCTACGTTGTGCTGACTGATGACATTGAGGACACACCAATGTGCCAAAAATTCACACACTGAGTACAAGCATTAGCCACAACTTCACCATGCACTGATGCACAAGGACACCCCTCCACAATGCACACATACTGAGGACTGACAATCTGAGTAACCTTTTCTCATTATCATCCTTCAAATTACTGTACAACACCTCAGTCACATCACAATTTGAAATACCCACTGATCACATCCAACATACCCTTCGGTGCATCAGACGGCCGGGGGCCGTCCGACGCACCAGTGCTCATGGGCGTAGGACGGCCCCTGGCTGCCCTCGCACATGGCACAGGGAATCACTCCGGTGCAGGCACCAGAGGGATTCCCTTTACCCCCCAACAGCCTCGGGAGCTGGGGAAGAGCTTCCCCAGCTCCCGAGGCCCCCCCCTGGTTTCCCTGAAATGACGATCAGCGCGCACTTCGCGCTGACGTCATTTCAGTGAAACCGAAACTGAAATGAGCCAAGAGGCTCATTTCAGTTTCACTTTCCACGTGCTCAGGGGGCTATCTCAGCCCCCCGAGCACGTAGAAAGACGGGAGAGGTATCATTGGAATGGGGAGAATCTCCCTAGTGGATCCCTGCTTGGGGATCACCGCAGGAGGGTAATCCCCAAGCAGGGATCCACCCACTAGACACCAGGGAGGGGGGAGCGGCCCCTTGGACAAGGGCCTTTGCTCCCCCCATTCTTTTTTGGGCACAACAGTCTTTCTGCCCCCCCTGGGGGGCAGAAAGCCCACTAGAGACCAGGGATTTTTATTTATTGATGTTGGTGTGCGGGCTGCCCAAAAAGGGCATGGCAATGCCCTCACCCCCCCAGAGAAATGTCAGTCTTTCTGCCCCCCCAGGGGGCAGACGGGGCAGGAGCCCCCAATCTGCCCCCAGGGGGGCAGAAAGCCAACTAGAAACCAGGGATTTTCTTTTTTATTGATGTTGGGGTGGGGGCTGCCCAAAATGGGCATGCAAATGCCCCCAACCCCAGTGAAAATCCAGTCTTTCTGCCCCCCCTGGGGGGCAGATGGGGGCAGTAGCCCCCAATCTGCCCTCCAGGGGGCAGAAAGCCCACTAGAAACCAGGGATTTCTTTTCTTGTTGATGTTGGGGCTGCCCAAAAAGGGCATGGCAATGCCCCCACCCCCCCAGAGAAATGTCAGTCTTTCTGCTCCCGGGGGGCAGAAAGCCCACTAGAAACCAGGGATTTTTTTTTATTGATGTTGGGGTGGGGCTGCCCAAAATCGGCATGACAATGCCCCCACCCCAGTGAAATTCCAGTCTTTCTGCCCCCCGGGGGGCAGAAAGCCCAAGAGAAACCAGGGATTTTTTTTATTGATGTGGCGGTGGGGGCTGCCCATGATGGGATCCACCCACTAGACACCAGGGAGGGGGAAGCTGCCCCTTGGGCAAGGGCCTTTGCTCCCCCCATAATTTTTTGGGCACAACAGTCTTTCTGACCCCCCTGGGGGGGCAGATGGGGGCAACAGGGATTTTTTTATTGATGTTGGGGTGGGGGCTGCCCAAAAAGGGCATGGCAATGCCCTCACCCCCCAGAGAAATGTCAGTCTTTCTGCCCCCCCAGAGGGCAGACGGGGGCAGTAGCCCCCAATCTGCCCCCGGGGGGCAGAAAGCCCACTAGACACCAGGGATTTTTTTTATTGATATAGGGGTGGGGGCTGCCCAAGATGGGCAGGGCATATTGGGGCAATAGCCCCTTATCTGCCACCCCGGGGGGGGGGGCAGAAATCCCACTAGGCCTCAGGATTTGTTTTGTTTTTTAAATTCAGGGGTGAGGTCAGCCCAGAATGGGCATGACAATGCCCACACCTCCCCAAAAAATTGCCACAGTCTTTCTGCCCACCTTGGGTGCATATCGGGGCAAACCCCCCCCCCCCGACTCCCCCCAGGGCGGCAGAAAGCCCACTAGGCACAGACTTGTTTTTAGCAATGTGCCTACCTGTGAATTGTGGGCCCTAGCGCAGCCGGCACATAGGGAAACCTAGCAAACCTGTACATTTTTTTAAACTAAACACCAAGGGGAATCCAGGATGGGGTGATTTGTGTGCCTCTCACCAGGTTCTGTTACCCAGAATCCCTTGCAAGCCTCAAACTTAGTAAAAAAACAACACATTTTCCTCACATTTCTGTGATGGAAAGCTCTGGGATCTGCGTGGATCCACAAAATTCCACCTACCCCGCATTCCCCAAAGTCTTCTGAGAAAAATGGTACCTCACTTGTGTGGGTAGGCCTTGTGCCCGCGACAGGAAACGGCCCAAAGCACAACGTGGACACACCACATTTTCTCAGTGAAAACTGACCCTTGTTTTGCAAAGTGTCTAGCTGTAGATTTTGAACCCTAACTCTGCCGGCACCTAGAGAAACCCAGCAAACCTATACCTTTTTGAAAACTAGACACCCAGGGGAATACAGGATGGGGTGACTTGTCTGGCTCTCACCAGGTTCTGTTACGCAGAATCCCTTGCAAACCTCAAACTTTGTCAAAAAACTACATTTTCTTCTCATTTTTGTGGTGGAAAGTTCTGGAATCTGCGTGGATCCACAAAATTCCACCTACCCCGCATTCCCCAAAGACTGCCGAGAAAAATGGTACCTCACTTGTGTGCGTAGGCCTAGTGCCTGCGGCAGGAAATGGCCCAAAACGCAACGTGGACACACCACATTTTCACGGTGAAAACTGACCCTTTATTTGCAAAGTGCCTAGCTGTAGATTTTGAACCCTAGCTCTGCCGGCACCTAGAGAAATCTAGCAAACCTAAACATTTTTGAAAACTAGACACTCAGGGGAATCCAGGATGGGGTGACTTGTCTGGATCTCACCAGGTTCTGTTACCCAGAATCCCTTGCAAACCTCAAACTTTGTTAAAAAAAAAAAATTTCCTCACATTTCTGTGGTGGAAAGTTCTGGAATCTGCGTGGATCCACAAACTTCCTACCACACAGCGTTCCCCCAGGTCTCCCAATAAAAATGGTACCTCACTCGCGTGGGTGGGTCAAGTACCCGCAACAGGCAAGGGCCCAAAACATATTGAGGCGACATCAAAATTACCTATCACAAAACAACCTGGTTTTGCAAGGGGGGTCCCCTGGGTTTTTGGCCCCGGGCTCGGCGGCCATCTTGCGAAACTACCAAACCCACACATTTCTGAAAACTAGACACCTGGGGGAGTCCAGTGAGGTATGGCTTGCGTGGACCCCCCAATGTTTTCCTACCCAGAATCCCCTGCAAACCTCAAATTTAGCTGAAGAAATCACTTTTTTCTCAAATGTCTGTGTGTGAAAGTTCTGGAGTCTGCGTGGATCCACAAATTTCCTACCACCCAGCATTCCCCCAGGTCTCCCGATAAAAATGGTACCTCACTCGCATGGGTGGGTCAAGTACCCGCGACAGGCAAGGTCCCAAAACCTATTGAGGCGACATCAAAATTACCTATCACAAAACAACCTGGTTTTGGAAGGGGGGTCCCATGAGTTTTTGGCCCCGGGCTCGGCGGCCATCTAGGGAAACCTACCAAACCCACACATTTCTGAAAACTAGACACCCGGGGAGTCTAGGAAGGTATGGCTTCTGTGGATCCCCCAACGTTTCCCTACCCAAAATTCCCTGCAAACCTCAAATTTTACTGAAAAGATCAAATCTTTCAAACATTTCTGTGTGGGAAAGTTGTAGGGTCACCGGGCAGACACAAATTTCCTACCACCCAGCGTTCCCCCAGGTCTACCGATAAAAATGGTACCTCACTTGTGTGGGTAGGCATAGTGGCTGCAACAGGAAATGGCCCAAATCGTACTGTGGAGACTTCAAAATTACCTATAACAAAACTACCTGGATTTGGGGGGGCACCTGGTTTTTTTGCCCCGGGCTCGCCGCCATCTAGGGAAACCTACCCAACCCACACATTTCTGAAAATTAAACACGCTGGGGAGTCCAATGAGGTATGGCTTGTGTGGATCCCCCAACGTTTCCCTACCCAGAATCCCCTGCAAACCTCAAATTTAGCTGAAAAAAATCACTTTTTCCTTACATTTGTGTGTGGGATCACGGTGCCGGCACAAATGTCCTACCCCACAGCGTTCCCCTCAGTCTCCCGAGTAAAATGATACCTCACTTGTGTGGATGTCCAATGCAGAATTAGCTAAAAACATATTTTTTTAAAATGTAGTGCTTAGAATTCTCGGTGCTATATCCTTAATCCCAATGTTTTGGGCTCTTCCCAGTCACAGGCCTTTGGCCCACCCACACAAGTGAGGTATAATTTTACTCGGGAGAACAAGAGGAACGCTGGGTGGTAGGACATTTGTGCCAGCACGGTAATCCCATGCAAAAATGTAGGGAAAAAGTTATTTTCTCAGCTAAATTTGAGGTTTGCACGGGGTTCTGTTTAGGGAAATGTTGGGGGATCCACGCAAGCCATACCTCATTGGACTCCACAAGGTGTCTAGTTTTCAGAAATGTGTGGGTTGGGTAGGTTTCCCTAGATGACGGTGAGCCCAGGGCCAAAAAACCAGTTGACCCCCCCCCAAATCAGGTAGTTTTGTTATAGGTAATTTTGAAGTCTCCACAGTACGATTTGGACCATTTCCTGTTGTAGCCACTATGCCTACCCACACAAGTGAGATACCATTTTTATCGGGAGACCTGGGGGAACGCTGGGTGGTAGGAAATTTGTGTCTGCCCGGTGATCCTACTACTTTCCCACACAGAAATGTGTGAAAAATTTGATTTTTTCAGTAAAATTTGAGGTTTGCAGGGATTCTGGGTAGGGAAATGTTGGGGGATCCACGCAAGCCATACCTTCCTAGACTCCCCCGGGTGTCTAGTTTTCAGAAATGTGTAGGTTTGGTAGGTTTCCCTAGATGGCTGTCGAGCCCGGGGCCAAAAACTCACGGGACCCCTCTTGTAAAACCAGGTTGTTTTGTGATAGGTATTTTGATGTCAGCCTCAATAGGTTTTGGGCCCTTGCCTGTAGCGGGTACTTGACCCACCCATGCGAGTGAGGTACCATTTTTATCGGGAGACCTGGGGGAATGCTGGGTGGTAGGAAATTTGTGGATCCACGCAGATTCCAAAACTTTCCCACACAGAAATTTGAGAAAAAAGTGATTTTTTCAGCTAAATTTGAGGTTTGCAGGGGATGCTGGGCAGGAAAACGTTGGGGGCTCCACGCAAGCCATATCTCGCTGGACTCCCCGAGTGTACAGTTTTCAGAAGTATGTGGGTTTGGTAGTTTCCCAAGATGCCCGCCGAGGCCGAGGCAAAACCAGGCGACCCACCTTCCAAAACCAGGTTGTTTTGTGATAGGTAACTTTGATGTCGCCCTAATAGGTTTTGGGCCCTTGCCTGTCGCGGGTACTTGACCCACCCATGCGAGTGAGGTACCATTTTTATCGAGAGACCTCGGGGAACACTGGGTGGTAGGAAATTTGTGGATCCACGCAGATTCCAGAACTTTCCCACACAGAAATGTGAGAAAAAAGTGATTTTTTCAGCTAAATTTGAGGTTTGCAGGGGATTCTGGGTAGGAAAACGTTGGGGGTCCATGCAAGCCATACCTCGCTGGACTCCCCCGGGTGTCTAGTTTTCAGAAATGTGTGTGTTTGGTAGATTTCCCACGATGGCTCTGAACCTGGGGCCAAAAACCCAGGTGAGTCCCCTTGGAAAACCAGGTTGTTTTGTGATAGGTCATTTTGATGTCTCCTCAATAAGTTTTGGGCCCTTGTCTATCGCGGGTACTTGGGGCACCCACATGAGTGAGGTATCATTTTTATCAGGAGACCTGGGGGAACGCTGGGTGGTAGGATATTTGTGGATCTACGCAGATTCCAAAATTTTCCCACACAGAAATTTGAGAAAAAAAGTGATTTTTTTCAGCTAAATTTCAGGTTTACAGGGGATTCTGGGTAGGAAAACGTTGGGGGACCCACGCAAGCCATACATTGCTGGACTCCCCCAGGTGTCTAGTTTTCAGAAATGTGTGGGTTTGGTAGATTTCCCAAGATGGCCACGAGCCTGGGTCCAAAAACCCAGGTGACTCCGCTTGCAAAACCAGGTTGTTTTGTGATAGGTCATTTTGATGTCTCCTCAATACGTTTTGGGCCCTTGCCTATCGCGGGTACTTGGGGCACCCACTAGAGTGAGGTACCATTTTTATTGGGAGACCTGGGGGAACGCTGGGTGGTAGGAAATTTGTGAATCTACGCATATTCCAGAACTTTCCACCACAGAACTGTGAGGAAAATTTGTTTTTATTTTTACAAAGTTTGAGGTTTGCAAGGGATTCTGGGTAAATGAACCTGGTGAGAGCCAGACAAGTCACCCCATCCTGGATTCCCCTGGGTGTCTAGTTTTAAAAAAATGTATAGGTTTACTAGGTTTCCCTAGGTGCCGGCAGAGCTAGGGTTCAAAATCTACAGCTAGGCACTTTGCCAAAAAAGGGTCCGTTTTCACTGTGAAAATGTGGTGTGTCCACGTTGTGTTTTGGGCCGTTTCCTGTTGCTGTCACAAGGCCTACCCACATAAGTGATGTACCATTTTTCTCATAAGACCTTAGGTAATGCGGGACGGGTGGAATTTTATGGATCCACCCAGATTCCAGAACTTTCCACCACAGAAATGTGAGGAAAATGTGGTTTGTTTTACAGATTTTGAGGTTTGCAAGGGATTCTGGGTAACAGAACCTGGTGAGAGCCAGACAAGTCACCCCATCCTGGATTCCCCTGGGTGTCTAGTTTTCAAAAATGTATTGGTTTGCTAGGTTTCCCTAGGTGCCGGCAGAGCTAGGGTTCAAAATCTACAGCTAGGCTCTTTGCAAAAAAAGGGTCAGTTTTCACTGTGAAAATGTGGTGTGTCCACGTTGCGTTTTGGGCCGTTTCCTGTCACTGGCACTAGGCCTACCCACACAAGTGAGGTGCCATTTTTCTCGGAAGGGTTTGGGAAATGCGGGGCGGGTGGAATTTTGTGAATCCACGCAGATTCCAGAACTTTCCACCACAGAAATGTGAGGAAAATATGTTTTTTTTGACAAATTTTGAGGTTTGCAAGGGATTCTGGGTAACAGAACCTGGTGAAAGCCAGACAAGTCACCCCATCCTGGATTCCCCTCGGTGTCTAGTTTTCAAAAATGTATAGGTTTGCTTGGATTCCCTAGGTGCCGGCAGAACTAGGGTTCAAAATCTACAGCTAGGCACTTTGCAAAAAAAGGGTCAGTTTTCACTGTGAAAATGTGGTGTGTCCACGTTGCGTTTTGGGCCGATTCCTGTCGCTGGCTCTAGGCCTACCCACACAAGTGAGGTACCATTTTTCTTGGAAGACTTTGGGGAATGCAGGGTCAGTGGAATTTTGTGGATCCACGCAGATTCCAGAACTTTCCACCACAGAAATGTGAGGAAAAAGTGATTTTTTCAGCTAAATTTGAGGTTTGCAGGGGATGCTGGGCAGGAAAACGTTGGGGGCTCCACGCAAGCCATATCTCGCTGGACTCCCCCGGGTGTACAGTTTTCAGAAATGTGTGGGTTTGGTAGTTTCCCAAGATGTCCGCCGAGGCCGGGGCCAAAAACCCAGGCGACCCACCTTGCAAAACCAGGTTGTTTTGTGATAGGTAACTTTGATGTCGCCCCAATAGGTTTTGGGCCCTTGCCTGTCGCGGGTATTTGACCCACCCATGCGAGTGAGGTACCATTTTTATCGAGAGACCTCGGGGAATGCTGGGTGGGAGGAAATTTGTGGATCCACGCAGATTCCAGAACTTTCCACCACAGAACTGTGAGGAAAATTTGTTTTTATTTTTTACAAAGTTTGAGGTTTGCAAGGGATTCTGGGTAGGAAAACGTTGGGGGTCCACGCAAGCCATACCTCGCTGGACTCCCCCGGGTGTCTAGTTTTCAGAAATGTGTGTGTTTGGTAGATTTCCCACGATGGCTCTGAACCTGGGGCCAAAAACCCAGGTGAGTCCCCTTGGAAAACCAGGTTGTTTTGTGATAGGTCATTTTGATGTCTCCTCAATAAGTTTTGGGCCCTTGTCTATCGCGGGTACTTGGGGCACCCACATGAGTGAGGTATCATTTTTATCAGGAGACCTGGGGGAATGCTGGGTAGTAGGATATTTGTGGATCTACGCAGATTCCAGAATTTTCCCACACAGAAATTTGAGAAAAAAAGTGATTTTTTTCAGCTAAATTTCAGGTTTACAGGGGATTCTGGGTAGGAAAACGTTGGGGGACCCATGCAAGCCATACATTGCTGGACTCCCCCAGGTGTCTAGTTTTCAGAAATGTGTGGGTTTGGTAGATTTCCCAAGATGGCCACGAGCCTGGGTCCAAAAACCCAAGTGACTCCGCTTGCAAAACCAGGTTGTTTTGTGATAGGTCATTTTGATGTCTCCTCAATACGTTTTGGGCCCTTGCCTATCGCGGGTACTTGGGGCACCCACATGAGTGAGGTACCATTTTTATTGGGAGACCTGGGGGAACACTGGGTGGTAGGAAATTTGTGAATCTACGCAGATTCCAGAACTTTCCACCACAGACCTGTGAGGAAAATTTGTTTTTATTTTTTACAAAGTTTGAGGTTTGCAAGGGATTCTGGGTAAATGAACCTGGTGAGAGCCAGACAAGTCACCCCATCCTGGATTCCCCTGGGTGTCTAGTTTTAAAAAAATGTATAGGTTTACTAGGTTTCCCTAGGTGCCGGCAGAGCTAGGGTTCAAAATCTACAGCTAGGCACTTTGCCAAAAAAGGGTCCGTTTTCACTGTGAAAATGTGGTGTGTCCACGTTGTGTTTTGGGCCGTTTCCTGTTGCTGTCACAAGGCCTACCCACATAAGTGAGGTACCATTTTTCTCAGAAGACCTTAGGTAATGCGGGACGGGTGGAATTTTATGGATCCACCCAGATTCCAGAACTTTCCACCACAGAAATGTGAGGAAAATGTGGTTTGTTTTACAAATTTTGAGGTTTGCAAGGGATTCTGGGTAACAGAACCTGGTGAGAGCCGGACAAGTCACCCCATCCTGGATTCCCCTGGGTGTCTAGTTTTCAAAAATGTATTGGTTTGCTAGGTTTCCCTAGGTGCCGGCAGAGCTAGGGTTCAAAATCTACAGCTAGGCACTTTGCAAAAAAAGGGTCAGTTTTCACTGTGAAAATGTGGTATGTCCACGTTGCGTTTTGGGCCGTTTCCTGTCACTGGCACTAGGCCTACCCACACAAGTGAGGTGCCATTTTTCTCGGAAGGGTTTGGGAAATGCGGGGCGGGTGGAATTTTGTGAATCTACGCAGATTCCAGAACTTTCCACCACAGAAATGTGAGGAAAATGTGTTTTTTTTTTACAAATTTTGAGGTTTGCAAGGGACTCTGGGTAACAGAACCTGGTGAGAGCCAGACAAGTCACCCCATCCTGGATTCCCCTCGGTGTCTAGTTTTCAAAAATGTATAGGTTTGCTCGGTTTCCCTAGGTGCCGGCAGAACTAGGGTTCAAAATCTACAGCTAGGCACTTTGCAAAAAAAGGGTCCGTTTTCACTGTGAAAATGTGGTGTGTCCACGTTGTGTTTTGGGCCAATTCCTGTCACTGGCTCTAGGCCTACCCACACAAGTGAGGTACCATTTTTCTTGGAAGACTTTGGGGAATGCAGGGCCAGTGGAATTTTGTGGATCCACGCAGATTCCAGAACTTTCCACCACAGAAATGTGAGGAAAATGTGTTTTTTTGGGACAAATTTTGAGGTTTGCAAGGGATTCTGGGTAACAGAACCTGGTGAGAGCCAGACAAGTCACCCCATCCTGGATTCCCCTCGGTGTCTAGTTTTCAAAAATGTATAGGTTTGCTCGGTTTCCTTAGGTGCCGGCAGAACTAGGGTTCAAAATCTACAGCTAGGCACTTTGCAAAAAAAGGGTCCGTTTTCACTGTGAAAATGTGGTGTGTCCACGTTGCGTTTTGGGCCGATTCCTGTCGCTGGCTCTAGGCATACCCACACAAGTGAGGTACCATTTTTCTTGGAAGACTTTGGGGAATGCAGGGCCAGTGGAATTTTGTGGATCCACGCAGATTCCAGAACTTTCCACCACAGAAATGTGAGGAAAATGTGGGTTTTTTGACAAATTTTGAGGTTTGCAAGGGACTCTGGGTAACAGAACCTGGTGAGAACCAGACAAGTCACCCCATCCTGGATTTCCCTGGGTGTCTAGTTTTAAAAAATGTATAGGTTTGCTAGGTTTCCCAAGGTGCCGGCAGAGCTAGGGTTCAAAATCTACAGCTAGGCACTTTGCAAAAAAGGGTCCGTTTTCACTGTGAAAATGTGGTGTGTCCACGTTGCGTTTTGGGCCGTTTCCTGATGCGGGCACTTGGCCTACCCACACAAGTGAGTTTCCAATGTTCTTGGAAGACTTTGGGGAATGCGTGGTGGGTGGAATTTTGTGGATCCACGCAGATTCCAGAACTTTCCACCACAGAAATGTGAGGAAAATGTGGTGTTTTTGACAGATCTTGAGGTTCCCAAGGGATTTTGGGTAACAGAACCTGGTGAGAGCCAGACAAGTCACCCCATCCTGGATTCACCAGAGTGTCTAGTTTTTAAAAATGTATAGGTTTGCTAGGTTTCCTTAGGTGCCGGCAGAACTAGGGTTCAAAATCTACAGCAAGGCACTTTGCAAAAAAAGGGTCTGTTTTCACTGTGAAAATGTGGTGTGTCCACGTTGCGTTTTGGGCTGTTTCCTGTCGCGTGTACTAGGCCTACCCACACAAGTGAGGTACCATTTTTCTTTAAAGACTTTAGGAAATGCGGGGTAGGTGGAATGTTGTGGATCCACGCAGATTCCAGAACTTTCCACCACAGAAATGTTAGGAAAATGTGTTTTTTTTGACAAATTTTAAGGTTTGCAAGGGATTCTGGGTAACAGAACCTGGTGAGAGCCAGACAAGTCACCCCATCCTGGATTCCCCTGGGTGTCTAGTTTTCAAAAATGTATAGGTTTGCTAGGTTTCCCTAGGTACCGGCAGAGCTAGGGTTCAAAATCTACAGCTAGGCACTTTGCAAAGAAAGGGTCCGTTTTCACTGTGGAAATGTGGTGTGTCCACGTTGCGTTTTGGGCTGTTTCCTGTCGCGGGCACTAGGCCTACCTACACAAGTGAGGTGCCATTTTTCTCGGAAGACTTTGGGGAATGCGGGGTGGGTGGAATTTTGTGGATCCACTCAGATTCCAGAACTTTCCACCATAGAAATGTGAGGAAAATGTGTTTGTTTTTTTACAAAGTTTGAGGTTTGCAAGGGATTCTGGGCAACAGAACCTGGTGAGAGCCAGACAAGTCACCCCATCCTGGATTCCCCTGTGTGTCTAGTTTTCAAAAATGTATAGGTTTGCTATGTTTCCATAGGTGCTGGCAGAGCTATGGTTCAAAATCAACAGCTAGGCACTTTGCAAAAAAAGGGTCCATTTTCACTGTGAAAATGTGGTGTGTCCACGTTGCGTTTTGGGCCGTTTCCTGTCGCGGCCACTATACCTACCCACACAAGTGAGGTATCATTTTTATCGGGAGACTTAGGGAAACACAAAATTGTGGAGCAACTGTTATTACCTATTGACTTTCAATGCATTTCTGCCTTCCAAATGTAAGACAATGTGTAAAAAAGAAGCCACTTTGAAAAATGACCTATAATTCACATGCTGGTATGGGTACCCACAATTTTGGAGATGTGCAAATAGCTACTGTTTCTAAACTCTATATTTTGTTCTCATTTCATAAATACATAGGTGACTTTCATACCAATTTTTCCCTGTTTATATTTTTCCAAATGAATTGCCTTATACCCGGTAGAAAATAAAAAACCATTGCAAGACGCTGCTCAGTTATTGGCTCTGGGTTCGTCGGGTTCTTGGTGAACCTTCAAGTCCTATATATCCCCACAACCAGAAGGGTCCAGCAGATGGAATGGTATATTGCTTTTAAACATCTGTCATACTTAGTAGAAGTTACAGGTGAAAACGTTGGCACAAATGGCTGTTTCTTTTAACTCATTTTCAATTTTTCTCTATTTTCAACTGTTAGTTTCTATACAAAAACCTTGAAGGATCTACACAAATGACCCCTTGCTGAATTCAAAATGTTGTCTACTTTTCAGAAATGTATAGCTTTCCAGGATCCATCATTGCTTTCATACCCATTTTTACCATTAACTGGAAGGAGGTTGAAAGCACAAAAAATAGCAAAAATAGGCTATGTCCCAGAAAAATGCCCATACTGTGTAAAACATTTTGGTTTTCTGACAAAAGTCTGCTAGTCCCTGAAAGCTGGAAAGATGGTGATTTCAGCACCACTACCCGTTTGTTGATACCATTTGCAGGGAAAAAACCAGATGCTTTCATCTGTGGCCCTTTTTTCCCATTTTCCCAAAAAAAACAAAATTTAGCTGTATTTTGGCTAATTTCTGGGTCCCCTCCAGGGGAATCCACAAACCCTGGGTACCTTTAGAGTCCCTGTGATGTTGGAAGAAAAGTACGCAAATTTGGCGTGGATACCTTATGTGGTCAAAAAGTTACAGGGGCCTAAGCGCGAACTACCCCAAATAGCCAAAAAAAGGCTTAGCACAGGGGGGGAAAGGCCTAGCAGCGAAGGGGTTAAGCCATAGTGCCAAAACAATCTCGCAATAGCCAGGTTCAGCTACATTGCAGTTAAGTCACAGAGTCTAACCGTAACAGTCATGTTGCCATGTGCACAAATGGAAAAGGTAATTTATCCAATGCATCACTGCAATCATCACCATCTACCCCATTAGCACCTGTGTGCACTTGCTGTCACTATGGCAGGTAAGTACACCATGTTATGCCATGCTGCTGATATTGGGCTAGTATACTTCACAATGGTGCTGTCCTCTATATTATTGTGAAAAAAGGGACCCATGGGACAGGTGTGACCCTTACCAACTCACTGCTCCCTGAGTCCACATCTGTGCATGCCTGTAGCCACTGACACATCATCACATGAGCACTCTATTGAGCTAGCCCCACAGCGCACACAAGTCTGGCAAGTGTACTGGGCTACCCACTTAACACAATGGATTATCCTGTGTAGGAAGGTCTCAGTTCAGACAACATTTATACAATGTGAGATGAAAAAATGCCAAGCTGATGTTATGTGACAAGGGTCATGGGTTTAAACACATGAGAAACAAAATGTCGTACAAATGCAGAACAGCTGCACTCAACACTGAGGCCACTTAGAAGCCATTGCATCACACTAGAGACATCACAGAGGTCCGCACAGGCTCAGGGCTGGGATTCATGCAGTCACTCATACGCAAAGTCACACTTTGCACAATACTCACCCCCAACTTGCTGCTGATGGGCCCTCAAGCGTCCATCTAGCTCTGGCTGTGTCACTGCCAAGATGCGGGCCATTAGTGGTGTCATGCTCCGGCGTGTCAACCTGGCACTTCGAGGGATCACCCCCAGCGTCATCTCAGCGACGTTTTTGCTCAGGCGGCAGATGTCATCCCACCTCTTGTGGCAGTGCGTATGACGTCGATTGGAGACACCCAGAGGCCGTACCTTGCGTGCAATGGCCCTCCATATGGCCTTACGCTGATGGACCTTAAGCTGCAGGCATGGGAGACAAGAAGAGGAGGTTTCTGTGAAACTGTGTTGTGTACTACTGTGTGACAGTACAGGAGCATTAAAATACATAGCACACTAACACATCAATGGAGAGCAGAGCCCATACAGCATGTCACATAGTACACTTGGAGCAAACCATATCATTGCAATGGTTACATATATGATGATGGAAACACTACATGCCCATCCCATACACATGCAGAGTGCCAGCACAGAAACCAATGTAAAAATTGCCCTCAGCTGTGATGCACTATGTGAGTGAGCGTGACATATAATACACTGGAAATGATGTGTAGAGGTCAGACTAACTGTGTCCTACACTACACGCCCCATAATGTCCCTGACCATTGCCTAGCTACATGTGTCATGGTGCTCACATTTAGGGCCCTGATCTTACAATCTCACACTCTTCTCACAAGGTGCAGTCCTGTCTTGTGCAATCCTCAGGCCTATGATGACTCATTGACAAATAGGGTTGTGGACAACACATATAATTCACTCAGTCATTTTGGTGCTGGGTCCTTGTAACATTGGGCAGTTTCTGTGCAGGCCAGATGGCCTCACACTGAGGATAAACGTGGCCCATCACAGAAATCACATGCATGTACAATATGAATGGAGGTACAGTGCATAAACATGCGAGACTCTACACATCTTGGCATCAATAGTAGGATGACATTTCCAAATCACATTTAGCTGATGTGTCATAGGTGATTTACCCCCAAGAGTGATAGACTCAGGCATTGTACTCCTGTGCATAATGAACACATCTCCATAGGGTCATTTTTAAAAAGGTAAATACATTATTCAGTACCCTCTGGCCAAGCTACATTTGTAATGTCTCAAAGGAGCATATGAACACTTAATGGACTAGGACATCACATAGCACAGGGAATGTGTGTTCAGACTTCGAGTCTCTCAAACCAGCAGGGTAACTGGGTAACTGCCAGACCACAGTATGTCATTCACATCCTTAAATTCAGTCAGGGATCTGTGGAAATAAGGCTACACACCCCATTGACGTGCAGTCAGCATGCTAGGCAGTTTCTCACACATTTACATTACACAGACTCATAACACCATATGTTCATTTTGGTTTAAGAAGAGCTGGACAAGTGTCCATGTTGCCATCCTCCCCACATACTCAAGCGCAATTAGTACTAGGTCATGTATGGAGCATGCTGTTGGCAAAATATTGATGCATGCACATTGGCTTGCACTCACAGGCACATACTACTGTACAGTAACATCATGTGAGCATTCTGAGCACTCTCAAACTTTTACTCAGACACTTACCAGTACATTTGGAGCACCATATAGCCTCCCATACTGTGCAAGGACCTCGTCCACCAGGACCTCCAGCTCCTCTGTGGTGAAGGGACGGGCCCTGATGTTCTCTGTTCGTGCCATCACTGGGTTCAGAGTACAGATACAGCAGCAGTTGGTGGTGATGAATAACAGGCAGCAGTGTCTGAATGCAAGTGACATGTGTGGCTCTCTCACAGACATTTATAGGCCCCTGGGATTGTTTCAGTGGTACTCTGCTGTTGCAATTGGTCTGCCTGGTTTGCATCTTTCAATTGTATCCAATGACCGGGCCCACGGTGGCGGTGCACGCCTATCGCAAGTTTCAAAAATGCATTGCACTACCGCGATGGCGGTTCCTATTGGCTGCAATGGCATTGGCATATGTGGTGTCACACCGCAGGGGCCAGGCGGTGTGTTCCGCAATCAGGCATCTTTCAATTGTATCCAATGACCGGGCCCGCAGTGGCGGTGCACGCCTACCGCGAGTTTCAAAAATGCATTGCACTACCGAAATGGCGGTTCCCATTGGCTGCAATGGCATTGGCAAATGCAGTGTCCCACCGCGGGGGCCAGGTGGTCTCTACCGCAATTTGTCATCTTTCAATTGTGGCCAATGACCGTGCCCGCGGTGGCGGTGCACACCGACCGCGAGTTTCAAAAATGCTTTGCACTACCGCGATGGCGGTTCCCATTGGCTGCAATGGCATTGGCATATGCGGTGTCCCACCGTGGGGGCCAGGTGGTCTCTACCGCAATTTGGCATCTTTTAATTGTGGCCAATGACCGCGGTGGCGGTGCACACCTACTGCGAGTTTCAAAAATGCATTGCACTACCGCGATGGCGGTTCCCATTGGCTGCAATGGCATTGGCATATGCGGTGTCCCACCACGGGGCCAGGTGGTCTCTACCGCAATTTGGCATCTTTCAATTGTGGCCAATGACCGTGACCACAGTGGCGGTGCACACCTACCGCGAGTTTCAAAAAGGCATTGCACTACCGCGATGGCGGTTCCCATTGACTGCAATGGCATATGCGGTGTCCCACCGCAGGGGCAAGGTGGTCTCTACCGCAATTTGGCATCTTTCAATTGTATCCAATGACCGTGACCGTGGTGGCGGTGCACACCTACCGCACCTATGGGCACATTGTGCTATTGCATTGGCACTAGCCAATTTTCATCATTGAACACTATACCTTTACAATGTATACTAGCACCTGGTTGTAAAGTTAAATGAAAGTGTGACATTTAACTCACTGATGCCCACACATGCCATGTCAGTGCACATGATTACATTCATTGGCATGTACTTCTTCACATGTCACATATGATATTTGTGTGCATGTACACAGATTTGGTGTGTAATGGAGTCTCATATTTGTGAACATGTCAATGTGTAAGATGGCTAATCAACCCACAGTAATGATGGACTGACCACATGATGTGCCTATTTCGCTGTGTACATTGCAGTATTCATTTTGATAGTTGATCAGCTTACACACACTGTGCTCATTGTGTAAAAAGATGTGCTCTGTGCGACTTAAGCAAGAAGGTGTGTCAGGTACAGCAGCTACGTAGCAGTCAGCAGTGTTGCTGTTTGCCACATGTGCTGTGTCAGCTACACCCAGGGCTGGTGACACAAGAAGTAGGAGTGTACCATTTACCATTCACATAGTCTGAATCTGATTTTGAAGTAGTCAGTATGTACATACTGACCACATGTACGACTACATGAGATCAAGGTGTCTCTGCATGTGACTTGTGCATTAAGCTCTTGTTACAGTCCTGTCAATGTTGGTGCTGTGTTAGTCAATATGTAAGATGTTTGACACATCTCATTGGTGAAATTAATTTACATGTGTCCTCTTTCATGTTATGTAGGAGACGACCAAATGTGCATCGGCCTTTCCCAGTGCTGGCAAACATGGAGGATGAGGACATCATAAGAAAATTCCAGCTGAATCGCCCTACCCTTCAAGAGCTATGTGCTCAGTTGGAGCCCCATCTGAGGCCTCACAGAACCTTTCCGACTGCTTTGACACCAACAGTTAAGGTGATGGCGGCCCTGCATTTCTTTGCCACTGGTTTGTTTCAGTACACGGTGGCCATCGCCGGTGGGATGTCTCAAGCTATGTTCAGCATGGTGCTATGTGACGTCCTGTCCGCAATGTTGACCTACAAGGACCGCTACATCCACTTTCCAAGGAGACATGAATTGGCTGATGTGAAGGATGATTTTTATGATCTAGGACACATACCTAATGTGGTTGGAGCCATTGACTGCACACACGTTGGCCTAGTACCACCACAGTTACGTGAGCACATCTACCGGAACAGGAAGCATTTCCATTCCATTAATGTGCAAGTGGTATGCCAAGCGGATATGATTATCTCCCATGTCTGTGCCAGATTTCCCGGTTCAGCTCATGACTCATACATACTGCATAACAGAATCATCCCACAATTCATGGCAAATCTGTAGCCGGAGCATGCGTGGCTTGTTGGTGAGTACACAGACTCAAGTACTGTGCTGTATGTGTGGCATGCTGTTCTCGGCTACTGTTTATATTACAATATTGGTCTGTGTATCTCACACCTAGGTGACTCTGCGTATCCCAACCGGCCTTGATTGCTGAGCCCGCTGAGGAATCCCAGGACCCCGGGGTAAGGCCACTACAATGATGCACATGGGAGGACACGTCGTGTAGTGGAGCGTGCTTTTGGGCTTCTGAAGTCTAGATTTCGGTGTCTTGACAAGAGCGGTGGTATACTACTCTACTCTCCCCAAAAGGTGTGTCAGATCGTAGTTGCATGCTGCATGCTCCACAACCTGGCCTTGCGCAAGGAGATCCCCCTGCTCCTGGACGATGATGAGCCGCAGATGCCCCCCCTGCAAACCCACACATGCCCAGTGACGATGATAGTGGAGAAGAGGAAGGTGTTGACCTGCGTCAACAGCTCATCGACAACTACTTCCCTTGAGTGTAAGTGACATTGTACAACAGTGACATTGTCTGTTGGCTTTGATGGTAGTGGCAAGGCATAGATGAGCTTTCTGACTGCTGGCTGTTGTTGGCTCACTGCTAATGGCTGATGTGTGTGGCACAGTGTATTGTTTTCTACGTACCTCATGTCTATGTTGCTGGTGTTGGTCATTGTTATGTGTGATGGGCTTTGTACATTGTTGACTACTGGTGTGTTTTAGCTGTAATGGCATCACCTGACAAGTAACTGTCATTCTCTTGTGTCTTTCTAGGTTCCTTCACCCTATCAATGCCTCGTCACAATCAGAGCTTGTGGTACATTGGAATCTGAGTTGACATTGTACATACTGTGATAAACATGGAACTGACACAAAGGCATAGGTGTGTAAAGAGTGTTTATTTTCCAAGAATTTTATGTGAAAGAGAAGTGATTGTTTTAAAAAATGTGCAAAGTGAGTTTATGAGTTGTCAGTGATGGTAAATTAGACAAATAGAGTAGTCACCACATTGATGTTATCACACAGTCCAACAAACTCCTGCCATCAACATGGCAATGTGGGATAGGATAATTAACAAAGTCAATGTCAAGGGCAACACAAGTGACATCATGGCTGGCTCAGCGACTTGCCTTTGGTTGGTGCTTTGCCACGTGATCCTCCCATGGTGTTTCTCGGACGTCGCTGCCTGCGTTTGGCAGGGGGGGTCTCTGCTGCAGGCTCAGCGGTGTCAGAGGAGTCATTGTCTTGCAACTCACCCCTCTCTGTGGCCGAAGCTGAGGTGGTGGGAGTATCAGCAAGCTGGCCACTGGAGGGGGGTTGAGCCGTCATTTGAGCCGCATGTCTGTCCCTCAGAACACCCACAAGCTGGCCCATGAGATCCACAAGTTGGCCCAGACGTGTGTCCATTGACCTCAGCAGCAGGCGGAGCTCACACACTTCTTCGACAACCTGGCCCATCTGTCCCTGGTTCTGTTCATACGCACCAAGGACTCTTGCAACGGTGGCTAGGGCTTCTGTCTCAGTGTCCTCCTGTGATTGTCCACCACTTGCCCTCCCACCTGCCCTGCTGACACGGTCCTGTGGCGTTGGGACTCGATGCACCCGCACACTCTCTCTGGCATCCTCGGATTGTGTGGTGGTGTTGGTAACCACTGAGGCAGGGAGAGTGTTGCAGGCAGCAGTGGTGATGGTGGAGGTGGCTGCCGCACAGGTCATTGTAGCAGGGGTCAGCGCTGTTGTTGTTGCTGTGGTGGTGGTGGTGGGGACAATGAGGCCCTGAGACAAGGTGCGCCCTGGCAGTCCTGAGGGACCAGGTTGTTGCTCCTCATCCGAGAAACCTAGTGAATCTGCATCAGAGAGTTCACGTTCCGGGGGGGGGGAGACAGGCTCTGCTAGTTGGTGGTATTTTCAGCTGCAGTTGCTTGTGGATCTCCTGTTGAACAGAGGTTAAGTTGTCAGTTAAGTGCACTCCACAAGCTTGGTGTTTGACTTTTGGATGTTACATTTGATACACCAAACATTTTACATTGCAATCACTTGGTATGGCTGAAAGATAATGAGCATCATGACATGATGTTGAGGTACGTACATTACTTGTCCATAGTGTGACATGTAACTTGAAACCATGTGCCACGTACAGATTGTGTGATTACAAGGACATGTCATCATCTACCAACTTGCGGCACATCAACTTTTAATAATGCGTCATTTTTGTTTACTCTTCATATAATCTGTTTCCGCTAAGCAGGAACTAGCCATTAGAATGTTACAAATGTTCTTTCATATCATGTACTTTTGTTTGTTTGTGAGATTGACCGTGCATGTTTTGTGTTCATGGAGGCCTTCTTGCTCTGACACCATGGCACTTACACATTGCATTCTGTGCTGTGCATGATTGGGCCCTGAATTTATTTCACATGTGACTTGGTGAGTCAAAGTGTAATTTCTGTGACAGTTAGATGCGCTTAGCTGTCTGCACACTGGATGTGACTTTTGGATCTATGCCAAGTTTGCTGACATGTGAGGGCTGGTGTTGTCATATGGCTCCATGCATTTTGAGAAGGATGGCAGGGTGCATGCACTGACTACCTACCTGTTAGGTGACACAATGGAGGGAAATGATTGCCACATGGTTCTGGAGGGTGGGGTGCTCCATCTTGCTCAGCTATGAGACAAGGGGGCCTGGTGGGAGTTGTAGTGCTGGCTTCCTACCCCCAAACCCCCCTCCCTGTTAAGATGGCTACCTTCCTGTGAAGTGGAGCAGAGGAAGAGAATAGGTTACACATGGCTCTTGGGTGGGGTGAGTGTTCCATCCTGCTCAGCGGTGAGACAAGAGAGCATGAGAAGGCTAGCTACCTGTAAGTTTGAGTAGAGCAATGGAATGGCTGCCACATGGTTCTGGGTGTGGGGGGTGCTCCATCTTGCTCAGCTGTGGGACAAGGGGGCCTGGTGGGAGTTGTAGTGCTAGCTTCCTACCCACAAACACCCCTCCCTGTTAAGATGGCTAACTGCGTATAAGTTTGAGTAGAGCAATGAAATGGCTGCCACATGGTTCTGGGTGTGGGGGGTGCTCCATCTTGCTCAGCTGTGGGACAAGGGGGCCTTGTGGGAGTTGTAGTGATGGCTTCCTACCCACAGACCCCCCTCCCTGTTAAGTTGGCTACCTACCTGTTAGTTCGAGTAGAACAGTGAAATGGCTGCCACATGGTTCTGGGTGTGGGGGTTGCTACATCTTGCTCAGCTGTGGGACAAGGGGGCCTGTGGGAGTAGTAGTGCTGGCTTCCTACCCACAGACCCCCTCCCTGTTAAGATGGCTACCTACCTGTTAGTTTGAGTAGAGCAATGAAATGGCTGCCACATGGTTCTGGGTGTGGGGGTGCTACATCTTGCTCAGCTGTGGGACAAGGGGGCCTGGTGGGAGTTGTAGTGCTGGCTTCCTACCCACAAACACCCCTCCCTTTTAAGAGGGCTACCTACCTGTAAGTTTGGTGAGAACAATGAAATGGCTGCCACATGGTTCTGGGGGGGGGGAAGGGCTACATCTTGCCCAGCTGTGGGACAAGGGTGCCTGGTGGGAGTTGCAGTGCTGCCTGCCTGTACACATGCCCCCAGGGAAATATTGGTAGCTACCTTTGAGGTGATTCAGAGGAAGGAAATGTTAGATATGTGAGACATGTGTTGGGAAGAGTGTGTTGTACGTAAGTGCATTTAGGTCTAGGAAGTGTAGCTTTCTAGTTGTGCAAGACAGTACATAGCAGTGTAATGGGAGACATTTATTGGTACTTACCAGCCTCCACTCCCCCGGGTATTCCTGTGAGACTCTCTGGATGCAGTATGGCAAGCACCTTCTCCTCCCATTCGGTGAATGTTAGTGGTGGGATGGGAGGGCCACCGCCAGTCCTCTGAGCCAGCTCATGGTTCTTTTTGGCACGCTCTTTCACCCTGCTCTTGAGGTCATGCCACCTCCTCTTGATGTCACGCAGGCAGCGCAGGGTGGTCCCTACTGCATTGACTTTGTTGACTATCCTTTCCCACATTTGAATTTTTCTGGCTACTGGTGTCTGTTGGACCATGCTTCCAAACAAATGTGGTTCTACTCTGATTATCTCATCTACCATGACTGACAACACATTGTCAGTGAATTTTGGCATTTTTTCCAGCGCCATGGTGTGTGATGTGTAACTGGGTGACAAGTGCAGGTGTGAAGGTGGTGGTGGAGATGTGGGTGGTGTGTGGGTGGTTGTGATGGTGTGATGTGTGCTGATTTGCCTCTCCTTTGTGCTGTGGTGTTTGGCCCTTCACTGCTGGAGTTGTGCAAAGGATGCTGGGCAGGGAAGGGGTTGGTTTTATACTCAGCTATGTGGGTGGGTCAAAATGGATTATTCATGTCAGGTGTGTTATCTGGGTTGACCTGGGATTTGTATTTTTTTCTTGCCATGGGGATGTGTCATTGGGGTATGTCAGATATTTTTTGGTGGCTGCGCCAGAAAAACAGCCACACTTGGTAGCCTTGTTGTGTGGTTGCTTTCCACCGGCTCTACCATTCATCATTTCGCGCGACCGCGGCGGACGGGAGCAACTGATCGTTCCGCTGGCTCCGCCATCGTATCATAATTTCACTTGCTGTCATTCCGCTGGACGATTGGCGTTTTTGGTTCTTTCTGTGGCATTTCCGTCCGCCGCGGACGGGTTTTCTGCTTTTACGGACGTTCCCGGCAGAGTTTTGTGGAATCCGTCCGCCGCGGTCGGATTTTTCGAGCAGTGCATCCTAATCTGACCGCCGGTTTTGCCGCGGTACATGCAGCCGTTTTTTTTCCGCAACCACGGCGGATGGAGTGCTTTTACGTCCGCCATCGTAATCAGCCCCTTAATGTAGTTTAGAGTGGAAACAGTTAATTAGATATGTTTAGTGTCCTGCACCTTCCCTGATTTTATGTAGTTTGGAGTGGGAAGAGTAAATTATATATGGTTGGTGACCAGTGCCTTCCCTGACTTAATATAAATTGGAGTGGGAATAGTAAATAATATATGTTTAGTGTCCAGCACCTTCCCTGATTTATTATTAATTGGAGTCGGAATAGTACATTATATATGTTTAGTGTCCAGCACCTTCCCCGACTGATTATTGATTGGAGTGGGAATAGTAAATTATATATGTTTAGTGTCCAGCACCTTCCCTGATTTAATGTAGTTTTGAGTGGGAATAGTAAATTATATATGTTTAGTGTCCAGCACCGTCCCTGACTTAGGGCCCGATTCCGATGTCGGTCGGAAAGCCCTCCATACGACTCGGATCTGGAGGGCTTTCCGAGCGAGACATGCTACGGGAGTCCGAACGAGCGAGTACGATGCAGCCGTATGCTTACGGACTCGGCTCAGTCGGACTCCCATTGATCTCTAAGGGAGCCCATGTACAGACGCGTACACAGGCTCCCATAGCAAAAAAGGGGTGGGTGGGGAAAAGCGTACACCCTGTGGCGGGCACCCCATGTTGCCCGCCACACTCTGCATGCTTGGATCGGGGGACCCATTCGCACCCCCGTGACCGAATTGGGGGGCTCCGTGTATAGGGGAGCCTGCTATGGCCCCCCGAAGTCCGAATCCGACAGCCGTTTTGTCTCGGTGAGACCGAGGCGAAGCGGGCGTCCGACTCGTGCATCGTACTCGCTCTGTCGGAATTCGGCTCCATTGCGTGGCACGATTCGGCTACGAACGTGTCGGACGGACAGGCTCGGGATCGTAAACGAGTCGCACGGCACGTACGGGAAACTGGCATTGTACTTGGTAGTTCGGAACGGGGGACGATTCGGACGGAAAGATCGGCTCCGACTCGGATTCGGTCTTTACAAATCCCGTTTGGAGGCCTTCCGACCGACATCGGAATCGGGCCCTTAATGTAGTTTGGAGTTGGAATAGTAAATTATATATGGTTAGTGTCCAATGCCTTCCCTGAGTTATTATAAATTGGCGTGGGAATAGGAAATTATATATGTTTAGTGTCCAGCTCCTTTCCTGATTTTATGTAGTTTGGAGTGGAAATAGTTAATTAAATATGTTTAGTGTCCAGCACCTTCCCTGATTTTATGTAGTTTGGAGTGGGAATAGTAAACTATATATGGTTGGTGTCCAGTGCCTTCCCTGACTTAATGTAAATTGGAGTGGGAACAGTAAATAATATATGGTTAGTGTACAGCACCTTCCCTGATTTATTATTAATTGGAGTGGGAATAGTAAATTATATATGTTTAGTGTCCAGCACCTTCCCTGACTTATTATTAATTGGAGTGGGAATAGTAAATTATATATGTTTAGTGTCCAGCACTTTTTCTAACTTAATGTAGTTTGGAGTGGGAATAGTATATTAGATATGTTTAGTGTCCTGCACCTTCCCTGATTTAATGTAGTTTGGAGTGGGAATAGTAAATTATATATGTTTAGTGTCCAGCACCATCCCTGATTTGATGTAGTTTGGAGTGGGAATAGTAAATTATATATGGTTAGTGTCCAGCGCCTTCCCTGATTTAATGTAGTTTGGAGTGGAAATAGTAAATTATATATGTTTAGTGTCCAGCACCTTCCCTGATTTAATGTTGTTTGGAGTGGGAATAGTAAATTATATATGTTTGGTGTCTAGCACCTTCCCTGATTTAATGTAGTGTGGAGTGGTAATAGTAAATTATATATGTTTTATATCCAGCACCTTCCCTGATTTAATGTAGTTTGGAGTGGGAATAGTAAATTATAGTGTTTGCTATTTAGCACCTTCCCTGAGTTAATGTAGTTTAGTGGGAATAGTCAAGAAATAAAAATATATTATGGTGTAAGCATAAAGATATAGTTATAAATGTTTGAACAAATACAATAGTTTTTAAAGTACATTGATTCAATATAAATATTTTATTATAGATACAATATTTCATAACATGTAAAAAAATACAGAAACATCTTTATATTTTATTTATATTTTTATTTATAATGAAACAGTGATAAAAAATTAGAAAAAGCATTTTATTTTTTTGAAGTATATTTAATCTGTATTGTACTAACCAGGAAAAAATAAAATTTTGTTAATTGCTCACATATTACATATTTTGTAGATATTTATATATTTAGATATATTTTTGAAAAAATAGTATTACAAATTTTTGTTTTATTACATTATTCAGTTGTATATTTTTGGAAAAACAAATAAGTAGTTATTAATCACTTTTTGTACAATATTTAAAACATATAATGTTTTGGGTAACAGTAGATACATTAATTTTTATATTATACATATTTTTTACATTCATACATATAGTGAATATTATTAATAATATATGTACTTTAACAAAAAAATATTTGTAAACATATTTATAATTGTTTGCATTTTTTAACATTGTGTTTTATGTTTGGTAATATTATTTATATTCTTTATATAAATGATATTAATTATTAC
This sequence comes from Calotriton arnoldi, assembly GCA_963921515.1. Classification (NCBI taxonomy): domain Eukaryota; kingdom Metazoa; phylum Chordata; class Amphibia; order Caudata; family Salamandridae; genus Calotriton; species Calotriton arnoldi. Next base: position 1,579,546 of record CAWUFW010003454.1, read on the forward strand.
ATAAATCATTTTGTAAACACAAACATTTTTTATAACATTATTATATTATTTTCATATTAGTAAAACATATTAACATTTTTAAATATACATTGCACATTACATGCATATTTTTTAATTATAAAAAATATTTTTTTATTATAATATTTAATATTTATTATTATAATGTTACACTACAAATAATATGTCAAACATTTTTTTATAACTTAGTAATATTTTGTAGTATTTTTCAAACATTTCCAGTAAGACATTTGTAATATATAACACTTGTAATAATGAAAATGAAAAATCTTTACTATTTAAGGCAGCCATTTTTAAACTAAAGTTGTATTTTGTAAGCTATCGGTTTTGTTTTAGGTCATTTGTGAGGGGAGAAGCTCACGGTTGGAAGCTGCGTCGCATCGGTTAAGGAAAGTTTAATTTTCTTTAATTAAACTTTAATATAAGTGTAATTTGAAGGTAGTGTAGTACTATATAGTGTATGTAGTGTTAGGTTTTGTAATTTTAGGGGAGTTGTGTTTAAATTAGAAGTGTGCAAAATGTGGTTAGTTTGTGAAACGGTCTGTGTTAGAGTTTGATAGATATGTGTAAATATGTTTAAAGTCTGTTGTTAGTACTTTATTTATTTGTAATATTATATAGTGTATATGTGTTTTTGTGCGGAAGGGATTGTTTTATTTCCTAATAGGTTTTTGTCGATTGGAAGTTATCGTGGGGAGAAGAATGCGTTTTTTTTTTAAAGAAGTGTGTATTAGTTTTAGTAAACTAATCATTATTTTACACTTCCTTAATTTTTTCGAGTTTTCCTGGAGCGTTTCTTTTTTTAAATATTTTTTTCGGGTTTTTTATGGTTTTTCGTTGGTGGACCTATTGCTTATGGATTACTTTTTATACAGCTGAATTTTTCCATTTTTTTCTGGGTTTATTCTTTAAAATATTGATTTTTTAAACAACTGTGGATTATTTTATGGAATTTTGGATTACTCTTCTTCAGCAACGAAAACTGTAAGTAAGTTTAAATTATTTATAGTGGGAGGGAAATGTTTATAATGTAATTGTTATAGTTATTTGTATTATATAAGATATAATTATTATGTCAATTTATTTTTAGAATCTTAATTAAAATAATTGACAAAATAATTATATTTTTGGAGTTGAAAAATTTTTTTTATTTGACTTTGTTTTTAGATTAATACTTTTTGTGGTTTGGAGGTACATTTATTTAAAGTAGGCTTTTAGCTAATGTTTCTAGATACTCTAATCCTTTAGTTGTTGGGTAGAGTCTTACTTTGAATTGTAAGTACTCAAACATTTGTTTAGTTTGCTTGGTTAGTTTTGGGCCTAGTTGAGTTATAGACTGTTCCATTGTTAGGGCCCGATTACGATGGCGGACGGAAAAGCACTCCGACCGCCGTGGCAGCGGAAATGAACCATCTGCATGTACCGCGGCAAAACCGGCGGTCAGATTAGGATGCACTGCTAGAAAAATCCGACCGTGGTGGACGGATTCCACGAAACTCCGCCGGAAATGTCCGGAAAAGCTGAAAATCCGTCTGCGGCGGTCGGATTTGCTGCGGAAAGACCAAAAACCGCCATTTGAACAGCGGAATGACCGCATGAAATTACGATACAATGGCGGTGCCAGCGGAACGATCAGTTGTTTCCGACCGCCGTGATCGCAACAAATGATGAATGGGAGAGCCGGCGGAAGGACTATTGCATTTTGACCTCCGCGGTTGCGCAGAAAGAGCAATAGCGGTCGAAAGCAACCACACAACAAGGCTACCAAGTGAGGCTGTATATCTGGCTCAGCCTCAAAAAACATCTAACACACCCCAATGACACATCCCCATTGCAAGTTAAAAATACAAATCCCAGGTCAACCCAGACAACACACCTGACATGAATACTCCATTTTGACCCACCCACATAGCTGAGTATAAAACCAGCCCCTTCCCTGCCCAGAATCCTTTGCACAACTCCAGCACTGAAGGGCCCAACCCCACAGCACAAAGGAGAGGCAAATCAGCACACATCACACCATCACAACCACACACAACACACACATCACCACCACCACCACCTTCACACCTGCACTTCTCACCCTTTTGCACATCACACACCATGGCACAGAGGAAGATGCCCAAATTCACTGACACTGAGTTGTCAGTGATGGTAGATGAGATAATCAGAGTAGAACCACATTTGTTTGGAAGCATGGTCCAACAGACACCAGTAGCCAGACAAAATCAGATGTGGGAAAGGATAGTCAACAAAGTCAATGCAGTAGGGACCACCCCGCGCACCCTGAAGGACATCAGGAGGAGGTGGCATGACCTCATGACCAGGGTGAAAGAGCATGCCAACAAGAACCATGAGCTGGCTCAGAGGACTGGCGGTGGCCCTCCCATTCCACCACTAACATTCAATGAATGGGAGGAGAAGGTGCTTGCCATACTGCATCCAGAGAGTCTCACAGGAATACCCGGGGGAGTGGAGGCTGGTAAGTACCAACAAATGTCTCCCATTACACTGCTATGTACTGTCTTGCACAACTAGAAAGCTACACTTCCTAAACACAAATGCACTTACGTACAACACACTCTTCCCAACACATGTCTTACACATCTAACATTTCCTTCCTCTGAATCACCCCAAAGGTAGCTAGCAATAGTTCCATGGGGGCATGTGTACAGGCAGCCAGCACTACAACTCCCACCAGTCCCCCTTGTCCCACAGCTGAGCAGGATGGTACACTCTTCCCACTCATAACCATGTGGCAGCCATTGCATTGCTCACCTTCACCTAACAGGTAGGTAGCCTTCTTAACAGGGAGGGGTGTTTGTGGGTGGGAAGCCATCACTACAACTCCCACCAGGTGCCCTTGTCGCACAGCTGAGCAAGAAGGAGCACTCCCCCCCAAACATGTGGCAGCCATTTCATTGCACTCATCAAACTTACAGGTAGGTAGTCATCTTAACAGGGAGGAGTGTTTGTGGGTGGGAAGCCAGCTCTACAATTCACCACAGGCCCCCTTGTCCCACAGCTGAGCAGGATGGTACACTCCTCCCACTCATAACCATGTGGCAGCCATTGCATTGCTCACCTTCACCTAACAGGTAGGTAGCCTTCTGAACAGGGAGGGGTGTTTGTGGGTGGGAAGCCATCACTACAACTTCCCACAGGCCCCCTTGTCCCACAGCTGAGCAGGATGGAGCACTGCCCCTCCCCCCCACCATGTGGCAGCCATTTCATTGCACTCATCAAACTTACAGGTAGATAGCCATCTTAACAGGGAGGGGTGTTTGTGGGTGGGAAGCCAGCACTACAACTCACCACAGGCCCCCTTGTCCCACAGTTAAGCAGGATGGCACACTCCTCCTACCCATAACCATGTGGCAGCCATTGCATTGCTCACCTTCACCTAACAGGTAGGTAGCCTTCTGAACAGGGAGGGGTGTTTGTGGGTGGGAAGCCAGCACTACAACTCTCCACAGGCCCCCTTGTCCCACAGCTGAGCAGGATGGAGCACTCCCCCCCAACCATGTGGCAGCCATTTCATTGCACTCATCAAACTTACAGGTAGATAGCCATCTTAACAGGGAGGGGTGTTTATGGGTGGGAAGCCAGCACTACAACTCCCACCAGGCCCCCTTGTCCCACAGCTGAGCAGGATGGTACACTCCCCACACCCAGAACCATATGGCAGCCATTTCATTGCTCTCCTCAAACTTACAGGTAATCAGCCTTCTCATGCTCTCTTGTCTCAACCCTGAGCAGGATGGAACACTCCCCCCACCCAGAACTATGTGGCAGCCATTGCATTGCTCACCTTCACATAACAGGTAGGTAGCCTTCTGAACATGGAGGGGTGTTTGTGGGTGGGAAGCCTGCACTATAACTCCCCACAGGCCCCCTTGTCCCACAGCTGAGCAGGATGGAGCACTGCCCCTCACCCCCACCATGTGGCAGCCATTTCATTGCACTCATCAAACTTACAGGTAGATAGCCATCTTAACAGGGAGGTGTGTTTGTGGGTGGGAAGCCAGCACTACAACTCACCACAGGCCCCCTTGTCCCACAGTTAAGCAGGATGGCACACTCCTCCTACCCATAACCATGTGGCAGCCATTGCATTGCTCACCTTCACCTAACAGGTAGGTAGCCTTCTGAACAGGGAGGGGTGTTTGTGGGTGGGAAGCCTGCACTACAACTCTCCACAGGCCCCCTTGTCCCACAGCTCAGCAGGATGGAGCACCCCCCCAGAACCATGTGACAGCCATTTAATTGCACTCATAAAACTTACAGGTGGGTAGCCATCTCAACAGGGAGGGGTGTTTGTGGGTGGGAAGCCAGCAATACAACTCCCACCAGGCCCCATTGTCCCACAGCAGAGCAGGATGGAGCACTCCCCCCAACCATGTGGCAGCCATTTCATTGCACTCATCAAACTTACAGGTAGGTAGCCATCTTAACAGGGAAGGGTGTTTATGGGTGGGAAGCCAGCACTACAACTCCCACCAGGCCCCCTTGTCCCACAGCTGAGCAGGATGGTACACTCCCCACACCCAGAACCATATGGCAGCCATTTCATTGCTCTCCTCAAACTTACATGTAATCAGCCTTCTCATGCTCTCTTGTCTCACCCCTGAGCAGGATGGAACACTCCCCCCACCCAGAACTATGTGGCAGCCATTGCATTGCTCACCTTCACATAACAGGTAGGTAGCCTTCTGAACATGGAGGGGTGTTTGTGGGTGGGAAGCCTGCACTATAACTCCCCACAGGCCCCCTTGTCCCACAGCTGACCAGGATGGAGCACTCCCCCTACCCAGAACCATGTGGCAGCCATTTCCCTCCACTGTGTCACCGAGCAGGTAGGTAGTCAGTGCATGCACCCTGCCATCCTTCTCAAAAAGCATGGAGCCATATAACCACACAAGCACTCACATGTCAGCCAACGTGGCATAGATCCAAAAGCCACATCCAGTGTGCAGACAGCTAAGCGCACGTAACTGTCACAGAAATTAAACTTTGACTCACCAAGACACATGTGAAAGTAATTCATGGCACAATCATGCACAGCACAGAATGCAATGTGTAAGTGCCATGGTGTCAGAGTATGAAGGCCCATATGAACACGAAACATGCATGGTCAATCTGACAAACAAAGTAAAGTACATTATATGAAAAAGGTATGTATAACATTCCAATGGCTAGTTCTTGCTTACCTGAAATTGATTCCATGAAGAGCAAACAAAAAAGACAAAAAATACGAATTACATAAAGTTGATGTGTCGCAAGTTGTTAGATGATGACATGTCCTTGTAATCACACAATCTTTACGTGGCACATGGTTTCAATTTACATGTCACACCATGGACAAGTAATGTATGTACCTCAACATAATGTCATGATGCTCAGTATCTTGTGTGTTTTGCAGTATCTTGCTGCCATACCAAGTGATTGCAATGTAAAGTGTTTGGTGTATCAAATGTAACATCCAAAAGTCTAACACCAAGCTTGTGGAGTGCACTTCAATGACCGTTTAACCTCTGTTCAACAGGAGATCCACAAGCAACTGCAGCAGAAAACCCCACCAACCTGCAGAGCCTGTCTCTCCCCCGGAACATGAACTCTCGGATGCAGACTCCCTACGTTTCTCAGATGAGGAGCAACAACCTGGCCCCTCCGGACTGCCAGGGCACACCACGTCTCAGGCCCTCATTGTCCCCACCACCACCACAACAGTGCTGACCCCTGCTACAACGACCTGTGCGGCCTCCACCACCACCATCACCACTGCTGCCTGCAACACTCTCCCTGCCTCAGTGGTTACCAACACCACAGCACAATCAGAGGATGCCAGGGGGAGTGTGCGGGTGCGTCCAGTGCCAATGTCACAAGACCGTGTCAGCAGGGCAGGTGGGAGGGCAACTGGGGGACAAATACAGGAGGACACTGAGACCAAAGCCCTGGCCACCGTCACAAAAGTCCTTGGGGCATATGAACAGAACCAGGGACAGATGGGCCAGGTTGTGGAAGAAGTGCGTGAGCTCCCCCTGCTGCTGAGGTCCATGGACACACGTATGGGCCAACTTGTGGACCTCATGGGCCAGCTTGTGGGTGTTCTGAGGGACAGACATGCGGCCCAAATGACAGCTCAACCCCCCTCCAGTGGCCCGCATGCTGATACTCACACCACCTCAGCTGCGGCCACAGAGAGGGGTGAGCTGCAACAAAACGACTCCTCAGACACCGCTGAGCGTGCAGCAGAGGGCCCCCTGCCAAATGCACGAGGGGCCATCCGAGAAACACCAGGGGAGGATCACGTGGCCATGCACCATCCAAACGCAAGTCGGTGAGCCAGCCATGATGGCACCTGTGTTCCCCTTGACATTGACTTTGTTAAATATCCTTACCCACATTGCAATGTTGATGGCAGGAGTCTGTTGGACTGTGTGACTACTTCAATGTGGTGACTACTCTATTTGTCTCATTTACCATCACTGACAACTCATAAATTCACTTGGCACAATTTTGTAAATAATCACTTCTCTGTCACAAATACTTATTGTAAATAAACACTCTTTACACACCTATGTCTTTGTGTCAGCTCCATGTCTATCACAGTATGTCCAATGTCAACTCAGATTCCAATGTACCACAAGCTCTGATTGTGACGAGGCATAGAGAGAGTGTGAAGGAACCTAGAAAGACACAAGAGAATGACATTTACTTGTCAGGTGATGCCATTACAGCTAAAACACACCACTAGTCATCAACGTACAAAAACCAGCACACATAACAATGAGCAACAACATCAACATAGACATGAGATACCTGGATAAAAATACCCTGTGCCACACACATCAGCCATTAGCCCAGAGCCAACAACAGCCAGCAGTCAAAAAGATCATCTATGCTTTGCCACTACCATCAAAGCCAACAGACAATGTCACTGTTGTACAATGTCACTTACACTCAAGGGAAGTAATTGTCGATGAGCTGTTGACGCAGGTCAACATCTTCCTCTTCTCCACTATCGTCGTCACTGGGCATGTGTGGGTTTGCAGGGGGGGCATCTGCGGCTCATCATCGTCCAGGAGCAGGAGGATCTCCTTGCGCAAGGCCAGGTTGTGGAGCATGCAGCATGCAACTACGATCTGACACACCTTTTGGGGAGAGTTGAGTAGTGCACTTCCGCTCTTGTCCAGACACCGGAATCTAGACTTCAGAAGCCCAAAAGTACGCTCCACCACACGACGTGTTCTCCCATGTGCATCATTGTAGCGGCCTTCACCCGGGGTCCTTGGATTCCTCAGTGGGCTCAGCAACCAAGGCCGGTTGGGATACGCAGAGTCACCTAGGTGTGACATACAGGGAGCAATTTACCAATATAAACAGTAGCTGAGAACAGCATGTCACACATGCAGCACACTACTTGACTCGGCGTACTCACCAACAAGCCAAGGCACACTCCGGATGCAGATTTGCCATCAGTTGTGGGATGATGCTGTTACGCAGTATGTAGGAGTCATGGGCTGATCCGGGAAATCTGGCACAGACATGGGAGATAATCATATCCGCTTGGCATACCACTTGCACATTAATGGAATGGAAATACTTCCTGTTCCTGTATATGTGCTCACGTGCCTGTGGTGGAACCAGGCCAACATGTGTGCAGTCAATGGCGCCAACAACATTGGGTATGTGGCCAAGGACATAAAAATCACCCTTCACAGCTGCCAATTCATGTCTCCTTGGAAAATGGATGTAGCGGTCCTTGTATGTCATCATTGCGGACAGGACATCACGTAGCACCATGCTGAACATCGCTTGAGACATCCCACCGGCGATGGCCACCGTGTACTGGAACGAACCAGTTGCAAAGTAATGCAGGGCCGCCATCACCTTAACTGTTGGTGTCAAAGCAGTCGGATAGGTTATGCGAGGCCTCAGATGGGGCTCCAACTGACCTCATAGGTCTTGAAGGGTAAGGCGATCCAGACGGAATTTTCATATGATGTCCTCATCCTCCATGTTCGCCAGCACTGGGAACGGACGATGCACATTTGGTCGTCTCCTACATAATATGAAAGGGGACACATGTCAATTTAATTCCCCTATGAGATGTGTCAAACATCCTACATCTTGACTGACGCAGCGCCAACAATGACTGGACTGTAACAACAGCTTAATGCACAAGTCACATGCAGAGACACCTTGATCTCATGTAGTCGTACATGTCGTCAGTATGTACATACTGACTACCTCCAAAACAGATTCTGACTATGTGAAGGGTAAATGGTACACTCCTACATCTTGTGTCCCCAGCCCTGGGAGTAGTTGACACAGCACATGTTGGAAACAGCAACACTGCTGACTTCTACATAGCTGCTGTACCTGCCACACCTTCTTGCTTAAGTTGCGCAGAGCACAACTTTTCTACACAATGAGCACAGTGTGTGTAAGCTGATCAACTACCAAAACCAATACAGTAATGTGCACAGTGAAATAGGCACATTATGTGGTCAGTCCATCATTACTGTGGGTTGATTAGCCATCTCACACATTGAGATGTTCACAAATATGAGACTCCATTACACACCAAAACTGTGTACATGCGCACAAATATCATAGGTGAAATGTGAGGAAGTACATGCCAATGCATGTAATCATGTGCACTGACATGGCATGTGTAGGCATCAGTGAGTTGAATGTCACACTAGCATTAAATTTTGCAAACAGGTGCTGTAATGCATTGTGAATGTATAGTGTTCAATGATTAAAATTGGCTATTGCCATTGCTAGAGCATATTGTGTCCATAGGTGCGGTATGCGTGCTCCGCCACCGCAATCACGGTCATTGGCCACAATTGAAAGATGCATGATTGCAGTAGCGACGACTGGACCCCGCGGTGTGACACCGCCAATGCCAATGTGAACCGCGATCGCGGTAGTGCAATACATATTTGAAACCCGCGGTAGGCATGCTCCGCTACCGCGGGCCCGGGCATTGGCCACAATTGAAAGATGCAGGATTGGGGTAGCGACTGCCTGGACCCCACGGTGTGACACCGCCAATGCCAATGGCATTTCAGCCAATGGGAACCGCGATCGTGGTAGTGCAATACATATTTGAAACCCGCAGTAGGCGTGCACCGCTTCCGCTGTCCCGGTTATAGGATGCAATTGAAAAATGCTAACCAGGCAGACCAATTGCAGCAGCTGAGTACCACTGAAACAACCCCAGGGGCCTATAAATCTCTGTGAGAGAGCCACACATTTCACTTGCATTCAGACACTGCTGCCTGCCATTCTTCACCACCAACTGCTGCTGTTCCTGTATTCTGGACCCAATGATGGCGAGAACTGAGAACATCAGGGCCCGTCCCTTCACCACAGAGGAGCTGGAGGTCCTGGTGGATGAGGTCCTTGCACAGTATGGGAAGCTGTATGGTGCGCCAGATGTACTGGTAAGTGTTACTGAATAAAAATTTGAGAGTGCTCAGAATGCTCACATGATGATGCTCTGCAGTAGTATGTGCCTGTGAGTGCAGGCCAATGTGCATGCATCCATATTTTTCCTATAGCCTGCTCCATACATGGCCTATTAAGAATTGCATTTGAGTATGTGGGGAGGATGGCAATATGGACACTTCTACAGCCCTTCTTCTGCAAAAAACAACAAACGTTGGTCTGAGACTGGTTAATGTAAAAGTGTGATACACTGCCTAGCATGCTGACTTCATGTCAATGGGGTGTGTAGCCTTATTTCCACAGATCCAAGACTGCATTGAAGGATGGGAGTGACATACAGTGTATTTTGCAGCCATACAGTTACACTGCTGGTTTGAGTCAGTCAAAGTCTGAACAAACATTGCCTGTGCTATGTGATGTCATAGTCCATTAAGTCTTCACATGCTCATTTGTGACATTACAAATGTATTTTGTCCAGAGGGTACTGAATGGTGTGTGCAGTTCTCAAATTGCCCCTATGGTGATGTGTGCATTATACACAAGAGTACAATGCCTGTGTGTAATACTCTTGGTGGTAGTTCACCTATGACACATCAGATAAATGTAATTTGGAGATGTCATCCTTCTATTGATTACATTATGTGTTCAGTATCGCATGTGTAGGCACTGTTTACCCTCTCATATTGTACATGCATGTGATTTCTCTGATGGCCCACGTTTAACCTCAGTGCGAGTCCCTCTGGCCTGCACAGAAACTGCCCAATGTTACAAGGACCCATCACTAAATGGAATGAGTGAAACATATATGTTGTCCACCATCCTATTTTTCAATGAGCTATCTTAGGCCTGAGGATTGCACAAGACAGGCCTCTACCTTGTGAGAAGAGTGTGAGAATGTCAGATCATGGCCCTAAATGTGACCACCATGACACATGTATCCATTCAATCAATCAATCAATCAGGGAATTGTAATCGTGCTACTCACCCGTGAGGGTCTCAAGGCACTGAGGGGGGGGGTCCGCAGATCTGTTTAGCCGAAGAGTCAGGTCTTGAGGGTCTTCCTGAAGGTGTTCAGGGAGGGGGCGCGTCTGATGTCTGCCGGTAGCTCGTTCCAGGTCTTGGCTGCAATGTGAGAGAAGGATCTTCCGCCTGCTCTGGCTCTGTGGATGCGCGGGGTTTTGGCCAGTGCGAGGTTGGAAGATCGGAGGTTTCTTTTGTGTACGTGGAAGTTGATTCTGTCGCTGAGGTATTTGGGTCCGTTGTTGTGTAGGCATTTGTAGGCGTGAGTGAGGATTTTGAAAGTGACTCTTTTCTCCACGGGGAGCCAGTGGAGACTTCGTAGGTGTTGGCTGATGTGTTCGTGTTGGGGGATGCCGAGGACGAGTCTGGCGGCGGTGTTCTGTATTGTCTGGAGTTTGCAGAGTAGGGACTTGTTGATGCCGGCGTAGAGTGCGTTTCCATAGTCCAGTCTGCTGGTGATGAGTACGTGGGTGACTGTCTTCCTTGACTCAGGGGGGATCCACTTGAAGGTCTTGCGGAGGATGCAGAGGGCGTTGAAGCAGCTGGAGGTGACAGCGTTGACCTGTCGGTTCATGATGAGTGATGAGTCGAGTACGATGCCGAGGTTCTTGGCGTGGTCTGAGGGGGTAGGTGGGCTTCCGAGGGCGGTCGGTCACCAGGTGCTGTCCCATGCAGAAGGGGTGGTACCGAGGACGAGGACTTCTGTCTTCTCCGCGTTGAGCTTCAGGCAGCTGTTGGTCATCCAGACTGCGACGTCTTGTAATTCCTTTCTGGAAGTTGAGTTTGGCAGTGGTGGGATCTTTGGTGCGGGAGAGGATGAGCTGGGTGTCGTCAGCGTAGGATACGATGTTGAGGCCGTGTTGTCGGACGATGGCTGCGAGGGGGGCCATGTAGATGTTGAAGAGGATGGGGCTCAGTGATGAACCCTGTGGGACTCCGCAGGTGATTTTCGTGGGGTCAGAGAGGAAGGGTGGGAGTCTAATCCTTTGGCTTCTTCCGGTGAGGAATGATCGGATCCAGTCCAGGGCTGTTCCTTGTATGCCTGTGTCGTGTAGTCTGGGGACTAGTGTGCGGTGGGAGACGGTGTCGAAGGCCGCTGATAGGTCGAGTAGGATGAGGGCTGCGGAGTGGCCTTGGTCCAGGAGGGTGCGGATGTCGTCTGTGGCGGTGAGTAGGGCGGTCTCTGTGCTGTGGTTGCTTCGGAATCCGGATTGGGACGGGTCGAGGACGGCGTTCTCTTCAATGAATCGTGTCAGTTTCCTGTTGACTGTTTTCTCTGCAACTTTGGCTGTGAAGGGGAGGAGCGAGATGGCCCGATAGTTCTTGAGGTCGGTGGGGTCAGCTGTGGGCTTCTTGAGCAGGGGTCTGACTTCTGCGCGCTTCCAGTCGTCTGGGAAGGTGCCTGTTTTGAAGGTGGTGTTGATGGTGCATTGTAGTTCGGGTGCGATGGTGGCTGCAGCTCTGTGGTAGATGTGAGGGGGGCAGGGGTCGGTGGGGGCCCCCGAGTGGATGCTTTTCATGGTCGAGGTGGTGTCTTCGGCTGTGATCGGTGTCCAGTTGGAGATGGTGGGCTGGCTGGTGTTTCTGGGGGGCGGGGGGCTGTCTGTGGCGCCTGGTGGATGGTCGATGAAGTTGTCGTAGAGGTTTTTGTACTTGAAGTGGAAATAGGTTCCAAGCTTGTCGCAGAGGTCTTGGGATGGGGTGATGTCTGTGGCTTCACTGCGTGGGTTGGTGAATTCTTGAATGACACTGAAAAGTTCCTTGGAGTTGGTGGAGTTGGCCAGGATTTTGTTGTGGATGAAGTTCCTCTTGGTGGCTCTGATCAGGTTGTGGTAGTCCGTCATGGTGTCCTTGTAGGTGGTGTGGTTTTCGGTTGTCTTGGTGTTTCTCCAGTTCTTCTCCAGGTGTCTGCAGGTGTGTCTGGCTTCTTGGAGAGCGGTGGTGAACCAGGCGGCTTTCCTGGGGCGATGTCTGTCTGGGTTGCGTAGTGGGGCGAGCTCATCTGCGCAGTTGGAGATCCAGGTGTGGAGTTCTCTGGCTGCGTTGTTTGCGTTGGGTGCCCAGGTGTGGTTGTCTCGGGTGAGGGTGGAGTTAAGTTGCTCGTCGGTAACCTTGCTCCAGTTCCTTCGAGGTGGGCGTGGGGCTGGTTTGGATGCCTTGGGTTTGTTGATGGCGAAGTGTACGCAGTGGTGGTCGGTCCATAGTGGCTGCCATTCACTGGTCAAGGACATTGAGGGGTGTGTGGTGTTAAGACACAGTGAGTCAGCCCCGACACATCATTCCCAATGTATTGTATGTCATGCTCACTCACATAACTGCATCACAGATGAGGGTCATTTTCACATTGGTTGCTGTGCTGGCACTCTGCATGTGTATGAGATGGCCATGTACTGTGTCCATCATCATACATGTATACATTTCTATGGGATTATCCGATGCAGGTGTACTACATGTCATGCTGTATGGCCTCTGCTCAACATTTAGGTATTAGTGTGCTATGTATTTTCATGCTCCTGCACTGACACACAGTGATACATAAAACAGTGTCACTGAAACCTCCTCTTCTTGTCTACCATGCCTGCAGCTTAAGGTCCACCAGCGTAAGGCGATATGGAGGGCTATTGCACGCAAGGTGTGGGCTCTGGGTGTCTCCAACTGACGGCACACACACTGTCACAAGAGGTGGGATGACATCTGCCGGCTGAGCAAAAACGTGACAGAGATGACGCTGGGGGTGCTCCCTCGGAGTGGCAGGTTGGCGCACAGGAGCATGACACCACTAATGGCCCGCATCTTGGCAGTGACACAGCCAGAGCTGGATGGATGCTTGAGGGCCCATCAGTAGCAAGTTGGGGGGTTGGGGGTGAGTATTCAGCTAAGTGTGACTTTGGGTGTGAGTGATTGCATGAATCCTAAACGTGAGCCAGTGTGAGGCTCTGTGATGTCTCTAGTGTGATGCAATGGCTTCTAAGTGGCCTCAGTGTTGAGTGCAGCTGTTCTGCATTTGTACAACATGTGGTTTCTTATGTGTTTAAAACCATGACCCTTGTCATTGACAGATGAGATGTGGCCTTGTGACATGTGCTGCAGTATGAGTGTCATAGACATCACCTGGCAGTGAACAGCAGTGAGCATCATGTTAGTGTGCATTCATAGATGTGTGCTGTGCACAACAGATAATCTGTGACATCTACACAGCAGACACCAATGTACAACTGTCGTTGTGCTTCGAAGCACAACATGGTGGATATCAGGAGCTTGTAGCCATTGCAAAAGGACATTTTGGAGTTAGTATCTGTGGTGTTCCCTTAAAGAGACTCCATATGTGACAGAGACAACATGTTTTGATGTATAGCTATCTCACCTACAGGCACGTATGTATGCTTACAGAGAATAGTATGTGTGGTTACAGGGAGGCACAGGGCCAGCTATTTGGCTGTGTCAACGCCACATGGAGCATTACTATCAACTATGCATGTTGCCATGCATCTTCTGATGATTGCATAAATGTAGCACATGCTGAATGTACATGGAGGAGTCCAACATGGGAGTATCATTTTAAAGTTTTGTGCTTTGCTTGCATATGATGTTTGTGAGTATGGCACTATACTGAACCTATGTCTCTGTCTCTTGCAGCATCTACCGAGGGCAGGGAAGAACGGGGGACGGACACCAGTGGGGAAGCTTCTGGCACGACTGCTACACATGAGTTCACTGACACTGATGTGACCAGCGCCTCGGAGGGGGACATGAGTGCCCTGGATGATTCACACCCGGAATTACCAACCTCCACATCTTCAGACTCCAGCGGTGACTCCTCGATGTTGGTGGGCACAGGAAGTTCCAGATCTGCCTCTTCTTCTGCCACACATCGTCCAGTGCCAACCCTCCCGGATGCTCCCACAAGTGCTGTCCGTGCACACAGCCCTAGGAAGGGTAGAGTCTCCTTCCCCCCAGGCACCGCTGCCCCTGCCCCTGTCTCCCCTGCTGCCCTCAGTGTGGAGGCGGTAGACCTTTTGTGCCAGCTGTGTGTGGGTCTGACTGCTCTCCTGAATGCCTTCCAGGATCATGACAAGAAGTTGGCACAGGTAGTTGCCTTCATGGAGGGCATTCATTCTGACGTGGGTGGCCTACACCGAACTGCCCAGTCTTTGTCCTCCACAGTGACGGCAGCCATTCAGCAGTCACAGGCTCCCAGTCCAGCTCCCGTCCCTTCAGCAACCACCCTGCCAGTGGCACCACCTTAAAAGAGTGCCCACATGCCAGAGCCCTCAGGCATCAATTCCTCCACAAGCAGCACACAACAGCAGCACTCAAAGCGTACCAGACCACAGACACCATCACCACCACACAAAACGGGCACACATGAGCGCAAAACCAAAAGCCCATCACATGACACTCAGGGACATCAGGCCAAGAAGCAGGCATCAACCTCACATTCATCAAAATCACCACCATCCAAGGGCACTCCCATCCCCACACCTGCTCCCAAAGACCCACAAATACTTGCCCTGTCTGCTGTGAACCTGGTGCCTGCAACGACTAAGCCCAAACACATTTCAAAGGCAGATTCACCCACAACGTCAACTCCCACCCACACCCCTGTGAAGCAGGGACAAGAGAGCAAAGTGGGTGGTTTACCTCGACAACAGGGGATGCAGGGGAAGAGGCAAGGCCATCCCAAGCGTACCACCAGGTCAAGCAAATCCCCACGGGGAGAGCCACCTGCACCTGATACACCTTTGGCGGACAGTGAGCCTGTTGTGCCTACCTCACTTCCCACTCCGGCCAAGACACTTGTGGGCTATCGAATCCCCAAAAAGTTGAGACCCAGCCCTCAACATTCACCCTCAACCACTGTGTCTCCATGCAGCATGTCTCCACCTCCCCGTGCCACCACTCCACCCAGTCCAAGCAGCCCTCAGGCTCCCACAGCCATGGATGCCTCTACCTCAGCCGGTTCTCTCTCTCCCAGGTCCAGTCCTCCAACTGGCCCGACAATCAGCCCCCTCCTAGTTCAACTTAAAGCTAAATATTTAAGCCAAGTCCTCCTCCCCACACCATTTCTCCAACAGCGGTGCCTGGACTGCCCATATGTAGCCCCTGAGCTGTGGTGATTCCCATGGCAGTGGACGGTGTTCAGGGCCGGACTGGGAACAGAAACCGGCCCTGGCAAACTGCTCAGCCGCCCCCCCCCCGGAGTGAAGGGGAGTGCAGCCGAGCAGTTGCGAGGGCCGGTTTCGGCTGATTTTGTTACAGGGGGCCGATATTGCCGTCCCCCAGTAACAAAAACGGCCCCCCAGGGGCCCAAAACTGACCCCACCCTAGCGGCCCACCGGGGAAACGCCCGGTGCCCGCTACGGCCAGTCCTGCCCTGACGGTGTAACCCATTTGATGTGCAAGTTCTCATTCACACATGTGCGGACTAGAAATACGGACTGGCCAATGGCCTTGCTGTTTGTTACTTTTGATGCCCATTTCCTGTGCAGTTTCTCATGCACACATGTGTGGACTAGAAATATGGACTGGCCAATGGCCTTGCTGTTTGTTACTTTTGTTGCCCATTTCCTGTGCAGTTTCTCATGCACACATGTGCTGACTAGAACTATGGACTGGCCAATGGCCTTGCTGTTTGTTACTTTTGTTGCCCATTTCCTGTACAGTTTGTCATGCACACATGTGCATACTAGGAATTTGTACTGGCCAATGGTCTTGCTGTTTTGTACTTTTGATGCCCATTTCCTGTGCAGTTTGTCATGCACACATGTGCATACTAGGAATTTGTACTGGCCAATGGCCTTGATGGTTTGCACTTTTGATGTTGATGTTACTCATGTTGTCTGCTTTGTCGCTGCCCTTGCTAAATAAAAAGTTTTATGTATGGGTATACGTTCATGTGACACATGCTCTGTATTCTACTTTCACATTGGCAATTACTTGATTTACTTTTTCAGAGGTTGCCAGAGGTGACAGACACTTTTGTTCTTCTTGACTCTGAGGCTTGAGGGTGCAAAGATGGTTGTTAGTGATGATCTAGTCTTATCCTAATCATTCTATGGTCAGGTTTGCTAAATTGTACACATGTCATGTTAGGATGCAATACCACAACAGAGGTGAATTCTATCCACAGGATTACTTGCAGGGTGGCCAGGGTCCGTCATATCTGTGGGATCTTTCTTGATGTGTGAACAGCAGTGTTGATGTGTAGTCATCTTGTGTAGGCCTGTCTTCATAGTCACATGGGTACATTTGAATGTGTGCACTTGAGTAGTCATACAGTGTGATTGACCTGTCATTGTCAGTAGTGTTGAGGTGTATGTGCCCCTGCACATGCCAACTACACACATGTATGATCCAGGTAATGAGTGCCTGTTTGTTTACATTGTCAGACATGTGCTTCAGATTGTGGACACATGGAGGAGTTGTAGGTTGAGCACTGTGCAGTGTGTCAGTGCGTCCTTGCACTCCTGGGGGACACCTACTTGTTGTCGCTGTCAGTTGTGAGTATGCAGAGTGTGTCACTGCAAAGTCTGTGTTGTGTTTTGTTGATCAGCCATAGGTCTTGTTTAAGTTTGTGCTCACTGTGCTGACCTGCTCAGCCACACTGACATTATTTGTGAGTTTTCTCATGCATTGCTGTCACTTGACACATTTTTGGGACAAGTATAGTATGTGGTATGAGGAGTCATACCATCCCCTATGGGTGCTTCTGATGCCTACACATTGTGAGTTACTCCTCTATGTGTGTTTGCACTGTACACTCCTCACCTGTCCAATACTGATGTACACACCACTTCAGTCTCATGTCTTCCATCCCATGCCTTGCCAGTGTGTGACCCTCTCCAACACTTCATAGTGTGACACTATACTGTGGGAGGATGATCTGTGTACAGGACCACTCAGGACAGTTTCACAATTAGTTATGTGTTATTTTCTTCTACTTGGTTGTAGTCATGGTTGCTCATGTGCTGTGCATATGTTTGAGCAGCACAGTTCTCTAGTCATGTTGTTTGCATCTGGGTTTTCCTGAGTTGTGCAGCTGTGGGTGATAGCTAAGCTGTATGTCTGTTTGCTGAGGTACTGCTACCCTTCCTGAGTGTGATGTGATCTGTGTGCTGTGATGATTTGTGGTGTGGAAGTTCATGGTGGAGTTCTCAGATATGTGTGCTACCGGTTTTGTTGGTGTTCACACACTGCTTACTGTGCATGCAGTGCTGTCAGTGTATGTTGCCTTGTACTTGCCTGGTGTGCATCCCCCTGATGTCCAGCTGAGTTGACTATGTGATGAATTGTTTTTTGCATATGTTGTGTTTTTGTAGTTGATGGATGCAGTGTTTGGCCTGTGTTGGCTCTTTCTACTGACAGGTGCATGTGTGTGTGATGTTCTATTTGCATGGCATTGTGTGAGAGTAGTTTGTGCCTTGTAATACATTCAGATGTGTGTTGAATGTGTAGTGTGCATTTCTTGTGTGAATGTCACATGCAGCAATGTGGAGTCTTGTTCATGAGCCTGTTTTGAGTGCACAATAGTGCTATGTCCTCCTATATTTGACCTGTCACTTGTCAGGATTGTGCATGTGCATGCTTGTGGTACACATTGACACCATGCTCACTTTATAACTGGTGTAGTGTCTATGTCTGTGTTAGCTGATTTGTCCCATTGATCACAGTTAGTGTTCATGATTGGCATTTGATAATGCAATTTTTAATTGGGTTGGGGTATGGTGTCTGTGCATTTGTCCAGAGAGAAAATGTTGTGTATTCCTGTTCTGTCTAGGGTCACATTGCCTATCCACTGTTTGCCTGCACATGGCTGAGCTTGTTGGACTTCTTTGGATGTTGTTTGTGAGATTTGTGTTTGGCTATTGGTTTTTGATCAGCATTGGTTCAGACATCCCTGAGTGGGAGTCTGACATTTGTAGATACACACCAGGGTGTGTGATTGGTTGTCAGGAAACTCACAGGACCTTATTTGCTCCTTTATGTGTGAGTATTGCGGGTGTGAGATGGGTAGATGAGGGGTATGTGTGAAGGTCCTACTTGGGTTTTACAGTCAGGGAGTGTGACAATGAGCCACGTGTGTTGTGCTGGTGGCATACACATGTCAAGGAAGTTGACACAGATGTGGGGCTGGTCACTGTATGGCTTCTGACACTTCCTATCATTCCTGTGCCTATGCCTAGCTTGCATTGCTGTATCCCAGAGATATTGCACAGATGTCACGTTGGTTTAATTTCAATCACTGAGCCACCCATGTCTGATTTGATGGCCTAAGGGTAGTGTGATATGTTCCTCCTCTTGCATGTCATGTACAAATGCTATGTGGCTTGCTCCATAGTTTTCCAGCACTGTGCACTCCACTTTGGGGTAGTCCATTTATTGTCATACATTGCTGCTGACCTATGGTATGTGTATGTGGCAGAGTGTCAGTATGGGATCTGTCTGAGGGACTTGACATGCAGTGTGAACAGTTCAGTGGTTGTTAATATGCAGAGTGAGTCTTCATTTCTTAATTTACTCAGTTTGATTCACATGAGTGGAAGGCAGGTGTGAGGAGGAGGGTTGTCCAGCCCCTGGCCTTCTGTGCAGGGTGTTCATCTTCACCCCCACCTTCCCAGTCAATCTACCTTGCCCTTTGATGTGTGAGGTGCGAGTCTGAGCCACACCTTACTGCTAAATAGTGCATTGAGGGGGGCACAAGAGGGGCACACAGCATGTGCAGAAATGGATGTGGGAAGCGTGCTGTGGGCTGTGACCAACTGATGTGGCCCACCATGTGGGTAGGGTGAAGGTGGAGCCCTGGTAGCTGCCCAGACTGCCCATGCCTGGCGCCGGCCCTGCCTACTACATTGTGTGCAGGTTTTCCCGCGTCTTCACCGCTGCGGTGATGTGACCGGGACATTGCAGTGATTTCGATGTTGATGGGTGACCCCGATGCGGAGGTGTGGATTTCTAGCAAGCAGGACATGTGTGAGTACACTGGGGGATATGTTCCTGTCTCCTGTCTCCACCAGAGTGTCTGATGTGGACAGGAACCATATTTCAGCACAGGAGTTGTGTGTTGTGGTTGTATGCGGAGATGTGTTATTTACTTACCTGCGGTGTTGACGGCAGCGGCGTCTTATCTGCTGGTAGTGGATCAGGTACAGCAGCGGAAGGGCTTAAAGAGCTGGATCCATAGCGGTCAGGAACGCGTGGAGGTGGCCGGGATTTGAGTTTCGCTCTCCGCAGTAGTGCTTCTGCCATCTCCGAGTAGCTGGTTTCTCCGCTGCATTGTGATGGGCTGTTTGAGGCATCGTGATTTGTACGGCGGTCGTAACGTCATTCCGCATGGCGGTCTTTCTCTATTGGCTCCCTCCGCCACCGTTGCGGAAGGAAATTCCTGGCGGATCCCGAAACTCCGCAGCGGACGGGAAATGGGCAATCTTTGACCATTGTAATACGGCGGACGCGAGGACCACCGCTGGAGTGCGGAAATGGACGTTTTCCGCCACCACTAGCACAGCGGATGTGCCAAACTCCGCCATCGTAATCGGCCCCTTAGTTGTTGGTAGCTTTGTTCTTTTTGGATAGATTGCAATAGTTTTTGTAGAGTTGGCGTAGTTCTGCCTGTTGTGGCTTGGAAGGCGTTATGCCATCCTTTCACAGCATTGTTAGTTTTAGCTTCTTTATTTAGGGTACTGTTATATACATTCCACCATGGAATGTGATATTTAGGCTCTCTTCTGTGTCCAGATCTGTGTAGCCTTTCCACCCAGGTATCCTCAAAGTAGTCAAGTAGGGGACTTAATTTTTGCTAATTTTGTTGGTAGTAGGGACTTTCAATTAATAAATTGTAGTGCTCAGCTACGTCAGTAATAGGTACATATGCTAGTGCTATTAATTTTTTATTTGATATGCAAAGCTGCTATTTGTTGCATATTCTACACTTAATGTAGATTTTTGGAGGTGCCTCCAAATGCATTGGTTAAAGTGATAGTAGCAACCTTGAATTCCTGTGTGAGGGTAGTTTTTAGTATTGCTTGTATCATTGACTGCTCAAAGTCTACTATTATTTTTTGGGGAAAATAATTGTTAGTTTCTTGCTTTACTTTGCTTAAAAGTTCAACATAGGTTGTTGTTTGCTTGTTTGGCAGTAGAGCATATATGAAGGGGATGTTTGTATGTTGAAATAGTCCATGTATTGTATATAACTGGTAAAATGGTTTGGGACATATTTTAAAAGTCCCATCCATCATCCATCTCTCACAGTTTTGTAATTTTAGTAAATTTGTGGGAGTCCCAAACATTATTATTCTTTTGTCAGCTGATTTATTGTCATACAGAAGAAATTGTACTTCAGTATGTGTAACTGTGAGTTCAGGTGGTATTTCTACTTCAGCAAAAGTTTTGGGGATAGGTGTGATGGTAGCAGTAGCTTTTTTAGTTCTAGCTATGGTTCTTTTTAATGAGGATATTGAGGGCATTTGGCCAGTTGCATGTTCTGGAACTCTGGGAAGCATGTGTTTAAGGATTTCTGTTGTGGGCTTTTGAGATGCAGTACTAATTTCTTTTATATTTTCAATAGCATTTCTAACTTCAATTTCAGCTACGTTAGGGGGGTGGTTATGCTCTCTAACATATAATGCAGTTGTTTCCTTTGTAGCAGCCCTTCCATAACATTTGTTAGAATAATATTCGCTACATTTCCAGTTGACTTTGTCCCCTGTTTGCTTTTCTTGGGTGTACACATACCCCATATAACATAATAATAATTTGCCTTTTTGGGAAGTAGTAAATTGGGCCCCTTCAGTCATGGTGGTGCTTCAAATGCTAAGATAAATGTATATAAAAATTAATAAAATAATTCCTGTTATGTTTTATTTTCTGAAAATGAACATTGTCAATTTTATACTTACAATGTTGAATTTGAAGACTTTTTTAAATGTTGTTTCTTTTTCTCTGCTAATTGGTTTTGGTGTTTCTGTTGAGATTCCTGTTAAAAAAAGAGTAATATTAATTAATGTGTTTAATTGTATTTTTAGCTAGGGGGGAAGTTGTGGTTAGCTAGTTCTTCTGTGTGGTATTAAAAAAAATTGTTTCAGTTAATCTCAGAGTAATACTTGCCGTATTTGCAAATTGACTTTTCACACTGTTCTGCAGTTCCTTGAGTTTGTTCAGAATTATCTGTAGAGGAGATATAATTTAAAAAATACATATTAATTATTTTGTTCATACAAAACATTTTTGAGAGCATTTTTAGTAGCACTAGTTTTAAAATGCTATTTTACTTACTTTGTGCAGATGTAATTAGAGTTTTCTGTAATGCAGTTCAGTGTTGTGTCAGCAATCCGGCAGAGTTTCTCCTTATTGTTTCTTTTTTGGTTGCAAGGTAAAATAATGTTCAATTTGCGTGTGTTTATATAGTGTGTTATTAATTACTTTTTCAATCTTATTGGGTTATTTCGATTATATGTGTATCTCATTGGTTGTTACTTTTTGTTTTAATTAATTTGTCAGTTGTTTTCTATATATGGAAAACGCTAATTAAGTTTCAGTTATTTTTTTTTTTTTAAATGGTGTACTTAATTATTTGATATTTATAACTTTTTAAATCTTAAAGAGTTACATTTTATTTTACATATTATGGGCATCATTAGGAAGGGACCGCCCGCCATAAGTGCGGCGGTCCCGTGGGGGTGATTAGGATGCGTCCGCCACACTGGCGGGCGCATCCTGCATTCTTAACATTGCGGCGGGCGGTGCTTTCAGCACCACCCGCCGCAATGCCAAAAAGGCATGTCGTGCATTTGCAGGCACAACGTGCCAGGCACCGCGCGGTGCCTGCCATGTTGTGCATGCAAATGCAGGGGGGTACCATAGGTACCCCCCATGTGGTCCACCCACCCCCCAACTTCCTGGCGGCCCGCTATGGGCCCCCAATAGAAAAGACCACATGCCTTTCCGTGGCAGAAAAGCACATCCCTGCATGTATCCTAATATGGATGGCGGTGTCTAACAGACACCGCCACCATATTAAAACCTTTTCCGCCCGGTCGACTTGCGGACCGGGCGGAAAAGCGGCGGACGGTCTTCCCGTCCGCCGCGGTACCCCCCGCCATGCTAATATGGCGGGGGAATGGGTGGCAGGCAGTGAGAAATAGCGGGCGGATCGCCACCGCCATACGGGCGGTGGCAATCCGCCCGTTATCATAATGGGCCCCTATGTTTGGAGTAGTAAATAATATTTGTGTATTTATAATATGTTTATGGAATTGTTTTGTTATTTTTATAAAATATGTGTTAAGTGATTTATAATGTATGTTATGTGTGTTATTGCTATTTTTATATTTTTGGGGGTATGTATTGAGTTATTATAAAATATTTAACATGTCGATATATTTTTTTTAACAATAGTTTTGTTGTCTATATTTGTGTGATCGATATTTTTGTTATTTTGTATCTTTATTTAATGTGTTCGATATTACTTATCACGATATTTTTGACTTCGATAATGTTGAAAACGATGTAAATGTTTTACGATATTTTGTAGTCGATATTTGTGTGTTTTTTTAATTAAGTATAGGATGTCGATATTAGTGCAATCGAGATTTTTGTCCCGATATTTTGGTAGGTCGATATTGTGTCTGTCGATAATATGTCAGTGATCCATCCTGAAAGAAGAGCCTTGTGGTTGTACCACCAGTTGAGAGACCACCCAGACCTGAAGCACCCTTGCCAGTCCAGTAGCAGGAGAAAGAGAGGGCTGAAGATAAGCAAAGAGAGAGACAAGTAGAAGTACCTGAAGTGACTCAGAGTAGCATTCAGATCTCTAACAACCAAGAAGCAGAGATCAAATCAAAGAGTGAAAATAACACTGAAGAGGTGTGAGAAGGAGAAGAGGACTCAGGCGAGGGTACAAGTACTTGAACAAGGAGAGCGAATCGACAAGCAGAGTGGCCAGAGAACTATGAGCATAAAAATCCTAGGAGAAGCTCTTCAATATCCCGAATCCCAGAGACTATACCTGAAGAAACTGAGTCTAGTGATGAAAGTGGTATAGATCCGAATCAACATGTTCTGAGAAGGTCAAAGAGAGCACGGGTGCCCTGTCACATATACTGAGCACCTGAATGATCATACTACGTGAACACTGCCTTGAATATCACATTGAAAGATCTGTGCAATGTGAATCCTGAAATATTTGAACCACGCTGAAAAATAAAGTAGCAGGATTCTTGGGAAAAGATATAGAAAAGACAAAGTTTCGGAACTGTACCTGCTAGACATTTATTATTTTATTTATAGAAGACCAACCTAGGCCTGAGAAAAACCTACAGAAGAGATAGGGACAACCTTTTAGAAGAACATTTGGGGAGAGGAGTTGGCCTAACGGCTAGGGCGGTCGACCTTGAATCTGGGGAACCGGGATCGAGTCTCGGCAATGATGCTGAACATCCTGTGATTCTGGGCAAATCACTTAATCTCCCCGTGCCTAACAAAAATGAATGTGTCCTCATGTAATGCAACTGGTGCTATGTAAAACGCTCTGATACCCCGATACCTTTGGGTCAAGTTCGTGCTATATAAAACTCCATTAAAAAAAAAAAAAACACGGAGTAGGGATAGGTATTGTCTTTTAGAAATGTAACTGTTGTGAAGAAGAAATTCACTATACTAAAAGAAGCTGCGTATTGAAACCCTACTACAAGCTACTAAACATAAGTGTCTGGGTCTGACTCAAAGAGATTGTGTTGTATTAGAAATAAGTGTAAATATATTATGAGTTCAATTTTCGTGATAACAATAATAATGATCACTATAGTATTAATAGGATTTTACCTAACAACCGAGTCAGAGCCTACGGTGGAGAACATTACTGAGTTACAAACTTACAATGGTAAGGTGGATCCATTTAATTACTCCTTTGTGAGTTATAAAATTGATTATTCTACAAATGTTTGCTCTAGATTAGTACAAGAATACACCAATGTTACGGATAGAAAGAATTGCTGTGTTTGTTCACATTTACCCACTTCAGTTTCTGAAGAAGTTACCTACTACCACATGCCTTTATCTTATACTATTTCTTGCAGCATCTTAATGTCGTTAGTTTATAGATGAGGACATTTTGAGCATTTCTCTTCTAATTATAATCTAGTACTTTCTCAAGTGCCTTTAGTAGAACGCATAAACTTACACTCACAAGCAAGGGAAATGGATATAGCCTGGTATTAATTCTTTCCCTATAGACCTATAGATAGTGTAAAAGCTTACAAGAACAATTTAACTTGTTTAATGCAGCCAATAGAGTAAGCTTACATAATGGCTTTGGAAGAAAGATACACCAACAAGACCCAGACTAGCGACAGAAAGAGTGACGTTTTGGAGAATGCTTGGAGAAAAGAAGAATATAAATTCAGGAAGAAAATGGTTTACCCAAAATTAAGACTAGGGGGCCGATTCCGATCTCGGCCGGTAGGGCTCCGAATCGGATTCGGCTTTACCGGATCCGATTCGGAGCCCTGTTTCCCGACCGAACCGTACGCGGGTCCGGCCGAGCGAGTACGATGCGAGTCGCCGACCGACTCGTCCGGGCGTCCCGACCGCTCCGACCGACTCGTTCCCGGCTCGAACCGCACCGACCGACTCCGCTCGGACTCGACTCGCACTGCGCAATGGAGACGTTCCCCGGCCGGGTAAGTACGATGCGCGCCGCGAGCGAGTCCGACCGAGCCGCGCATTCCGGCTCGAAAGAGCTGTCGGAGCCGTACTTTGGGGGTCCGTGTCGGACCCCCTGTGCTCGTAGCCGCGCGAGTCGCACACAGGGGGACCCATGGGTCCCCCTACCTGTGCGTGTACGGCGCGAATCGCTTCGCCGTGTACCCGCTGTAGGGGGCGCACTTGTCCGACTCGCACCCATTGAGTCAATGGGAGCCCGCGTACGCGTTGTACGACCGGCTCCCATTGACTTCAATGGGAGTCCGACCGACTCGAGTCCGATAACATACGGACGCATCGTACTCGTTCGGTCGGACTGCACGGGTCCGATCCGGTCGGAAATCTCTCCGGGTCCGGCTCGGTCGGTGAAATTTCCGGCCCGAATCGGAATCGACCCCTCTATAGCCAACATAAAGGGAAACTTTGCTTATGCAGAAGACGGACACCGAAAAAAGGACTAGACATGTAGGAATTAGTAGCTGCAAACACATATTTGAATTAACGGGGGGATCTTGGCAAATTTTACAGGGTGACAAAAATGCAAGTCTAGGGGTTTACTACATTGGTGGATAGAATGCTTACTTTTATTGAGAGCAGAATGTGAGGGTATCTGTTATTTAGGCTTACTAATTCTGAGAATGTATCACATAGAAAGTAAAGACACAATAACAATAACATCAACACACAGACAGAAACGTAGTTCAGAAACAGGAGCCGGTTTAGTAGTAGATCTATTTGGTGCAGTCATTCCACCTGTGGGCGTCATCTTGAATGACAAAAAAATTGGAAAGCTAGCAACAGTTGTCAATAAAATGGCAACGAGTACATCTGGAGCTTTGCTTGTTATTAATGCAGAGTTCGTTGCTATATGGTCCATGGTTTTACAAGACCGAATTGCATTAGACATCTTACTTGCAGAAAAGGGTGGAGTCCCTGACAAGAGTAAGGAAATAGAAAGCTTTGCAAAGAACATTTCAGATTTAGAACGTGAGCTATGTGATTTGGAAATGCCAAGTTTGTTTGAAAATTTTGGGAAAGGGATTGTCACAATTGGAAACTAGTTTTCAACAGCAGGAAAGGGGATATTGAAGGCTATTCTAATGCCAATAATAAAAGTAGGCCTTTGTTTAATATTTCTTTATGTCCTGTTCTTAAGCTGTAGATATGTATTACGTAGATGTAGGGAAAAGCTATTGAAGAAATTATACAAAAAAGATCTGGAACTAAGGGATATTATGATGGATGATTACATAAATTTAGAGGCTAGATAAAGACAAGACTCAACTGATGATGAAGGTGCTCTCTATGATGAACTCAGATGTGAACCATAGTTGTGTGATGATTTAGAAAATCATCAGATGGAGGGATTTGATAAAGCCAGAAAATTTTAGATGATATTTGCCTTACAGGAACACTAAAATGTACCATGACAATAACGTAGAGAATGCTTAACAGAACAAACCCCGGAAATGTGCATTTCTTAAATGTGTAAAAACAAATGTGCAGCTTATTAGTCGACAGTAAACTTCTATTTTCATTGCGCTTACATGACCTGGCCTCAAATGTATTTTCTTCTTCTCTCTCTTCTCTCTCCTTCTAATTCCCTTTAATAAAAATTGCTTTTAGAACTACAGATTTATTCCAGGATTTAACTGTAATACATGTCTTTGTCAGAAAATGTTCTGCTTCCAGAAAATGTATTTCTTTTTTCCTCACACCATTTGATTTAATCATATTAAAATGAGTCACCTGCTTTGTGTTAATAATAAATAAAATGTTTAGTAGAATTAAAGCATGTTGTAGAAAACATTTCCCATGATTTAACCAGGACATTGCGAATAGAAAAAGTTTCATTTATTTGACTATAGGTGGGATGATGAACAACTAATAGAATAGGCTTACAGAGGGACCTTGTGAGAAGCTTCACCGAATGCATCTACTTTAGCAGTCTTCAGATTAACTTACGTCAACTCGCATGCTTTCCATGGGAACCAAGAAGAGAGGCGACGGACCATCGGAAGATCCTTCTTTATTGGTTCAAGATGACTTAAGCATCTATTTTTGCAACATATGTTTATGCTTTTAGATAATATTATGTTCCTAGTTAGAGAGGCAATGCTATGCATTTTTTATTCAATCAATATTTGATCAATCGATGTATGCTTTCTATGCACTCCTACCCTGTCATGTTCCTTAGTACTTCATTGTGATTGTCTGAATTGCTGTGAGCTACAGCTAACAGTGATTTTTTTTCCCTTTGTTTCCTTACCCTTTGTGAGGAGACTTGCAACCTTATGTTAAATCATAGCTACTGCTGTGATTAAATTTCCTTGTACTTGGGCTTACGGTTGCTACTGCAATTGTCAGGGAACTCTGCTGAGTTTTCCCAAACCTCTGTTAATGAGGAGTTCTCTCTTTTGCTGATGCTCCAAATCTTTGCTCTTTTCCAAAAGGAATTATTTATCGGTTTCATGTTATGTTAGGCCCTCTTAGATTAGGCTAGAGATTATTTCCTTATTGGAATACATGGTCATTTTCTATGCTGTCTCTAACCAATTTTTCTTGACATTTCTATAACTGGATATATCAGACTCATTTGAATAAAAAAAAAACACTATAACGAAAAAATAAAACGTCTAAAACTTACCAACCCTCTTATCATTGACTGACCTTTAAACTGTTGTAATTTGATGATTTTGATTTCCTCTCCATTCTAACACAGTGGCAAAGATCTGTCGAACAAGAGCCAAAGTTTGCACAGAGTTGGAGTTCTCTGTCATAAGTTAAAGGTAAAACCGTTTGTAAATTCCCTTGCTATCAAGACAAAAGAACACCCAGTGAAGTGCCCTTGGCCTTGAAGCCTCCTCAGTTGTCTTGTGCAGGAAGAAGTGAAATTTTAGATCAATTTCTACCATAATGTTACAGTGCACTACACTAGTACCTGATCTATCTCTCTCATTCTGTACAGGGGTGAGCATTGTCCTTTTAGAAGTATTGACTGATCATGTGCAACTTGATTCCTTTGTTGCCTTGAACTGTTTGCCCCACATGGTGATGCATTTTAAACATCTCTGCCTGTTTTTACAGAAAGAGATACAGGAAAATGTAATTAGTCTTGAAGCCTCCTCAATTTTTTGTGGGGAAAGTGGGAAGTTTGATATACAACGTCAACCCTAATCCAACACGTGCTACTGCTGCATCTGTTCCCCACCACTGATTCTGTTTACAGAAAGGGGCTGTTCTTTAAAAAAATCTTTGAATGCCATGTGCCCTATCAGTGGCTGAAAGAGCCTGGGCAGGACCCCTTTTTAAGTCTTAAAGGTCAGAGCATAACATGGGCAACTGTTTCTCCTCAGTTAGTATGGCAGGGAAAGGAAATTGAATAACCTTGATTAAACATTTTTCTGCTATCTGAGGTGCACTCCCTTAAGGTCTTCACCACAAATCAACCTCAATTGTAAGGTTAAATTGGCCGCTAGTATTAGTATGTCAGAAACTGAAGAATTGATACATGAAGTGGAGATGCTACTTGAGCTGTAGGAAGTTAGCAGCCTCCTTGAAAGCCAGTTGACGAACTGTAGAATCTCCGTAGATAAAAGAAGAGGAGTCATAAATTGGTAAATAAAGAACCAAGGCCAGGGAGAGTGGACAGTGACAGTACAATTCCAATGAGTACAGCAGGGAAGGATAAATAGATGTTAAATCTGACACTCTAGTTCCTACTATAGATCTTTGCATAAACAGATTTCCTCCATTGTTACATCATGTATATATCAGTAACCCTATTTATTTAATAGTGGCAATGGCCACCCCAGATGTGTGTACTATGCCTCTGGATAATAAGTCAGACCTATTCCTAGATTGCTGTGGGGCATGCAGCTGCCTTTTAAGTGAAGTAACTCAATTAAAAAGATGTATTATTTCTCCTCTTCATCTAGTTAATGAACATCTACAGACAAGGGACTGTTTAAAGGAAAGATCCTGCAGTCATACTGCCTCTCCTAAAAAAAATCAAGAAGCTTAGCAAGAGGACATTGACTTCCTAGATGACACACCATAATAAAACTTCCACGCATACATGATATGAACGATTTGCTGAAAGCTTTGGGCCCAAATGACCTGGTTGTTAATAAAAGTTTTTCCGACCCTTTAAACCCTGATCCTTTGCCAAATAGAAGGCAATTTTGAATGTCTGTAACAAATCAGTCTAATAATGCAAATATTAAAAATCATAAAAGAATAAATTATCTAGAAGGTTTGTGCCAGTAATACCAGGTTTCAGAAAAGTGAAGGACTCCTAAATAAGGTGAGCCACTCATTTCGAAAAGTAAGAGCATGCTACTGTGTTATAAAGGGTGACATTGTTTATTTTAAAATATTTGCAAGGGATCACTCATATCTGGAACTCTAGAAAGACTATATAGTAAGAATTGAATTTATCAGAAGTGACCCAGATTTACTGGATTACTTACAATGGAGGTTTCCTCAATTTCACCACACTTATGGAATACAGATTAGAGGTAATTTTGAAGTTGAGACCCGAAAATCTGGATTTCATAACCACAATGAGGATCCTGTAAATCTAATATTATCCCTATTGGTGTACGATGACAGGCCTCTGATGGTCCCCAGTAAGCAGTAGACTTTATTCCTCAGGCCAAGCTTACTAATGGGAAGATTTGTCAAATATTAAGGGTCACGTCTGATGTTTCTTGTTGTAAGCATAAACTAGGATGTTTAGTAGAATTAAAGCATGTTGTAGAAAACATTTCCCATGATTTAACCAGGACTTTGCGAATAGAAAAAGTTTCATTTATTTGACTATAGGTGGGATGATGAACAACTAATAGAATAGGCTTACAGAGGGACCTTGTGAGAAGCTTCACCGAATGCATCTACTTTAGAAGTCTTCAGATTAATTTACGTCAACTCGCATGCTTTCCATGGGAACCAAGAAGAGAGGCGACGGACCATCGGAAGATCCTTCTTTATTGGTTCAAGATGACTTAAGCATCTATTTTTGCAACATATGTTTATGCTTTTAGATAATATTATGTTCCTAGTTAGAGAGGCAATGCTATGCATTTTTTATTCAATCAATATTTGATCAATCGATGTATGCTTTCTATGCACTCCTACCCTGTCATGTTCCTTAGTACTTCATTGTGATTGTCTGAATTGCTGTGAGCTACAGCTAACAGTGATTTTTTTCCCTTGTTTCCTTACCCTTTGTGAGGAGACTTGCAACCTTATGTTAAATCATAGCTACTGCTGTGATTAAATTTCCTTGTACTTGGGCTTACGGTTGCTACTGCAATTGTCAGGGAACTCTGCTGAGTTTTCCCAAACCTCTGTTAATGAGGAGTTCTCTCTTTTGCTGATGCTCTGAATCTTTGCTCTTTTCCAAAAGGAATTATTTATCGGTTTCATGTTATGTTAGGCCCTCTTAGATTAGGCTAGAGATTATTTCCTTATTGGAATACATGGTCATTTTCTATGCTGTCTCTAACCAATTTTTCTTGACATCTCTATAACTGGATATATCTGACTCATTTGAATAAAAAAAAAAAACTATAACGAAAAAATAAAACGTCTAAAACTTACCAACCCTCTTATCATTGACTGACCTTTAAACTGTTGTAATTTGATGATTTTGATTTCCTCTCCATTCAATTACAGTGGCAAAGATCTGTCGAACAAGAGCCAAAGTTTGCGCAGAGTTGGAGTTCTCTGTCATAAGTTAAAGGTAAAACCGTTTGTAAATTCCCTTGCTATCAAGACAAAAGAACACCCAGTGAAGTGCCCTTGGCCTTGAAGCCTCCTCAGTTGTCTTGTGTAGGAAGAAGTGAAATTTTAGATCAATTTCTACCATAATGTTACAGTGCACTACACTAGTACCTGATCTATCTCTCTCATTCTGTACAGGGGTGAGCATTGTCCTTTTAGAAGTATTGACTGGTCATGTGCAACTTGATTCCTTTGTTGCCTTGAACTGTTTGCCCCACATGGTGATGCATTTTAAACATCTCTGCCTGTTTTTACAGAAAGAGATACAGGAAAATGTAATTGGCCTTGAAGCCTCCTCAATTTTTTGTGGGGAAAGTGGGAAGTTTGATATACTACGTCAACCCTAATCCAACACGTGCTACTGCTGCATCTGTTCCCCACCACTAATTCTGTTTACAGAAAGGGGCTGTTCTTTTAAAAAAATCTTTGAATGCCATGTGCCCTATCAGTGGCTGAAAGAGCCTGGGCAGGACCCCTTTTTAAGTCTTAAAGGTCAGAGCATAACATGGGCAACTGTTTCTCCTCAGTTAGTATGGCAGGGAAAGGAAATTGAATAACCTTGATTAAACATTTTTCTGCTATCTGAGGTGCACTCCCTTAAGGTCTTCACCACAAATCAACCTCAATTGTAAGGTTAAATTGGCCGCTAGTATTAGTATGTCAGAAACTGAAGAATTGATACATGAAGTGGAGATGCTACTTGAGCTGTAGGAAGTTAGCAGCCTCCTTGAAAGCCAGTTGACGAACTGTAGAATCTCCGTAGATAAAAGAAGAGGAGTCATAAATTGGTAAATAAAGAACCAAGGCCAGGGAGAGTGGACAGTGACAGTACAATTCCAATGAGTACAGCAGGGAAGGATAAATAGATGTTAAATCTGACACTCTAGTTTCTAATATAGATCTTTGCATAAACAGATTTCCTCCATTGTTACATCATGTATATATCAGTAACCCTATTTATTTAATAGTGGCAATGGCCACCCCAGATTTGTGTACTATGCCTCTGGATAATAAGTCAGACCTATTCCTAGATTGCTGTGGGGCATGCAGCTGCCTTTTAAGTGAAGTAACTCAATTAAAAAGATGTATTATTTCTCCTCTTCATCTAGTTAATGAACATCTACAGACAAGGGACTGTTTAAAGGAAAGATCCTGCAGTCATACTGCCTCTCTAAAAAAATCAAGAAGCTTAGCAAGAGGACATTGACTTCCTAGATGACACACCATAATAAAACTTCCACGCGTACATGATATGAACGATTTGCTGAAAGCTTTGGGCCCAAATGACCTGGTTGTTAATAAAAGTTTTTCCGACCCTTTAAACCCTGATCCTTTGCCAAATACAAGGCAATTTTGAGTGTCTGTAACAAATCAGTCTAATAATGCAAATATTAAAAATCATAAAAGAATAAATTATCTAGAAGGTTTGTGCCAGTAATACCAGGTTTCAGAAAAGTGAAGGACTCCTAAATAAGGTGAGCCACTCATTTCGAAAAGTAAGAGCATGCTACTGTGTTATAAAGGGTGACATTGTTTATTTTAAAATATTTGCAAGGGATCACTCATATCTGGAACTCTAGAAAGACTATATAGTAAGAATTGAATTTATCAGAAGTGACCCAGATTTACTGGATTACTTACAATGGAGGTTTCCTCAATTTCACCACACTTATGGAATACAGATTAGAGGTAATTTTGAAGTTGAGACCCCAAAATCTGGATTTCATAACCACAATGAGGATCCTGTAAATCTAATATTATCCCTATTGGTGTACGATGACAGGCCTCTGATGGTCCCCAGTAAGCAGTAGACTTTATTCCTCAGGCCAAGCTTACTAATGGGAAGATTTGTCAAATATTAAGGGTCACGTCTGATGTTTCTTGTTGTAAGCATAAACTAGGATGCACCAGTGTTAAGGAGCAAAGAAAACGAATAATTGGCATTGTATTATATTGGTCCCTCCTTCCTTGACACATGATATCAAAGTCATAGCACAGGGAACCTGGGATCAAATGGACTGATTGAATGGTGATACAAAGGGGTCTATACCAGGAATTTGGTACGTAGTGTAAATAATGATATTGCCTTCATAATGTCATGGAACATATCAAATTGGAATCTAGAAGGGGAGATGAAATTGCTTTATAGGGAAATACAATATTTTACGTTTTCATCAAACTTTGGGGACTATCCCTGTTTTTTACAGTGTTACTCTATGTTATGTAGCCCTGCAACAAAGGGAGAATATGGTTGAACTTTAGGGGAGCCAGTTAACATTTTAAGAAATACTAAGGGGCCGATTCCGATGTCGGACGGACTCAGGTCCGTCCGACATCATCCAGGAGCCGTAACCGACCGACCTGCTGTCGTCGGTTACGGCCCTGCAAGTACGATGCGACCGAACCCTGTTCGGTCGCACTCGTATACTGCACAATGGGAGCATGCATTCCGAGCGGAATGCATGCTTGCATAGTGAAAAGCAGGGGTGCAGTTCATCCCTGCACCCTGTGGCCGGCACCCCAAGGTGCCTGCCACCGGGTGCAGGGATCAACAGAGGGGCCTCGCACCCATGGGGGGCCCTACTGGGGGCCCCCAAAGACAGTTACCGACTGCCTTTTCGTTCCGGAAAGACCGGCACGAAAAGTCAGTGAAATACTGCCATCGTACTCCCTCGGTCGTGAAGAGGCGGCCGGGGGAGTACTGAAGGATTTACGGACGGCGGACGGGCTCTCCGAGCCCGTCATAAGCCATCCGGAAGTCCGAGTCGGATTCCTTTCCGACCGAGCCCATCGGAATGGCTCGGTCGGAAAGGAATCCGGCCGGCACGTTCCGATTCGGTCGGAAGGGCTCCGACCATCGTTCGGTGCCCTTCCGGCCGAAATCGGAATTGGCCCCTATGTGTTAAACCTGGCAACCCTGGCGTAGTTTCCCCTGACTTTTTGCATCTACCTCCTGTATTTTTTGATGCTATGCTGTATTCCGTTTTTGCTGGCTTAGATGTTTTGGGCACTTTGCCACTGCTGATCAGTGTAAAAATGCAAGTGCTCCCTGTATAAATTACTATTGTGATTGGTTATCCATGATTGGCATATTTGATTTACTGGTAAGCCCCTAGAAAAGTGCACTGAATGTGCCAGGGTCTGTAATTCAATTGCTACTATTAGGCCTACAGCACTGATTGTACCACCCTCATGGGTAGCCCTGAAAAGGTATTTCAGACCTGCCACTACAGTGTCTGCGCGAAGTAGTAAACTGCCATGTCAATCTGGCAAGTGCACCCACTTGCCAGGTCCTAACCTTCCCTTTTCTTACATTTAAGGCACCCCTCCGGTAGGCCCAAGGTACTCCCATGGGCCGGGTGCAGTGTATGTGAAAGGTAGGACATGTAATGGTGTGTGTGACATTTCCTGATAGTGACATGGTAGATACTTTGTAACATCTTACAAGTATACCTTCCCATTGGGACCAGATAGAGAAATTGAGTTTAGGCTCTCTGAACTCAGAATTTAATGACACATCTTTTATTAAAGATGGTTTTTAAATTGTGTGTTTGAAAATGCCACCTTTAGAAAGGATTACAAACAACAAGATGTCGGGTGTGTGCTATTTGAATGAAAAAGATTAATACTAAAACCACCTAAATTGCTAAAGTGGTTTTGTGTATTTATTACACTTTCATGAATTAATCAAATTTGAACATAAGCATTCGGTTGTTTAGTCATATCATGACCAAGCAGAACAACACATTTAGAATGATATACACAACATGAATAACAAAAATAGAAAAGCACAAAAAATTACAAATAATAACACAATGTTACAAACAAGTGGAGGTAACCAGTCCTTTGATTGTACAGTGAGGTGTGGCGGCACAGACAATTTACAATTTCAAAGGCTGCAACCTGCCGACAACAGCTAGTCCTGTTCAACAATCGCAACAGGCAGATTGCCCTGTTTGCGTACTATATAATTCTGTAGTTGAAGATTAGAGTTATGACTAGCTGAGTGGGGTCAACGTGTTTCAGAACCCCGAATTTCTTTAAGGGTTCTTCCTCAGGTCCGGGACTAGGCCAAGCACCTTCACGCTTGTGAAAGAATGAAACCCGTGAGGGAACATGTATCCTCTTTAAATGCAGGTTTCTCTGAACCGTGGGCTCTGTGGTAGATTGCAGTTGTCGTAGGGGAATGCTTGAGAATGGTTTCACATTGTGGTGACCTTCATGAAGGTGTAACCGGCAGACTCTTGGCGTGTCGATAACAAAACCATCAAATCAATTCCTAATTCCAGAAGCTTAAGCGAGTCAAATGTCTGTCTGGCGTGTACAATTCACAGTGTCTCTGAGACAGTCCGGCGTGTACAATTCACAGCGTCTCTGAGACGCTGTGAATTGTACACGCCGGACTGAAATTTTACTCGCTTAAGCTTCTGGAAACAGGAATTGATTGATGGTTTTGTTATCGACACGCCAAGAGTCTGCCGGTTACGCCTTCATGAAGGTCACCACAATGTGAAACCATTCTCAAGCATTCCCCTACGACAACTGCAATCTACCACAGAGCCCACGGTTCAGAGAAACCTGCATTTAAAGAGGATGCATGTTCCCTCACGGGTTTCATTCTTTCACAGCGTGAAGGTGCTTGGCCTAGTCCCGGTCTGAGGAAGAACCCTTAAAGAAATTCGGGGTTCTGAAGCGCGTTGACCCCACTCAGCTAGTCATAACTCTAATCTTCAACTACAGAATTATATAGTATGCAAACAGGGCAATCTGCCTGTTGCAATTGTTGCACAGGACTAGCTGTTGTCGGCAGGTTGCAGCCTTTGAAATTGTAAATTGTCTGTGCCGCCACACCTCACTGTACATTCAAAGGACTGGTTACCTCCACTTGTTTGTAACATTGTGTTATTATTTGTAATTTTTTGTGCATTTCTATTTTTGTTATTCATGTTGTGTATATCATTCTAAATGTGTTGTTCTGCTTGGTCATGATATGACTAAAAAACCGAATGCTTATGTTCAAATTTGATTAATTCATGAAAGTGTAATAAATACACAAAACCACTTTAGCACTTTAGGTGGTTTTTGTATTAATCTTTTTCATGCAAATAGCACACACCCCGACATCTTGTTGTTTGTAACTATTGAAGAGGCCTCGTTTGGGTGTAGTTTAGGGCCCAACCCCTTCTTGTTAAAAAAAAAACCTTTAGAAAGGAGGCATTTTCTTGGTTAACCATCCTGTGTGCCTCTGCCTGATTGTGGATTGACTGTCTGGTTTTGGAGTGACAGGGGCTGGGAATGTGCATTCACTGTAGACAGCCACTGGGGGAGGGGTTGAGGTGTGCCTGTCCCTTCCTGGATGACTCAGAGTTGAGCTGAATAGACCTTGGCTGCAATTAAAGTAGTGGGAGGAGTTTTCCTTGCACCTGAATAGGGCCTGTCTCCCTTGCACAATGCTGTCTCCACTCCCTGAGGTCATACTGCACCAGTGAGGACAGAACCTGTTTGGGTTGGGCTCAGAGACCCTGGCACAAAGAACAAAGCAAAATGGATTATAAGTAGTGGACCTTAACCCCCAGAACTTTAGATTACTTCCAGGAACAAGAGGACCCTGCCAAGAAGAAGAGTGAAAGGACTGTGTGAAAAGCGCTGCCTTTTCTGGAGTGAGGGGTGGGTTGGCCTGCAGTTGCTGCTTCTGCCTGGTGGAGAAAAAGGACTGTCTCTTTTGCCCTGCTGTGGCATCCTGTTTGGGAAAGAAATCTCCAAGGACCTGTGTGTGCTGGCCTCCTGTTTCAAAAGACTCAGGGACATCAAAGTCTTCATGCTATACGCTACACTTTACTTTTGAATTCCTGGGGTCTCACTTTAGTTTGGAATCCCTGGTGCCGGTTGGAACTGAGGACGAGTTTGGTGGAATTGTACAGCTACTGGGCTTTGTGCCATCAAAGAAGCCACACCAGCCCTGCCTGGCTGGGGAGCTTCTCTGCGCTTCCCGCGATCACCGCCAAGCTGCCTCAGGGGGCAGAGAAGCTGCACGGTACCCAGGGGCATGGCCACCTGGCAGGAGCTCTCCCCATTGTTACCTCTGGCAAACCAGGAAGTCATCGGCGTAGCAGCTGCCTGGAAGAGGACGGAGCCCAGAGCTCAATCAACAGCGCCAGG
This sequence comes from Calotriton arnoldi, assembly GCA_963921515.1. Taxonomy (NCBI): domain Eukaryota; kingdom Metazoa; phylum Chordata; class Amphibia; order Caudata; family Salamandridae; genus Calotriton; species Calotriton arnoldi. Next base: position 1,616,692 of record CAWUFW010003454.1, read on the forward strand.
GTGCGGGCGTTGCCTTGGGAAGCAGGAGCCTCCCTGCCGCACATGACCGACAGGCCGAGACACACAGAGACCCTCGTGTCTCCACCTCGCTGAGCCTAAGAAGGCTCCTGATGCAGCAGTCGAGTGACTCCACTGGGGCATTGTTCGTACCGCCAGTCCCCCGCAGTTCCAAGTAAGGTACGGGTCAGCAGCCCCACCGCACTCATCGGTGTGAGCACACCAGAAGAGTGTGCTCACAAGCGGCAAGCCCCGAGGTGCTGGTCCCAGGAAAGTGGACCCTTTGTCTGGTTGTTTTCCACCCTGATGAGGTCAGGCCAGTTGCAACCAGCTGGTAGTACCCCTATACGCTCAGTTTCATTGAAAGACCTGTGAAGCTCAGATATTTACCAAATGATCTAGGTGTGCAAGTGCGCGTTCTGGCTCCAGTGCAATTCAAGTGATTTGTTTGCCTAATTGACAATGTTCATTTCTTTCTAATGTGTTTTACCTATAATAACCAAGTAATTGTGGTCTAATGTGTTTTACCTATAATAACCAAGTAATTGTGGTCTAATGTGTTTTACCTATAATAACCAAGTGACGGTGGTCTAATGTGTTTTGCCTATAATACAGAGGATATTTTTGTATAACCTTGTGTGGAGTCTCTTTTGTGGTGGGCCTAGTGTGTCACTGGTGTGTGTGCGTTGCGCAAACGCTTTACACATTGCCTCTGGGATAAGCCTGACTGTTCTGTCTAGCTACCAAGAGGGTGAGCAGGGGTTATCTTGTGTGTGTACTCCCTTACCCTGACTAGAGTGGTGGGTTCTGCCTGGCTTAGGTGCTTACCCTAGCCAACCAGAAACCCCATTTCTAACACTATGATTGAACCTTCTTCTTAGAAAATGTATATAACAATGTGCACCTGGTAACATTTATAGAGTTTTAAAAAAGTTATATTTTACATCACATTTACAAAAGGTCAGCTGCAAGTAATAAAGAATGTCCGACCTTTCTGAAACTCAAAAATCTTATATGAATGGTAAAAGGTAGCTATAATGGTAGCTATAATAAAAAACATTCAAATGGAAAATAAGTCTAACACTTTTTCTGATGTGGCCAACTTTGGAGCGGAAATAGCCAATCTAATTCCAAAGTTCAACACTTTTCCCAAATGAAATAGTAAATCTAACCCCCTCCCTCATTTCCAAAGTTCAATACTTTTTCCAATTTTGTTAAATCTACAGTTGCAACTCTAACCCCAATGTGGCTAAATTTGCAGTGGGAATATTTAATCTACCTGCTCCCCCCACTGCCCAACACTTTTTCCAAAGTGGCTTAGGGGCTGATTATGAGTATGACGGTCCACAGGACTGCCACACTCATTGTGGCGGTCTGACCACCGCCATATTGCGGGTCCGCCTGCTGTATTTTGAGTGTGGTGGTTGGACCGCCACGAGACAGCCGGCTCACTGCGATTAAGGATCTTGTGCGGTAGAGGCAGAGCTGACATGGGCAGGAATGTGCAGACGGTGCTGCTGTTGCACCGCCAAGCATATTTCAAGCTGCCTGTTCACCGCCCATTTCATGTCTGTGTGCCGGCCATGAAAAGAGTGGCAGAGAGGCAACCAGCCCCCTGCCGCTCCTGGGCCTGGGGGCATGTGGGGTGCACATGTAGTGCCCCCTGGATTTGCACCCCCAGTTTCTGCATGGTGTGGTGTTTCTGCCACACCATGCAGAAAAGTGCAGTTGGCGCTCTGACAGTAGCGGTCTACATGTTTGACTCTTCTATGAGCCTAACAGCAGCCACCATCAGACCGCTGCAGGACCGCCTGCTAGACCAGGATTTAACTTCAAATCTGGCGGGCAGTTGCACCACGGCTTTGGCGGTCCTACAACGAATGGCGCGTTGCCACCCTGCTGGAGGACCACCAAAGTCATAATCAGGCCCTTAGTTTGGAGTTGGAATGGTAAATCTAACCCCACCCCATGTCCAACACCTTCCCCACTGGAGTTATATTTGGAATGGAAAAATTAAATCAACCCTCCTCATGGGAGATATTTTTGAATAACATCTAATGTGCACTTAGAATCCTGAACATTTTGTATTTAGATCGATTTCATTGCACTCTGTAGATCTGTCAGCATGATTTAGAGTTTGGGAGAGATAGTACTCCATTGCTAACCTCTTCACCGGACTGAAGGTCCTCAAGCCTCAATTGGAGTTGAGCAGTACCTTCAGTAAGTCAGTGGTGGAGACTACTCCATCCCCGCTGTAAAATACAATGCTGACGGCCCAGTGGAGCATGGGCCATCGGAGGTATGGCTATTTGAACGCCTTCCTGATTTGGAGCGGATAGCCAAATGCATGGAGTCATTTGAGGCTAGTTAGGGGTCGCAGGTGAGGTCAAATTTGGAGTCGAAATAATAAATATAACCCCGCTCACCACACATCCTACACTTACCATAATGTAGCTTAGTTTGGATGGGAATGGGAGCTCTTCGCATACGGAGCCCGTTATTCATTGAAACCGCCAGCCTATTATGTCTAGACCTACTGGTCTGTCTTCCATATATTTTGTTTGGCCTTGAAAAAGTCCATAGGACGAAACACGTGTCGGCTGCCAGTGTTTTTGTACTACATCAAGAAGAAGGAAATCAGAAAATAAAAAGAAAAGAGAACTTGGAATGGACTTTTTGTGATTACTAATATGGTTATTGCCTTTTAAACAGTATGGACTGCCTTCTGTGTGCCTCGGCATTTGAGTATCTACATTTTGTTGAGTTTCTCATAATATTTACATGAATTTTGTTATTCACATTTATTTACAAATGTTTTTACCTTTTTTATTTCATTCTTTAATTATTTTTATTTAACACACTTTATATAAATTCTGTTTCGTTTATTTTTCATTAAGTTTGGATATAAAACAGTATTTAGATAAATGTACAATTTGGAAGCATTTCATAATGTGTTTTGACAACATATTCAATATTTGCACTTACCTATTGCATTGGGTGGTATATCAATTATTCTGCCATTTTTTTAACCACTTGTTTTATAGTCTGTTTTCATCGCTTTTGGATGCCGGCAACTCTTCAGATTAGTAGTTATTATTATTATTATTATTAGTTTATTCGATCAATAACATGATCATTCACATAAATAAAATCACAAGGCATACAGTAATTCCTCACAGCATTAAAACCACAAAATCTTACAATAACATCAACTTCAAGTACCTGTACATCAATTATAAAAATTTATAAAATTCATAATTACATATGATAATAAAAAGAGAGTTTCTATTTTGCCTCAAATCAGAGATGAAGCAATTCAACCCTTTCATTACCCCTCTATTCCAGTGACTAGCCTAGGACCGGCTTGCTAGCATGTTCAGTTATCTTTATCAAGATATTCTTTTGCCACTTTGCATCTCAGCCACCAAGCATAGAGCAAATATCTTGAAATTGTAAATACAAGCCATCTTGTAGTGTTGGACCTAAATATACGTAGGGCATCAGGGGGGAGGGAAAAAGAAAGCAAACGACAAGCAGGAATTATCCAGGTTTTCCTAAGATTTAAGTAGGCAGGGCAAAATAAGATCAAATGTTCTAAAGTCTCTGGAGTAGAATGACAGGACAGGCACAGGGAGGTTACAGAGACGTTTACCCAGGTACTTTTCATTGTGTTTAGTGGGAGAACCCCATACCTAAATTGGATGTAAAGTGCACCTGCCTGCAGGGGTTCAACATCGTCCATATACAGATCAAAGTTAAAACAGCCCTTGACATTCAAAAAGCTGGAAGTTAAAGTGCGGAGTGCCTTAGCATCAGTGCACGAAGAATCAACATAATCCCAATACCTTTTTTTTAGCAGGGGTACCATTTTTTTTGTAATAGACTTTGGGTCCTCCCACATAAACCCCAACCCAAGTTTAAAAAAACAATCCTTAACCTTATTGAACCAAACCAAACGCCAGATTGTTTTTGTAAAATTAATAATTCCTCCATTGCGTCCTTAACCGGGATCTGGGTGCTACTGGTCCATAATCTTACCCAAAACAGAAGTACCTTAAGAATAGCAAAATAGCTGATAGGTTTAAGACCAAGGTCGAGGCGTAGCGGTAATAGGGGCGTGTTCAGTGGGAGGTTAAGGATCGCCCTTACAAATTTGTTCTCAGCGACCTCTAGTTGTTTTAGGCACTCCAGACCACACAGTTCAGCCTCTAATAGGGCAGCGCCTAGCCCTTTCGCTCAATGAATTTCTAAGATCGGAGAAATGGGGTGAAAAACTGAACATTTTACCCTCTTTGCTATTGCACAATCCACATGTTGAAGAGTTAATACACTTTTCTCTATTTGGGGTGTCCATGCTGTGTTGTCACTAATTCGAACTCCCAGATATTCAAAAGCATTGACCTGTCCTAAAAACTGGGAGCCCAGCCTTACTTTACCCTTGGTGGATTTATAGGGATTAAAAGCCATGAATTTCGTTTTGGAGCAATTTATTTCTAAGCCCCTATCTTTACATGCTGTTGCAAATTTAGTGAGGACATTCTGGATACCCATTGGCATTTTCGATATAAGCAGCGTGTCGTCTGCAAATACCAAGGAGGGTATGGGGTTACCTGCTAATTTAGGAGGGTCGCCCCCTCAATCATAAAGTTAGCTTATGAGCCCATTCATATACAAAGTAAATAGGGTTGGGGCGAGGACACAACCCTGTTGTATGCCCTTAGAGGCTGGTATGTTATTTGTAAGACTACCATCAGAGTTCCACCTAACTTTGGCATAGTTGTCTTGATGCAGGCGAACCAAGAGTTTAGGTAGATCACTAGGGAGTTCTAAGTCCCTAAGGGCAGCCCAGAGTTTAGTACGGTCTATAAAGTCAAATGCCTTTTTGAGATCAACGAACACGACATATAGGTGACCCCTCCTGATTGTCACTTCTATCCAAATAAGCAGGAGAAATCTAAACACCTGATCTAAGGAACTCGTAGAAGCCCTAAATCCTGCCTGCAGGTGGGATAGTATATTATTCTCGTCTATCCAGCTTTGTAGCCGAGTTAAAATAATTTTGCTAAAAACTTTCTGGGAGACATCTATAAGGCTGATTGGCCTGTAATTCGCTGGATCCCCCCTATCTCCCTTTTTAAAATTGGAGATTATTTCAGCGCCTTTCCAGGTCGCAGGGATATCCCCAACTCGTAGAATAGCATTAAAAACTGTTTGTAACAGTGGTCCCCATATAGTGGGCTTTGCAGTAGTGGCTCCTCGAGGGAGTGCTGCGGGGCGGGGGGTAGTAAACTCCGGAATACGGGCGAATGGAGTTGAGTAACTAAATAAATAAATAAAACGAATTACATTGCGCGCTGCATCACCGATTTGGCATTGCAGCGCGCGCAGTGTAATTCATTTAATTTATTTATTTAGTTACTCAACTCCGTTCGCCCGTATTCCGGAGTTTATTACCCCCCCACCCTGCCCCTCCCCCGCCCCACTGCCCCACAGCACTCCCTTGAGGAGCCCCTACTGGGGCTCTGCTTTAAACAAATCTCCCGGGAGTCTGTCTAGCCCTCGTGCTTTACCAGTCTGCAGAGAGCTAATATCTGCAACGGTTTCCTCAATTAAAAAACTAACTGCATCACCCTGTGCTGGTTCTAGGTTGCAAGCATCAGCTAAGTCTACCATCCCCTCGGGGTCACAAACCATGCCGGAATAGAGTTTCAGAAAATACTCTTCCCAGACATGGGACTGTATGTGAAAATCAGCTTCACTGATCTGCTTAGCTGTCCCTTTCAACAGAAGGTGCCAAAAAAGTTGGCAATCCTTCAGTCTTGAGGCTTCTACAAGTGTGCACCAGGTCTCTGCCTCCCAGTTCCATTTAGCCTCAACCTGTGCCTTCTTATACATCTTTCTTCTATTTTAAATATCTAGCTGTATCCCTTTCTTATCCGCCACAGTTAGATCATCCCTGGCTTGCCTACAAGCCTTGTTGTACCAGGGGGCAGTATTCTGTTCAGTCGTCTTAAGCTAGATGTTAATTTCTGGAAACTAGCCATAATACCAGCATCACTTAAATTTAGATCACTCAAGACCAGAATGGTCTGAGCTACCTCTGTATATATTTTCCGGAGCAAATTCCCATCAGCCAATATGTGGGGCCATTTAACTCTTCTATTGTTATTAGTTGTGACAACAGGGGCCACCATCTGTCGGGATCGACCATACAAAATTGGAAGACCGGATAGCGTCAATGAAAGGGCATTATGATCGCTATCCTCATGGCTTAATACAATCATGTTGTTAACATTTGGCCAGAGGTCGAGGTCCCCCAAGATATAGTTAATCCTGCTTTTGGCATTCCCCCTCTTAAACGTAAACCGTGCTTCCGCATCAGAACCTGTCGGCCCATTACAAGCTCGTACTCCGTGGGCAATAGTAAGAGACAGTACTTGCTGCCTAGCCTTGGTACATTTTTTAATGGCAGGTATCTGGAGCTTTTTTACCCCTCTAGCTTGCTCTTCCTCCTGCACTATTTCCTGTACAAAGTTAACTGGTTCAATTGTTGTGTTAAAATCACCAGCGACGATGAGGTGATACTCTTTCCTTGAAGTATCAAGGAAGTTGGATAGTGTTGTTATCGTATCAGAGGGCTTGTGGTGGCTACTAAGCCAGTTATATATGTTAAATAATCTGAGATAAATGTTCTCTTTTAATGATATCAGATCTACACCAAGAATCTCCTCTGAGCCAACTTCCAGTAGCTTAATTTTACAGGCCAGAGTAGTCTTAACCCAGATCAATAATCCACCAGCTGGGCGACGATAGGCATTTCTGCTGTCTGGTAAAGTAAGTCTAATTTACAGCTATTCTCCAAGATTAGTATGAATTGGGGATTTGACAGTTTGTAAACTAGCATTTGTATGTTAATGTGGTTTTTAGGTTATAATTAGAGTGGGGCTTTGTGGTGGTTTCTTGAGGTTCTTGCAGTAAGCCTAATTTTTTTTCATTTATATATATTTCTGTTGCAAGGCAATATTTTGTATTTGTAACATTTATTATGCATTCTGACTTGTGTTTTAGTGGGGTATGTTTGTTATGAGGTTTGGTTTGTGTTTGTTATGTGTTTTCTTTTACAGATCTTTTTATTGAAGTCCACGTTCTATTTTTGGATAGTTGATATGTTTAGGTTTTTACAAGGAAAATAGATGGGATTTTTAACCAACTATTTATTTTCTTAATCCTCAATTAATGTAGAATTTATGGACTTGGTTTTGAATTTTTCGTGTTTTTCAAGTTTTAGAGGGCTTCCTTGGATTTGAATGGTTGTACTTGATGGAGTATATTTTTATTTGCAGTCATATGCATTTTTAGGGAACTTAGGGGCACATTACGATACCCGGCGTAAATAAATCCGCCAGGCATGGAAGCGGCAAAAATCCGCCCGCACACACCGCCTGAACACCGACCACGCCATTACGATTACACAAACCGAAAACCGCCATCGGTGGAAAAAGCACACAAAATACCGCCCGCCAACGTCCGAGTCGGAGTCAAACCGCCCGCCACGGACGGAAACACGCACGACAACACAAAACCGCCCGCCCACACGGCCGACACACCGCCCGTGAAATTACGATCGCACCGCCATGAGCGCGGAAAAACAACAAATATACCGCCCGCCAGCGCAAACAACGCCGATGAGAATCGACACGGCAGAAGCCATGGCGCCCACGTACCTGCACAGAAACCATCCGCACACAAAACCAATAGCACACAACATGGCCAACAAGTCCACACAGCAAGGCACACACAAATACACAAGCACAGTACACATCCCGAAAACACCCCCGGACAAACAAAAAATACAAAGGCCAGAACCCCAGACACAACACACCTGAAAACAACAGACCATGAGGACACACCCACATAGGTGAGTACAAAAGCAGCACTCCCACAGACCACAACCCCTTGCTACATTGCAAACCAGAGAGGAGAGGAGAGGACACAGTGACACAGCAAGGACAGCAGCACACCACAGAAACGCACACATCACAACCACCACCACCACCACCACCACCACCAAACACCGGCACCACAAACCCCCTGCACATTACACAACACACACCGCACCAGCACCACAAACACCATGGCACCACAAAGGATGCCCAAGTTCACGCCCATGGAGCTGACGGTCATGGTCGACGAGATCATCAAGGTGTACCCACAAATCTATGGGAACATGGTCCAGCACACACCACTAGCCACCAGAAACAGAATGTGGACCCGGATCGTAGACCAGGTCAATGCAGTCGGGACCCTGCCCAGGAACAGAACCGAGATAAACAAACGTTGGAATGACGTAAAGAGCCTGGTCAAGAAGAAGGAGGGCAAAAACAGAGAGCTGGCTGCCGTCACTGGCGGAGGGAATCCCGCGCTCTTTAAGACCTTCAAAGCGTGGGAGGAGAAGGTGCGAGTCGTAATACATCCGGAGATCCTCGCCGGATTAGCAGGGGAGTGGAGGCTGGTAAGTACAAACTAATGTATACCAGCACACCGCTATGTACTCACATGCGCAACTACCATGCCACAGCTCCCAGGTACAAACACCCCCATGTCCAGCACACAATACACAACACATCACACGCACATGCAACAGACACTACCACACACAGCCCAAACCGAACAACTGTAAGATGCGTGGGGACATGTGTACACTAAGCCAGCCACGTAACCACCAACATGTCCCCAAATATGCCAGAAGCGCCACAACGAGCACCCACCACACCCATGTGTCCGCCAGAGCTGCACTAACCGACAAGTAACAGGTAAGTGGCAGGAACACAAAGTGCAGTGGGTGGGACGGTGGACAGCCCAAGTACAACACACACCAGGCCCCAGTCCCACAGCACAGCAAGGAGGAGCATCCCCCACACCCCACAGCCACGTGTCAGCCACCGCAGTGCACAACGACAGCCGAAAGGCAGACATCACGGTCCACAGCAATCGGTGTCAGTGGGTGTCCAGCCACCCCCACGACCCACCACACCCCCCACCCCCACAGACCTGCAACATGGAGCACCCCCGCTTAGAGCCATGTGGCATCCAGTACAGTGCACGCACGAACAACCTGCAGGTGGGAAACTGGACAGGGCTGGATAACTGGAGGCATGAGGACCATAACATGACCAACACATGGGACATGTCACGTAGCAGACGAACACGCAGCACCGCCCACCGTCACGAACAAGTGAACAATGTGCACACGGACATGAACAGCAGACTCACACCCCACATGACCCATCACAGACATAGCAACACCCAAGGAGCCACGTCTGCATGCACAAGCCACACTGAATATAGTCCCACACGGCAGCCACTGTGCAACTCATCACACACAACCGAAACACCATTGAAGTCCTGTCCATGTAGCCCCCACTGCCTGTCAACCCCACACCCCACGACTACGCCTATGTAAGACAAACAACACTAGACGCAACAGAGCGGAACAACAGAAATGCACACGAACACCACTGAACCCATCAAACTCACAGACACACCATGCACATACAACATACCATCCATCCCATCCGTCAGCCCCAGTCACATGAAAGGCATGTCATCCGCACAGCTGCCACACATACAGCAGTCACGCTAAGACACATGCCCATGACCAACCATGTGCCAGAAGTCAATTAAGCGCACGACACACTGTGAGCAACAACACACAACATGGGCCACCCCCCCGAGCACTGCAGTGATGCACATGGCACAGGGCAGCACGCACACCAAGGAGATGGGACAACTGCAATACGTTGGCTGGCACACAACTATCACTCACTCATAACGATGCGTCCAATGCCATGTCCAGTAACCACAACAGACAGCAAATATGCAGGGCATGTCAGGCATGCACACACCTCAGACCATGCACTGTCATGCTGCCACAACACATGTCACGTTCGGCACCCATGGCTCACAGCATGTACCCCAAAAGCATATCCCCTCCCAAATGCGAATCTGGGGCATGGCCCCCATGTTGCCATATGCGTTCCTAAGCGTTCCATTTGAACCCCAAAAGCAAAGTACAAACCAGACCCAGGATGGGCCAGGAGCCCGCATACACCAGAGTCACAATGAGTAGGGGCAAAGCAACACACCCATCGGCATGGCCAATCCGTCCCATGCCACATGTGCACAGCACACAGTCCCATTGCCTAGCACACACAACTACAGATGCCACAGCCACACACTCGCCTCCGGGAAACCCATGTACGAGATTGCACGAACTGCCAATGTCAGACGACTAATACATACTTCGCCAGGTGCAACACAATAACAAATCTCATTCTCTCCACAGGTGACGAACTGCTGGACGCTGGGGATGGAGACAGCAGCCAGCACAGCCAGCCTACAAGCCCCCAACGAGGACACACGGATCTGGAGGATCTGTCCACCTCTTCGGACACGGACCACCAAGCTGGCCCATCTGGCGTGGCAGGGCCCAGCCGCTCCCCAGGACCCCTCCTACCCACCAACCCATCATCCAGGGATGCTGAACAGTCCCAGTCCCCTGCTGCCACTGTCGTTGCGGCCACACCCACGGTCATTGCGGCCACTACCACTGCCGCAACCGCCACCATTGCCGCACCGACCACCACCGCCACCACCACCACCACGTCTTCGCTGGCACCAGCCCCAGCGCAGGTGGTGGCCCGGCCGACTGGATCCACCCTGGGAGCCACAGCGAGGACCGTGGTGTGCAATGTGGCTAGTGGGCAGGCCGGTGGCAGCAGGACTGGTAGGAGGAGCAGGGTCAGGGAAACGCCAGCCTCCCTGGGAGCCATGCCCTGCCTCAAATGGCCAGAGTCCTTGGGGCCTATGAAGAGGCCCAAGAACAATGGGTCAGGTCTGCTTCAGACACGCGGGAGGTGCTGGGGGTGCTGAGGTCCATGGACGCCCGTATAGGTCAACTCGTGGACCTCATGGGCCAGCTGGTGGTGGCGGTGGGGTCACAGGCAAGGCCAGCAACACCACCTCCGCCACCACCTGCTAGGGCGCAGGGTCGGCCAGCAGTGTCCACTTCCCCTGCGTCCACAGCCAGTGAGCACACCTCACCCACCACCAGCAGGTCGCCACCACACACCCCCTCCCAAACGTGGAAGGGGCCGTCCGAAGAGGAAACAGATCTCCCGGGAGGACTTCGCACGCTCCAGTCGCAAGTGAGGCAGCCAGCCAGCCTTCCGCCAGCCTTCCTTGACCAGCCACTGCATTGACTTGCTCTACGATCCCACTCCACACAGCCAGCTGGATGGCATGTGTGTGTTGGACTATGGACATAGAACCAGTGGGTACACCCTGATCATCACGCAGCCATGACCGACAGCTCATTGTCACTGCACGCACCACTTTTGTCATCACCTTACACACAATCACATGTCACAGTTCGTAATAAATGCACCTTTTTCACTAACTGCTGTTTGTGCCCTGTGTTTTATTTGTACGGAATACAACGGCCACCTTGGGCGGAAGGGCACCTGATGCGTGGCATGGCAATGGAATCCGGAGGGCCTGTAGGGACCTAGGGGTGGGAGACAGAACAGGAGCACATTCAATGAGTGTGTCACACACCCATCACACAGTACATGTCAACAACTACAAGCAATGTACACACATCGCACAGAGCAATAGGGCACAATGCCACAGTCACCAACAGTGGCATACTACCCTGGCCATGGAGCGTTGACACACTGCACGCAGTGAACATACGGCCACCCTGACACAGCACACACACACCTGCATAGATACAGACACATCATCCGTCGTACATGGACACTCACCGTCAAGTGAAGTAGCGGGCGATGAGCTGCTGGCGCACATTCCCAGCTTCCTCCTCTCCGCTGTCCACCTCACTCGAGCTGTCCTGGTCTGCGGGCTGGGGCCCTGGTTGATCTCCGTCATCCACAATGAGGGGGATCTGCTTCCGAATGGCCAGATTGTGCAGCATGCAGCACGCCACCACTATCTGGCACACCTTCTGTGGGGAGTACGCCAGTGCACCCCCGGTGCGGTCCAGGCACCTGAACCTGGACTTGAGGAGGCCAAAGGTACGCTCGACCACACGTCTGGTCCTCCCATGTGCCTCATTGTATCGATCGTCTGCTGGGGTGCGAGGATTCCTCAATGGACTGAGCAGCCATGCCCAATTCGGATACGCAGAGTCACCTGGGTGTGAGGGACACAGAGAACCGTTGCTATTCCAACTGGACAGGGGACAGCATCGCACAACCAGCACGCTACACCACTCCACATACTCACCGACAATACAGCCACGATCCTGTTGCAGATTGGCCATCAGTCGTGGCAAGATGCTGTTGCGCATTATGTGTGCGTCATGGGCCGAGCCTGGAAACTTGGCACACACGTGGGTGATCACCATGTCCGCAAGGCACACCACTTGCACATTCAGGGAGTGCGTGTGCTTCCTGTTGCGGTACAGGTGCTCAGTGGCCTGTGGTGGAACAAGGCCAACATGAGTGCAGTCAATGGCTCCCACGACGTGTGGGATTCTGCCAAGGGCATAGAATGCACCCTTCACTGCCGCCAATTCACGAGCCCTGGGGAAACGGATGTACCTGTTCCGGTACAGCATCATGGCTGCCAGTACATCCCTCAGCACCTTGCTGAACATGGGCTGGGACATCCCTCCTCCACTGCCCACTGTGTGCTGGAATGACCCAGTGGCGAAGAAATGCATGGCGGCCATCACCTTAGCCGTGGGGGTGACAGCAGTCGGATACACCCTGCGGGGACGGAGATGGGGCTCTAACATGGCACACAGTCGATGCAGAGTTGGCCTGTCCAGCCGAAACTTCCTGATTACCTCTGTATCGTCCATGTCCGCCAGCAATTGGTATGGGCGGTCAATGTTCGGTCTCCGCCTGGGGAAAATGGCAGAGGACACATGTCAAAGCAACACGGCACATAGCAATTTCGCATACACATCACTGACATGACTGAGCAAGCACATGAGCCACAGCCCAGCTGTCAAGCTGGGACGGCACGGACACAATACACTTACACAGGTCTCCCAACAATGGCAATGGCAAGTGAGACATACCACTGCCATGTGCATGCACATGGGGATCTAGGCCCCAATGACTTGCGGGCGTGCTGATGGGGACTGACTGCATATTCGTCAAGCGGCAACGCCACGGCAACATGAGTGTCTGCTGAGCATGGAACTGCTTCCGAGGCTGGATGAGTATGGCACACGACGACGACGATGTGGGCACAGGCTGAGCGGCCAATACAAGTGGGACCTGTGGCACGAGGGGATATGAGACAGTAGTAGGTGTCAGCACTGCACCCTATGTACAGCACTGTACGGATCACAGCTCCCGAAACATTCACTGGTGTCCACATTGACAGCCCCATGCCAAGACGGCTGTGTGCTTGCAGTCACACGTCACAGGTGAGAGGTTACATTGCACGTGCCAGGTGGCAGACGTACATAGTGGGAGCTGGCATGTGTGTGCATGTGTCTCCTGTTCAGGATCCACCAGATGGGCGCTGACTCTGTACTGAGCATTGGACACAGCATGTTCCGTGGAAGGCTTGTGTGTGTGGGATGGTGGCACTGGATGTGCCTCCGTTGGGTGGGGGCCATGCACAGGGCGGGTACGTCGATGATTGCGCATTGTTGGTCACGGTGGGTGCACCAACTAAGATGTGTTGCCCTGTGTTCAATTCCTATGTCCGCATGATGATGGACTGTGGATGTGGGCAGACTACACATTGGTCGATGTGCTGTCTATATGCATGTGCCTTCACACCAGGCACAGCTGCCCCTGCACATGTGACCCCTGCTGGACTCGCTGCTGGGTCTGTGGAGCTGATGCACCTTCTGCGCGTGGGGCGGACAGCTCTCCTCACTTCCCTCATTGCGCATGTCATGTCTTTGCCGCAGGTGACATGGATCATGGAGGGCCCACATGTACGCGTGGGTAGGCTACACATGATTGTTCACTGGTCGCCACCCCCAGTCAGTGTTTCGAATGGGAAGGTTGTCGTGCTGGTGGTATGTTCGATGTGGCGGATGGGCGGGCCTAGGTGCGGGCTTACATTCCGGACATGGGGGGTAGTTGAATTGGCGACTAGTTGCAGTACACACGGGACACGTCTCTTCCTTTCCACATCTGGGTCATCCCTTGTACTAACTGACAGTGATACAGTCATCTTCGCCCCAGCCCTCATGTCCTCCCCTCGCCCCCCAATATGCATGCTCACCTGCGAGGCTAGCGCTTGCACAGGCAGCCCCAAGCTCGCACCAGAGAGGGCAAGGAGTGTATGTGTGGGTCCAGTTGCACGAGTGGGCTGTCTCAGGGTATGATGTGTGGCGGGACGCCGTCCACCTGCGTGGTGCCCCAAATGGAGACCCGGCCTGCATGGACTATGCATCACAGTCTTCGCCTTCCGGATCCGCCACCTGCGACACCCAGTGGCTGTGGCTGCCCTTGCGGCCAGGCCGCGTCCGTCTGTGGCTGATGGCCCACACATTCACTCTTTGGCCTCTCTGGGGAGGGCTCGGGGGTGGTGGCGCACGCGCTTGCACTTAGTCGCAATGGCATGTGTCGTGGTTGGTATGATGGGCAATGGATGGGATGGTGCGAGCCACCTCCCGTGACGTCAGTGCTGCTCGTGCTGTGGTGCGTCCCCCTACACTTCCATGTGACTTGTGCCATGCTAGACGTTGAGGTACTATTGCCTGCGTGATATAACCAGGAGGAGCGCGAGGAGACCTCTCACACACCATGCTCCACTGCCATCCCGTGCCCTGTATCGCCTGTGCGGATTGACTATGTTGGGGTTACACCTGGTCGACTGGGGCTGTGTGTGCCTTGTCAAGGGGCATGGCGGGCGCACAACAGGATCCAGCTTGTCCACAGAGGGTGGGCTGAGGTGCGCCTGGTACCGCTTTGTACGTGTGCCCGGCTGCTGTGCACACACGTGTTCACTCCCCCGACAGGTGTCCTCTCACAATGCCCAGGAAGCGGTGGTGTACTGTTCATGACCCCTCCCAACACGTCGTGCTCCAACTTGGCATGTGCGCATCTACCCGTCACACCCACCCACCTGAGCACTGCGTCCATACGACTTCACACGACACATGTGTGTCTTCCACAGTTGTGCTACTCATTTCCGTTGACATCCAATACCAGTGGACTACATGGTCATGTCACGACTGCCGTGTACTTCACATACTCTCATCCTCTCTCATTCGTACTTGTGAAATGAGTCAGCGGAGACAGTTTTGGTTTCAAACATTATATTGAGTCTTCTGTCCTCTGTGATGCAGTATAGTGGACACTACTGGCAGCGGAATACATGTTGAGGATATACTGAGCATGATAACAAATGGGATAGGGTGTGGGGTTACATCTGCTTGGCCAAGGCTGTGCTAATGTACATTTACGTATAGCTGCGGAGCTGCGGACTTTGACACAGACGGTATACATGTAGCCTACCAGACCGCTCGGCATCATGGGCACAGTCCATCTCAGTTCCATGTGACAGGTTTGCTGCGGTTGTTCCTCATGCACGCGTGCATGTGAGATGACATCAGGGCATGTGCTTGCGTGCATGCAGCGGCGTGCCACTTGTTGTTGCACTGTGGTGGTTACTGGACATGTCACAGTCACTGGGGTCGTGTTGTTGTTGTATGCACTTGTCGTCCATGCAAAGGTCCTGGTATGGGATTCCCGGGGCGGGGGTGGGAGGGGTGCAGCACCCACAGACTCCAGGCGACCTATTCATGTCCACTGAGCGGTGTGTGTGTCCATGTGCGCTGGATCCATGTCGTGTCCTGGTTGTTCGTGCAGTTCCGTCCATGTGGGTGCGATGCACAGAGCCCATGCCACTGCCTCCCACGATGCATGCGGTGTTCCTGGATGTGATGGGGAACAGTGTGCATGTCCCGGTCATATCCGATGTCATGGCGATGTCGTTGATGGTGTGGTTACAGTTGCCGGTCGTTTGGTATGGCTGTTGTGGTGGTGACTGGCCAGTCCGTGCGGAAGCTGAGCATGGGTGCGGGGTTGGACTTCATAGGTCACTCGGGGAACCTGCGTTGTGGTCCGACGTATTTACAGGTTGTCAGGTATGCGATGCCGTCCAGCAGGGCTTCCATGTCATTGGTGGTGTACATGTTTGCCAGCCAATGAAGCGGATGGTGGCTGTCAAGGTGTTGTTCGTAGGTTGTCCCTTGGAGGACCATGATGGGGCATGCTGGGTGACATTCGATGTAGCTGTTCTCGATGATCCGTCGTGTGGAGGCACAGTGGTTCCATTTCAGTGCGCGTGCGATGTTGGCCACATACGCCATGCCCCCATAGGCAGAGCAGGCCCTGTCGTGTGCGTCCAGAGGGAGGAGTAGTGGTAGCAGGTCCGCCTTCAGACATGCCGGGTTGGAGAGGCATATCTCGACGGGATGCTGGTAGGGACACCTCCGACAGTAGAAGACGGGCATGACGCAGCTGAACAATGTGATGCGGTAAGTCAGTCGGTAACTTACGTTCAGCAGGGACAGGAGATCGCATCCCAATGTATGTATCGTGTTGGTTTGGTACAGCTTGAGCTGTTCGGCGTAGTTGGGTAGGTGTGTTGCGGTTGCCATTTCGCAGCGGTTCGTAGAGGTGGCGTGCTCCGGCTGTGTGTGCAGTCTGCAATGTGCACGCTCCGGGGTTGCTGTGAGCTCTGTGTAGTCGTGGGGAGACAGGACTTGTGTTCTGTTGGCTTGTTTGGAGGACACGGGCCCTCTTCCCACATGCTTCTCAGACAGTTCAAGGTCGGTGCTGTGTGACTCCTTCCAATTAACTTGCATGTGGCCGACATGGGGGAGTGTTTTCTTCTTTCTTCCCCGTCCGTTGTGTGCTTCTGTGATATGCGCTATCTGCCCTGTGGTCGGTCTCCTCGGCATGCCTGTGTTGGTCTATTCTTGGACAATGGCTGTATTCACCGGCTTCTGTCGTAGGGCTGTGGTTTCGGTGTTGGAATGGAAGGTCATTCAGTGCTGTCTGCTCTCCCTTGTGTGGGCGGCAGGCTGCCTTTCCGCTCTGCGTTGGGCCTTGTGTGTGGATGTAATTCTTGGGCCACCTGTTGTCGGTCACCGGGCTCTTTGGTGTTCCGTTTCATGTGTCTTGTTCATATGTGCAGGGTGGTATGGGTTTTTCAGTGTGGTACTGGCGTTCCTCTTCCCGAAGGGGCCCTGCTTCTCCTAGTTGGTGTTGCCGCCGCTGTGTGCTTCGCCATGTTTGTTACACTGGGGTGTGTCCTGCTGTTGCGTGACTTCACTGACATGTGTGCGTCGGTTGTGTGGCGTTGGGTGTTGTCCGTGAATTGGGCGTTGGGGACATGTCTGTGGCCGGCCTGTCACGTGTCATGTGCGTTCGGGGTGGGGCTGGTGTGTGTGCTGCTTGGTTGTGTCCCTGTGTCTGTGTGCGACGCATGCATGGCGCTGCGGTTGGCCTCTGCGTTGTGCGCATGTGTGGCGGCGTCATCGGCGCTTTGGGGCCGTGACGGGGTGGTTGGTTCCTAGTCCCAGGTGGTGTGTACACATGTGTTCCGCGATGTTAGGATTTGGCCTGTGTGTCATATGTGGATGCAATGGTGGATGTGTAGTGTACACGCGCTGGTGGGGGTTGTCCGCTTTTCCGCCCTTGCACTGTGTGCGCTGTTTGCGTGCACTTGTTGTGTGTGTGCCTACCTGCGTCTCCGCGGTACGTTGCGTCCTTGGTGGTGCATCAGCAGAAGCATGGGAAGGGCCTGCAGTGCTGGATTCATGCTCGGGTGCCGCTTCTTCGTTGTCCGTGCTCTGCGTCCGTGTTACCGCCTCTCTTTCACGTGCGGTGTCTCTTAGCCGTGGGAGCCGTTTGTTTGCGGCATCGTAATTTATACGCCGGGCGGGACGTGTTTCGTCGGACGGTGTGTGTCAGTTGGGCTGCGCCGCTACGTGTACGGGCGCACTTTGATGGCGGACGGTGTTGCTGGCTTGCCGGCGGTGTTTGGCCTACTTTTCGCATCGTAATTGGACGGGCGTGTGGACTGCTGCGTGCCGGCGGTAACTGGTGGTTTTTGCATCCGCCAGCCATCGTAATGGGCCCCTAAGTTGGCAAATTCGATTGATAATTATTTTGGTTGTTATATTATTTATGAAGGACTTCCGCTACAAAATTTTGAGTAAGTCTATTTTTATATTATTTATTTGATTGGTACAGTCAATTTATTGTATTGTGTTTGTTTATATTTTTCTATTTGTTATTATGATTAATATTATTTTGTTATTTTAGGTAATGTTTTTGATTTATGTATACCATATATTATTGTGCATTTTTGTGTTATTTGGGGCATTTTTTTCTATAAAAAATGTATTAAATTGTTCCATTCTGAATTAATGGTTCATTCAATGGCTCATTAAGCATCTAATAATTTATTAATACAATTGATATGTTTTTAAGGTCAATTTTCCTTTTTCGTTATTTTTGATGATGTTTTTTATCATGGTGTTCTATTGTTTCAAAGAAGGATAGGACTTGATTTGTAATTAGTCATGCTTTGCTTGTTTGTATTTTGTGCATTTACTTGATTTGTTTGGATGCTTTTGATTTCAGTTACGTTAGTGACTGTCTAGTTTTAGCTCTTGGTAGCTTTGTTCTTTTTTGAGTAGTTCCACAAATTGGTAGAGTGATAAGGTAGCTTCTTTGAAGAGTTCAATGGAAGGAATAGTGCTACCTTTCCCATACATTTTTAGTTTTTACTTCTTGTTAGATGAAGTTTTTGTAGACATTCCAAAATGAAAGGTGAAATTTGGTCTTGCACCTGTGTACTGATCAGTGCAGGTTACTAACCCAAATGTCTTCAAAATAATACAATAGTAGAAACATTTTGTTCATGTTTCTTTGGTAGTATGAGGATTCTTTAAACATATCATAGTGTTTGGTTACTTGGAGAACGTAGGCTAATAACTTTTCTTCTTCATATATACATTTTGCCTTTGTGGCATATTTTATACTAAGTTTAGATATTTGAAGGCTCCTCCATATACTTCAGTAAACGTGGTAGAAGGATACTTGATGTGTTATCTGTGGGTAAATAATGATTTTTGGGTATTGTAATTATTGTTTTTTGTTTATTTAGTCTTACCAATTTGTATAGGTTGCAGTTAGCTGGTTTGGCAGTAGTGCTTATATTAAAGGAACATTTGTTTTGTAGTATTTTTCATGTATACTTGTGTAAATGGTGGTGGCATGATTTACTTTTTCCTTCCATCACCATGTATTGTATTGTACTAGGGCTAGGGGTGTGCAAAATGAAAGGAATTTGCTTTTGTTTATTTATGGGAAATGTCATCAAAATTGCGTGAAATTTTATGCAATTGCTTGAAATGCAAATCCATGATTTCATGCTACATTTTAGCACAATTCCACCTTGCTTCAATTTTTACCACAAGGGTTTAATTTAAACAATGCTCTGCGAACAACAGCTGCTTGAGTTCGGTTGTTCCTGTGTGTGCCTAATTACGAGTTTGGTGGTGTGGGAGTGGACCGCCACACCGGCAGTCTGCTCCCACCCTGCCAAAACCATGGTTGCACAGCCCACCAGATTACGAGTTTCCTCATGTCTGGTGGGCTGTTTTTGAGGGTGCCTCTGAAAATGGGCACCACAATGGGAACTCCAAAAACTCCCAAAACAGTTCCTGCATGGCATGCCATGCCATCCATGCCATGCAGGAACCTGAGTGCATGCACACAGGGGGGCACATGATGTGCCCACCTGCATGCATCCTATTGGACATGGCCAGCTGGGGGCCCTGTAGGGCCCCCGTTGTATCATGGAAGAAAACCTCCAAGACACCGCTGGAGGTCCTAAAACTCGTAATATGTATGACGGTGCTGCAGCAGCACCACCAGCATATTACTAAGTCCCTGACCAACGCGCCACCACCAGGGAAAGGCGGTTCCCTGGTGGCTGCGGCATTGCAATAACGGTCCGTCCACCCAACTCGTAATGGGGGGGTTGGACCGCTGGTGTGGCAGTGGCTGGACCACCGCCGCCATGCCCCGCGAGTCTGGCAGTTCTCGTACTGTCAGACTCCTAATTAGGCCCTCAATCTTTACTGCAAATGATGAGATTCACTGTAAATTCTTACTCAGAATGGCATAAAATTATGCAAAGTGGTGTAGTGGCGTAATTTCAGGAATTTTGTATTATAAGTGTAATCTGGAATTCCCCAAATTATGACGATCACACCAGCATAATTTAAGTTCCACCAATGCCAATTGGTGAATAGGCCCTATAGCCTGTTTTGTTTTCCATTGCATGATGGGCCTGTTGTATGGTTTAATCTTGGGTGTTCTTTTGTATCCTACAATACATTTTCAAACCTTTGACTAGGAGGTTGAATAGACAAAAGTATACATGTTAAAACACATGCACACGTGTACAAAAAATATAGGGGCATATTAGCAAGGAGTTGCGATATGTATCGCAAAACGCGCTTAGCGCGTTTTTTGTTAACGCCGCCTATCGCTGGAAATTATTGCTGAGATAACACCCTATTAGTAAGGTTTATCTCCATAGCGATAATATTTCCAGCGATAGCGGCAAAATGTGAGAATATCGCTGGAAAAGTAGCGATATTCTCGCATTATCGCTAAGGTGGATTCAGCATTAGAATCCACCTCCTATACTTTAAACAGGTAAGTCATCCTCACTAGCAGGTGATAAAATATAGCGATAAACGCGCTTAGCGCGATTATTTTATCGCTTCGCCTGCCTTGCTAATAGGGGGTAGTGGGATTAGCGACTGTTTTCAGTCGCTTTTAGTAGGGAACGCCTTCCTTGCATGTCATTAGCGATAATTATCGCTGACATGCAAGGTGATGGAAAACGCGGCCTCTAACCCTGAAAGCTGTCGCTAACGCCTGTTAGCGACAGCTTGCTAATAGGGCGATAAAATTATCGCCGCTTTAGCAGCAAAAAGTGCCGCTAAAGCGGCGATAAAGCCCTTGATAATATGCCCCATAATGTCCCTCTATAGGTGCCTACCAGCCAAATTTCATTATGCATTGTGACAGTAAAAACCTTCCACAATTCTTACTTGAAAATTTAAGTATGTAACATCTTAGATAAAGTCCACCATTTTTGTGTATTGTGCTGCATTTTGTTTTACATTTTTTCAATGGTGTGGATTTGTGTGCTGTATTGTGTCAAACAGTTTAAAATAGAAATATATGTAGTGATATAGGATACATTTTAACCATTAAAACCACTGCTTCAGTGTAGAGTATCTTGTGGTAGTGTAAACAACCAGATATTAAATATGTTAAAAAAAAAGAACTTGCCCCAGCTTTATCTGTAATGAGTAGTTGGACCTCCCAACTTGTCATCAGTGACTGCCTTGGTTGTGTATAAGGGTGTTAGTATACCCTGGATCTCATATGTTAAAGTGACTCTGGGGACTTTAGAACGGTCTAACTTTTTTTCTGAGCCTTCTAATATCTTAAAAACGATAGATTGCATGTTCCTCAAATATAGGTGCAAGGCTAGGGAAGGCGAAGAGCTGATTAAACTGTCTGTGGGAAGATACAACTTGCACAAGACAACACTAGGGGGCCGATTCCGATCTCGGCCGGTAGGGCACCGAATCGGATTCGGCTTTACCGGATCCGATTCGGAGCCCTCTTTCCCGACCGATTCGGATGTGCGTCCGGGTGAGCGAGTACGATGCGCGCGCACGCGAAATCGCCGACCGACTCGTTCGCGGGACCCAACCGCTCCGACTGACTCGCACGGACACGACTCGCACCGCGCAATGGAGACATTCCCCGGCCGGGCAAGTACGATGCGCGCCTCGAGCAGTCCGACCGACTCACGCAGTCCGGCTCCAGAGTGCAGTCGGAGCCGCACTTTGGGGTCCGCGTCGGACCCCCCTGTATGCGTAGCCACGTGAGTCGCACACAGGGGGGACCCATGGGTCCGCCCCTACCTGTGCATGTACGGCGCGAGTCGCTTCGATGCGTACCCGCTGTAGGGGGCGCCCTTGTTTGCCTCACACCCATTGAGTCAATGGGAGCCCGTGTACGCGTTGTACGACCGGCTCCCATTGACTTCAATGGGAGTCCGACCGAATCGGGTCCGATAGCATACGGACGCAACGTACTCGTTCGGTCGGGCTGCTAGGGTCCGATTCGGTCGGAAATCTCTCCGGGTCCGGCTCGGTCGGAGAGATTTCCTGCCCGAATCGGAATCGGCCCCCACATTCTAATTCTTTTTCTTGAAGAGCTAGCGAGATCCAGTCTATGAATTCGTTTCACCGAAGCGACCCAATCTAATATTACTGGTGGTTGAGAGGAGATCCATTTTAAACAGATTTCCCTCCTTGCAAGACGAATTAACAGAAATAAAAGGGAAACTTGTGAATTAGGGAGATTATAGTTGGTACTCTCCTCTGGAAAGACCCCAAAAATAACCAAAATCAGGCTTACCTTGATCTCTTACCCCAAGACCTCCGAGACAGTCTTACCGATATTGTGCCAGAAGCCCTGGATAGGAGGACACTGCCAGAACATGTGCAAGTCGTCCGCATCACCAGATGCACACTTCAAACAAACCTTCCGTCGTTCACCTCCCAAATTTGAGAGTTTCTTCGGGGTCCAATATGCTCTATGGAGTACTTGCCATAAGTATGTTACGTTGGTCGAAGGCAGGTCTATTCTCCAGGGCTCCTCCATAGGTACTAATGGTGGTTCCCCCTTAACCAAAAGCCAATACCATTTGGAGACCTCTTTACGTTGATGGAGGGGGGCCTCGTAGGATATTTTCATGTTCTTCATTTACTTCTCCCTCTCTATCTAACTTATCAGCCCAGCTAGATAGCTGATAGAATTTAAATCTTGAAAGTCTTTGGTGTGTGATGTTACAGAGTACTTCCCATGGAAGAAGTTTGTTCTCTTGTAGCAGTTGACCCCATTTCAAGATACCTTTTCCAATAAGGGAGTCGATAGACTATCTTTTAGACAGGCGGGAGTGCCTGGGGAGTTCCAAATAGGTGCCCCTGCACTATAATGTGGAATCTTCAGGATCTTCCTAGTATGATACCAAACTTCAGAGGCAGATCTTAGAACCTTGAGTTTGATTTTTTTGAAATATTTTGGGTGCCCAAACTTAAACAAACAGCCATCACAGCCCTGAGGAGTGTTTTTGGACATTGCTTGAAGCAAGGGAGGAAAACAAGAAGAGTTGAACAGGAGGGACCTTACGTTCTTTAATTGAAAGGCATAACAATAAAAACGGAAGTCAGGACTAGCTATACCCCCTCTAACTTTGCACATCGCAACTTCCTCCACACAATCCTCACCCCCTTGTTGGACCAGAGAAGCTATTTATAAGCCCTTGCAAATCTTTCAAAGAAGAGTGGTCAAAAGATAAAGGGATCATGTCAAAAATGAAAGTAAATTTCGGCAGGATTGTCATTTTGATCAGATTGGAGCGGCCCAGAATAGACAATGGAAGATACTGCCCTGCCCCCATTAGACCTATCAAGAGCGGGAATCAGGAGAATATTAAAGTCGCCCCCCATAATAATAGGAAAGTTGGATTGAATCAGATGACTATAAATAATATTTAGAGGACCCTCATCGTCTATATTCGGACCATATTAGCCTACAAGGATACACCATTCATTTTGGATTTTGTCACCGCCAATGATCCATCGCCCCTTGGTGTCTGTCTTACCATCACCTAGTGTTGCTTTAGCCGAGTGCTTGATAATCAAAGCCACGCCTTTAGTACAACAGGTTTGTGGTGTATGAATGGAGAATTCAATCCATCTCTGCTTAACACAAATAGACTCCCATTCATCACAGGTTAAATGGGTTTCTTGGAGGATGATTGTGAGAAGTTGGCCTGGTATATGCTGACCACTAGTTAAAGTGGGCACCTTGCACCAGTCCAAACGACCCTTATGATGTATGAGGTCAAAGATAACCTTTAGAAAGCTTTCCTAGTGGTAGCTGTGGAGAGCAGCCTTCAGGCTTAATCTTGAAGGAATGTAAAGCAGCTTGTTTTACCAGAATATCACCTCCTATATTGACTAAATGAAAGGAGAACTACACAGTAGTTATATAAAAATATGTATTTATTAATATAACACTCTCTACTATCCTCTACACGAGAATAGAACACAAAGCACACAATACGAGATCAATAGAACAGTTGTAAGTAGCACAATACACAGTGGGCTCCAGGGGGAGACCAAACCATATACTAAAATAGTGGTATAACAGTCACGACTGAGATCAAGACAAGGTCTGGAGCACTTAGAATCATTGGGACCCCAAGGAACCACCCAAGGTGAGTAGATAGGGACCCCACGGAGGACGGGTGCAGTGTGTGAACACGACCGCGGGCTCCGTACAATTCTATGGGGAAGTCGCGGTTACACTTTTAAAGTTTAAGGACCCTTCTAGGAGGACTTCGAGTGAACCCTTTGGAACTTAAGAGTTTGAAGAGCCACCCCACCCGTGGATACCGTAGTACCCGAGTTACCTATCCCAGAGGGTCTGGAGTGGCATCGTAAGCTGCCGTCTTTCTCAATGGAGGGCTGTGAAGAAGTACTGCTGCCATGAAGGTGAAAAGGGTCCGGTGGAATCCAAGCCTGGATTCAGGAAGGAAGGAACCTGAAAGCAGAGGGGACAGATTCTGGGTCACTTCAGAGTGACCAGGGGCTCGGTAGACGAATGCCCACCGATGTTGGTTGCTTCAGGTGCGAAGAAGGGATGCTTGACTCTGCAGCCACGAGAACCAAGAGATGTTGAGGATGACCAGGAGCTGGAGGTGAGCTGTCCCACAAAGGATGTTGAGTGCTGAGGGGTCAGTGTCCAGCTGGAACACCAACAAGCCTTGGCAAAAGCAACGCATGAAGGAAGGTCAAACAGGTTACGGTGTGGACCAGCAAGGTCCAGGGGACTCACCAAGCACTGGGAAGTCAGGGCACGTCTGGAGCGTCCAGGAAAGCCCAACAGAAATCAATATAACCCTCAGAGAGACCCACAGGTTCAAAGACCAGGAGTTGCGAGCGGACCTCAGGCAAGATTGCAAAGTACCAGCCCACGGAGCACTCGGTGTGAGGAGGCCAGAGTTCTTTGGTGCAAATACTGCTCAGGGTCAGGACTACAGGGAGTCCAATGTACATGCTCGGGAGTTTCCAACAAGCATATGCAACTGCAAATGGACGTGGTGCACAGGGGTTCAGGTTATGCAGTCCCCACAAGGGATACTGACCTAAAACTTGCTGAGAGGGCAGATCAACCTCAAGGACTTTCATAAACCCACCTCCTGTGTTGCTGAAATCTTCAGAGTCCACAGGAGCTCAGGAGAAGCAGACCGGTCAGTTGCATTAAGGTGCCTGCTAGGGCAGGGGAGTGACTCCTTCACTCCAAGGGAGATTCTTCAGTTGTCCTTAGTGCACCACAGGTCCTGAATGGACCTGTATGGAGCAAGGGCACAGACAAAGCTTTGGACGGAGAGGGAGACGAAGTCGGGCCCAGTCGAAGTCCAGCGAAGTCCAGAGTGTCCAGACGGTCGAAGGTCAGTGGTTTCTTCTTGTATAATCTTGTCCACGTAAAATCTAATGTCTTACAGCCAGGTAAGCCCTTATGCAACCACGGGAGAGGATTGGGCAGATTTGGGGGACCCTCCTAGGGGAGGGTCAGGACAGAGGGGTGGTTACACCCATGTCATTTGTCCAGTTTCGTGCCAGAGCAGGAGCCAATGGCTCCCAGAACTGGTTTGAGCCGGACTATGCACAGGGACATCAAATGTGCCCCGGGTGCAGACTTTCAGGCACTCTCAGAGTGCACCCACCCAGCCCCAATACACTAAATCCTGTCTGGGAGGTGGTCACACCTCCCTGTGACAGGATGCCTATTGTGCTGCCTTCCCCTGCTCGAGCTTGGCTCAGCAGCAGGAGGCCAGAAGTGTGTCTCTGGTCGGCAGCATCCATTTTGTGCTGACCGGGTCGAGAAGGCTGGCACCGGATAGACCAGTGACCCCACGAAGCTCGCTTCTGAAGGGTGGAATCATATCTCCCACACCAGTTACCGGTGTAGGAGGTATGATTCCAAGGTGTTTGATACCAAACACGATATGTTTCTATGCAGCCGTTTTCGAGATAGCATTTACCGCGAGGTTATAATGCACCTCTACCTATATGTCTGGCTGAGTCAGAGACAACCCGGGAGAATGGTTTCCGAAGGCTGCAGAGAGGCTCTGCTCATGCAGGGGCACCCTCTCACTAAAAACCCAGCACCCTGCCTTCAGGATTGATAAGGCCTGCTATAGGGGTCACTTATAAGTTTTAAGTGTAGTGACCTATAGATATAGTGAACCTATATCTAAAGTAAGTGGTGCAAGCACCATCTTACACAGGCTGCTGTAGCAGACCTGGAGTTCCATTTTGCATGGCCTCTCATGGGTGGCATAATACATGCTTCAGCCCATGGGAGGCCTCTGGGGTACCTGTGCCCTGGGTACATGGGTACCATATACTAGGGTCTTATAAGGGTACCCCAGTATCCAATCTGGAGTGTACCAAAGTACATGGTTGACAATTTAAGGGAGAAAGCAGATAAACTGGGGTCCTGATTAGCAGGATCCCAGTCAGACTAGTCAAAAACCAGCAAAACACCAGGCAAAAAGTGGGGGTAACCATGCAGTCAGATCCTACCTTCCTACAATGATAATATCATATTTCGATTGTCTCAGATATTGGAAGATTCTCATCTGTCTACTCAAAACCGTAAGTCCATTAACATTCCACGTTAGGATTTTAATTGGTGTTAAAGAAGCGATTAAGGTTCTGACTGACCCACCATTGCAGATATTAGAGATGTCACACACAGCCAGCAAATTAGTTGCTCAGAGACCACTCCATTTTTATTTACAATATCCTGTGTAATGAGCCAATTAGGACTTTTTTTTTCTTTTTTCCCTAACATGCTCCCCACCCAGTGAAAATCAAAAATAACTTTCTCCAACTGTGCCCCCCCCTCCCAAGGGAACCCTCCCTGAAAATACCGTGGGCCTGATGATAAACCACCCAGTAGAGCTCACCCCCCCTCTGGAAATACTTGAGCAGAGAAACTAAACGTAGAATTATCCCTGAGCCTTGATTTGATCTATAACCCCTTCGCTGCTAGGCCTTTTCCCCCCCTGTGCTAAGCCTTTTTTTGGCTATTTGGGGTAGTGCGCGCTTAGGCCCCTGTAACTTTTTGACCACATAAGGTATCCATGCCAAATTTGCGTCCTTTTTTTCTAACATCATGGGGATTGTAAAGGTACCCAGGGTTTGTGGATTCCCCTGGAGGAGACCCAGAAATTAGTCAAAATACAGCTAAATTTTGGGTTTTTTGGAAAAAATGCGAAAAAAGGGCTACAGATGAAAGAGCGTCTTGATTTTTCCCTGCAAATGGCATCAAAAAAGGGGTTGTGGTGCTGAAATCACCATCTTCCCAGCTTTCAGGGACAAGCAGACTTTTGTCAGAAAACCAACTTTTTTACACAGTTTTGGCATTTTTCTGGGACATAGCTTATTTTTGCTATTTTTTGTGCTTTCAACCTCCTTCCAGTTAATGGTAGAAATGGGTATGAAACCAATAATGGATCCTGGAAAGCCATACATTTCTGAAAAGTAGACAAAATTCTGAATTCAGTAAGGGGTCATTTGTGTAGATCCTTAAAGTTTTCCTTATAGAAACTAACAGTTAAATAAAGGAAAAATTGAAAATTAGTTGAAAAAAATAGCCATTTGTGTCAACGTTTTCACCTGTAACTTCTTCTAATTATGACAGCTATTTGAAGGCAATATACCGTTATATCCGCTGGACCGTTCTGGTTGTGGGGATATATAGGACTTGTAGGTTCACCAAGAACCCGACGAACCCAGAGCCAATAATTGAGCAGCATCTTGCAATGGTTTTTTATTATGTACCGGGTATATAGCAATTATTTTGGGAAAATGTATACATGGAAAAATTGTTATGAAAGACACCTATGTATTTCTGAAATGGGAACAAAATGTAGATTTTAGAAACAGTAGATATTTGCACATTTCCGAAATTGGGAGTACCCATACTAGCATGAGAATTATAGGTCATTTTTCAAAATGACTTATTTTTTACACATTGTCTTTCATTTGGAAGGCAGAAATGCATCGAAAGTCAATAGGTAATAACAGTTGCTCTACAATTCTGTGTTACCCTAAGTCTCCCGATAAAAATGGTACCTCACTTGTGTGGGTAGCTCTTGTGCCCACAACAGGAAATGGCTCAAAATGCAACGTGGACGTACCACATTTTCACAATGAAAAATTACCCTTTTTTTGCAAAGTGCCTAGGTGTAGTTTTTGAACCCTAGCTCTGCCGGCACCTAGGGAAACCTAGCAAACCTATACATTTTTGAAAACTAGACAGCCAGGGTAATCCAGGATGGGGTGACTTGACTTCCTCCCACCAGGTTCTGTAACCCAGAATCCCTTGCAAACCTAAAAAATTGTCAAAACAAACACATTTTCCCCACATTTCTGTGGTGGAAAGTTTTGGAATCTGCGCGGATCCACAAATTTCCACCCACCCCGCGTTCCCCAAAGTCTTACGAGAAAAATGGTACCTCACTTGTGTGGGTCGGCCTAGTGCCTGCGACAGGAAACGGCGCAAAACGCAACGTGGTCACAACTCAATTTCGCAGTGAAAAATGACCCTTTTTGGCAAAGTGCCTAGCTGTAGTTTTTGAACCCTAGCTCTGCCGGCACCTAGGAAACCTAGCAAACCTATACATTTTTGAAAACTAGACACCCAGGGGAATCCAGGATGGGGTGACTTGACTGCCTCCCACCAGGTTCTGTTACCCAGAATCCCTTGCAAACCTAACAAATTGTCAAAAAAAACACATTTTCCCCACATTTCTGTGGTGGAAAGTTCTGGAATCTGCGTGGATCCACACATTTCCACCCCCCCCAAGTTCCCCAAAGTCTTACGAGAAAAATGGTACCTCACTTGTGTGGGTCGGCCTAGTGCCTGCGACAGAAAACGGCGCAAAACGCAACGTGGTCACACCTCAATTTCGCAGTGAAAAATGACCCTTTTTGGCAAAGTGCCTAGCTGTAGTTTTTGAACCCTAGCTCTGCCGGCACCTAGGGAAACCTAGCAAACCTATACATTTTTGAAAACTAGACACCCAGGGGAATCCAGGATGGGGTGACTTGACTGCCTCCCACCAGGTTCTGTTACCCAGAATCCCTTGCAAACATAAAGAATTGTCAAAAAAACACATTTTCCCCACATTTCTGTGGTGGAAAGTTCTGGAATCTGCGTGGATCCACAAATTTCCACCCACCCCGCGTTCCCCAAAGTCTTACGAGAAAAATGGTACCTCACTTGTGTGGGTCGGCCTAGTGCCTGCGACAGGAAACTGCGCAAAACGCAACGTGGTCACACCTCAATTTCGCAGTGAAAAATGACCCTTTTTTGGCAAAGTGCCTAGCTGTAGTTTTTTAACCCTAGCTCTGCCGGCACCTAGGGAAACCTAGCAAACCTATACATTTTTGAAAACTAGACACCCAGGGGAATCCAGGATGGGGTGACTTGACTGCCTCCCACCAGGTTCTGTTACCCAGAATCCCTTGCAAACATAAACAATTGTAAAAAAAAACACATTTTCCCCACATTTCTGTGGTGGGAAGTTCTGGAATCTGCGTGGATCTACAAATTTCCACCCACCCCGCGTCCCCCAAAGTCTTACGAGAAAAATGGTACCTCACTTGTGTGGGTCGGCCTAGTGCCTGCGACAGGAAACGGCGCAAAACGCAACGTGGTCACACCTCAATTTCGCAGTGAAAAATGACCCTTTTTTGGCAAAGTGCCTAGCTGTAGTTTTTGAACCCTACCTCTGCCGGCACCTAGGGAAACCTAGCAAACCTATACATTTTTGAAAACTAGACACCCAGGGGAATCCAGGATGGGGTGACTTGACTGCCTCCCACCAGGTTCTGTTACCCAGAATCCCTTGCAAACATAAAAAATTGTCCAAAAACCCACATTTTCCCCACATTTCTGTGGTGGAAAGTTCTGGAATCTGCGTGGATCCACAAATTTCCACACACCCCGCGTTCCCCAAAGTCTTACGAGAAAAATGGTACCTCACTTGTGTGGGTCGGCCTAGTGCCTGCACAGGAAAAGGCGCAAAACACAACGTGGTCACACCTCAATTTCGCAGTGAAAAATGACCCTTTTTTGGCAAAGTGCCTAGCTGTAGTTTTTGAACCCTAGCTCTGCCGGCACCTAGGGAAACCTAGCAAACCTATACATTTTTGAAAACTAGACACCCAGGGGAATCCAGGATGGGGTGACTGGACTGCCTCCCACCAGGTTCTGTTACCCAGAATCCCTTGCAAACATAAAAAATTGTCCAAAAACCACATTTTCCCCACATTTCTGTGGTGGAAAGTTCTGGAATCTGCGTGGATCCACAAATTTCCACCCACCCCGCGTTCCCCAAAGTCTTCTGAGAAAAATGGTACCTCACTTGTGTGGGTCGGCCTAGTGCCCGCGACAGGAAACGGCGCAAACGCAACGTGGTCACACCTCAATTTTGCAGTGAAAAATGACCCTTTTTTTGCAAAGTGCCTAGCTGTAGTTTTTGAACCCTACCTCTGCCGGCACCTAGGGAAACCTAGCAAACCTATACATTTTTGAAAACTAGACACCCAGGGGAATCCAGGATGGGGTGACTTGACTGCCTCCCACCAGGTTCTGTTACCCAGAATCCCTTGCAAACATAAAAAATTGTCAAAAAAACACATTTTCCCCACATTTCTGTGGTGGAAAGTTCTGGAATCTGCGTGGATCCACAAATTTCCACCCACCCCGCGTTCCCCAAAGTCTTCTGAGAAAAATGGTACCTCACTTGTGTGGGTCGGCCTAGTGCCTGCGACAGGAAACGGCGCAAAACACAACGTGGTCACACCTCAATTTCGCAGTGAAAAATGACCCTTTTTTGGCAAAGTGCCTAGCTGTAGTTTTTTAACCCTAGCTCTGCCGGCACCTAGGGAAACCTAGCAAACCTATACATTTTTGAAAACTAGACACCCAGGGGAATCCAGGATGGGGTGACTTGACTGCCTCCCACCAGGTTCTGTTACCCAGAATCCCTTGCAAACATAAATAATTGTCAAAAAAACCACATTTTCCCCACATTTCTGAGGTGGAAAGTTCTGGAATCAGCGTGGATCCACAAATTTCCACCCACCCCGCGTTCCCCAAAGTCTTACGAGAAAAATGGTACCTCACTTGTGTGGGTCGGCCTAGTGCCTGCGACAGGAAACGGCGCAAAACGCAACGTGGTCACACCTCAATTTCGCAGTGAAAAATGACCCTTTTTTTGCAAAGTGCCTAGCTGTAGTTTTTGAACCCTAGCTCTGCCGGCACCTAGGGAAACCTAGCAAACCTATACATTTTTGAAAACTAGACACCCAGGGGAATCCAGGATGGGGTGACTTGACTGCCTCCCACCAGGTTCTGTTACCCAGAATCCCTTGCACACATAAAAAATTGTCAAAAAAACCACATTTTCCCCACATTTCTGTGGTGGAAAGTTCTGGAATCTGCGTGGATCCACAAATTTCCACCCACCCCGCGTTCCCCAAAGTCTTACGAGAAAAATGGTACCTCACTTGTGTGGGTCGGCCTAGTGCCTGCGACAGGAAACTGCGCAAAACGCAACGTGGTCACACCTCAATTTCGCAGTGAAAAATGACCCTTTTTTGGCAAAGTGCCTAGCTGTAGTTTTTAACCCTAGCTCTGCCGGCACCTAGGGAAACCTAGCAAACCTATACATTTTTGAAAACTAGACACCCAGGGGAATCCAGGATGGGGTGACTGGACTGCCTCCCACCAGGTTCTGTTACCCAGAATCCCTTGCAAACCTAAAAAATTGTCAAAAAAAACACATTTTCCCCACATTTCTGTGGTGGAAAGTTCTGGAATCTGCGTGGATCCACAAATTTCCACCCACCCCACGTTCCCCAAAGTCTTCTGAGAAAAATGGTACCTCACTTGTGTGGGTCGGCCTAGTGCCCGCGACAGGAAACGGCGCAAAACGCAACGTGGTCACACCTCAATTTCGCAGTGAAAAATGACCCTTTTTTTGCAAAGTGCCTAGCTGTAGTTTTTGAACCCTACCTCTGCCGGCACCTAGGGAAACCTAGCAAACCTATACATTTTTGAAAACTAGACACCCAGGGGAATCCAGGATGGGGTGACTTGACTGCCTCCCACCAGGTTCTGTTACCCAGAATCCCTTGCAAACATAAACAATTGTTAAAAAAACACATTTTCCCCACATTTCTGTGGTGGAAAGTTCTGGAATCTGCGTAGATCTACAAATTTCCACACACCCCGCGTTCCCCAAAGTCTTACGAGAAAAATGGTACCTCACTTGTGTGGGTCGGCCTAGTGCCTGCTACAGGAAAAGGCGCAAAACACAACGTGGTCACACCTCAATTTCGCAGTGAAAAATGACCCTTTTTGGCAAAGTGCCTAGCTGTAGTTTTTGAACCCTAGCTCTGCCGGCACCTAGGGAAACCTAGCAAACCTATACATTTTTGAAAACTAGACACCCAGGGGAATCCAGGATGGGGTGACTGGACTGCCTCCCACCAGGTTCTGTTACCCAGAATCCCTTGCAAACATAAAAAATTGTCCAAAAACCACATTTTCCCCACATTTCTGTGGTGGAAAGTTCTGGAATCTGCGTGGATCCACAAATTTCCACCCACCCCGCGTTCCCCAAAGTCTTCTGAGAAAAATGGTACCTCACTTGTGTGGGTCGGCCTAGTGCCCGCGACAGGAAACGGCGCAAAACGCAACGTGGTCACACCTCAATTTTGCAGTGAAAAATGACCCTTTTTTGCAAAGTGCCTAGCTGTAGTTTTTGAACCCTACCTCTGCCGGCACCTAGGGAAACCTAGCAAACCTATACATTTTTGAAAACTAGACACCCAGGGGAATCCAGGATGGGGTGACTTGACTGCCTCCCACCAGGTTCTGTTACCCAGAATCCCTTGCAAACATAAAAAATTGTCAAAAAAAACACATTTTCCCCACATTTCTGTGGTGGAAAGTTCTGGAATCTGCGTGGATCCACAAATTTCCACCCACCCCGCGTTCCCCAAAGTCTTCTGAGAAAAATGGTACCTCACTTGTGTGGGTCGGCCTAGTGCCTGCGACAGGAAACGGCGCAAAACACAACGTGGTCACACCTCAATTTCGCAGTGAAAAATGACCCTTTTTGGCAAAGTGCCTAGCTGTAGTTTTTTAACCCTAGCTCTGCCGGCACCTAGGGAAACCTAGCAAACCTATACATTTTTGAAAACTAGACACCCAGGGGAATCCAGGATGGGGTGACTTGACTGCCTCCCACCAGGTTCTGTTACCCAGAATCCCTTGCAAACATAAATAATTGTCAAAAAAACCACATTTTCCCCACATTTCTGTGGTGGAAAGTTCTGGAATCTGCGTGGATCCACAAATTTCCACCCACCCCGCGTTCCCCAAAGTCTTACGAGAAAAATGGTACCTCACTTGTGTGGGTCGGCCTAGTGCCTGCGACAGGAAACGGCGCAAAACGCAACGTGGTCACACCTCAATTTCGCAGTGAAAAATGACCCTTTTTTGGCAAAGTGCCTAGCTGTAGTTTTTGAACCCTAGCTCTGCCGGCACCTAGGGAAACCTAGCAAACCTATACATTTTTGAAAACTAGACACCCAGG
Organism: Calotriton arnoldi; assembly: GCA_963921515.1. NCBI lineage: Eukaryota > Metazoa > Chordata > Amphibia > Caudata > Salamandridae > Calotriton > Calotriton arnoldi. The sequence continues at coordinate 1,650,556 of CAWUFW010003454.1, forward strand.
GAATCCAGGATGGGGTGACTTGACTGCCTCCCACCAGGTTCTGTTACCCAGAATCCCTTGCACACATAAAAAATTGTCAAAAAAACCACATTTTCCCCACATTTCTGTGGTGGAAAGTTCTGGAATCTGCGTGGATCCACAAATTTCCACCCACCCCGCGTTCCCCAAAGTCTTACGAGAAAAATGGTACCTCACTTGTGTGGGTCGGCCTAGTGCCTGCGACAGGAAACTGCGCAAAACGCAACGTGGTCACACCTCAATTTCGCAGTGAAAAATGACCCTTTTTTGGCAAAGTGCCTAGCTGTAGTTTTTAACCCTAGCTCTGCCGGCACCTAGGGAAACCTAGCAAACCTATACATTTTTGAAAACTAGACACCCAGGGGAATCCAGGATGGGGTGACTGGACTGCCTCCCACCAGGTTCTGTTACCCAGAATCCCTTGCAAACCTAAAAAATTGTCAAAAAAACCACATTTTCCCCACATTTCTGTGGTGGAAAGTTCTGGAATCTGCGTGGATCCACAAATTTCCACCCACCCCACGTTCCCCAAAGTCTTCTGAGAAAAATGGTACCTCACTTGTGTGGGTCGGCCTAGTGCCCGCGACAGGAAACGGCGCAAAACGCAACGTGGTCACACCTCAATTTCGCAGTGAAAAATGACCCTTTTTTTGCAAAGTGCCTAGCTGTAGTTTTTGAACCCTACCTCTGCCGGCACCTAGGGAAACCTAGCAAACCTATACATTTTTGAAAACTAGACACCCAGGGAATCCAGGATGGGGTGACTTGACTGCCTCCCACCAGGTTCTGTTACCCAGAATCCCTTGCAAACATAAACAATTGTTAAAAAAACACATTTTCCCCACATTTCTGTGGTGGAAAGTTCTGGAATCTGCGTGGATCTACAAATTTCCACCCACCCCGCGTTCCCCAAAGTCTTACGAGAAAAATGGTACCTCACTTGTGTGGTTCGGCCTAGTGCCTGCGACAGGAAACGGCGCAAAACGCAACGTGGTCACACCTCAATTTCGCAGTGAAAAATGACTCTTTTTGGCAAAGTGCCTAGCAGTAGTTTTTGAACCCTACCTCTGCCGGCACCTAGGGAAACCTAGCAAACCTATACATTTTTGAAAACTAGATACCCAGGGGAATCCAGGATGGGGTGACTTGACTGCCTCCCACCAGGTTCTGTTACCCAGAATCCCTTGCAAACATAAAAAATTGTCCAAAAACCCACATTTTCCCCACATTTCTGTGGTGGAAAGTTCTGGAATCTGCGTGGATCCACAAATTTCCACCCACCCCGCGTTCCCCAAAGTCTTACGAGAAAAATGGTACCTCTCTTGTGTGGGTCGGCCTAGTGCCTGCTACAGGAAACGGCGCAAAACACAACGTGGTCACACCTCAATTTCGCAGTGAAAAATGACCCTTTTTTGGCAAAGTGCCTAGCTGTAGTTTTTGAACCCTAGCTCTGCCGGCACCTAGGGAAACCTAGCAAACCTATACATTTTTGAAAACTAGACACCCAGGGGAATCCAGGATGGGGTGACTGGACTGCCTCCCACCAGGTTCTGTTACCCAGAATCCCTTGCAAACATAAAAATTGTCCAAAAACCACATTTTCCCCACATTTCTGTGGTGGAAAGTTCTGGAATCTGCGTGGATCCACAAATTTCCACCCACCCCGCGTTCCCCAAAGTCTTCTGAGAAAAATGGTCCCTCACTTGTGTGGGTCGGCCTAGTGCCCGCGACACGAAACGGCGCAAAACGCAACATGGTCACACCTCAATTTCGCAGTGAAAAATGACCCTTTTTTGGCAAAGTGCCTATCTGTAGTTTTTGAACCCTAACTCTGCCGGCACCTAGGGAAACCTAGCAAACCTATACATTTTTGAAAACTAGACACCCAGGGGAATCCAGGATGGGGTGACTGGACTGCCTCCCACCAGGTTCTGTTACCCAGAATCCCTTGCAAACATAAACAATTGTCAAAAAAAACACATTTTCCCCACATTTCTGTGGTGGAAAGTTCTGGAATCTGCGTGGATCCACAAATTTCCACCCACCCCGCGTTCCCCAAAGTCTTCTGAGAAAAATGGTACCTCACTTGTGTGGGTCAGCCTAGTGCCCGCGACAGGAAACGGCGCAAAACGCAACGTGGTCACACCTCAATTTTGCAGTGAAAAATGACCCTTTTTTTGCAAAGTGCCTAGCTGTAGTTTTTGAACCCTACCTCTGCCGGCACCTAGGGAAACCTAGCAAACCTATACATTTTTGAAAACTAGACACCCAGGGGAATCCAGGATGGGGTGACTTGACTGCCTTCCACCAGGTTCTGTTACCCAGAATCCCTTGCAAACATAAAAAATTGTCAAAAAAAACACATTTTCCCCACATTTCTGTGGTGGAAAGTTCTGGAATCTGCGTGGATCCACAAATTTCCACCCACCCCGCGTTCCCCAAAGTCTTACGAGAAAAATGGTACCTCACTTGTGTGGGTCGGCCTAGTGCCTGCGACAGGAAACGGCGCAAAACGTAACGTGGTCACACCTCAATTTCGCAGTGAAAAATGACCCTTTTTTGGCAAAGTGCCTAGCTGTAGTTTTTGAACCCTACCTCTGCCGGCACCTAGGGAAACCTAGCAAACCTATACATTTTTGAAAACTAGACACCCAGGGGAATCCAGGATGGGGTGACTTGACTGCCTCCCACCAGGTTCTGTTACCCAGAATCCCTTGCAAACATAAAAAATTGTCAAAAAAACCACATTTTCCCCACATTTCTGTGGTGGAAAGTTCTGGAATCTGCGTGGATCCACAAATTTCCACCCACCCCGCGTTCCCCAACGTCTTACGAGAAAAATGGTACCTCACTTGTGTGGGTCGGCCTAGTGCCTGCGACAGGAAACGGCGCAAAACGCAACGTGGTCACACCTCAATTTCGCAGTGAAAAATGACCCTTTTTTTGCAAAGTGCCTAGCTGTAGTTTTTGAACCCTAGCTCTGCCGGCACCTAGGAAACCTAGCAAACCTATACATTTTTGAAAACTAGACACCCAGGGGAATCCAGGATGGGGTGACTTGACTGCCTCCCACCAGGTTCTGTTACCCAGAATCCCTTGCAAACCTAAAAAATTGTCAAAAAAACCACATTTTCCCCACATTTCTGTGGTGGAAAGTTCTGGAATCTGCGTGGATCCACAAATTTCCACCCACCCCACGTTCCCCAACGTCTTCTGAGAAAAATGGTACCTCACTTGTGTGGGTCAGCCTAGTGCCCGCGACAGGAAACGGCGCAAAACGCAACGTGGTCACACCTCAATTTCGCAGTGAAAAATGACCCTTTTTTTGCAAAGTGCCTAGCTGTAGTTTTTGAACCCTACCTCTGCCGGCACCTAGGGAAACCTAGCAAACCTATACATTTTTGAAAACTAGACACCCAGGGGAATCCAGGATGGGGTGACTTGACTGCCTCCCACCAGGTTCTGTTACCCAGAATCCCTTGCAAACATAAACAATTGTTAAAAAAAACACATTTTCCCCACATTTCTGTGGTGGAAAGTTCTGGAATCTGCGTGGATCTACAAATTTCCACCCACCCCGCGTTCCCCAAAGTCGTACGAGAAAAATGGTACCTCACTTGTGTGGTTCGGCCTAGTGCCTGCGACAGGAAACGGCGCAAAACGCAACGTGGTCACACCTCAATTTCGCAGTGAAAAATGACCCTTTTTTGGCAAAGTGCCTAGCTGTAGTTTTTGAACCCTACCTCTGCCGGCACCTAGGGAAACCTAGCAAACCTATACATTTTTGAAAACTAGATACCCAGGGGAATCCAGGATGGGGTGACTTGACTGCCTCCCACCAGGTTCTGTTACCCAGAATCCCTTGCAAACATAAACAATTGTCCAAAAACCACATTTTCCCCACATTTCTGTGGTGGAAAGTTCTGGAATCTGCGTGGATCCACAAATTTCCACCCACCCCGCGTTCCCCAAAGTCTTCTGAGAAAAATGGTACCTCACTTGTGTGGGTCGGCCTAGTGCCCGCGACACGAAACGGCGCAAAACGCAACGTGGTCACACCTCAATTTTGCAGTGAAAAATGACCCTTTTTTGCACAGTGCCTAGCTGTAGTTTTTGAACCCTACCTCTGCCGGCACCTAGGAAACCTAGCAAACCTATACATTTTTGAAAACTAGACACCCAGGGAAATCCAGGATGGGGTGACTTGACTGCCTCCCACCAGGTTCTGTTACCCAGAATCCCTTGCAAACATAAAAAATTGTCAAAAAAAAACACATTTTCCCCACATTTCTGTGGTGGAAAGTTCTGGAATCTGCCTGGATCCACAAATTTCCACGCACCCCGCGTTCCCCAAAGTCTTACGAGAAAAATGGTACCTCACTTGTGTGGGTCGGCCTAGTGCCTGCGACAGGAAACGGCGCAAAACACAACGTGGTCACACCTCAATTTCGCAGTGAAAAATGACCCTTTTTTGGCAAAGTGCCTATCTGTAGTTTTTGAACCCTAGCTCTGCCGGCACCTAGGGAAACCTAGCAAACCTATACATTTTTGAAAACTAGACACCCAGGGGAATCCAGGATGGGGTGACTGGACTGCCTCCCACCAGGTTCTGTTACCCAGAATCCCTTGCAAACATAAACAATTGTCAAAAAAAACACATTTTCCCCACATTTCTGTGGTGGAAAGTTCTGGAATCTGCGTGGATCCACAAATTTCCACCCACCCCGCGTTCCCCAAAGTCTTCTGAGAAAAATGGTACCTCACTTGTGTGGGTCAGCCTAGTGCCCGCGACAGGAAACGGCGCAAAACACAACGTGGTCACACCTCAATTTTGCAGTGAAAAATGACCCTTTTTTTGCAAAGTGCCTAGCTGTAGTTTTTGAACCCTACCTCTGCCGGCACCTAGGGAAACCTAGCAAACCTATACATTTTTGAAAACTAGACACCCAGGGGAATCCAGGATGGGGTGACTTGACTGCCTCCCACCAGGTTCTGTTACCCAGAATCCCTTGCAAACATAAAAAATTGTCAAAAAAACACATTTTCCCCACATTTCTGTGGTGGAAAGTTCTGGAATCTGCGTGGATCCACAAATTTCCACCCACCCCGCGTTCCCCAAAGTCTTACGAGAAAAATGGTACCTCACTTGTGTGGGTCGGCTTAGTGCCTGCGACAGGAAACGACGCAAAACGCAACGTGGTCACACCTCAATTTCGCAGTGAAAAATGACCCTTTTTTGGCAAAGTGCCTAGCTGTAGTTTTTGAACCCTACCTCTGCCGGCACCTAGGGAAACCTAGCAAACCTATACATTTTTGAAAACTAGACACCCAGGGGAATTCAGGATGGGGTGACTTGACTGCCTCCCACCAGGTTCTGTTACCCAGAATCCCTTGCAAACATAAATAATTGTCCAAAAAAACACATTTTCCCCACATTTCTGTGGTGGAAAGTTCTGGAATCTGTGTGGATCCACAAATTTCCACCCACCCCGCGTTCCCCAAAGTCTTATGAGAAAAATGGTACCTCACTTGTGTGGGTCGGCCTAGTGCCTTGGACAGGAAACGGCGCAAAACGCAACGTGGTCACACCTCAATTTCGCAGTGAAAAATGACCCTTTTTTGGCAAAGTGCCTAGCTGTAGTTTTTGAACCCTACCTCTGCCGGCACCTAGGGAAACCTAGCAAACCTATACATTTTTGAAAACTAGACACCCAGGGGAATCCAGGATGGGGTGACTTGACTGCCTCCCACCAGGTTCTGTTACCCAGAATCCCTTGCAAACATAAAAAATTGTCAAAAAAACCACATTTTCCCCACATTTCTGTGGTGGAAAGTTCTGGAATCTGCGTGGATCCACAAATTTCCACCCACCCCGCGTTCCCCAAAGTCTTCTGAGAAAAATGGTTCCTCACTTGTGTGGGTCGGCCTAGTGCCTGCGACAGGAAACGGCGCAAAACGCAACGTGGTCACACCTCAATTTCGCAGTGAAAAATGACCCTTTTTTGGCAAAGTGCCTAGCTGTAATTTTTGAACCCTAGCTCTGCCGGCACCTAGGGAAACCTAGCAAACCTATACATTTTTGAAAACTAGACACCCAGGGGAATCCAGGATGGGGTGACTTGACTGCCTCCCACCAGGTTCTGTTACCCAGAATCCCTTGCAAACATAAAAAATTGTCAAAAAAACCACATTTTCCCCACATTTCTGTGGTGGAAAGTTCTGGAATCTGCGTGGATCCACAAATTTCCACCCACCCCGCGTTCCCCAAAGTCTTCTGAGAAAAATGGTTCCTCACTTGTGTGGGTCGGCCTAGTGCCTGCGACAGGAAACGGCGCAAAACGCAACGTGGTCACACCTCAATTTCGCAGTGAAAAATGACCCTTTTTTGGCAAAGTGCCTAGCTGTAATTTTTGAACCCTAGCTCTGCCGGCACCTAGGGAAACCTAGCAAACCTATACATTTTTGAAAACTAGACACCCAGGGGAATCCAGGATGGGGTAACTGGACTGCCTCCCACCAGGTTCTGTTACCCAGAATCCCTTGCAAACATAAAAAATTGTCAAAAAAAACACATTTTCCCCACATTTCTGTGGTGGAAAGTTCTGGAATCTGCGTGGATCCACAAATTTCCACCCACCCCGCGTTCCCCAAAGTCTTCTGAGAAAAATGGTACCTCACTTGTGTGGGTCGGCCTAGTGCCCGCGACAGGAAACGGCGCAAAACGCAACGTGGTCACACCTCAATTTTGAAGTGAAAAATGACCCTTTTTTTGCAAAGTGCCTAGCTGTAGTTTTTTAACCCTACCTCTGCCGGCACCTAGGGAAACCTAGCAAAACTATACATTTTTGAAAACTAGACACCCAGGGGAAACCAGGATGGGGTGACTTGACTGCCTCCCACCAGGTTCTGTTACCCAGAATCCCTTGCAAACATAAAAAATTGTCAAAAAAAACACATTTTCCCCACATTTCTGTGGTGGAAAGTTCTGGAATCTGCGTGGATCCACAAATTTCCACCCACCCCGCGTTCCCCAAAGTCTTACGAGAAAAATGGTACATCACTTGTGTGGGTCGGCCTAGTGCCTGCGACAGGAAACGGCGTAAAACGCAACGTGGTCACACCTCAATTTCGCAGTGAAAAATTACCCTTTTTTGGCAAAGTGCCTAGCTGTAGTTTTTGAACCCTACCTCTGCCGGCACCTAGGGAAACCTAGCAAACCTATACATTTTTGAAAACTAGACACCCAGGGGAATCCAGGATGGGGTGACTTGACTGCCTCCCACCAGGTTCTGTTACCCAGAATCCCTTGCAAACATAAACAATTGTCAAAAAAACACATTTTCCCCACATTTCTGTGGTGGAAAGTTCTGGAATCTGCGTGGATCCACAAATTTCCACCCACCCCGCGTTCCCCAAAGTCTTACGAGAAAAATGGTACCTCACTTGTGTGGGTCGGCCTAGTGCCTGCGACAGGAAACGGCACAAAACACAACGTGGTCACACCTCAATTTCGCAGTGAAAAATGACCCTTTTTTTGCAAAGTGCCTAGCTGTAGTTTTTGAACCCTAGCTCTGCCGGCACCTAGGGAAACCTAGCAAACCTATACATTTTTGAAAACTAGACACCCAGGGGAATCCAGGATGGGGTGACTTGACTGCCTCCCACCAGGTTCTGTTACCCAGAATCCCTTGCAAACATAAAAAATTGTCAAAAAAACACATTTTCCCCACATTTCTGTGGTGGAAAGTTCTGGAATCTGTGTGGATCCACAAATTTCCACCCACCCCGCGTTCCCCAAAGTCTTACGAGAAAAATGGTACCTCACTTGTGTGGGTCGGCCTAGTGCCTGCGACAGGAAACGGCGCAAAACGCAACGTGGTCACACCTCAATTTCGCAGTGAAAAATGACCCTTTTTGGCAAAGTGCCTAGCTGTAGTTTTTGAACCCTACCTCTGCCGGCACCTAGGGAAACCTAGCAAACCTATACATTTTTGAAAACTAGACACCCAGGGAATCCAGGATGGGGTGACTTGACTGCCTCCCACCAGGTTCTGTTACCCAGAATCCCTTGCAAACATAAAAAATTGTCAAACAAAACACATTTTCCCCACATTTCTGTGGTGGAAAGTTCTGGAATCTGCGTGGATCCACAAATTTCCACCCACCCGCGTTCCCCAAAGTCTTCTGAGAAAAATGGTACCTCACTTGTGTGGGTCGGCCTAGTGCCTGCGACAGGAAACAGCGCAAAGCGCAACGTGGTCACACCTCAATTTCGCAGTGAAAAATGACCCTTTTTTGGCAAAGTGCCTAGCTGTAATTTTTGAACCCTAGCTCTGCCGGCACCTAGGGAAACCTAGCAAACCTATACATTTTTGAAAACTAGACACCCAGGGAATCCAGGATGGGGTGACTGGACTGCCTCCCACCAAGTTCTGTTACCCAGAATCCCTTGCAAACATAAAAAATTGTCAAAAAACACACATTTTCCCCACATTTCTGTGGTGGAAAGTTCTGGAATCTGTGTGGATCCACAAATTTCCACCCACCCCGCGTTCCCAAAAGTCTTACGAGAAAAATGGTACCTCACTTGTGTGGGTCAGCCTAGTTCCTGCGACAGGAAACGGCGCAAAACGCAACGTGGTCACACCTCAATTACGCAGTGAAAAATGACCCTTTTTTGGCAAAGTGCCTAGCTGTAGTTTTTGAACCCTAGCTCTGCCGGCACCTAGGGAAACCTAGCAAACCTATACATTTTTGAAAACTAGACACCCAGGGAATCCAGGATGGGGTGACTGGCTGCCTCCCACCAGGTTCTGTTACCCAGAATCCCTTGCAAACCTAAAAAATTGTCAAAAAAAACACATTTTCCCCACATTTCTGTGGTGGAAAGTTCTGGAATCTGCGTGGATCCACAAATTTCCACCTACCCCGCGTTCCCCAAAGTCTTCTGAGAAAAATGGTACCTCACTTGTGTGGGTCGGCCTAGTGCCTGCGACAGGAAACGGCGCAAAACGCAACGTGGTCACACCTCAATTTCGCAGTGAAAAATGACCCTTTTTTGGCAAAGTGCCTAGCTGTAGTTTTTGAACCCTAGCTCTGCCGGCACCTAGGGAAACCTAGCAAACCTATACATTTTTGAAAACTAGACACCCAGGGGAATCCAGGATGGGGTGACTTGACTGCCTCCCACCAGGTTCTGTTACCCAGAATCCCTTGCAAACATAAACAATTGTTAAAAAAACACATTTTCCCCACATTTCTGTGGTGGAAAGTTCTGGAATCTGCGTGGATCTACAAATTTCCACCCACCCCGCGTTCCCCAAAGTCTTACGAGAAAAATGGTACCTCACTTGTGTGGTTCGGCCTAGTGCCTGCGACAGGAAACGGCGCAAAACGCAACGTGGTCACACCTCAATTTCGCAGTGAAAAATGACCCTTTTTTGGCAAAGTGCCTAGCTGTAGTTTTTGAACCCTACCTCTGCCGGCACCTAGGGAAACCTAGCAAACCTATACATTTTTGAAAACTAGATACCCAGGGGAATCCAGGATGGGGTGACTTGACTGCCTCCCACCAGGTTCTGTTACCCAGAATCCCTTGCAAACATAAACAATTGTCCAAAAACCCACATTTTCCCCACATTTCTGTGGTGGAAAGTTCTGGAATCTGCGTGGATCCACAAATTTCCACCCACCCCGCGTTCCCCAAAGTCTTCTGAGAAAAATGGTACCTCACTTGTGTGGGTCGGCCTAGTGCCCGCGACAGGAAACGGCGCAAAACGCAACGTGGTCACACCTCAATTTTGAAGTGAAAAATGACCCTTTTTTGCAAAGTGCCTAGCTGTAGTTTTTAACCCTACCTCTGCCGGCACCTAGGGAAACCTAGCAAACCTATACATTTTTGAAAACTAGACACCCAGGGGAAACCAGGATGGGGTGACTTGACTGCCTCCCACCAGGTTCTGTTACCCAGAATCCCTTGCAAACATAAAAAATTGTCAAAAAAAACACATTTTCCCCACATTTCTGTGGTGGAAAGTTCTGGAATCTGCGTGGATCCACAAATTTCCACCCACCCCGCGTTCCCCAAAGTCTTACGAGAAAAATGGTACATCACTTGTGTGGGTCGGCCTAGTGCCTGCGACAGGAAACGGCGTAAAACGCAACGTGGTCACACCTCAATTTCGCAGTGAAAAATGACCCTTTTTTGGCAAAGTGCCTAGCTGTAGTTTTTGAACCCTACCTCTGCCGGCACCTAGGGAAACCTAGCAAACCTATACATTTTTGAAAACTAGACACCCAGGGGAATCCAGGATGGGGTGACTTGACTGCCTCCCACCAGGTTCTGTTACCCAGAATCCCTTGCAAACATAAACAATTGTCAAAAAAACACATTTTCCCCACATTTCTGTGGTGTAAAGTTCTGGAATCTGCGTGGATCCACAAATTTCCACCCACCCCGCGTTCCCCAAAGTCTTACGAGAAAAATGGTACCTCACTTGTGTGGGTCGGCCTAGTGCCTGCGACAGGAAACGGCACAAAACACAACGTGGTCACACCTCAATTTCGCAGTGAAAAATGACCCTTTTTTGCAAAGTGCCTAGCTGTAGTTTTTGAACCCTAGCTCTGCCGGCACCTAGGGAAACCTAGCAAACCTATACATTTTTGAAAACTAGACACCCAGGGGAATCCAGGATGGGGTGACTTGACTGCCTCCCACCAGGTTCTGTTACCCAGAATCCCTTGCAAACATAAAAAATTGTCAAAAAAAACACATTTTCCCCACATTTCTCTGGTGGAAAGATCTGGAATCTGTGTGGATCCACAAATTTCCACCCACCCCGCGTTCCCCAAAGTCTTACGAGAAAAATGGTACCTCACTTGTGTGGGTCGGCCTAGTGCCTGCGACAGGAAACGGCGCAAAACGCAACGTGGTCACACCTCAATTTCGCAGTGAAAAATGACCCTTTTTTGGCAAAGTGCCTAGCTGTAGTTTTTGAACCCTACCTCTGCCGGCACCTAGGGAAACCTAGCAAACCTATACATTTTTGAAAACTAGACACCCAGGGGAATCCAGGATGGGGTGACTTGACTGCCTCCCACCAGGTTCTGTTACCCAGAATCCCTTGCAAACATAAAAAATTGTCAAACAAAACACATTTTCCCCACATTTCTGTGGTGGAAAGTTCTGGAATCTGCGTGGATCCACAAATTTCCACCCACCCCGCGTTCCCCAAAGTCTTCTGAGAAAAATGGTACCTCACTTGTGTGGGTCGGCCTAGTGCCTGCGACAGGAAACAGCGCAAAACGCAACGTGGTCACACCTCAATTTCGCAGTGAAAAATGACCCTTTTTTGGCAAAGTGCCTAGCTGTAATTTTTGAACCCTAGCTCTGCCGGCACCTAGGGAAACCTAGCAAACCTATACATTTTTGAAAACTAGACACCCAGGGGAATCCAGGATGGGGTGACTGGACTGCCTCCCACCAAGTTCTGTTACCCAGAATCCCTTGCAAACATAAAAAATTGTCAAAAAACACACATTTTCCCCACATTTCTGTGGTGGAAAGTTCTGGAATCTGTGTGGATCCACAAATTTCCACCCACCCCGCGTTCCCAAAAGTCTTACGAGAAAAATGGTACCTCACTTGTGTGGGTCGGCCTAGTTCCTGCGACAGGAAACGGCGCAAAACGCAACGTGGTCACACCTCAATTACGCAGTGAAAAATGACCCTTTTTTGGCAAAGTGCCTAGCTGTAGTTTTTGAACCCTAGCTCTGCCGGCACCTAGGGAAACCTAGCAAACCTATACATTTTTGAAAACTAGACACCCAGGGAATCCAGGATGGGGTGACTGGCTGCCTCCCACCAGGTTCTGTTACCCAGAATCCCTTGCAAACCTAAAAAATTGTCAAAAAAAACACATTTTCCCCACATTTCTGTGGTGGAAAGTTCTGGAATCTGCGTGGATCCACAAATTTCCACCTACCCCGCGTTCCCCAAAGTCTTCTGAGAAAAATGGTACCTCACTTGTGTGGGTCGGCCTAGTGCCCGCGACACGAAACGGCGCAAAACGCAACGTGGTCACACCTCAATTTCGCAGTGAAAAATGACCCTTTTTTGGCAAAGTGCCTAGCTGTAGTTTTTGAACCCTAGCTCTGCCGGCACCTAGGGAAACCTAGCAAACCTATACATTTTTGAAAACTAGACACCCAGGGGAATCCAGGATGGGGTGACTTGACTGCCTCCCACCAGGTTCTGTTACCCAGAATCCCTTGCAAACATAAACAATTGTTAAAAAAACACATTTTCCCCACATTTCTGTGGTGGAAAGTTCTGGAATCTGCGTGGATCTACAAATTTCCACCCACCCGCGTTCCCCAAAGTCTTACGAGAAAAATGGTACCTCACTTGTGTGGTTCGGCCTAGTGCCTGCGACAGGAAACGGCGCAAAACGCAACGTGGTCACACCTCAATTTCGCAGTGAAAAATGACCCTTTTTTGGCAAAGTGCCTAGCTGTAGTTTTTGAACCCTACCTCTGCCGGCACCTAGGGAAACCTAGCAAACCTATACATTTTTGAAAACTAGATACCCAGGGGAATCCAGGATGGGGTGACTTGACTGCCTCCCACCAGGTTCTGTTACCCAGAATCCCTTGCAAACATAAACAATTGTCCAAAAACCCACATTTTCCCCACATTTCTGTTGTGGAAAGTTCTGGAATCTGCGTGGATCCACAAATTTCCACCCACCCCGCGTTCCCCAAAGTCTTACGAGAAAAATGGTACCTCACTTGTGTGGGTCGGCCTAGTGCCTGCTACAGGAAACGGCGCAAAACACAACGTGGTCACACCTCAATTTCGCAGTGAAAAATGACCCTTTTTTGGCAAAGTGCCTAGCTGTAGTTTTTGAACCCTAGCTCTGCCGGCACCTAGGGAAACCTAGCAAACCTATACATTTTTGAAAACTAGACACCCAGGGGAATCCAGGATGGGGTGACTGGACTGCCTCCCACCAGGTTCTGTTACCCAGAATCCCTTGCAAACATAAAAATTGTCCAAAAACCACATTTTCCCCACATTTCTGTGGTGGAAAGTTCTGGAATCTGCGTGGATCCACAAATTTCCACCCACCCCGCGTTCCCCAAAGTCTTCTGAGAAAAATGGTACCTCACTTGTGTGGGTCGGCCTAGTGCCCGCGACACGAAACGGCGCAAAACGCAACGTGGTCACACCTCAATTTTGCAGTGAAAAATGACCCTTTTTTGGCAAAGTGCCTATCTGTAGTTTTTGAACCCTAGCTCTGCCGGCACCTAGGGAAACCTAGCAAACCTATACATTTTTGAAAACTAGACACCCAGGGGAATCCAGGATGGGGTGACTGGACTGCCTCCCACCAGGTTCTGTTACCCAGAATCCCTTGCAAACATAAACAATTGTCAAAAAAAACACATTTTCCCCACATTTCTGTGGTGGAAAGTTCTGGAATCTGCGTGGATCCACAAATTTCCACCCACCCCGCGTTCCCCAAAGTCTTCTGAGAAAAATGGTACCTCACTTGTGTGGGTCAGCCTAGTGCCCGCGACAGGAAACGGCGCAAAACACAACGTGGTCACACCTCAATTTTGCAGTGAAAAATGACCCTTTTTTTGCAAAGTGCCTAGCTGTAGTTTTTGAACCCTACCTCTGCCGGCACCTAGGGAAACCTAGCAAACCTATACATTTTTGAAAACTAGACACCCAGGGGAATCCAGGATGGGGTGACTTGACTGCCTCCCACCAGGTTCTGTTACCCAGAATCCCTTGCAAACATAAAAAATTGTCAAAAAAAACACATTTTCCCCACATTTCTGTGGTGGAAAGTTCTGGAATCTGCGTGGATCCACAAATTTCCACCCACCCCGCGTTCCCCAAAGTCTTACGAGAAAAATGGTACCTCACTTGTGTGGGTCGGTCTAGTGCCTGCGACAGGAAACGGCGCAAAACGCAACGTGGTCACACCTCAATTTCGCAGTGAAAAATGACCCTTTTTTGGCAAAGTGCCTAGCTGTAGTTTTTGAACCCTACCTCTGCCGGCACCTAGGGAAACCTAGCAAACCTATACATTTTTGAAAACTAGACACCCAGGGGAATCCAGGATGGGGTGACTTGACTGCCTCCCACCAGGTTCTGTTACCCAGAATCCCTTGCAAACATAAAAAATTGTCAAAAAAACCACATTTTCCCCACATTTCTGTGGTGGAAAGTTCTGGAATCTGCGTGGATCCACAAATTTCCACCCACCCCGCGTTCCCCAACGTCTTACGAGAAAAATGGTACCTCACTTGTGTGGGTTGGCCTAGTGCCTGCGACAGGAAACGGCGCAAAACGCAACGTGGTCACACCTCAATTACGCAGTGAAAAATGACCCTTTTTTGGCAAAGTGCCTAGCTGTAATTTTTGAACCCTAGCTCTGCCGGCACCTAGGGAAACCTAGCAAACCTATACATTTTTGAAAACTAGACACCCAGGGGAATCCAGGATGGGGTAACTGGACTGCCTCCCACCAGGTTCTGTTACCCAGAATCCCTTGCAAACATAAAAAATTGTCAAAAAAACCACATTTTCCCCACATTTCTGTGGTGGAAAGTTCTGGAATCTGCGTGGATCCACAAATTTCCACCCACCCCGCGTTCCCCAAAGTCTTCTGAGAAAAATGGTACCTCACTTGTGTGGGTCGGCCTAGTGCCCGCGACAGGAAACGGCGCAAAACGCAACGTGGTCACACCTCAATTTTGAAGTGAAAAATGACCCTTTTTTGCAAAGTGCCTAGCTGTAGTTTTTTAACCCTACCTCTGCCGGCACCTAGGGAAACCTAGCAAAACTATACATTTTTGAAAACTAGACACCCAGGGGAATCCAGGATGGGGTGACTTGACTGCCTCCCACCAGGTTCTGTTACCCAGAATCCCTTGCAAACATAAAAAATTGTCCAAAAAACACATTTTCCCCACATTTCTGTGGTGGAAAGTTCTGGAATCTGCGTGGATCCACAAATTTCCACCCACCCCGCGTTCCCCAAAGTCTTACGAGAAAAATGGTACATCACTTGTGTGGGTCGGCCTAGTGCCTGCGACAGGAAACGGCGTAAAACGCAACGTGGTCACACCTCAATTTCGCAGTGAAAAATGACCCTTTTTTGGCAAAGTGCCTAGCTGTAGTTTTTGAACCCTACCTCTGCCGGCACCTAGGGAAACCTAGCAAACCTATACATTTTTGAAAACTAGACACCCAGGGGAATCCAGGATGGGGTGACTTGACTGCCTCCCACCAGGTTCTGTTACCCAGAATCCCTTGCAAACATAAACAATTGTCAAAAAAAACACATTTTCCCCACATTTCTGTGGTGGAAAGTTCTGGAATCTGCGTGGATCCACAAATTTCCACCCACCCCGCGTTCCCCAAAGTCTTCTGAGAAAAATGGTACCTCACTTGTGTGGGTCGGCCTAGTGCCTGCGACAGGAAACGGCACAAAACACAACGTGGTCACACCTCAATTTCGCAGTGAAAAATGACCCTTTTTTTGCAAAGTGCCTAGCTGTAGTTTTTGAACCCTAGCTCTGCCGGCACCTAGAGAAACCTAGCAAACCTATACATTTTTGAAAACTAGACACCCAGGGGAATCCAGGATGGGGTGACTTGACTGCCTCCCACCAGGTTCTGTTACCCAGAATCCCTTGCAAACATAAAAAATTGTCAAAAAAAACACATTTTCCCCACATTTCTGTGGTGGAAAGTTCTGGAATCTGTGTGGATCCACAAATTTCCACCCACCCCGCGTTCCCCAAAGTCTTACGAGAAAAATGGTACCTCACTTGTGTGGGTCGGCCTAGTGCCTGCAACAGGAAACGGCGCAAAACGCAACGTGGTCACACCTCAATTTCGCAGTGAAAAATGACCCTTTTTTGGCAAAGTGCCTAGCTGTAGTTTTTGAACCCTACCTCTGCCGGCACCTAGGGAAACCTAGCAAACCTATACATTTTTGAAAACTAGACACCCAGGGGAATCCAGGATGGGGTGACTTGACTGCCTCCCACCAGGTTCTGTTACCCAGAATCCCTTGCAAACATAAAACATTGTCAAACAAAACACATTTTCCCCACATTTCTGTGGTGGAAAGTTCTGGAATCTGCGTGGATCCACAAATTTCCACCCACCCCGCGTTCCCCAAAGTCTTACGAGAAAAATGGTACCTCACTTGTGTGGGTCGGCCTAGTGCCTGCGACAGGAAACGGCGCAAAACGCAACGTGGTCACACCTCAATTTTGCAGTGAAAAATGACCCTTTTTGGCAAAGTGCCTAGCTGTAGTTTTTGAACCCTACCTCTGCCGGCACCTAGGGAAACCTAGCAAACCTATACATTTTTGAAAACTAGACACCCAGGGGAATCCAGGATGGGGTGACTTGACTGCCTCCCACCAGGTTCTGTTACCCAGAATCCCTTGCAAACATAAAAAATTGTCAAACAAAACACATTTTCCCCACATTTCTGTGGTGGAAAGTTCTGGAATCTGCGTGGATCCACAAATTTCCACCCACCCCGCGTTCCCCAAAGTCTTCTGAGAAAAATGGTACCTCACTTGTGTGGGTCGGCCTAGTGCCTGCGACAGGAAACAGCGCAAAACGCAACGTGGTCACACCTCAATTTCGCAGTGAAAAATGACCCTTTTTTGGCAAAGTGCCTAGCTGTAGTTTTTAACCCTAGCTCTGCCGGCACCTAGGGAAACCTAGCAAACCTATACATTTTTGAAAACTAGACACCCAGGGGAATCCAGGATGGGGTGACTGGACTGCCTCCCACCAAGTTCTGTTACCCAGAATCCCTTGCAAACATAAAAAATTGTCAAAAAACACACATTTTCCCCACATTTCTGTGGTGGAAAGTTCTGGAATCTGTGTGGATCCACAAATTTCCACCCACCCCGCGTTCCCAAAAGTCTTACGAGAAAAATGGTACCTCACTTGTGTGGGTCGGCCTAGTTCCTGCGACAGGAAACGGCGCAAAACGCAACGTGGTCACACCTCAATTACGCAGTGAAAAATGACCCTTTTTTGGCAAAGTGCCTAGCTGTAGTTTTTGAACCCTAGCTCTGCCGGCACCTAGGGAAACCTAGCAAACCTATACATTTTTGAAAACTAGACACCCAGGGGAATCCAGGATGGGGTGACTGGCTGCCTCCCACCAGGTTCTGTTACCCAGAATCCCTTGCAAACCTAAAAAATTGTCAAAAAAACACATTTTCCCCACATTTCTGTGGTGGAAAGTTCTGGAATCTGCGTGGATCCACAAATTTCCACCTACCCCGCGTTCCCAAAGTCTTCTGAGAAAAATGGTACCTCACTTGTGTGGGTCGGCCTAGTGCCTGCGACAGGAAACGGCGCAAAACGCAACGTGGTCACACCTCAATTTCGCAGTGAAAAATGACCCTTTTTTGGCAAAGTGCCTAGCTGTAGTTTTTGAACCCTAGCTCTGCCGGCACCTAGGGAAACCTAGCAAACCTATACATTTTTGAAAACTAGACACCCAGGGGAATCCAGGATGGGGTGACTGGACTGCCTCCCACCAGGTTCTGTTACCCAGAATCCCTTGCAAACATAAAAAATTGTCAAAAAAACCACATTTTCCCCACATTTCTGTGGTGGAAAGTTCTGGAATCTGTGTGGATCCACAAATTTCCACCCACCCCGCGTTCCCCAAAGTCTTACGAGAACAATGGTACCTCACTTGTGTGGGTCGGCCTAGTGCCCGCGACAGGAAACGGCGCAAAATGCAACATGGTCACACCTCAATTTCGCAGTGAAAAATGACCCTTTTTTGGCAAAGTGCCTAGCTCTAGTTTGTGAACCCTAGCTCTGCCGGCACCTAGGGAAACCTACCAAACCCACACATTTTTGAAAAGTAGACACCAGGGGCTTCCAGGAGGTATGGCTTGCGTGGATCCCCCAACGTTTCCTTACCCAGAATCCCCTGCAAACCTCAATTTTAGCTGAAAAAATCACTTTTTTCACACATTTTTGTGTGGGAAAGTGTGGCATCACTGGCCTCACACAAATTTCCTACCACCCAGCGTTCCCCAGGTCTCCCGATAAAAATGGTGCCTCACTTGTGTGGGAGGCCCAAGTACCCGCGACAGGCAAGGGCCCACAACGTAGTGAGGCGACCTCAAAATGGCCTTTCACAAAACGACCTGGTTTTGCAAGAGGGTCACCTGGGTTTTGGCCCCGTGCTCGGCGGCCATCTAGGGAAACCTACCAAACCCACACATTTCTGAAAAGTAGACACCCGGGGGCTTCCAGGGAGGTATGGCTTGCGTGGATCCCCCAAAGTTTCCTTACCCAGAATCCCCTGCAAACCTCAATTTTAGCTGAAAAAATCACTTTTTTCACACATTTTTGTGTGGGAAAGTGTGGCATCACTGGCCTCACACAAATTTCCTACCACCCAGCGTTCCCCCAGGTCTCCCGATAAAAATGGTGCCTCACTTGTGTGGGAGGCCCAAGTACCCGCGACAGGCAAGGGCCCACAACGTAGTGAGGCGACCTCAAAATGGCCTTTCACAAAACGACCTGGTTTTGCAAGGGGGTCACCTGGGTTTTGGCCCCGTACTCGGCGGCCATCTAGGAAACCTACCAAACCCACACATTTCTGAAAAGTAGACACCCGGGGGCTTCCAGGGATGTATGGCTTGCGTGGATCCCCCAACGTTTCCTTACCCAGAATCCCCTGCAAACCTCAATTTTAGCTGAAAAAATCACTTTTTCACACATTTTTGTGTGGGAAAGTGTGGCATCACTGGCCTCACACAAATTTCCTACCACCCAGCGTTCCCCCAGGTCTCCCGATAAAAATGGTGCCTCACTTGTGTGGGAGGCCCAAGTACCCGCGACAGGCAAGGGCCCACAACTGTATTGAGGCGACCTCCAAATGGCCTTTCACAAAACGACCTGGTTTTGCAAGGAGGTCACCTGGGTTTTGGCCCTGTGCTCGGCGGCCATCTAGGGAAACCTACCAAACCCACACATTTCTGAAAAGTAGACACCCGGGGGCTTCCAGGGAGGTATGGCTTGCATGGATCCCCCAACGTTTCCTTACCCAGAATCCCCTGCAAACTTCAATTTTAGCTGAAAAAATCACTTTTTCACACATTTTTGTGTGGGAAAGTGTGGCATCACTGGCCTCACACAAATTTCCTACCACCCAGCGTTCCCCAGGTCTCCCGATAAAAATGGTGCCTCACTTGTGTGGGAGGCCCAAGTACCCGCGACAGGCAAGGGCCCACAACTTATTGAGGCGACCTCAAAATGGCCTTTCACAAAACGACCTGGTTTTGCAAGGGGGTCACCTGGGTTTTGGCCCTGTGCTCGGCGGCCATCTAGGGAAACCTACCAAACCCACACATTTATGAAAAGTAGACACCTGGGGGCTTCCAGGGAGGTATGGCTTGCGTGGATCCCCTAAGGTTTCCTTACCAGAATCCCCTGCAAACCTCAATTTTAGCTGAAAAAATCACTTTTTTCACACATTTTGTGTGGGAAAGTGTGGCATCACTGGCCTCACACAAATTTCCTACCACCCAGCGTTCCCCAGGTCTCCCGATAAAAATGGTGCCTCACTTGTGTGGGAGGCCCAAGTACCCGCGACATGCAAGGACACAAAACGTTTGAGGCAACATCAACATTGCCTATCAAAAAATGTCGCGGGTACTTGGGCCTCCCACACAAGTGAGGCACCATTTTTATCGGGAGACCTGGGGAACGCTGGTGGTAGGACATTTGTGTGAGGCCAGTGATGCCACACTTTCCCACACAAAAATGTGTGAAAAAAGTGATTTTTTCAGCTAAAATTGAGGTTTGCAGGGGATTCTGGGTAAGGAAACGTTGGGGGATCCACGCAAGCCATACCTCCCTGGAAGCCCCGGGTGTCTACTTTTCAGAAATGTGTGGGTTTGGTAGGTTTGCCTAGATGGCCGCCGAGCATGCGGCCAAAACCCAGGTGACCCCCTTGCAAAACCAGGTCGTTTTGTGAAAGGTCATTTTGAGGTCGCCTCAATACGTTGTGGGCCCTTGCCTGTCGCGGTACTTGGGCCTCCCACACAAGTGAGGCACCATTTTTATTGGGAGACCTGGGGGAACGCTGGGTGGTAGGAAATTTGTGTGAGGCCAGTGATGCCACACTTTCCCACACAAAAATGTGTGAAAAAAGTGATTTGTTTCAGCTAAAATTGAGGTTTGCAGGGGATTCTGGTAGGAAACGTTGGGGGATCCACGCAAGCCATACCTCCCTGAAGCCCCCGGGTGTCTACTTTTCAGAAATGTGTGGGTTTGGTAGGTTTCCCTATGTGGCCGCCGAGCCCGGGCCAAAACCCAGGTGACCCCCTTGCAAAACCAGGTCATTTTGAGATAATGTGTTGTTTATTTCTGCAGCGTGAAAATTTTGGCTCAATATTGAAAGGAAAATGTGACAGACATTTTGAGGTTTGCAGGACATTGTGGGTACCATAACTTGTTGGGATCCACAAGAGAGATATCACCATGTACTCCCATGGGTGTTTCGTTTACGACAATATCTACAGTTGGTAGGTTATTCTTAGACGGAATGTACACCTTGGCAGACAGACTAAAAAGACAAAGATTACTGCACAGCCATCTATTCCTCAAGCACACACACATACTGGTTGGATTTGGCACGAGGGCAAGTGATGGTTCAGTATATACAATTTTATTAACAAGAGATTTCACAAAAATGAAATGCACTGTCAATAATTGAAAGGACAAAAACGGAACCAGTGACTCGCAGCTCGTGAGCTGTAAAGCCACGTCAAGGCCCCAACCGCTTTACAGGCCATTCACACACCTTTCATACGTGATACACACAAGACCATTCACACCCCTAGGCACGAAACAAACACATTACAACATTCACAAAAAGGGACAAGGTACACCCTGCTTGAGAAAGACAAAAAAAAATATTACTGCACAGCCATCTAATCCTCAAGCAAACACACATACTGGTTGGATTTGGCACGAGGGTGAGTGATGGTTCAGTATATACAATTGTATTAACAAGTGATTTCACAAAAATGAAATGCACTGTTAATAATTGAAAGGACGAGAAACTGAACCATTGACTCACAGCTCGTGAGCTGTAAAGCCACGACAAGGCACCAACCTCTTTACAGGCCATTCATACACCTTTCATACGTGTGACAAATACAAAACCATTCACACCACCAGCCGCGGGCCCATCACATTACAACACTCACACCAGCAGACAGCGCCATTCAAGGGCCCATCACTTTCACACGCTCACATTCCTAACACAGCAACCACACAAGCTGATGGATTGCGTGGAGTGTCGCTCGGCTAGCAGTGTGTGAGTGACCAGCAGCAAGTCACTACTCACACACTGCCAGCCGAGCGCCAGTCCACGCACACCACCAGCCGAGCGCCACTCCACGCACACCGCCAGCCAAGCGCCACTCCACGCACACCGCCAGCCTAGCGCCACTCCACGCACACCGCCAGCCTAGCGCCACTCACGCACACCGCCAGCCTAGCGCCACTCCACGCACACCGCCAGCCTAGCGCCACTCCACGCACACCGCCAGCCTAGCGCCACTCCACGCACACCGCCAGCCTAGCGCCACTCCACGCACACCGCCAGCCTAGCGCCACTCCACGCACACCACCAGCCTAGCGCCACTCCACGCACACCGCCAGCCTAGCGCCACTCCACGCACACCGCCAGCCAAGCACCACTCCACGCACACCGCCAGCCAAGAGCCACTCCACGCACACCGCCAGCCAAGCGCCACCCCACGCACACCGCCAGCCAAGCACCAGCCTACACACACCACCATCACATTTAGGATTTTTTTATACAAAAAAGAAAACACAAACAAATTGCAAATAGATACAAATCTACTAACACAAAATCAGAAACTAAGGGGCATATTAACAAGCCGGCGATAAAAAATTATCACCGCTTTAGCGTCTGTTTTCAGACGAAAAGCGGCGATAATTTTATCGCTGTATTAGCAAGGTCACGCTATCGCGTGAATCCTTGCCCTATCGCCCTTTCCCATAACGCCCATCCTGCATCTCTAATGAGATGCAAGGTGGGCGTTACTGGGAGTACCCCAGATGGGCTACGTTGTAAATATCGCCGATGTGCACATCGCGATATTTACAAGGCAGCCCACAGGATGATAGCAGACGTTAGATTTTGGCGAAAACGGCCGTTTTCGCCAAAATCTAACGTCTGCTATTATCCCGACTTAGCCATCCTAACATAGGGGGTGGATTGTGCTGATACGACCACAAGGTCGTATCAGCAAGGTTATCGCCGTTTTGCAGGGAACATCGCTGGAAAACCAGCGATGTTCCCTGCAAACGGCGATAACCTCGCTATCTCTGGAATTTTTATCGCCCTGGAGAAGCGTGTTGTTAATAACGCGCTACCAGGGCGATAATTTCCGGAGATAGCCAGCGATAAGATATCTATCGCTAAGCACGGCCAGCGATAATTATCGCTGGCCGTTGATAATATGCCCCTAAATACATTGCACTAATGCCAACCTTGAAACAGAACAACAATTCTTAAACATTACAGACCAGGCAGTTCACTTTACCACTCATGGTTGCTCCCAATAATTATTTTGCTTGTGGTACGCTCTATAACAAGCAGGCACACACAGCCCAGGGTTAGAAGGACACTCAGGGCAGTACATACGAGTCTCCTTCCGCGTACCTCTTCGCCAACAGACTCTACATCTCCTAGTGGGAAAGTCTTTTGAGGGTGTAGGAGGAATGTGATCAGGAAAGTGGCGATCTTTCAATCGAGCCACATCCTCCACCACTCCAACTCTAGGAACACTTGCCTGTTCCACAACAACAAGGCTGCCTATGACAGACTCCTGAAACTGAACAAAAGTCAACTTTGACGCAGGAGAACACTCCTTGAACACAACAAAAGCATTGAAAGTTGCTAAATTGAAGAGATGGATGGCCAACTTCTTATACCAAATGTAAGACTTACGAATAGCAGTGTAAGGTTCCAACCTCTGATCTACTCTATCAACACCACCCATGTGCTTATTGTAGTCTAAAATGCACACAGGTTTGCACACTTCAGCAATCTGACCCCAAACAGCCACAGGTGAAGTACTCTCATCATGGATGGTAGTCAGCATGTACACATCCCTCCTGTCCACAAATTTCACAGCTAGCAGTTCCTCACTACGCAAGGCACTGCACTGTCCCCTCTGAAGTTTTTTGCAAACAAGCTCTTTTGGATAACCTTTACGGTTAGAGCGGATTGTGCCACAAGCAAAAGTGTCCACTTTGAACAATTCCTTAAACAATTGCACAGCAGTGTAGAAGTTATCAAGGTACAAATGGTGGCCTCTGTTAAACAGTCCTCTAGCAAGATCCCACACAATTTTCTCTGAAACTCCAAAAGTGGACGGACAACCAGGGGGTCAATAGTGGAATCCCTACCAGTGTACACACGCAAATTAAAAACATATCCTGTCCTACTCTCAGACAACATATACAGCTTAATTCCATAGCGTGCCCTCTTGCTAGGAATGTACTGCCTAAAAACCAAACGGCCCTTGAACAGGACCAAAGACTCATCAATAGATATTTCTTTCCCTGGAGTATAGATCTCTGAAAATCGATCTACAAAGTGATCAAGAACAGGCCGAATCTTAAAAAGACGGTCACATTCAGGGTGATCTCGTGGCAACGCCAAACCATTATCAACAAAATGCAGCATCCGAAGCAAAAGTAAATACCGATCACGAGTCATAACTGCAGGAAATATGGCCGTTGCCATCAAGGGACTGGTAGACCAATATGAACCCATGGACGGCTTCCTTATCAAACCCATCAAAAAAGTCAAACCCAAAAACTTCTTCATCTCTTCCAGATTTGTGGGACTCCACCGGGTAGCTCTAGAATGGGGCCTAAGTCTGGCACTGTTGTCCCTCAAAAACTGTTCAGCATACAAATTAGTCTGCTCAACAATCTCACCCAAAAATACATCATCCATAAACAACTGAAAATACTGTATAGGCAAATAATGTTCACAATCCACTCTACACCCTGCATAACCACTAAAGGCAGGCAACACCGGCTGCACCATGTTTGGATCAACCCAGAGTCCAGCACTTCCAGTAGGAAGCCTAGCAGCCCCAGGCTGCAATCCAGATGCCTCTTGCACCATCGGCACAGTAGTATACTCCTCTAAATCAGGCACTTCATCTGCACTGAGAGTACCTTCATCATCCGATGATTCCATGTGGAGAGAAAACTCACTGCCTGAATCTTCCCCTCCCTCCTCTCCCTCAGACGCACTGTCAGTCTCATAATCCTGCTCAGAGGAAGATTCAAGAAGCAAACCACCCACCTGCTGAGCAGTAATTCTACGGCTAGCCATAATGCTTACTAATAAAGGTTACTTGTCAAACAAGTCAACAACAACAAACCCTTTGTAAAAAAAGAAATAAACAAAATGTAGCTTTATCACAAAGACCTATATACTCCAACACTATACCACTCACGTGACAGAAGCAGCTAGACTCACCACCACCTACTCTGCACAGACACCGTAAGGATCAACAATATCCCACTAAAAAGAAGAAGAAAAAAATTACACATAAGACAATGCAAAACATTGCAAAGAATTTCATGCTCTGAACACTAACAAATATGCTGCCATTATGACAGCACTTACAAAAAAATTCATTCATGCATGACAATAATACTCATTTGGAGTACACACTACAAAAATATTTTTCTTACCAAATAAATGCAATTACGCAAAACTGCAGAACAACCACTGCCGAAACCGCAAACAGGAATCAAAAGCTTTACACTAGAATAAAAAGGAGAAAAAAACATTACAATCACATATGCAAGTAATGCACCAGTCCACACACAATCCACCAGCCAAGCTAAGAGGTAGGTGGGCCAAAGAGTATAAATAAAATATTCACTCCCGTAAAAGGGAGCAACCCTTGCCCTTTTGGCCACTCCCCAACACAAAAATTAAAAAACCCTGGTGTCTAGTGACTTCTGACCTCCTTGGGGGCAGATGGGCCTAAAAACATACTGCTATTCTGCCACCCAAGGGGTCACTCTCCACAAATAAATGCCTGGTGGACTAGTGGGAAGATACCTTTATCTTCCGCACACGATCTCTCACTACTCAACTCTACTCTCAACTCTATTCACAACTGGATGTTAGCTCACCAACTCATTCTGAATCCCGCCAAAACTGAATTCCTCCTCCTCTCTACCTCTCTCTCACCCCTCCTGTTCAATATTTGATGGATCAGCTGAACCTACTCAACAACAAACCCATCAATGTCGACAGCGCTAAATCCCTAGGTGTCATTCTTGACAAAAGACTCAACCTAATCTCCCACATCAACTCTATTGCTAAGAACGCACGTTACCAGTTGCGCCTTCTATGGGGTATCCGTCGGTTCTTCCCGGAGAAAGACTTAAAAACCTTGGTACAATCTCTGGTTCTCTCAAGACTGGATTATTGCAATTCTCTTCTGACGGGCCTATCCAAATCCCACCTCTCCCCTCTCAAATCCATCCTCCATTCAGCAGCTCGCTTCATTTCAGGGTCTAAACGAAGCGACCACGTCACTCCTATCCTGTCCTCTCTTCGATGGCTTCCGATCGAGGCAAGATCTATTTACAAAACTGCCTGCAGCACACACAAAGCCTTACACACGTCCTCCCCTCGTTACCTGGCGAATAAATTGAAATTGTCCGGTGGCTCTCGCCCTTCTCACAATGCAAAAAGCTTCTGCTTGAGCCCCCCCGTCTTCAAAAGGGAAAGATCGATGGCGCAATCCTTCTCAGGCAATGCGGTGAGAATCTGGAACTCGCTTCCCCCATTGCTCCGTGCCACCTCCTCTACCCGGATCTTCTAAGCTGACCTCAAATCTCTTCTCTTCCAAAGACACTTTCAGAACTAATACTTTCACTCTCAGCCCCCTCTAGGAAGTTCGCTCTTCATTGTAAATTTGTACTTTTTCCTGTACATTCCTCACCCTTGCGTGCTGTGCTGGATTTGTGTACCCTTCATTTAATTCACGCCCTCTCTACTCCCTCAGGAAGTTCTTCCACTATAGGAAATTCTGTACTCCATGCCTATAGAAGTGCCTACCCAGTGTGTTCTGCCACTTATTGCAGTATTATACCTCTATTTGTATTTTGTATCTCATGTATCTGCACAATTGTCACTTTTTCCTCATGTAATGTAACGCTTGCTTTTGTATTATGCTCACTTGTAACCTTCTCATCCATGTAATGTTACTGTTCCTATTGTGAAGCGCTCTCACACCTTCGGGTAAAGCCCCGCGCTATATAAATAAAACTGCCCCCCAGGAAGCAGAGCACCAAAAACATAAGGCCCCCAAAGGGGAGCGTCCCTTGCCCAAGGGCCGCTCCCAAAACAGTATTTCCATTTTTTTTTTTAATTCCCTGGCGTCTAGTGGGCATTCCTGCTGCACGATCGCATGATCGTGCAGCAGGAATGCACAAAGAGGCATCGAGGGAAAGGAAAGGGTTTTCCTTTCCCTCGATGCCTCTTCTGTTTCAAATCCCCCCTCCCGGAGCCAAAACTAACCTTATTCCCGACTCGCTGGAAGCAAATGGCTTCCAGCGCGTCGGGAACAAAGAAACCCCCAATGACGTCCAGCGCGCCTCGCGCGCTGGCGTCATTGAGGGGCGGGGAGGCAGAAGCCCTTCCCCTGCCTTCCCCCAAAAAACCCGACGATCGGATTCCCACGGGGAGCGCCAGCGCTTCCCCGTGGGTGGTCTTATGACGAGCTGGACTCGTCATGAGCACACGAGCACTGTGTGCCATGACGAGTCCAGCTCGTCATGAGCACCGAAGGGGTTAAAGACCCCCACCTCCTTAGGTTCTCTAAAGTTAAACATTTTATTCTTCCACATTACTTTCAGAAGAGCAGGGAACCTCAGTTGGGCTGTTGCACCTAAAGATCTTATTGTTGGGATGAACTTCCCCAATTCCCAATGTCTATCCTGCGTGATTCTAGAAAGGTCAGATCTAATCCGGAACGACCAATCTCCCTTGGTGAAGGAGCTGGCTTTAAGTGCATCAGATAGATCGCGCTCCTTCAAAAGAAAGGTTTTAAAGTTAACTAGAATTCTCCTAGGAGTTTTCCTATTTGGGTTTTTTGAAAAGGGGTCTCTGTGGATTCTCTGAATGTCGGCTTTGAGAACCAAAGAGCCAATGGCCGGGATATACACTTTTAAAAGGCCTATAAAAAAGCTTTTGATATCACCCTCCAAACCCTCTGGGGCATTAAGGACTTTAATGTTGTTTCGTCTACTGTTGTTCTCAAGAGTTTCAATTTTGTCCAAGATAGATTTTTCATGTTTGGATCTCGACTAGGTTGGACTCTACTTCCCCATTCAGGGCCTCAACAGAGGCCTCCATCAGACAAATCCTTTCCGTGATTGTGGAACTTTTTACCTCTAGCGCTTCGCATGTGTCTTGGATTTTTGCCTGGTTCTTTTCTGAAATGACAAACTTACTCCTAATCTCCAAGGATAGTCCCTCTAACATCTTCATCAGCTCAGATTGATTAGAGCTGTTAGATTCCAGCGGGGCATCAAGAGTCGATCGCAAGGTCTCCTCAGGGAGGTTAGCAGGGTCGCTATCACAATCGCCCAACACCTGATACCTATTTGAGGTTGGAAGATTCAAGTAAGCCGCCTGCGCAACCAAGGCATTATCACATATAAGATCCATTGTCGCTTCCGGCATTTTTCTAGGGGGGCTCACAGCTTGAGAAGAAGACTCCGCCATTTCCAATCGGGGTGTACTTGTTTGCTGAGTTTTTGGATGGACCTTAAAGTACGTTCTGAGAGACGGGGTTATTCTCAATTGGGACAGTTCCTTCCGCTGCCGTGCCGAGGGACTTGTAGAGGGTAATTGGGGTTTTTCAAGATTAGGAGGAATCTTGCCCCCTGCCTTCCTGCCAGATTTTTTTGACACAACTCTGCCAAGGCCAGGAGCCAGAGGAGTAATGATGGAGCTGGGCACTTCGTAACATTAGGCTGCAGACCTGATGCCCCAGAGCCATGCCTGACCTCAAGATGGCCGCCCTCGGCTTTACAATGAACGCACCCGGACCTAGAAACAGCGCAAATGTGCCATGGAGAACCAATGACAGGAAGCCTACCCTGTGAACCCATCATCAGCTCGCCCCAGATGGCCACAACTGTCACGGCAACGGAAAAACATATCCACAGCCCCGAATAGCATTAATTATTAATATACCTCCTATACTCGGCCCCTGTTAGGATCAAACTTGGCCCTGCCCGGGACTGCACACAGCTGACGCATCCCCGCTGATGTGCACCTTAATCTGAAAATAAAGTCACACAGCGAGCGTCCCATACAGTAACACACTCTAAGGAGGCACAGATCAGTTGATAACCGACGCGGATGCCTGACCCCTAAATGGCGGCTCCGTGAGTGCAGTACCCCACGATCAACTAGTTTTTCTTAACAGACAGCGCAAGAAGCGACGCTAGTCCTCTCCAAACCACACCTGACCCCAAAATGGCAGTCCCTTGAGTGCAGCCACCACCGCCATACTTTTGCAGACAGCGTAAGGAGCGACGCTGTTCCACGATATCCCGCACCAGAACCGTTCATTAAGTCTGACAAAAAAATTAATGACCCAATCCGGTGAGCTACCCGATCATCGTCTGAAGCGAGAAACCTTAGGAGTGAAAGGAAGCTAGAGGGCCATACAGCAGGTTAGTTAAGCCCCTACCTCCCTGACCCAACTCAAGGCGGCAAATCTCACCCACCCCTGGCTGAATCGTACAAACACACCAAACGTTCAGGACACCCTATCAGATCCACGGTCCCCCCCTCAAAGAAACCCAACAATGTCACCGGGCATGCCAACTTCCTCCAACAACCCCATATCGACCTACTTGAAACCCAACGGCGCGAACTCCTTCGGAATTAGCTTCCCCCCAACCTCTCCCGTAAAGCGAGAAGAAACTTCAAACATAAACTGATTAGACAGCACCCAGAAACACTATTCTCGGACACATACCACTGCTCCTCCAAAGGGCAGATTAAGATGGATTTCATTTTCCACACTGAAAGACCCGACAACTGGAACGCCACATTCAGAACACAACTTTACATCTCTAAAACCACGACTACTTCGCATAGCTGCAAACTGACGACCTCGCTCCCTAACCGCTTGTCAAGGGGCGGGAACACGTCTGTGACCATCTACACGAACGGCACAGTCCTGATACAGGCAAACAATGAGAACCTAGAGGCCTTCGAGTCCCTCTTCCCCACAGTGCAAATCGCTCACCTGCACTTGCTTCGACCTGCCCTGACCCAGTACGCACCCCCGGACAACCTGTCCCACCAAGGGAAGCAAACAATCATTACCACGCCCAATGCCACCACCTCCCTCCCCCCGAGTCACCTCCCACTCCTTTGCCCCCATGAATAGCGTTCGCCAACTCCCAGAGGAATGCCAAACTCAACTTCCCCCCCTGATCCACCCACATCAACACCATGACCCTGCCCTGCCGACACTGGCCACTAACCTCACCAGCACTCCCACAGACTTCAGGAGGACGAAACCACCACATGACCCAATACACCCACTACCCAGGGTCCCAAACAGAGGCAGCATGGCCTACACAAGTAGCTATAGGCATCATAACTTAGTCACAACCTCCACCTCACGAGACGTCCCCACCCAAGATTCCCTCACCCCCGCCCACGATATCATGGCGCAGCATCTCGCTTGACTAGAAATCCAGCTAGAAACGATATTCCGGGGTCTGAACGAATTCCTAACTAACCTCGACAAGGCCCGAAAGCCCCTGCAATCCCCTCCCAGGGCACCCACTTTGACCAGCTCCAATCATCCAAAGCGCCCTACAAGGCCCTTAGCGACCCCGTGATACGGATACAGAGACCCTCAAGAACGGACACTGAGATCCCATCACAGAAACCCATAGGAACCAAAGCCCCCACGCCCAGGTTACAGAGACTCATAAATACTGACACCGAGATCCTGACACTAAGACCCACAAGAACCAAAGCAGCAATGTCCCACAAAGAAGCGGCCGATCTAGCCTCAACATACGACTCCACTCCTACAGACTCCCCAAAATCCAAGATCCAAGTGATCACGGGTTTCAGAAGAGACTACCCCCTCACGAATACCCCTAGAACCCCGCCCTTCCTCACCACCTTACCTAGGGCCCCCCCTGGAAAGAATCACAGCAAAAAAGAGCTTTCCACCAACTGCATGCTCATTAACTGCAGATCAGCCTCTATGCATGCACTGAACTAGCAGAAGCCATCCTCTCGCAGGACATAGACATTGCGTTCATCACGGAGACTTGGCTCAAGGAGCACTCTGCACCTTGCTTAGATATGCTTGTGCCCCCAGGTTTTACGATTATTAACAAAGACAGAAAATATCAACGAGGGGGAGGTGTAGCTATGATACACAAGGACAACATCGCCATCATGGAAATGAACTCTTGCAAGTACAACACCTTTGAACGTCTTACTGCCAATATCAAGACTAAGGATAATGGAGCAATACTCTGCCACCTTCTCTATCACCCACCAGGCAACACCCCCGCATTCGGGGAACAGTTGTCCGACCTGATTGCTCACTGCGCACTCGGGGACGCTAACAACCTAATTCTTGGTGACCTAAACCTTCGTTGGAATGAAGCTAATAACCCGTTAATTCAAACGCTATCCAATCTTCTCCGTGACAACAACCTATCCCAACACTGCTCAGAGGAAACGCACAATAAAGGAGCAACCTTGGACGCCATTATCACTCAACAAGACGTAATTACGATCGACCACATACTCCCCGTGGACTGGTCGGACCATCACATGATCTTATTCCACATTAACCAAGAAATGCTTTCCCAGCCACCCATGCAAGACCCCCCCAAATGGGCTAGAAACCTCACCCAGATTCCCTTGTTGCCCTAGAAGAGAGGATAAGCTCGCTCCTCCCCAGCGCCGACGACCACCTCACCACAAACGAACTTACCTCGCTCTACAATTCAAATATGGTGGCCATGCTTGACCAACTAGCCCCCTTGAAATAAAAAAAAAGCAGAGCCATTCCATCCAGATCATGGTTCAACACGGACATCAACTCCGAAAGGAGACAACTAAGAGCCACAGAAAGACCCTGGAGGAACAATCCTTCTATTATCCTCCGTGAACAACTCAGAACAGTTCGCAGGAAGTACAACAATCACATCAAGAACAAAAAATCCACGTTTTTTCGCTCCACGCTGGACAGTGCAAAAAATAGACCCAAGGAGCTCTACAACATCATCAGGCAACAACCTCCAAGCCCGCTACATCCTCAATTCAGGCGTCCAAAGAACTATGCAACAACTTCGCCAACTTCCTTAATGACAAGATCACCAAGATCGAACTCTCACTGGACACCAACAACACCCCTCCACAAATAGCAGCTTGTCGGGGGCGTATGAGAACGCTCCCATACCCCCTTCCAAATCCTGGCTAATCTTCCACCCCATTCAGGAAGCTGAGATAGTCAACCTTATCTCCACCTCCAAACCCTCATCTCATGTCCTAGACCCTATTCCCCCCCAACTGACCAAAAAGCTGAAACTCTCCCTAGCACCGCTCTGGTGCATGATCATAAACAGCTCCATGAAAAACGGAGTCGTTCCAGACTCCCTTAAAGTGGGACAAGTCACGCCACTGCTGAAAAAACCTGGCCTTGACATAAAGGATTTGAATAACTTCAGACCCGTCTCTAACCTTCTTCTTCTATCCAAAATCCTAGAAAGATGCGTACTCCAACAACTAACCCAACACTTGGACAACATCAACCTCCTTGACTCCCTTCAGTCTGGCTTCAGAAAAGGCTGCAGCACTGAAACCGCGATCCTCAACATCATCGACGATATCCACAAATCACTCGACTCAGACCAATGCTGCATCCTCATTCTCCTAGACCTCTCAGCAGCATTCGACACGGTAGACCACAAACTTCTTATTAGGGCTCTCCAAGAAAGAGCCGGACTTGGCGAGGTGGTCCTCCAATGGTTCTCATCCTTCCTACACAACCGCACCCAAAGAATCAAAATCAAAAACTTTGCGTCTGACCTTCATCCAGTCAGCAAGGGAGTCCCTCAAGGTTCAGTGCTCTCCCCCCAACTTTTCAACATCTACATGGAACCCCTCACCAAACTACTCAAAAAAGCCAACATCCGTTTCCATCTCTATGCTGACGATACTCAGATCTACCTGGAAACCTCCTCCATCAAGGACATTCAACGACTCAATGACATACTGAGAGATGTCCAACACTGGCTGTCAAGTAACCACCTTAAACTAAACCCTGACAAAACCGAAATACTCCTCATTTCGAACAAAGAGGAGAACCCCCAAATTGCGGATTGGCTAAAAGCTATCGATGCGCTCAACGGGAACCTCACCCTGGCCGACTCTGTCAAATCACTAGGTATCATGCTAGACCCGAAACTGGACATGACCATACACATCAAGAACTCAGCTAAGAGCACCTATGGGAATGTAGTCCTTTCAGGAATAGCAAAATCACATCTTGCTCCCCTCAAAACAACGCTTAACGCGGCAGCCAGAATGGTCACCGGAATCAGGAAATTTGATCACATTTCTCCCGCACTCAGAGAATTTAAGTGGCTCCCAGTCGAAATGCGGGCTAGCTTCAGAACAGCCTGCCTCACACACAAAGCCTTGCACACCGGCAAACCCGAATATTTGGCGGCCAAACTCAAAAAAGCTGGTCAGACCAGGAACCTCAGAAGCTCGAACTCTCTTCTACTCATTCCGCTGAAAACTCGAAAACAAAAAACGGCGTCCCGATCCTTCGCCGGGAGCGCGCCCAAAATCTGAAACTCTATTCCCCCTCACATCAGAACTATTCCCTCTTTTGTAAAATTCAAAAGTCAGCTCAAAGTCCTGTTCCTCGACCGCTCCCTAGGGAACAGTTAGGAGCAGTCGGAGCACGGAAGTAGACACCTTTCACTGCTTTGACTTTGTCCGCAAGGCTTCGAACCAGAAACTCTCCGCCAACGACCTACACTATGATTGTATTATGTGATTCTCTGCACTGTATCTGATGTAAAGCGCTCCGATACCCTCGGGTCAGGCCAGCGCTATATAAAACTTCTTAAATAAAATAAAAAAATAAAGCTACCTATAGATTTTGAACAGCCAAAAATGTTATTTCTCAAAGCATACCTACTAGGGGCCTCCCCCCCCCTTCACGTCTGCTATGCCACCAACGCCCGTGGTCTAGGTTGAAGGGCCCGTAGTGTCAATATTAATATCCAGTATGGTCTTGTTTATAGATGGACTACGGGAGACCCCCAGACTCTCTTGTTTATCTTTGCCTGCCCCTCTCTTCTGAGGGGTCTGTTGTGATGAAAGCAGGTCACTGCTAAGTGCTCCTTTAGGGCGTCTAGGGCTCATGTGAGGAATAGAGGGAGAGACTGTTGGAGTGTATAGCAAATGGGATCTAATGGTATCAGTAGTGTTAATGCCACTCGGAAATCTATAAAGGAAAGGGGATGCCAACACTCCTTTGAGCCAGATATCACCCCCCTCAGCTTCAGCCACCGTCAAATCAGTCCGTCGGGGCACTCGGCAGCCGCTGACTCTGCCCGGAGTGCCCCGGAAGGAAATCCTTGCCGCCGCCCGTCTTTTGACGGCAATACTACTAGTGGCTCGGAGCAACCGACCCCCGACGAAGCACGAGGACGGCCCGCACACACCTCGGGCCAGGCTGCCACAGACCGTCACGCCACCCCAAGACCCCTGCAGCACCGGGGAGACCCCCCTCAAGGCATACACAGACTCGCCAAAGAAAGCACGGGAAGCAGTGGGGTAGCAGAAGACAGAAGGAAAGCACCTCACCCCAATGAACGCCAGTGCTGAAAACTCCCTTCAGTCAGGCCGAATCCGGGTCTGGCGGCGGCAAGCCTCGTCTCCGCGAAGAATGGAGCTGGAGAAGTGACGGAGGAAATACCCCAAAAAAAAACAGCAGATGACGAGCAGGTAAGACGGCGCCTTTTCTCCTATGAGGTCAATTTAGCTGGCTCAGGGACATTTTAGAAGGAGTATTTAGCGAAAGTATTCCGGAGGAGCATGGAGAGAGCTCGCCGCAGGACTAACCCGCCGCCATGTTCCCTCAATTTGTTTTTATTTGCATTATTATCAATATATACAGTTTATGAAGTCTAATAAATAAAAAACAAAAAATCACCTTTATTTTAATCAAGACTTATTCTCACTAAGGATTGTCAAGACTTATTTTCACCTACGATTTTCATTGTTATTTTTGTATATATATCCTACATAGGTTTACAATTTGCTGACTAGGCCTTTCAGGACTTCAAGTATTTAAAATGTATCTGATACATTGTGCTCTACTATTTCTATAGAATATGAAAAAATCTTGTACGTATTCACACTGGGTTCCTCACTGAGGCCTACACTTAAATGAGATTAGAATATGCATGAAAGTTTCATATTTAAATGTTTGCTATGCAGAAGCAAGCATGATTAGAACCCCAATTTATTGGAGGTAAACTAATTAGTATAGGAAAATTGATTTTATATTAGGTCTTCCATTACAGAGGTTCATGTCCATAGTTCTGTTGTCATTGACTACTAAATATTTACAAACCAAATGGTGAACCAAAGCTACCATATCTTTTTACATTTATATCAATTACCATACCTCATTGCATTGTCTAACAACCTGATCATTGAGTATTTTATACGGGTGCATTTTTGAGGCCTCTTTAATTTGACGTTGTATGTGTATTGAAACAACATAAGCAAGGGACACAATTAGTTACATACAATCATAACATTATATAAGTATGTCCTTGTTCTCTGACTCATCATTTACTGTTCTGAGCTAATCAGCAAATGCTTTCGTAGCTGGACAACACAATATGATATTGATCAACACACCATAAGCATTAGAATTCTGAACTTCCAACCATGCTTATAATGCTAAACAAATATTCAAAGGAGTAAATTAGAAATAACATGTAACATTTAAAAGGTAAAATTCAGAATTCAGTGTGTTAAAATGTATTTAATTACAGGTGATACAGCTTCACCGAACATAACATTAGATCTCATTTCTACATTCATATAGAAATATTATAAATATTGTATTTCCATGATTATTGCCTGTTTAGCTAAATTTAATTTTGTTGGCTTTAGGACTCTATGCATTTTACCACTTCTACTCAGTGCAAAAATGCTCGTGCTCTCTGCCTTAAACACTGTAAAATTGACCTACACCCAATTAGCATATTTAATTTATGGCTGAGCCCCTTTTAATTGTTACCACCTCTCTCCTGTAGCCTGTAAATTAAAACCTACAAGTGGGCCAGCAGCACTTATTTTGCCACCCACCAAAGTAGGCTTTTGAATATGTCCAAGGCCTGCCATTGCAGTCTGTAGTGGAGTTTTAAACCACCATTTCAACCTGGCAAAAAAAGAATTTCCACGCTCAACCCTTCCTTATTAATACATATACCCCAAGGGAGGCCCTAAAGACTCATAGGACAGGGTGCATTGTATTTAAAAAGTAGGACTTGTAGGTTTACGTTTTACATGTCCTGGTAGTGAAAAAGGCCTTACCCTCCTACAGGATAACATTAGGCTAACTTATTACACTTAACAAATGATGCAATTTTGAGTTGCAATTCTGAAAGTGTCACATTTAGAAAGTTTGTATTTTCTTGTCCTCACCATTTGGTTCCTGCTGCCTGTGTCCCGGGTCACATGACTGTCAATAGCTTGGCAGTTGGCCTTTGTGCATTCCTCCCACACAGTGAGACAAAGGGGGGCTAAGCGTTGGCATGATGGGCCATCCTGCCAGGATGGTTGGAGCAGAGTTGTTCCCTGCCCTACTTACATTTCAGAGGGCTGCCCCCAGCACAAACACACACAAAGCAACTTGCCACCAGCTTTTCTCACTATGGACTACTTGGAGCCTTGATAGAGGAAGGGAGGAACTTTCTAGAACCAGTTGCGGGATAGTATTGGGTGCCTTGCCACTTCAAAGACTGGCACCAGATATGAATATTGGACCTCTTGAACCATTCATCAGATACCTTCTGAACATGTGAAAGACTCAGTGAAGGACTGTTCTGTTGCCCTGCTCGTGGATGGACTGCTGTGCTGCATTGTTGCCGGAGGAAGAAAGCCTGTACCTGCTCCTTGAACCTAGGACCCCCAGAGTGACTCCAATGGGTACTTGACCGGCCTCCTGTTCTGAGTTACAGGGACACAACAAGCTGCAGAGGCATCCCTGCAACTGCCAAGATGACCTGCTGTGACTGGACCTCAAACTGGACATGCCTAAGCCCCGTTGGCCTCTGCTAGATTGTGTCCCATGATCCTCACAAGGTGACTTTCAAGGTCCTTGACCATTGGCTGACATCAGAGTGCCCTCCTCTGCCAATAAAGGTGAAATCCTGAAGTTCTCTTCACAACCACAAATGGGTCCTTCCTCACCGAGACTCTGCTGCCTGCATTAACTGCCAATGCAAAGCCCCGTTGAACCCGACTCTTCATGCTACAGCAATGATGACTGTCAACGCGAGATCTGCACTTCATGCTACAGCAACTACATCCTGCGTTGCCTGTCAACATGAAGTTCCAGCAATGACTGTCCACGATGCCCGACCAGATCGTCGAGCTAAAGTGAAGACCATCTGTGATGCCAGGCATGCTCTTCATGCTACATAGACGACCATCCAGGATGCTCTCCTAGAGCCTCAAAGCCTCCTCCACCACGAACTGGACTCTTCATGCTGGACTTTGAGAAGGTAGCTTTTTCAGTGGGACTAACCTGGCCCCTGTATCTGGCCCACATTCCATTGCAATCAGCCTGAACATATGACTTTTCCCTGTTCTAGCACAACCAGATGACCGTGAATGGTGTTTTGTGCTTTTAGGCGCTACACTTACCTGAATCTGTGAAATTGCATATCTCAAATTCTAGTAATTGGATCTTTGCCATTCTCATATCATTTTGTTTATTTAAATGTTCTCTATTTTTCTAGATTGGTGTGGGATATTCTTGTGTGGTGTTTTCACTTTATTACTAATTGTGTGCGGCATAAATACTAAACACATTGCCTTTAAGTTAAGCCTGACTGCTTTTGTGCCAAGACACCAGAGGGCTAAGCACCGGTTAATTTATTGACTTTTGTGGTTCACCCTGATTGTGGCTGTTGCTTGAGAAGGGGTTTCAACCCTCTCAATCAAAAACCCAATTTCCTATGTGATAGTCTTGAAATCTGTTGAAAGATAAACATGTTGTTTTTAGATAAATTTTATTTTTCTTGTGGATTATTTTAAGTGTGGTCACATTTGACTGTATTAAAATCCATGAAATCGTTTCGGTCCCTATGTAGAGTGTGGTGGAAAGGATACTCAACCACAAATGTGGAAAGTGTCCTGCATGCTGAATTACAAGTGCATTAGAGTCTTTGGTACTTTTGATATGGCAGTTGGAACTTCAACCCCAATTGTCACAGACTACCCTTCTTATCACACTATAAATAAGACTGTTAATGTTTTGGATTTGGGCTTCAAAAATGTGGTATATTATTGTGAAGCTACCTCTCATACTATTAAGGGTAAAATAGCTAAACGTTTTGACTCACATGTGTATCTAAATATTTTTCATAACTCACATCAAAGTGTTATAAGTGGATTAACATACCAATGTTTCATGTATTACTGTTGATAAGTACCCTACCTAACCAAGGACAAGTGTTATATTTCTTAACTTTGCATCAAAAGTGGATTAAGTGGGTGGTACATGTATGTTCACACACTGCCACCCATCTCTTGTCATGCTAAGCTCTCTCTACTTCAACAGATAAAATTTACTTTGCAACTCAAAATTAATACATTGTCAGGACAGGCTTAATATTTGAAATATATATGCTATTCAAAAATGTTGTCATGATTCAGATGTCTGCTGCACTGTACTATACCCATTCAAAGTTTGCTAAGAGTTTGTGTATGTCAAACTATATTCTTTGGTAATAAAATTGTATCCTTACAGTATTAAAAATATGCTTCTCATTATGCAAACACCCTTGCACTAAGGGGCAAGTTTATTTGCGTTGGTGCAAAACAGTCTAAAGTGCAATACGGCAGGGGGGTTGAGAAACAGCATCATGTTACATTTAATATGTGATACAATTCTGCTTGTTTGTAAGTTGTGAACTGAACATTTATGCTTAGTAGAATTTGTCTTGCCTAGTTTGGCATCTATCTTGCAATTGTAAAATGTGGTGCAGGCTGAAGTCACAAATCCTATGAAATGTATTTACAATTAGCTGGTGTGTAGCACATATTCAGCAATACTTAATGTTCCCATTATAAATTAATAATGTAACATAATTTGTATTATGCCTCTTTTAGTCATATGTTATGCTGTGTTTGTATAACACACAAGTTCAACATTGCCAATATTTAAATAAAAGTTTTTTTTATTTCAACCCAAACTTTTTTTGTCTAAAATAATGCAAAAGAAAATCACTTCCTAAATAGAAAGTCTGCTGGGCCTGAGGTTTTCATGTTGCCACGGGAAATGTTATGAACACTTTATGCTAGATTGTTGTTATGAAAATGTTTAAATCATCATAATGTACAGTTTGAAATTAGGGTCTGATTTATGGTTGGCTACACCACCCAAGCTGGACTAACTACTGCAACATTACAAGATCCTCGATGGCCCAACATGTATCCTTTTGCCTTCAGAGGAACCATCAGTACAGCAGTTCCTCAGAAGACTCTATGAGTTTCATAGTCATCCACCATCTGTGAGGCAGCTATTCAACAAACTGTTTTCTTATTCATTAACAAAGTTTCAAAGCAGAAATGAGTGGGTTTGAAGAACAAAAAAAACAATGGATCCTACACCTTAGGTGTTTTGTCTCAGGGTATATATTTCTTTAGTATTTTCTCTATCTCGGACACACATGGTTTCCCCTGGTAGTGAAGATATAAGACTATGAGCTCTAAATAGGGCAGATGTTGCTAATATGAGCACCCCTAATTGGTTGAGCTGACGGAGTGAGCTCACAAACAATAATGCATATTGTTCAAACATATTAGGATTAGGATGCTGGTTACCATATTCTAGCAGGACTATCATCTTGTTTTCAAGTAGTCCTCAAAATAGTTTCTTACCACAAATATCTGAGATTTTAACACTCTTTTAATTCATTCAACTGGCAACACTGTGATCCACACTAAGCTTTTCACAGACACAATACTCTACTGTTTAAAAAATAGAATTAGAGATTTAAAGACCTTGCAAATTCAGGACAAGCCTTGGTTTTCTCTCATCTCAAAGGACAAAGGTAGGCCTTGGAAAAATAATAAGAAATATCTATAAATTATATATTTTAAACATACTCAGTGGAGGAGAAGGGTACTGTAACCCATGCATGGGATGTGCAACAAAAACTAATTCTGATTTAAATGTTTATTTACTAAACAAAGTATGTATATAAATGAAGTCATAAAGATGAAATTCTTTATGTATTAGAAAAAAATCATACCCATGTAAATTCTTTTCACATGCCACCCTGGAAAAAGTATCTTTCATTCAAAATTATTAAGATTAGATGTTTTCTCATTAACATGAGACAAATTTTCATCACAATCAATAGAATCCTTGAGAGCAATATTGGGAAGAGTGGCACATACTACAATCCTTTCGCACACCATCTCTGGAGTGTATAGCTGTAGACTTCCAGATTGATCCAACATCTAATCATGGTTTTTGAAATTCAAAATGTCCATTCAATGATATTCCTATTTTTAATGCCAAATTACATTTCTTTTGACCTTCATTATGTGGATTCTGAATTGGTGTCATTAGCCAAGGCTGGAGAGCATAACCTTGACCATCTAATAAGAAAAAAAACACATGCAATGTTACACATAATTAAAACATAGGTTTAATGTAAAGAGACATTACACATATGTAAACATGTGTACTTATATATTCATAGGATCTGCTTATTCATTTTTTGTTAAAACATATGTAACCTGAAAACTACGGTCCAGACAACCTATAAAATGTAGTGGTAACCCTGAACTTTGTAACAAACACAGTACACAGTGGTTGCATCTATATCAAGCATACCCAGATGAAAAGACAGATTAGTGCCCGTTGTGTAATGGCATTTCTT
This sequence comes from Calotriton arnoldi, assembly GCA_963921515.1. Lineage (NCBI taxonomy): Eukaryota > Metazoa > Chordata > Amphibia > Caudata > Salamandridae > Calotriton > Calotriton arnoldi. Next base: position 1,690,958 of record CAWUFW010003454.1, read on the forward strand.
CTTGACAATTTTTTTTATTATAACCATCAACAATATGTAAAACATGATGTTGAATGACTTAAAAATAATCATCATCACACATTTAGCTATTTCCAGTAATGTGGATGTGTCCAGCTCATTACTGGGGTTTATTTACAAAATATTATATATCATCAAAGATGATTTACATTTTCAGGGGTAATATGGAAACATTCATCGGGCAACCATTAAATACAACATTGAACATCATAAAGCTTATATTTCAGATTAGTTTAAGTATATTAATGTCATTTTCAAACAAGGTACAGAGATAAGATATCTCAAAAGGTTTATCACAATAGGTAACATATTTTCCTGTAACTCACTGTTATATGATACTACATTGCTGCCACACAAATATATTACGTTAAAATGTAACTAGGTCCATGAACAAATAAAAACAATGTATCTATTTTTCTATATCTATAGAAATATTACAAATGAGCTGCAAAATTTATGATATTATATATATATATTGTGCTGAGCCTCAATGCGGGATGGCAGATCTACATTATAAAACCAGATTGCACTCTCAGGCCCACTGGAGGACTATGAACATTGAGAAAAATCGACTGTAAAAGACACAGAACTCACTGGAGGTTAAGAATGATAGAAAACACACTACAAGTCCTAGCATGTATAAGTAATTGGACTCACCTGTGAGGCCCAACGGAGGGTAAATTAGCATGCAGTCAAAAAGATGGGACAAAGTGCCTCTGTGTAATTCCAGTACAGCCTATGAGTAAGGAGCAGGAGGATTCGAAACACGTTAGGTGAAGAAAAGGATTGTATTGCTATCACTGGTTTTAAAATAAAGGATTCAGTGGAATCGTCTGCCTTCGAGTGCGTCCTCAATTCAGGGCAAGTTTGAAAACATAAATCACGGTAGTCCGGCAGTGAAGGACTGCACCACCGTTGTTAAATCATGTGGCCGCAGGGGCTTGGAATTATGCTGAGCCTCAATGCGGGATGGCAGAGCTACAATATAAAACTGGATTGAACTCTGAGGCCCACTGGAGGGCTACGAACATTGAGTCCTAGCATGCATCAGTAATTAGACTCACCTGTGAGGCCCACCGGAGGGAAATTAGCATGCAGTCAAAAGGATGGGAGAAAGTGCCTCTGTGTAATTCCAGTACAGCCTATGTCCTTACTCTGTAATCTTGCAAACTGGATGAAATTACGCTCATTGAAACTGAATGCTCAGAAGACTGAATTCCTTCTCTTGTTCTCAACTGGAAACTCTTACTCTGTCCATAGATGGCTGACCGCCCTTCATTCTTTTAGTGTCTACCCTGCCTTGGATCTACATGCTAAGTCGCTTGACTACTTTTTAGACTGGAACCTCTCCCAAAATGACCACATCACCAAGTTAACCAAATCGGCATTCCATCAACTCCGCCTGCGAAGAAAATGAAAACTGACCATTCCCTCTACAGACTTCATATCTACAGTATGGGACCTAGTTTTCATCTCAACAATCTAGATGGCAGAAGTGACATTGTAGAAGGACATTTTACATGAAGCTGCTCGGCTAGTTGCAGGGTAAAAGAAATCTGATCCCATCTCCCGCATCTTAAAGCACCTTCACTGGCCAACCCACAAAGCAGAATTGGTTTTAAGATTGCGTGCATCACCAATAAAGCAATTAACACCAGAGACAGAGTATTAGAAATGAGGTTCCTGGAAGGCTGAGATATGCACCCAGGCCAGGCAGGATCCACCACTCTAGTCAGGGCAAGGTAGATACACACTAAAAGATAACCTGTGCTCACCCTCTGGTAGCTTGGCACAGAGCAGTCAGTCTTATCTAAAGAGGCAACGTGTAAAGTATTTGTCCAACACACACACAGTAACACAATCAATACACCACAAAATGACTCCACACAGCTTCAGAAAAATAGATTAGTATATTCTGAACAAAACAAGACCAAAACAACAAAAATCCAATGTATGGAAGTTGAGATATTTAATTTTAAAGGAATATATGCAGTAAAGCGCTTAGAATCAAGTAGCACTCAGAAGGTTACTTTAGGTCGCACTGGACTGGGGCAAAGTCAAAGTTTGGCCTGACTGCGATGGAGCGCTGGCTGGCAACAGGACCCACACAGGCCCTGGTGAACAAAGTATCTTTCCTGATCACAAACAGTGAGATGCATCTATCTTCTCATTCAGTACATGTGATGTGTCAGTTCTGAAGACGGGTGCCGGAGTCAAGGGTCGTCAAGCAATGCACCAGATTCTGCCACGCAGTCGAGGGGATGCGTCGATCTCACCAAGCTACAGTGGCAGTGATCTCCAATCTCTAGAGGGAATGCGCTGGTTCTGATGCGATGAGCCAATTTTACTCCTGCAACGGGGTCGATGCACAAGTTCGGTTACACACAGACAGGAGATGCGTCAAAATCTGTGTTGCAGTATCTGGGCCACTTCCTGTAAGCCAGGCACAGGAGCAGGGGTAGAGATTTTGATATCCCTGAGTCTCAAGCAACAGGAGGCACGCCAAAAAACACCTGGAGCTCACTTGGAGAGAAGGCAGAGTCCAGCTTGCCTTCAGCAGAGTCAGAGAGCAGCAGGCAGCAGGGCAACACAAGAGAAAAGTAGGGCTTCCAAGTTTGCAGTCCAAATACAAGTCCTTTAAGCAGCACAGCAGTCGTTCTGACAGCGTTTCAGTTCAAGATCCAGAAGTGTTGATTTTAGGGGGTGGAGACCCAGTACTTATACCTAAAAGTACCTTTGATGTATAGGGTGACTTTAAAGCAGTCCTCTGAAGTGCACAAGGATCTCTTTCAACTCAGTCCTCTCTGCCAGGCTAGCTGTGGGAGGTAATCAGTTATTTTTGTGGGGAGAGAACACAGCCTATTCAAGTGAAGTGTTAGCCCCTCCCTCCAACCTACACAGGCAAGGCCATCAGAATGCAGATGTAGATATAGGGGTACTAAGGCACACCTATACTTCCTGTGTTGTGGCTATCTAGAGGGAATTCACAAAGTGTAGCTGTCAGCCACCCCAGATGTGTACTGAAGATAGGCTGTCAGGCACACAGAGCAGTAAGTGGAGAGAAATGTCCACTTTCTAAAAGTGGCATTTTGAAAGCAGTAATGTTAAATTCAACTTCACCAATAAGGAGGATTTATCATTACCATTCCAAACATATGAAACGTGAAAAAGCTACTCCTCTCTGATCAAGAATTACAGCTTTAAAGTGTATTAAGGTATTCCGAATGCTAGCCTATGAGAAGAGTAGGCCTCACAGTAGTAAAAAAATAGAAAGGTACATGTCCTACCTTTTACTTACATAGCACCCTGCCCTTGGGGTTACGTATGGCCTACCTTAGGGGTGGCTTATATTTATTAAAAGGGTAGTTTAAGGCTTGGCAAGTAGCTTTAAATGCCAAGTCGAAGTGGTAGTAATCTGTACACATAAGCACTGCAGTGGCAGGCCTGAATCATGTTTGAAAGGCTACTTCTGTGGATGGCAAGACCAGTGCTGCAGCCCACTAGTAGCATTTGAAGTACAGGCCCTGGGTATATGGTATATCATTTTACAAGGGACTTACCAGTACAACAAATATGCCAATAAGGTATACCCCAATGACATCATGTTTAGGGAAGAAGCACATGCACTTCAGCACTGGTTGGCAGTAGTAAAGTGCTCAGAGTCCAAAGACCAGCAAAACGAATTAGCATAAACAGGAGGCATAGGGCAAAAAGCCTGGGGGAAGACCACCCTGAGGATGCCCGGTCTAACACAGAGATTGCCTAATTCTACAAAATAGCTTTTCTCGTGTCTAGCTCATAGACTGTGGAATTCTATTCTGGACCACATAAGACTAAATTACAACCTGCTTTCTTTCAGAAAAAAACTTGAAAACTTGTATGTTCAAACATCACTTTGCTGGTTGACGCTAGACTGACTTCTCCCCATATTCTTGTGGCGCACTCATAGTTCACTGTTTACTCCAAAGTATTTTCCTCAATAAACTGTGCTCTATGATTATTCTCTATCCTTCTTCCCTTATAAAAAAATTGTAAGTTTCTTTTGAACTTGGGGTGGTACTTGTAAAGCATTCAGCTGCTATGTGGCTAGGTCCGGGCTGTAATAAATACTTTAAGTAAATAAACAAACAAGCAAATAAGTAAATAAATAAATAAACAGAATGCCTTTGTGTTACGTCAAGACTGATTTCTATATGGCTGGGTCTGAACTAGGGTGGCATAGTGAGCAAAATAGCAATGGATTTAACCCAGATCTCTTGACTGGGGGTGAATGTTTTGATTTGTTCTGCATTTCATCCATCATTTGTGTGTCTTCCGCTTTCTCGCCCTAAGTGTGCCGGGTATGCCCAGATGTGGGAATCGGGCTCACTGTGACACTGGATTCAGGCTAGCCTGGCTGATGAGGGGTGAAACCCTGAAACCAGTTCTTGGATGCTGGTTTCTGGTCCAGGAAGGACCTGGCTTGGCAGTTCAGGCTGGACTGCTCCCATGAGGCACAGGGTCAAGACTGATTTTCATATGGCTGGGTCTAAACTGGGGTGGCATAGTGAGCAAAATAACAGTGGATTTAACCCAGATCTCTTGACTGGGGGGGATTGTTTTGATTTGTTCTGCATTCCGTCCATCATTTGTGTGTTGTTGTGTTAGACTTGGCATTTTTGGCGTGGTTTACCCTGACTTTTACCTCCTGTATTTTGATGATGTGATGGATTTCGTTTTTGCTGGCTTAGATGCTTTGGGCACTTTGCCATTGCTGATCAGTGTCAAAGTGCAAGTGCTCCCTGTGTAAATTGTTAGTACAATTGGTTCTCCCTGATTGGCATATTTGATTTACTGGTAAGTCCCTAGTAAAGTGCACTGAAGTGTGCCAGGGCCTGTAAATCAATTGCTACTAGTGGGCCTGCAGCACTGATTGGGCCACCCATATGAGTAGCCCTGAAAAGGTATCTCAGACCTGCCACTGCAGTATCTGTGTGCAGTTTTAAACTGCCATGTCGACCTGGCAACTGTACCCACTTGCCAGGCCCTAACCGTCCCTTTTCTTACATGTGCGACACCCCTATGGTAGGCCCAAGGTGCCCCCATGGGCAGGGTGCAGTGCATGAAAAAGGCAGGACATTTATCTGTGTGTGTGGCATGTCCTGATAGTGAAATATTGCCAATTTCGTTTTTCACTATTGAAAGGCTATTTCTCCCATAGGATTGAATGGGACATACTTTGGAACATCTTACAAGTATAACTTCCTGTTGGGACAAGATAGAGAAATAAAGTAGATGAGGGGATGAAACCCCGAGACTGGTCCTAGGATTATTGTTTCCGGTCCAGGGAGGACCTGGCTTGGCAGTTCGGACTGGACAGTTCCCATGAGGCTCAGGGTCAAGACTGATTTGAATATGGCCAGGTCTAAACTGGGGTGGCATGGTGAGCAAAAGAATGATGGATTTAACCCAGATCTCTTGACTGGGGGTGAATGTTTTGATTTGTTCTGCATTCCATCCATCAATTGAATTTTGCTTTAGAAAGTAGGCATTTTTTTGTTTAACCATTCTGTGTGCCTCTGCCTGTTTGTAGACTGACTGTCTGGTTTTGGAGTGACAGGGGCTGCGGATGTGCATTCACTGTAAACAACCAGTGGGGGGCAGGGGGAGGTGTGCCTGGCCCTTCCTGGATGACTCAGAGCTGGGCTCAATGGGGCTTGGCTGCATTTAGAGTAGTGGGAGATTTCCTTGCACCTGAATAGGGCCTGTCTCCCTTGCACAATGCTGTCTCCACCCCCTGTGATCATACTGCACCAGTGAGGACAGAACTGGTTTGGACTGGGCACAGAGACCCTTGCCCAAAGAGAACAAAGTAAAAATGGGGTATAAGTAGAAGACTAAACCCCAGTAATGTAGATCATTTCTGGACTCAAGAGGAACCTTTGCCAAGGAGATGGACTGAAGAGCTGTGAGAGGGAGTACTGCCCCTTTGCTGTGTGCTGTGTGGGATTGGCCTGCAGTTGCTGTTTCTGCCAAGGAAAGGACAAAGACTGGAACTTTGCTGTGAACCTGCTTGAAGAAGAATCTCCAAGAGCCTGTGTGTGCTGGCTTCCTGTTCTGGAGTATCAGGGACACAAATATTTCACCCCCAGCTCCCCTGAACTCTGCTGCTGAGAGTTCTGACCTGCCAGGAGGTGCCTGTTCCAGTTCTGGGCCTCTGGAAGTTGTTCCTGCTGTTGGAAGCTGGAAGAAACCTGAAGAACTGAGAAAATCGATGCATCGCCCTTCTTGCGGCTGTTTTCCTGACACAGCCCCGCCGTGCGAGAAGAATTTCCATGCACCAACGCGCTGCTGCAGAGCCGACGGAGCGCCTGTCACGGCCGCAAGAACCGACGCATCGTGGCATCATGGCTGAAGTAACCAACGCATCGCCTCTTGCCACCGCCCCATCGATCACCGATGCATCCCGGATTTCCACACATCATACCTGTGTGGCAAGATTTCCCGAAGCATCACCCACGGACCAGAACCGTCTTGGAGTCGACGCATCACTTTCTCCTACAGTCAGAATTTGATGCATCACTTCTTCTGCATGCAGCAGAACTGTTGCATCGCCTCCCCAAGGACCCAGGAACTGACCAATCTCTTTGTTTCTCTATGCTTCTCTTCTCTGCGGCTGTTTGTCTTTGTGAATTATGACGCATCTACAGGAACTTTGTGCAGAATCACACATCCATAATTTTCTATGGATCAAGTTGCTTAAACCTTTTAAAAGTCATATTCTTATTACATGTATGTTGGATTTTTGTTGTTGGTCTTGTTGAGTTTAGATAAAGATACTTTATTTTTCCTAAACTGGTGTGATTTCCAATGGTGTTATCGTTGTATTACTGTGTGTTTTGGGTACAAATACTTTACACATTGTCTTTGGGATAAGCCTGTCTGCTAATGCCAAGCTACCCAGGGGGTGAGCAGGGGTTATCTAAAGTGTGCATCGCCCTTACCCTGACTAGAAGCAAGGGTCCCTATTCGGACAAAAGTCCCTACCTCTGCCAACTAGAGACCCCCATTTCTAACACTTTGTCAAAATAAGTGTCACACAACCAAATGGATGTGGGCTGGGAAATTGTCCAAATCTTCCATAAGCATTAGACAAATAATAAGACAGCTGGGGATCCCATCAGGGTGCGTGTGGGTGAGATCTCATGGGATACCCTGAGTCTCCCAGTGTTTCATACAAGATTCTGTAGGCCATCTTGCAAATACACAGTTAAATACATCATGTTTGTGCATGTGGCTCCAGTTTCACACCTAGGGATATCAATGTGTGGTACAGATTCTTTTCCCTATTCTTTGCTCTCTACGAGCATTTGTACAAGGAATCCCTGAGTACCTTCTGCTACAAAGTAACTCTAACCATTGTGGAAGTTGCACTTAGTCAACTTATTTAAGGGAAGATGTAGAGGGAATCACAAAGCATATCCAGATTGAAACAAAAATTGTAGAGTCCTGTTTCCTATTGTTCATTGTTGCCTATTCTAAGCTCATAACCAGGAGCTATTCAAGGAATTACTAAAGTATGTTCAGCTGCTACTTTGCTCCAACTGAAAAGGAGTTTAGCAAAGCAAAGTGCATCAAGACCAGCAAAGTTTACCAAATATACATTTTAAACACAAATAGTGCAGGTGAGTACTCATCTAAGTACTATTGTTATATTAACAAAGAACACATCCAGAGACCATATACAAATCAAATAAGAGTACAGTAAAAGGTCAGTCCATGAAGAAACACATCAGTAAGAAAAACAGCAAGCATAAAACAGTGTATGTTTCATCTCATTAATAATATGTACCTGGCTTTCACCAGTCACATTAGCAAACAGAGCACTGATTTCTCTGACATACATGTAGAAGTGAATGAACACAAGCTAGAAACGAGTCTACATTAATAAAAAGGCGACAGGCAATTGTAATATCCAAACACGCATTCAACACCAGGTCAAGCGCAAATGGAATATCCTCTATGGAAAATTGATTAGGGCATTATTGTATTATTGTAAATCATATTATAGTTAAGTGTTGTAATAAGGTATCTTTTAATGTTAAGAATGCAAAAAATGTATGAAATTTGCCAGTTTACTGAGCTAACTATAACTTGCGCCCGCTACACACTGCCTAGGACCTCACATATCACATCCCTCATGATATGTTAATTGACATCATTTATGACATCACTCATGGCATCTCAAATTGCATCATTGAATGATAAGTACCAGCACACTATAGTGCAGTAATTAGAGTGCAACACCTCATACTCATGTGGAATCCTTGAAATGATAAAAGGCTATTTTGATTAGCAGACCATGCAATACCTCTGCTACAACCTATGGTCTGTGTCAAGATCATCAAACTCATGCCTGCACCCAGAGCAGTGCAGACCAACCCTTGGCATCAGTCACCCATAGTAAAAAAAAGTTCTTGAAATGCTCACCCAGATCCCAGTAGAAAACATGCTGCCAAGTGGATCCCATGACCATTTGGACCACCTATGTATGCTTTAAATTCCCTACCGAGAAGTGTGTGCATTAAGACTGCTTCCACTCGCTTAATGGGAACTGCAGTTCTCACTCTGGGACCGTGCATTATGGTTTTGTGGGAGCACAACAAGTCTTGTAAGAGTGGGAAAAGCAGCCATCTTAGACATGGGTTATCTTTTAAGACCAGATCTGAGAACCACATCCTGGTTGCTTTACTTGTCTTGCTGAATATTGATTGTGTTTTTCTGCCCTCTTCCACAATGATTCCTGAACCATCTTCTGAAAACCCCTTATCTTTGGCACAAATGCTTGTGGGCTTCTGCATCTTCCCAGACTAAAAGAAAAGGAAGACACCAGGAACATCATTGGTGTTGTTGCCAATATCTACCCAATCCTAGAGAGTAGAACCAATACTTATTGTGTGTTAGATGCTCTTCTGCAACCTTGCAGTAGTGAACCTAGCCTCACAACACAAGAAAATAATAAAGCTAGTGTGTTAGCCAATTAATTCCTTTAGGCGAATATTGGCCAGCCTGAAATCTGGCTCCCCTAGAGACCCCATCCCTGTTACTGTGCTTCAGAAATTTGCACCATCATCCTTGCTTTTAATCATGGAGCTGCTTAATGCATCTTTAGCAAAGGCTATTGTTCCATCTATTTGGAAACACGCAATGGTTTTGCCGTTGTTAAAGAAGGCCACGGCTGACCCCACGTAATTATCTAATTTTAGGCCCATTTCCCTCCTTCCTGCATTTTCCAAAATTTTGGAAAAGCATGTCAATGCACAACTGACATCTTTTGTGACCTCTCAAAATTTCCTTCATGGTTCTCAATCAGGCTTCAGAGCGGGCTTCTCTACTGAAACCGCTTTGCTTGGGGTCACTGATATGGTGCGCCAGCAGGTTGACGCGGGTGGTACAGTGGCACTTATACTTTTGGATCTAAGTGCCGCATTTGACACTGTATCACATTCTGTGCTATTGCATGCGCTACAATCACTGGGAGTGACTGATATAGCCCTCAAGTGGCTTGCTGATTTCTTGACTAATCGAACGTTTCAGGTTTTCTCTCCGACAGCATGTTCCGAGATTCATAATTCCCCTTATGGGGTTCCCCAAGGCTCTATCCTCAGCCCATTACTATTTAACATTTATGTCAGACCTATGGCGAGGATTGCTGAGGAAGCAGGGTTGTCTCTTTTTTCATACGCTGATGACACCCAGATTGTGTTCTCCCTCTCTGCGGATGGAGCTCGCAATCCTTCCTTACTTCAGGCCGGTTTGAGGAACATTGCAGGTTGGATGCATACCAACCTGTTGAAACTTAACGGCGAGAAAACAGAAGTGCTGATTGTGGGCCGAAATAAAGACCTGTGGGGCTCCCAGCACTGGCCTACTGAAATGGGTCCTTTGCCCCAGCCTAAACATCAAGTTCAAAATCTGGGTGTCTTAGTTGATGACCAACTGTCCATGAAGCAGCAAGCAGTGAGAGTTGCTTCGACTTGCTTCACAATCCTTAGATGGCTAAAAAAATCTTATGGATGTTGCCTTCCTCTACCCAACGTACGGTGGTCCAGGCTCTCATCACCTCAAGACTGGACTACTGCAACATCTTGTATCTGGGTGCCGCCAAGGAGGTGTTACGCAAGTTACAACTAGCACAGAATGCGGCTGCGAGGCTGCTTTGTAGGATACCTAAAACTGCTCCCATTTCCAGTTTTATCCGGGATCTCCATTGGCTCAGGATTGAAAGCCGCATTAAGTTTAAGGCTCTGAGTCTCATGTTTAAGATAAAATCTGGAAAGGTACCTCCCTAGTTGAAGACTCTTGTTCATCCTTATGTTCCATCTTGTGCTCTGCGCTCAGCCACCCAGGCCAAGTTCATTGTTCCTAGGACGAGACTAGTACGCATGGGCGATCGTTCCTTCTCCCACTTGGGACCCTCCTTATGGAACTCCCTTCCGATCGATCTTTGAATTGAATCTTCGTATGAGAACTTCCGTAGGGGCTTAAAAACGTGGTTATTTAACATGTAGACCCCTCTGTTTATGTTGCTCCTTCAGGCTGCGACGGGAAAGCCTAGGGTAGCTGTGCGCCTTATAAAATTAAAATAACATAACTTGTTGCCTATGTACTATAACCTAACCAAAAAGTTACACTTGCATGAATGTTACGAAATGAACACAAGCTGTAAATGCAGGATTCCAATGGCTATGGCCTGATTTTAAGTTTGACAGACCATACTCTGTCCATCAGCGTGGCAGAAGACAGTACCGCCACCGTCCTGATGTACTACCATCTCTCAGATTTAGAGCTGACTACCAGCCCAGCTGTCATCTCTCTACCTTGAATAGAACTGCTGTTGTGGAGTTTCTCTTCATGGTACAAAAGTTTGGTGCATGGTTGATGGCTATCCATCAAACTTTTAACATGTTTTTGTTTTTCAAAAACAAATTCCCGAAGAAGATGGGGTTGTTTTTGAAAAAATAATAATGACTCCACACCCTGGGATTTTACTCCCAGCATGTGGGGGGTCATTATTTTTCTGTCCCTCACCACTAGATTTTCCCTGAAGGTCATGAAGAGAAAAAATAGGACATTGGGTCGTCCAGGCTAAATAAGTTGGCTGATGTAATGGTCTTCCTCTGACAGTCCTTACTGCATCACAGGAAGCTCTCTATCAATTGAGTTAGCAGGGGCTCCATTGACAAAAGCCATACAGTTTGCTCATCTCTAAATGAGGCAGACAGATCAAGTGTTTGACAGACAGGTCACTCCACACTTGTTAAGAAGTACCCTGTGTGCCTAACTCTAAAGATGGTCCTATGTTTTGTAGAATAACGAGGCATAGATGGTAGGACATGAGCCCTCGCTTAATGGGGCAAGGTAAATAGTGCTGTATTTGAAGCACCTGATAAAATCCAACTCCACTGAGTCCGAATTTATCTGGTGTAATAAATATAAGTGTAAGTGCGAACTGGGCCCTGAAATCTTCTACTCCTTAATTTCTCTTATAAAATTACCATTAATCTACGCTAAATTCTTCTTCTTTCTCTTGATGAACCTTTGAATGTTGTTTTAGGAGTCAAGGAGCATAATTAGACATCACAAACTTAAACAGTTTCAACAGTTTTAACTTCAGTCAATGATGAGAGTTTTTTATTTCAATTAGTCCATAAACAAATACATGTACAGATATCTTATAAAAGAATAGTTAGAACAAGCATCAGAAATATAATGCATTAAGCGCATTCCATGAAGGAATACATTCCCTATTCTAAAGACCAGAATCAAAGTTTTAGAGTTCAAGAACCAATGAAGAGTTCGAATTTCGAGGAAAAGAGTGAGACCCGAGGAGCATACAGCTTTAAAGCCAAATTAGAGTAGCAGAACTTCTCATAAAGAGTAGTTCATAAGACTCAGCCTCAACAAATCCAAATAAAACTTAAACTGAAACAAAAATACAGTTGCAGTAGCAATCTGTTGAAAAGCAAAATAGCAAAGAGGCAAAGGGAACAGATGCAGCAGTAGCCACAACTGTCAGGGGTCTGGGATAATACTCTTCAGAGTTTAGCAATAAGTGAGTGGCTGAAGAAAGAAAGAGTGGCTGTTCTACCTAGTAACACACACTAATATAAAAGTAGAGGAAACATGTTGAAAACATTGTATCAGGCTTCTTCCCTCCATAAGCAGGTTCAGCTCCTCCGTTCCCGCGAATATACATGTGGCTTGTACACTTTATCGCAGGGTTAGCTACAGTCAGTCTTTGTATAGTTAGATTCTGGAAACATTGGGCTCAGATCCCATAAGCTTGTTTTACTGCAAGAACAATGAACTATTAACTAAAAGGCAAAATCACTGTTAGGTAATGCATTCTTTTTACTATAAATCAAGCATCATGTGTATAAAAGCTCAAATTATTATATTCAAAGTTATAGGAAACATGAGAAAGTAGGAAGTTTATGACCATTAATTATTTAAGTGTTGCTTATCAGATAATACATTTGTTAAATCAGACCATTCTGCAGTTATGACAACATTTCTAAACATGTCAAATTAAGGTCAAGCTTCTAATTCACGTTGTGCACATTTCAGCTAAATTAGTTTTTGCTTCTAGTTAAAGGAAAATATCTTCATAGCTTTTCTATGGCCTACAGGGGGAACTATGTCTGCCTGTTGTATATCAGCACATTTCAAATGCGTGTCTTTTCTGCATCATTTTTTTTCTTATTTCTTTTCGTTGCACATTAAAGTACTAGATGAATTATTTTCATGTTAATTAATTGACTCTACCCCAAATCAGTTATAACTTTTCGGGAAATAATGTGGAATTTGGTGGGTTTTTCAACCCATGGTATTGACAGGGTTTAGTTTAAATTCGGTTTAGCTCTCAGACTTTCTGAATTCTATAAATGTTTCTCCTTTTCATTGCAGGATATTTTTAAAAAAATGCTGGCTTAATTTATACCAAATCAAAACAACATAAGGCAGCAGAAAGACAGCGGGGTGCATAGCTTGTTGTGATTCCACAAAAAAGCTTAGGAACTGTGTTGTAGCAAACTTATTGTATATGTACTTCAAGGGAAATTTCTAGATTTCAGACTTTCACATTCACATTACTTTTTCTCCGGTAAGCTATCAGCATGAAACTTCCCACAATGAATATGTCTTGCACATACTTTATTTTTTAAATTTATGGGTACATTCACCAAACTGTCAAATGGAAAAAAAAACTTTTATGAAGTAATCAGCTTAAACATGCCTTGTGAGAGTCTTTCATTAAATTTTAGGTAAATCTGTTTATATATGCATTTTAGTTGTAAAAGTACGTTAAAGGTTAGTGCATGATTGACTACTTAGATCACAATATAATGTATGTTATAAAAAATTCTTTAAAATTCCCCTTAAATATCACTTAAATGGACATTACGACCTGACACCCACAAAATACTTAAATGCCTTGGTAATGGCTCACAGCACAACCTTTTTCTTTTTATAACTCTTCTTTATTGTTTTTGGCAATAGTAGTCACATCATGCAGTATACAACAACCAATGTATGTCATAGTACAGATCTCCATATCACAGTGGCCACCCACACTGCCCAACTCACAAATACAAATATCTTGCAGATGTGTCCAGTTGTGACTCCCGGACTCCCGGCACGGGTTTTCATAGGAGGTCATTCTGGCCTCCTTTGTGCAGGATAGCACAACTTCTCTCTTCCCCCTTATAGTCAGGCTTCATCCCTTCTCCCTGCCTCCATGCTCCTTCATACCCCAAATTGTACGGTCCTCCATCACGGTCCTGTGTCACACCACTGCACAACCTTAATGTCTTCCATTATACTACTTATGATCTCATACAGGTTGTCACTGACGCCCTACAAATGTCAACCATATGCGGCTACAGTGATTTTTTCCAAAGATGCATTTGGTGATGTGATATCTGATGTTGCATCACCATTTTGCACACTAGCAGCACATGTTATCCTATACATTAATTACAGTGGTATGGATCTGTAGCAGATGGGACTATTCTTCTATTACCAGCTTCAGGAATATATTCTGTCAGTAGCAGCTCCAGTCTGTCATAAAATAACCAAAGTCCAATGTTACATCTGCCAAGCATGCCCAGACAGCCCTTGCCACAGCTCTTGGATTCTGGCCAAGGCTTGGGCCCTGATCTCCTTCGTCAGAGTCAGTTAACCAAAGGGTTGAGCTTCAGGCAACATACAGTATCCAGTAAATTACTCTCACAGTCCACTGGGCATGGCTCTCAGATGGCTAGATCTGGCCTTGGGCACCAAACAAGGCAAAAGGAATGAGATGAGCCAACACCCAGCACCCTCTGCCTCTTCCACCTGGTGAACACTGAATATAGCCCTCTTTCCTACGAAGTGCCTGTCCACCTGCCCCAGAACAAAGAGGACAAGCCCATCACCTGTGATAAGAGAGCTTCAGGCACAGGAGTTTGGTCTCACACAATCGTCAGCACCAACTTTGCTTATTCTCCTAGTCCAATAGGCATGACCTGTAACAAGCATGTATCGTGTATTATTTCGGTGAAAAATAATACATCATAGTCAAAATAAAATTGAGTACTCAGTAGGTTTGTGTGAAGCTGTGACACTTTAATTCCACAAAGTTAATGAAATTTTGTTAAAGCATCTTCCATCTTCAATTAATTTAGCATATTTTAAAGGTGAAAAAATCCCTGATAAAATTGGGTTTGCAAGAGAAACAAACCTCTAGTGACTATGCGCGTGCATATTTTTCAACACAATAAGTAAAATAAACCCTCGAAATTTTGTTCAGCTACTTTGTTGAAAATACATTTTTAAAACGGACTTTTTGCTGGATATTTTTCCAGTAAAAAAGCTCATTTTCTCCAGAGGTGTAAAAGGATAAAACGTCCAAATGCAAAAATGTTAATCTCAGCATAATTCTAATGGCTGAATAAAGATTTCACTTTCAAGGTAGCTTCGTCCATAGTCTGTCAACAGTCGGATTTGGTCTATCTGTAAAACATGTTTGCCAGAGACAAGTGTATTCTTTCTTTGTATTTCACAGTGTATCAATGAATGCAAATGCTTATTTTAAGGCATTTTGCTACTTTTCCTAAATTTCTGGGAAACGAGGACCTGAACACAGTGAAAAAACACCTGTTTAGTTATTTATTTCTGAAGTTGTTTGCATGACAATGAGAACTGGCCATGATGGGCCTCTTAGAGCTGTATAATGCAAATCACAATTAAAAGCAGCATTTGCAAAGCCAATCGATCTGGCATCAGCTGCCAGCCTCTTGGCTAAGTCAATGTTTATTTTGTCATGGCTTTTATAAAATGATAATGATGTGGGAGCTGCTGGGCCCTCACCAAAATCTAAAAAGAACACATTGGAAAAAAGCAAGAAATGTTTTGAGTCCAAAAAATCAAGCATTGCTATAGTAGTGCCTGGCCCTGAAGGGTAGTATTTTGTGTGCAGATGTGGTCCGTAAGTGGTGTGGTGGGCAAAAAAAAGTGAATGACCCAACACAACAATGGACGAAGGGGCTGGCTAAAAAAAACACCCTACTAGTATATTATATATGTAATTTAACTAAACTCAAAGGGCCATATTCTCAAGGAAGTGGCGGAGAGAGGAGTTAGCCTTCTTGGCTTAACGCCTCTCTCCGCCATTTCGAAAACGCGAGGCAACACTCTATTCGCAAGGATACGGTGCAGCCTCGCGTTTCCCCCTGCGAAGGCGCTAAGTTTCACAACTTAGCGCCAACGCAGGCACCCTTGCACTATCACCCTTGCACCATAGTGCAAGGGTGTCTGCAAGCAGGGAGGTTTGTTTATGTATAGGAAGGTGCCCCTTCCTGCACATAAACAAACCTTAAATGCCAGTTTGTAACTTACATGTGTGCTGATTCATGCAGCACACATGGATGTTACAAAACAGCATTTTAAAAAAAAGGTTTGTTCATGTACAGGAAGGGACACCTTCCTGTACATGAACAAACCATGGCATTTTGCTTTTTCCATGTGTGCTGCACAAGGCAGCGCACATGGAAAAAGCAGAAACGAGTAGAAATAAAGCATTTCTCCTTGTTTCGCCACCTTAAGACCAGATTTTTCCTGGTCTTAAGTTTGGCGCTACCTCCTATTTACGCTGCCCTTGTGAATAGGAGGTAGCGTCAAACTCAATGGTTGTTGTGGTGGAACGCCCACCGCAACACCCACTGCATGCCCCCTTTCACGCTAAAAACAGCGTGAAGGGGGCCCTATTCACAAGGCAGCTTTAAGCAGCGTTAAGCCACTTAATGTGGCTTAACGCTGCCTTGTGAATAGGGCGAAGCCCCTATCGCCACAACAACGTCACTGAAAGTGACGTTGTGGTGGCGATGGGGGCTTGAGAATATGCCCCAAAGAGTCTTGGCTAATGTCAAACCTAAAAACAGAAGTTTAAAGTCCCAAACTATGGGTGCAGGAACGCATAAAACCTAAAAAGACCAAAAACTTTAAATGTATCCAAGAACGCAACAAATAAAACACTTATCAGGGAACAGTGGTAATTTCACACCCACAAACCAAACACCAACTACAAAACCCCAGTACATTAATCAAAAGCTGCTTGTACATCCGTTCTTCACGAATTCCAATTCAGAAAACAATAACTGAAGCCCAATAAATACCTGCATTCTTTGACAGAATTGGTTGCTTAGTTTTGTGTATGTGGACCATGTGGTCTAAACATTTGTCCATTTGTACATACCCAATTTAGTTACATTTTACCTCCGCTGGAATACCAGCCCCTTCTTATGTTCTTCTGTGCTACTGTTTGCAGACTTTCCTCTCCCTACAGTAAGAAATGTCAGTGTAGAAATAGTTTGTCAAGGTATCAATGAAGAAATACAGGTTGAATAATTACCATGCCACCTTTTAAATGTCTTGTGTGGATTTAAGGAGAAACGGATGTATTTAGGCATTTTGCAGGGTCGTTAACATGGCGAGAGCTGAAAACATTCATGCAGGTTTCTGTTTATTGCTCCAGCAATTAGATTTAGCAGCCGATTCTTGCTCCCCCGGGTCTCCTTAAGATATAGAGAAGGTGTGATTGAAACGCTGCCAAAAAAATGCCAAGCCTCAGTTTAACTTACTCTAGACCCTGTCAAGTCTGACATTCCGGTTTCTCCAGGCCCTAAATCAGAGGGGAACCAGGAAAAGCTGGGGCCGACCAGGCAGCCGCGGTGGCTGGAAAAAGCTGGTCCGAAATAGCAAAACCTGGCATTGATTACGCCTTGGAGTCAAGCAGTGCAGAAAACAAATTGGCTTAATGACTCAGAAAATGTTTATATACTTTGGAAACCGGACTGCAAGGATTACACGATCCATTGACTTGGACAAGAAGTCACAGTTCACCAGTTCCTTCAGTAAATGGTTAATAGATTCACTTTGTGCAGTGGAGTGGGGGGTGGGCAGTAGAAAGGGGGGGGGGGCGATAGAGGCAGAGCGCCTTGCGCTTTAATGAGCGGCTGGTTAATAATTTTGGCACTGAGCTTGAGCGGTAGCATTGTTTTGTACATGAGAAAAATATTATTCTACAATACCAACAACTCGGAATTTCACTTAGATGTTGTTGCAGTTTTTCAAGTGAGCTCGAGACAGTCGCACTCGAGGGATTGTTAAATTGTTAATGTAAAACCTACAAGCAGAACTGTGTTTCGCAAAAGATGCTTAACTATCAAGTTATCAAATGCTGTGCATTGTTCCATCTGTTTTGTAAAAAAACAACAACAAAAAACCAAGCAAAACTAAGGGGCATATCATCAAGCGGCAGCGATAATTATCGCTGGCCGCGTTTAGTGTGAACATTTCTATCGCCGTCCATCGCCGGATTCTATCGGACGGTTAGCGCGCTATTAACAACGCGCATCGCAGAGGCGATAGAAATCCAGGCAATAGCGGCGAAAAGCGGGAATATCGCTTGATTTCCAGCGATAAAGAACAGCGATAGGGAAATAATAGTTGATAGGGAGATGTGGACTTAGCTTTACAATCCACCTCCCATGATACATATAGGTTAGTCAGAAAATTAGCAGGTGTTAGGAACCGGCGATATACCCGGTTAGCGCTACTTTCTATGTCGCTAGGCGGGTTAGCGATTTCCTTGTTGATAGGGAGAAGCTGTGTTAGCGATTATTTTCGCTGCATTTCAGTCGGGAACGCCTACCTCGCATTTCATTAGCGATGCGAGGCGAGGCACAAAGAAAATGGGCGCTAAGGCATGGATTCACGCGTTAGCGTGTCCATGCTGATAGGGCGATAAAATTATCGCCGCTTTTCGCCCGGAAACGGATGCTAAACTGGCGATAATTTTAACGCCGGGCCTTGTAGATATGCCCCTAAATCTTCTATAGACATAGAGGACATTCAAATGACACACAGCACCAAGGTGGCAATATATTTGCATTTTCAGACAAGAGGCTGTATTACATACAGTGCCCGGTGGGCATAGGGTATAATGTCAAACCAAAAAATATACACATTACTTTGCAAAAGAATACATATTAATTATGTTAGCAGATTTATGCACAGGTAAATATCTTTCAAAACTCAAATGTTTCCGATTGTTTTATTTCCTGAATTAAAATTAGGAGTTGAACACCTGCCTTCAACCGAGTGGAAAACGGAGAGGTCCCATATCATGATATGAAAGGTATGCTATGATTTTCCACGTTTTTTCGTGACTATGTGACAAAATGCGATAAGCATTTATTATGCCTTAAAACAGTGCCTGGCTGAGTTTTAGCTTATTGTACTGAGCTGACACGTTATTAGATAATGTCGAACTCTTGCATCTAAGAACCGAAAATAGAATGTGCTATATTAATAAAAAAAATGCAAACGGGAAACAAACATGCTATAGCTTTAAAAAGCAGAATAGAGTAAAGAAGCGAACATATGTCAGGATGAAGCGGTGGGTGATCAGAGCAAGGTTGCTTGTCTAAGGATTGAGCACATTCCCAATTGGCACCGCAAAGCATCTTTAATAGGGTGCACCCGGCTGTGGTTGGGACGGTTTGCCTGATTCCCAAAAATGTGCTAGTTCCAGTACGAGGCCCAGTGACGCTACCCACAAACTTCTACCAGGCCCTTCGCTTGTACTGATGTATGCCGCATCACACACATTGTATTTTACATTTACCATTCCAAAATGTCCATTGACCATGATGGAATGGTAACTTATTAATAAAGTATAGCAAAAAATATTTGCAAAATGGCCGCCCATGCACGTGCAAGCATGCACATGGTGGACATTTGTAATGATTTTGGTTATACTTTGACAAAAAAATATTATAAGATAGCTGCCTGTCAGCACCTGTGTGTGGAAGCATATGTGGCCATTTGAAAGAAACCACTTCAAGATGATCGACCTTGCATGCGCATGCAGAGGAACTATCACTGAATGGTTTTAGCCATAAAGTACGACAAAGTAATCAATCATGGAAAAAACCATAAGTCTGCATATGTCAAAGACATGACATATTAGCTTTGCAAATGTATGTTGCTAATTTCCCTTCTGACCAGGGCCGGACTGGCCGTAGCAGGCACCGGGCGTTTCCCCAGAGAGCCGCCAGGGTGGGGGCCAGTTTTAGACCCCTGGGGGGCCGTTTTTGTTACCGGGGGCCGGTTTTGCAGCATAGCTGCAATATCAGCCCCCTGCAACAAAAGCGGCACAAAGCTTTCCACTAGCACCCTAGTGACCATCAGAAAGTGCCAAAGAAATTGCTTGCCACCCTACCAGAGCATCAGTTGAGTGCACCAGAGACTAATCTTCAATGTATAATCATTTAAAGCCACATATGCATCATGAACCAGGGCCATGACCATAACACTCCCTACGAAAACCTTTGTAAAACAAAGAGGCCTGGGAGAAGTTTGAATTACACTGGTGAAATTCACCTAATAAATTACTTGAAAGTTCGCATTATATAATTTGGCACACAAGAGATTCATTTGTGCAGAATTTTTTTTTTGCTTGAACCAGCCTCCTGTCAGTATCTTACAAGCTTTTTTTTGCTAAAGTGTGTGCTTGAGTGAAAAACTGCCAAAACACATTTTGCTTTAAACGTAGAATTTTAAGAAATTGTCATGGAATTTCCTGAAATGTTAAGGGAAAATATTTTGTGATTTTGCCCACCCTTAGAAATAAACAGCTACTACATTGCTGGACCACACAAGTATTTGACTGTGAAGTTAAAGTCACTAGCATATCATATCCATTGTCAAACTTAGGTATATATATATACCTAAGTTTGACAATGGATATGATATGCTTGTGACTTTAACTTCACAGTCAAGTACTTGTATATATATATATATATGTATATAACTAACCATAACCATAATTTCATGGACCATTGCAGGGATCAGTAAAATTACAGAAAATGAAAACACAAAGCAGTTTTTAGAAAATGGAGATATCTTGTGCTTCCAAGAGACATGGGCCCTGACCTGTAGTCCATTTGCAGGGTATTACGAACATCATGTACCTGCAATAACAAAGAATCTCTTTGGTCGACGGTCTGGTGGTCTATCAATTTTCATAAAACACACCTGCAGCCTTGTGGCCACAGACATCATACCGACCACACCCGGGTTACAAGCTTTACAGATTAGAGGCCTGAATCTCGACTCTCATCCATTTCGCCTACTGTTAGTAAACTGTTATATTAACCCATACAGACCACCATGAAAGATTCCATGGATGCACTCTCACGGAAACTAGACGACCTCTTAAATAAACACAAATTCTATCAGGTAATCCTAGCTGGGGACTTCAATATGAGGGATCTTGATATTGCTATATCTCCTGCACGGGGGAAGGGCCTGGCAGAACCCCTCTTTAATCTCCTCAAAAATCATAAGTTGACTACAACTCATGCATTGAAAGAAACACGAACGCCATCCTGGCAGCCGCATCCAACCTTCCGGAATATCTCAAGAATAGACTACATTATGGTCAGCGAAGCAATCGGGCCAGAGGTAAAGATTTTGAAGTCGAGGATAGGTTGGAAAGTGACCATAGACCACTAAGAGCGGTGATCCAGTTGGAAGTACCAACAGCCACCATCTTTCAAGCCATTGGAGAGTCGAGAGGGGAAGAAAAATATAAAGTCCTGAGGAGGATAAAATGGTCGGAGAAGATAGGCAAGAAGATGCAAGTCTGGTTGGACCAGAACCAGAAGGGTACTTCATCAATGCTCCTATCATCCATTAAGGACTGGAAGAATATCGTAGAGGATCTCCAATTGTAGCTGGGAAACCCTCAGCCCCAACGCTCCAGCACTAAAGTGCCATTAACAGCAGGAAGTAAACGCCCAACAAAAGACATACTCAACTGCAAACGAGCACTCCGCCAGGCTCTAAAAGAAAAAAAAAAGAGGGAGCAGACCAACGGACGGATCATCGGTTACAATACTGAGGTCTGCCCTAAGAAAGAAATTGTGGGAACACAAAAAAGAGCATACTGAAAGGGAATGGCTTAAGGTGTTCTCTCTGCTCAAGGAAAAGAACCTCTCTGGGCTATGGAGACACATCAACCAGCTGAGTAGTCATGGGGTAACAAATGAAAACGGAGTAGCGGAGCACGACTGGATGAATCACGTGAAGCAACTATATTCATACGCTACTTCAAATAAAGGCTGCTCAGAAGAAACTAACTGTGAGGAGGGGTTAAACCAGTCAAACAACCCAAAGTCTGAAGAACTGAATGCCATCCTGTCATTACCTCTACTGAACAGAGCGCTCGGGTAGAGGAGCACCAAAGGTCGCCAGGCCTGATAAATCCTGCTGTGGTCATCAAGACCCTCAAGATTATGAAGAATGATGGAGCCCCAGGGCCCAACGGGATACCTGCACCCGTTTTTAAAACTGCCCCAGACTTTTGGGCAGCAACCCTAACTCCTTTTTACAATCATATCCTCTCGACAGCCAAGACACCAGATTCCTGGAGGGGCTCTATATTGGTCCCCATCTTTAAAAAAGGCGACCGCCGGAAGCCATCAAACTACAGGCTCATTGCCCTTCTTGACCTTGAAGCTAAGGCCTATGCTTGCCTCCTCCTGAAAGACCTGGCGTCTTGGGCAGAAGAAAGAGGCATCATTCCATTTTATCAGTCGGGCTTCAGGTCTCAGTCATCGACCCTGGACAATGTATTGGCGTTAGCTTATCTATCATCCCAGGCAGTAAAGAAGAATAGCCCCCCACTGTTTTGCTGTTTCATTGATTACAGCACAGCTTTTAACAAAGTTGATCGCAGAAGGCTATGGTGGAAATTAGACAAATGGGGAATTCCATCTAAACTCCTGAAGGCAATCAGATTCCTTTATGAAGATACCTGGTTGTGGGTCAAAACTAGCGCCTGTACAGTGTCATCCAAATTGACCACGAACAACGGGCTTAAACAGGGCTGTGTGCTGGCCCCTATTCTTTTTAATTTGTACACTGCGGACCTGGGGGACTCTCTGAAAGGGGCTAATCTAGTAGCACCTAGGCAAGGCAGTGTGAGGCTGCCGGTATTACAATATGCTGATGATACAGCTATAATGGACCATACAAAAGTGGCCCTACAAAGAGCCCTAAATGCACTGAACCGCTTTAACAAGGACAACTTCGTGACAGTGAACCAGGGGAAGACCAAGGTAATTATTTTCGGGAGCTACAATCTCAAAAGGAAAACACAGTGGCTATTGGGTGATCTGCAAATTAGCACAGTGGCTTCATACAATTATCTGGGGGTTTGGCTCACAGAACGGGCCAAGGCGAACATTCATCAGAAACATCTGACCTCCAAGGCCAGCAACGTCACGCATCTGTTAAAACAACTGAGCCAACATCTGATAAGCCCTTCCGCCGGACCAATATTGACTGTCCTAAAAGCGAAACTGCTTCCAGCTATTAGTTATGGCCATCTGGCCTTCCCAGGGTCGCTGGACACCCTTTTAAACTCAGCTCAAGTTAAAACATATAAATCAATGCTCCTTATCCCGAGGTCAGCTAGGAAATCAAGGCTGATATTGGAGCTAGGCCTCGTGAGGCCTGATCTGACGTGTCAGGGGGAGCTCATAAAGTTACATCTAAGGATCTTGAGGGCTCCAGTTGACTCATTAAGACACCAGCTGAGATCAATCTTAGAGGAGACAGGTTCGGTCTGGCAAACCGGCCTTGGCAGTGCCATCAACACACTGAAGATAGAGGAAGCAAGTCTAGAGTCACTGGAAATCCCAATAAATGCTTGGAAAAAAGCGATAAATAGACAAGTGCATGAAATATATTTTGCTCAAGATACCAAGTCTCTCCGCTCAAGCTTTAATCTTGATCCACTAAATAAATCGTACACGCCAGGCAAAGCCCAACCCTACCTAAGCGATGCCCTAACACCACAAGCTCGAAGCAAAATACTCTTTATGAGACTTACCACATTAGGTATCGCTGATTTCAATCCAGCATGGGCCCGCAAGGGGGAAAACATAAAATGCAGGCTGTGCTCCTATACGAGGGAATCCTGGTTGCACCTCCTATGCTGCTGCCCCAATCTTCACAACGAACGTTAGCGACTCCTGCGCCCGATCTGTATTGTTAACGGAGCAAAGACCTGCAGTGAAGCGTCAGCCTTGTGCTTTTCTAAAACAAATGCTATGACCTTAGCAAGACTGGGGAAATTCACGCATCTGATCAGGGTTGCCTTAAAGGCCTCGAATGAACGCAATCCAACTTTGGCGACAGGTACGCCAAACCCTGTGGAAGCAAGCGGACTGGTCCATGACAGGCCATGAGGAGAGCGTCCCCATTTTACTACTCCTTTTAAGACAGGGTTTTTAAATTTCTAATGAGGTGTTTTTAATCAAAATGAGTTTTAAAGAACACTGGGGACTGCAAAAGTGTGTTTAAGGACACACGGTCAACTACAAATCTAGGTGTGGGTTGGATCGGGAGGGTGCCGGGGAAAGGAGGGTGGTACTTTTGCTAAGTCCAATTACTATTCTTTAATGGTGTTTGTTCTTACTGTAATGATTTTAATTAATCGAACAGTTAATAGATAAATTCAATTCTATATATATATATATATATATATATAAACAAGGGACGGAGTTCCAACGAGCACTCAGGTCTACAAAAGCAACAACAGGGTCCGTTCTTAAGCCAAGATGAGAGGTTTATTAATGCATAAACCAGTCGTGACGCGTTTCGCGAAACGCGTCACGACTGGTTTATAGGGAGCGAAACGCGTCACGACTGGTTTATGCATTAATAAACCTCTCATCTTGGCTTAAGAACGGACCCTGTTGTTGCTTTTGTAGACCTGAGTGCTCGTTGGAACTCCGTCCCTTGTTTATATTAATTATCCGGCTGCTCCGCCGGCACCGAGCCACCCCGAGAAAGGCGAGGGATCTCCGGAAGGAGCCGCTTTCTTTCTTGGATATATATATATATATATATATATATATGGAATTTGCATCAATATTTAACATGAAAATATTTGTAATTTTCTTTTCATCTTAAATAAACTTTTTTTGTTTCTTTTTTCCATATACCATGTGGAGATGTAGAGTCTCCCTCTAGTAAAGTATAGGGAATTTTTTTTAAAATGGATTGTACCTTTGTGAATCAGGCCCAATGTATTTGTGCTTTGACCATTCCATTCCCCGAGATGATAAAGACACATTGATAGCATTATCCTCCATCACATGGAACATGGAACATGGAAATGAGACTTGGCTTTCTAGCATAATTTGTCATTTAGAACCTTCTAAAACCAAAACATTAAACCTACCCAGCCTTTGGAATTACATATCCTCTTCTTCATTTTAGTTAGATTCTCCTTGCCATTGTTACTCTAAACTCATTCTTCCCTGCAGTGTGTATTACTTTGCTGGTGCTAGCTACTAAATATATGTTATCTTTGTGATTCTATTTGTCTTCAGATACTCTTTGTCCTTTCTTCCATCTATCTCAACTGACGCTGATCATACCTATTCATCATGCCATACTTTTAAAAATCCATATAAATTTACAAATTGTTACATCACTCAACCTCAACTATTCCCTGGTTATAATGTCATACTAAAAACATTACACACTACTCAATTTTGAAACATATGGTGAATTACTTTTAGAAAAACGATGTGAAAAAAGATTTTTAATGTTGTGAATAAGGTGCAGATTAAACCGATGGAATGTAGACAAAAGAACAACCACAGTAAACATCCTTGGTACCTCTATGATACATTTGGTAATAATTGCCTGTCCACCCTGATGTTATGGATGAAACAGTGAGAGTCCCCACACATTCTAAGGCCACCCCTTGTTTAGTCACTGAAATCAGGGGTGCCAACCATTCTGAAGACTGAGTTACAGAAATAAATCTTTAGTGAATCATCTTATCCTTCCCTCCTACAAAGGGTCCCTCAATAACTGAAACTTGTGGGAAAAATTGAACAACTGGAACCACCTCTTTTACAATACAACTTCAATCAGGAAAAAATTGTACTTAGCCCTAGGTCTTCTACAAACACCATAGAAAATATGTGAAAGCATCTGCAACCCCAAACCTTCTCTGACCATCGTTACCAGCTCACTGTTGGTTTGGTCTAATTTAATCCACAGGTCCCTATAATTTTCAAACATAACTAGCTTCAAACACTTTTCCTTAAACGTTCTGCCTTAGAACTGAAATTCTACCTCTTTCATGGACAACTGCACTCATGCCTTAAATACAGTGTTTGATGAGTTTTAGCTTATTATAATAGGCAGTGTGATTATTTGGATACAGACCAACTCCAGCATTTAAGAAATGAAAATAGAATGTAACAGCATATGATTCCCATACACTTTCGTTCTAAGAGAACAAGACTGCAGCTCATCAAATTTATTTATTTATTTATTTATTAAGGAGTTTTATATAGCGCTGGCCTGACCCGAGGGTATCGGAGCGCTTCACAACAGTTTTTGAGCAGATTCATACAATAAAGCAGTATTCTACATATAGGTTCGGAAGTCCAAGTGTGCTGAGCAGCATTGAGGTAGTACGTGAGTCCTGAGATAACCTCATAGAGTGCATGTTGCCTTGGGGTTGATACAATAAAGCAGTATTCTACATATAGGTTCGGAAGTCCAAGTGTGCTGAGCAGCATTGAGGTAGTCCGTGAGTTCTGAGATAACCTCATAGAGTGCACGTTGTCTTGGGGTTGAACCACTTAGGGGGGGAGGAGCAGTTAGGGGTCAAATAGCAGGGAGGAGTTAAGTCTTTGAGCTACAATGTCTGGGAGAGGCGGCGAGCAGGAATTTGCGTTTAGATGGCGGCTATCCATTCGGGAGGGAGCGGTTGAGGAAAAGGACTTTTAGGTGTTTTTTGAATTTTGTGAAGGACGAGATAGTTCTGATACCGACTGGGATGGCGTTCCAGATTTTGGGCGCGTTTCTGGCG
Organism: Calotriton arnoldi; assembly: GCA_963921515.1. Taxonomy (NCBI): domain Eukaryota; kingdom Metazoa; phylum Chordata; class Amphibia; order Caudata; family Salamandridae; genus Calotriton; species Calotriton arnoldi. Next base: position 1,717,467 of record CAWUFW010003454.1, read on the forward strand.
AAGGACCGTGCAGCAGTTTTTTGTTTGCGTGTTTTCATAGGGATGAGTAGTAGGGTGCTGGAGCTCCTGAAGTTCCTTGTCTGACCAGCCCTCTTGAGTTTAGCAGCCAAATACTCAGGTTTTCCTGTGTGCAGGGCTTTGTGCGTGAGGCAGGCAGTTCTGAAACTGGCACGCAATTCGACTGGGAGCCATTTTAGTTCTCTGAGTGCTGGTGAAATGTGATCGTATTTCCTGATTCCAGTGACCATTCTAGCTGCTGCGTTGAGAGTAGCTCAAATTGGCAATGGAGTATGGTTTCAAATATTTCACAACCAGATAATGCATAAAGCAATCTAAATCCACTAATACCAGAGGCTGCTTGTGAACTTTGAAAGTGGTAGGGCATACACACCTACCATTAACAGTGTTGAGCAAGTGGAGCAACAGAGCCTGGGTGTTTCTAGAGTGATTTAGGAGGGTTTTCCCACTGATTTATTTTTTAAGTAGTGGGGCATAATTGTGGATTGCACAGCACATTTGTCTTGTACTGTTGCTAAAAATCCAGAAGTTTTGTATGCATTCTTCCAACATTTTTGTAGCCTTGTCCTTAACAGGATAACTTTACCTAAAGAGCTATATGTTTTATATATCATTAAAACAATCTGCTTATTCCATGTCACACCATTTATCAAAATGTACATAGCATCTTTCATTACTTCATTTTTCAGCCATAATTTATAACTCATTTTCAAACTGGAAAGTACAGGCAGGAAAAATCAAAGATTATAAAACTCAACCACATCACCCTCACCCAGAGGACCCAACTGGCTCTTTTGCCAGCCTGCACCAACTTCAAAACCCAGTACAGTTCTCTACTGCCTTTTGGACTCACAGGCCTCAGAGACAAGAGCTAGGCAAATCTTACATGCACATATCATAGGTTGCTCCTTAATTATATGATGTTTAAAAGATGAAACAAGCTACAAGATGTGTCCTCGGGTTGAAACCTTACATGGAGCCACAGGGCAGGCATAATAATTCAGTGGCAGTTTGACAGTGAGCACCCAAGAGAACTCAAAGCATGGACAAAAAGGGAAGACAGCCACAATAAGGAAACAGCTTTTTAGGATTGGCAGTTTTAGAGTCTAGTAGTGACAGCCTTAGTCTTCGTCTCTAACTGGTCATCACTCCTCCCCAGGGACATGCCTACGCACATGACCATCCTCTTTATCTTGTCCACTGCCACTCAAATCCTTATTCAGATAAAATGCTGGACTGCCAATGGCATTTAGCCTTTTCAATCCATTTGTCTTCCAGACTCTGCCTTGCTTCTCAGAAACAGTGGCCTACAGAGAAATCAACTTAATTTCTTTGCAGGTCACTCAGCCACAGTCTATGCTGTAAAGCAGCCCCATTTTGCATTAGAAAATCACGATGGGCCTTTTAAGCACCTGTTATTTGAACTCAATTATGCTCAAATATAACACCTTCACAAAAACATTATGGATGATTCTCATGCCCAATATATCTGAATGGACACTGTTTACATTCTATTGCTTTCTATGTGACTCAATGCTAGTCACATTTCGCTACGAGGCCCGCTGTTGCTTTCTTTGCCAGTGCCGCCTGCTTCCTTACATGGGCAGTGTATAGATGAAGAGGACACACACAAATACACAAAAACTATTGCTGGTTTGGTTAAGTGTCACATACTTTATTCTGGATATATGATGTGAGAGGAGGTAGTAATGTCTTCAACCACTCACTACGATTCTTGGTAAACAATATAATAGATAATGTACAACTTACTGAGCGTTCACCTAGGGATCATACAACATATTCAGCAGACACTCAATGTATTTCTGCCTGGGCCTCAATTTCTATAGTGTGAGACACTGCACTCTCTGTGGTGTAGGATGATGCACACATTGCATCTTTCTCTGACTGGATCTCTCTCTACCATACTGGTTTTACGATATGATTTAATCATAACTATGCCTGGGCCTCTCTAATATATAGAATTTTCTATGCTCTTTGCCTGTCTCTGTAAGGAACTCTGACATGCAGAATAACTCGTTCTCCCTCTCGCATTCATTTCCATGGTAGATATAGGGTAGACCAAAAATTAAAGTTGTGAGTACCTTTTTGCATCTTATATATTTTTAGATATTTCTCCCCCATGGAAATATCTCTTTTGTGACTGACTATATTCATTTGTGTAGCTTACTATATCCTTGGGAGGCCGCTAGGTTCTGCAAACTGTAAAATGGTGCATATTGAAGGTCTGCACGGATTTCAGGTTTATTCCAAACCAGCTACTTGGAAAAGAAATACCTCTTACCATACAGAACCAATGCTAAAGATGGGGCAGAATGAAACACTTGCCAGCACTTCTGAAGAGGGGAGTAGTAGCAATGCACTTTGGATAAGAAGAATGAGAGATATGATAAGCCTACACCCTCTTGGACTTAAAAACAGAAACACCAATGGTACTTATTTAGAAATTTCCCTTATGAACAATGTAAAAAAAAAGCTTGCCCTTTACTTTAATGCTGTAATGCAGCCCTTGGACTTCCTGCTTAGACTGGAATGAAGTAGAGTGTATTTTTTTTTAAACATTATGTTTTACCTTATCTCTCTTTTCATCATTCAGGCCTCACAAAAGGAGCAGCAAGTTGCTCTTGGTTAAATTACATTAACTGGATTTCCTAACTTCAAGCTGCACAGTTTGCCTGGTGCATGTATGGCAAAATAAGTCTTGAGGACTAACAGGCTGCGTCACTGATAGTTAATGACCAACAACCTCGGAGCTTAAATTACTAGAAACGGCAGTAACATTCTAGCCAGGTCGCGATATATGTATATAGCTTTTGGGCAGAGAAAGGCCTTCTACATGCTAATGATATATCTTAGTGGGTCAAGAGATTGCTACCGAGACTTGTTTTATGTGTGTAGGTGCGCCATTCATCCTTCTGAAGACATAAAAATGTGCGCTCTTGAATAATACATTTACACATTGGTCCCGGGTCAACCCGATACTCCCAAGCACAGACCCCACCACAAACTTATTTGCTTACCACCTGTTCTCTTGGTTTCTAAACTGAATGTATTCCCCGCTCTTCTGAACAATAAGCCTGCTCCACCACCGTCGTCTCCGTGAGTCTCTTCCCGAGCACAGCGCATCTTGCTGACAGCCCTATCAGGAGCCAGGACATAGCATGGGGCTGATGAGCCTTCTTCAGTCTGCTCTATCCAGCCTTCTAATAGGACTTGGGCTGTTTTGCTCAAAATGCATCACCGCCCAAATAGCCCCTTTGTTTAGACATGCTGGGTTGCACAAACCATGCGCTGCATGTCTATAGGATTTTGAATGCTGTGAGAGGGCTGGAATGAAAAGAGCACCTCACACAAGCACAACCCGATCATCCCACTCTCTGACGCCCTCTCTTGTGCTGCTGTCATGCGCACTTTAAGATGTCAGCACGCGGTCTCGGAAAAGTAATCACCAGAGCTGGCTGACAGGTCAGTTCGGATGCTTATATTTTCGGCCGCTTTAAGCTGCTGAAAATAGCTTCTCTTGTTGTACCTGCTGGGCCATGGGGACGATGCCCTTGCACTCCCTATGCACCAGCCGCCTCTAACTAATACATTCATCAAAACGCCAGTCATTAAATAATCTTAATGAAGCCTCCTTAGTTCTTCCCTTCACACTCTTCCCTTCCCTTCAAGTCATCATTGTCGTTTTCAGATGTTTCCTTTATTTCCTTCTCAACTCAAACGTCCTTCCTGCTCAATACCTAGAGAAAATGCCATTTGTTTCCTACTACTACTCCTACTGTTTGGACTAATTAAAAGATGCTCTGCAAAACTACCCTAACATCATTTGACTATGTGGCTGCCTTGCATTAATTTCCCTGATCTATCTAACTTTAAAAGCTGATTCCACTACATATGAGTACAAGATTTCAGCTCTAACCACATTTACATCTGCTAAGTGTTTACCTAATTTCCTGCATAAACTCGGCTCCCCGAATACTAGAAGTTAGGTCTCTGTCCCAACTGAATAGAGCTCTTACCATCTCCCAATTTTTCCTATGTTTCTCCCAGTTTAGGCACATTAACTATTAAGGAACACTGCTCCTTAGACAACTCTTGGACCAGGCCACCATCAAGAAAAGGGCACCAGAAATTGTGCATTAATTTATACTAGACATGGGAGAAATTTTCATTACAGGGGCATAATTTCAGATCATTTAATGTTACACTTGTTACGCGAAATTCCTGATATTACGCTATTAAACCAGTTTTCATGGTTACGCACTGCTTGCGGGATGTTTTTAGCACAAGCGCATTGGAGCAATGTGAATGACCAGAACATGAGTCATGAGCCATTGCTGTTTGCAACTCTTGGATAATTTCTTGCGCTTTTGTTGAGCAAAATGCATCCTTGCATCCAAAATGGACAAGAGGACGCATTTCGCAATATCTCAGTTTTGTACTTCAAGTAATTACATGTAATTGCAAGTAAGTTTTCCAAAATGTCGCAAAACTTTGCAAAAGCAACTTATTTGAGTTTTGCCTCTAGTCTGTACTCAACAGGAAAGCCAATAAAATGAAAGTAAATATGTAAGAAATGTCAACAGGTTTCAACTAAAACCTATAAATGCAGTTGATAGAGCAAATAAAAAGCAGAAGACCATTTCAAATTGAGGACCTTTGTGGCGGCCTCTATTTTAGGATCGTTTTCCTTTTCCAATGCCTCTGGGATTGGCCCACTGTAAGGCGGGCATTTATGCTGAAAGAGGGTCCATGGAAGTTTCAGTGTGTTGTATCTGCTGGTGCACTATTATAGTTTCTGCACCCCATCCAAAACAGAGAGCTCTCCTCTCCAGATCAACTGTACACCCCAGCTGCAAAAGTGGCACTCTTGCTTCAGGTACAGAGTAATAAAGGGACTTAGAAGTCAAAGGAGAATATGTACAAGGAGTTAATGCTGCGTTAGCGGCACTTTTCCGCCGGTTTTGCGGCAATATTTTTATCGCCATATGTACAAGCTGTCGCTAACCTCTGTTAGCAGCAGTTTTCCGGCGAAAACGCCCATTATAAAGATCGCCACTTCTGTTAGCGATAATGACATGCAAGGGAGGCGTTCCCGTACAAAAACGGCCGCTAACCCCACTTCGCAATATTTACAAGGAGATTCTTTAAGTTTGGAGGTCCAAAAAAACGGCCTCTAACTGCAGTTAGAGGCAGTTTTTTAAGACCAGAAAATAGTTGGTCTTAAAAATGGAGATAACACTTGGGGCCTCATTTCAGCAGGTTTTGTTGCTGGACTGCGCTGCAAGCAATGTTGCTGCGCTGCCCTGCGACAAAACTACAGGGCAGGACTGCGCACCATCAATAAGATAGTGCGCATTCCTGGGCCTCACTCATTAAAAGTGTTGCAGCGCTGCGACAAGACAGCGTTGCGATAATATTCACTACCCCCTTCTTGCGACACCACGGATGCGCTGTATTCACTGGACAGCGCTCCCGTGTCTTCGTTGCTCCTGCTCTCCTGAGTCTGCTTCCAGGAACAGCAAGTAGGCAGCCAGGCTCCCTCCCCATAGTCAATCACAACGCTGCAATGCGGTATTGGGATTGGTCATTGGCGCCGGGACGAGGCATTCAGCCAGGGGCTGGAGGTGTGGGCATGTTCTCCATGCAGGCTGTAATGCAGCCTGCATTGCGAACAGGACAGTGCGCATGACTGCTTTGTGCGGCCTGTGCGGGCCGACCAAACAGTCACTGCGCACTAGAGTGGGCATGCCACTCTGCCCCTGCCCTACTCCGTGAGTGGAGCAGCCCTACCCACCCTCCAGCCCGCAATGAAAACATGGCACCATAACATCAGGAAGTTATCATCATGTGATGATTGTTCCTCTTCTTGCACTACTTGGAAGCAGTGTGGCGACGCTCTTCCGCCATAGCGGATGAGCCGACACTGGGGGTGCGTCATCTACTGGTGCTAGGCCTGGGCAACTCGACCCCCGGGCCTCCTCCGCTGCATGTCCCACCTTCTCCTTACCTGGACATTGACACCGTTGCGCAATCTGCTAAACTCTCTCCAAATCTGTGACTCACCCAGCAGGAGCCTCAGCCAGGTGGGAATTCACAAGCGTGGGTACAGCAGTCGCCGCCAAGTCCACTGATGAACCTCCCGATGCAGTTGATGCAGCAGGGCCCCCTTAGGCGTGAACTTGCAGTGCTCCCGCAACACAAGTTTGGCGCATCTCAGGGGCCTCACCCTCCACAGCGTCCGGCCAGCGCAACCTCATCCGGCTTGTGATGCAGAGAGGTGCCACCCACCATTGGTAATCCTCTCTGTGCACCCCGGTGTAGTGGCGGATCGTAGCATGCGATGCAGACCTCCCTACATAGGTGCACAGGAGTGCCTCTACCATTCACAGCTCCAAGGGCCGCAAGGCGGTCTTCTCACACAGGTCAGCAACGTGTCTCCATGTGACCGACCAGACTTCACCACCAGGTACGGGCGATCGCCATGCCTCAATGTCTACCGCCACGGCTCATCGACTCCACAGCTCCTCCGCATCCCACTCCAGGCTGCAGACGCAGGTCCAGCAATGCATCCAGGCTCCAGGCGCAGGTCCAGCAAGGCATCCAGGCTCCAGACGCAGGTCCAGCGAGACCTCCAGGCTCCAGACACAGGTCCAGCGAGGCATCCAGGCTCCAGGCGCAGGTCCAGCGAGGCATCCAGGCTCTAGACGCAGGTCCAGCGAGGCATCCAGGCTCCAGACGCAGGTCCAGTGACGCATCCGGGCTCCAGGCGCAGGCCCAGCGAGGCATCCAGGCTCCAGACGCAGGTCCAGCGAGGCATCCAGGCTCTCATCCTGGTCATCCTGGATGTTGGGTGGCTTGAGGGGGTTGTTGATGTGTGCTGCACTTGGCCCTGGCTGCTCCATTCTGCATTTCATTGTTTTTTTTGCCTATTTTCTATTGGAGGTCGACTGATAGGCTATTTTTTTCCATTAGAGGCAAAAAAAACTCACGTTGGGCTGACTAACGTGCGTTTTTTTGCCGCTAATGGGCCTTTCGTTGGTTTTCGCCCGCTAACGCCGGAATTCCTATCGCCATCACGCTAATGTTAGCGGCAGTTTTCACCGCTGATCCCTGAAGCTATTGCCATGTAGCGACGTCTTGTACATACGTCGCTAACAAGGCGATAGTTTTCCGTGGTACACGGCGATAGAAAAACTGCTGCTAACTAGTGTTAGCGATAGTTATCGCCAATTCTTGTACATATGCCCCAAAGTTTTGTTTAGAACAGAGTTCATCTCTGTGTTTGGTCGTATGACAGAATACCAAGGAGAAAAATATTGTGTGACAAGAATGTTGTTGCGAAAATTTCAAGGGCCAATATATTGAGAAGGTAAGTGCAAATAGGTAAGCATAGATTTACTATTCTTAACTCCATCTACGTACCTTGAAGATACATATATCGCCAAGGTACATATATGTGGTGTTAAGTATAGTACAACTTGGCTTACCCACAGAAACCTACCTTCACAATATTTTTATCCTCGATATTTCTATAATGATATATTTTTGTCAGGCAAGATTTTATATTCAATATTCTGATCAAACACCATTATGCATAGCTATGGAAAAATAGAAAGTTCATTCTCCTTTAGGTTTTAAGCATGAAACTCACAAATTAAACCAAGATATCACCAGTTTTCAACTAATTGCTGCACTCTGAGTCTTCGATTACTTTGCTGGTGGTAGCTACTAAATATATGTTATTCTTCTGATTCTATATTCCTTCCGATACTCTATTACATTGTCATTAGACATCTTAATTGAATTTGGAAAATCTCTTTACATCATAGTGTGCATGTTATCTTTTGGTGATGACATGGGATGTCTACCAGCTTGCAACTGATGAATGAACTGTAGAATTAATACAACACCATTCTCACATTTGCTTATGTTTTCTTGGCCTACTACTGACTGTGTATATCACTGCAGGAAAACATATATTGCAGTCCCAGTTACTATTCTGAGATGGCTACATTGTGAGACTGATTGTGTTCAGCCAGGAAACATGAGCACACTATATTTTGCTATCATTTTATCAGTAGTCAGATCTGACTGGTCTTTTAGTTCTGTTATCTATTCTTAATAGCACTGGATAATATATTCTATAAGTTGAAGTATTGTGCTTTCACATGCCTAGGTATTTGAGGAACACAGCATCATACAGTTTTTCCTTCTACACACTTATAGGTGCATTTTTTCGGGGATGTTATGTCTCTCACTATCTTGATGCTAAATAAATGTTGCTTTCCCCAATTGCATTGCAAGTTATTTAATTTGACTCCTACCTGGTGGTCCTATTGTAATATCATCTTCTGTTGTAATAAAAAATAGAGTACACTCCAATAAATTTCTATGTAGCCATCATCAATACACTGTATCCTGTCAAACAAAATGAGTTGTTTTAACTAAATATACCAAACCAATTGAGTAGCTCTAAGCATAGAGATAGAATGTGTTTATGATAATTTCACATTTCTGAGTAATCCAAATTCAGCATGAGCTGCCTAATCACATTCTATGCTAGAGTGACTCATTACTGATTGTGTGCCAGAAGGAAACTATGACTTGATAAATCAGAAGGAAAGCTGCCCATGGAGAGGCATAGATCATCAATACTTACATAAAGTGGAATAATGAATATCTGCTTAATTACTATTAACAAAAATGTTTAGAAAACAATTTCAAACTATTGAGCTTCACACAAAATGATCAGGAAAATATCGGACAATATATTTTTAAACACATACACTTGTTGTGCAAAGAAAGCAAGGATATTGTTCAAATATTCAAGCCAACAAAAACTGTTCTATAAAAATAGGCAACAAAAAATAGTTAATTTAAACAAAACTACAATACTCCTTAACATTCTCTCATACCAATCAATGCCTTATCCTTTGAGGTACATGGCAATAGTGTTTCAGCCAGCCCAGTCTTCTTCAGTACAGAAGTTTAGGAAGATCAATGACATGCAGGGTTTTGACACATTTGGTTATTGTAGTTTTGTAACTATAAAAACAGTTAAAGAAGTATTAACAGAAAATGCAAAAGCAAAACTTTTAAATCACCACTCATATTAAATAATTAAACATAGAAAATAATTGAATGAAATTCAGCAGAAGAAAAATTAGCCTAATACTGAAAAGAATTGAAACACCATTAGGCATCTTTAAAGATAGGGCTGACATGAGGGAGTTACATACTAATAAATCTAACAATATCAATGCTAGAACAAGAAGCAGGCAATTATATAATCACCAAAATATTGAGAAGAAATTATATTATAAATCTAAAAAGATATACATACATTAAGACCACCATAATAAATGGAACACAGTTTGCCCTTACCAAAGAATCCAAAAGAAATCAACAACTTAAGGGAGTTTCACATAGATCCTAACTTACACCTGGACATATTATAAAACAGTAATGAAAGACCGTAATTACTGATCATCATACAGCGGAAACAAACACACTAAACATGCATAAATACATATATTCCCTGAAAAACTGAATCTTACAGATTAGCATCGTGTGTATTACAGCATAATCAAGAATGCATTGTAGAAGCAGAGAGTAATAAATAAAACCACTCTCATATTTTTTACATCTTTGCAAATATAAGAAAAGAATAACTCATCATGAGTCTCACTGTGGACATAGAGTATTAGACCATTTGCCTCAGAAAATCTGCTAGAAGTTGGAAGATATTGGCTCCCTGGAGACTTAAAAGGGCTCATAATACTAGAGGCATTTTAAGATAAAAGACATATGAAAACATTGGATTCTGTTATGAGGTTTCCTACTGGTCCAACTGCTTTACAAAAACACTCAGTAAAATCAGTATTATTTTTATTTTCTATCTTAATAGGATGGAATAAAGAGAGATTTGCCACTAAACAAGCATTGGATGGTGTACTAAACATGCATTGTGAAAACCTAACTAATTACACACTACTAGTGGAAAATTAATAGTGTGAAGACTAAGAATGTTAACTGCTACCAAAAAAACTGTACTTTCAGAAATGAATACATATATGGTATTCACCTACCCTACATGAAGGGAAACCGAAGAGCAAAACTTATCAAAAAAATTTGCACTTAAAAATGTAAACTGTGCTGATGCCTAATTGCATTTCAATATGTGGAAAATGTAGTGCTGATGTGACCAGAATGTCTTCTGCATGATGTACAGCCATGTCTGCTGCCCTGCGTGCCACACTGCAAGTATCCTATATAAGGTTTTTTACATTTTGTCCCCAGCCTCACTGTAATCATGCCCGTGCATGAAGACCAGGGCTTGCCCTATAACAAGAGTCCAGTCGGTGACCCATCTGGGATCTTGAGAGGTGCACTCTCCACAGTTTCAGAGAACTACTGTTCCTGTCATGGGTTTCTACTTGTAGCAAGGTGTTGGCAGCATACCATGTTTTTGGAAATATTAGTGTTAATAGACCATTTACCTGTTTCACAAGAGTGGAAGCCTACTGGTCCACTCATATAAAGTGCTGCTGCTACAGATGAGATTGATTCCTTGTACTAAGATCCAAAGCACATGGGTGTATGTATATTGTATGTAGTCTGCGTATTACATGCATAAGTGAGTTTCTGAGTGAACCAGAGTGGCACAGGCCTGCAGGTTCCATTTTGGAAATCCTGTATGGTACAAGTGCACAAGATGAAGGTGAGATGCCTTGCTCAGATAGTGGAAGTGTATTGCTGACATTCCTGAGACTGGAGGTAGGGCACCTAGACGCTGAAGTGGGAAAAGAGGAGCCAGACATCCCCTTAGAAATTTGGTTAAGCCCTTTTGATTCAGGGGGCTTCTGATCAGTCTTCCGGAAACTGCCATTTGGTGGGTGGTAGGGGTGAAGGGTGGGACTGCTTTTCCTCTGTCATAGCTTAAAGGGTCCTTTAGAATGGGGTCAGCCTTTTGTCTCTCTTCCTGATCACTGTCAGATGTGGCTGGTGATAACCAGGTGTAGACGGCTCATATCTATTTCTGCCTCTGTTGTGGGTGCTTCAGCCTGGAGACAACACTGACATGAGACGCACCACTCAAGACAGGCTGAGTAAGGAAAACAGCCTCAGAAAGACACATGAAAGGAGAACCGTCCCAAATCACTTTTGAAAGTGCAGACAGTGAATACACACCCCCTGTCTGCCATTCCTACATAAGAGGGTGGGGTTTGTGCATTTTTGCAAATTGATTTCCTTGCATACAAACTTCTTCCACTAATGAAAATATAATTAGAAATTCTTAATTAACAGAAATAACAATCAAATATAAAGGTCTATCACAAGATTAGACAATATAAAGAGAATGACAAAAGAAATGTGTGTATAAACTCTAATTAGGGGCCATATGTACAAATATCTGGTCACAAAATATTGGTCGCAAAATACAACCAGTATTTCTGTGAGCAGTAAAGATTTTAAGATCTTACCTATGTACTAATAGGTTGGATCTAAATATTCGGAATTATAGTGCATTGTAATCTGACCTGCCTCATGTAGAATCGTAAGGGAAGTTGCAAATTATGACTCACTGGGATTGGAGGCAATCATGGCATGGTGGCCTTCTGGGGTCAGCAGACAGCCATGTCTGTGATTGCTTTTAATTAAAGCAAATATTTTTTGTTGTTGAATGTAGCCCGTTTTACTTGAATGAAATGGGCTGTGTTTAAAAAAATGTTTTTGTTTTTTGAAAGTTTGTTTAAGAGTATACACTCTGAAACAAACGTTTTTTACATTTACAAAAGGGAAGGGTTTTAGCACCTCCTTTGAAGTGTTGGTAAATTTTCAATGTTTTGCAATTGTATTTTAGTTGCAAAACATTGATACGTAAGATACCGACTGGGTATTTGGAAGGGACTTGTACAACACACCTCTTCCAGATACCGAATTGTTATCCATTTGGAATCCCATTTTAGGACTCCTAAAATGGGATTTGTACATAGGAAAACACATTTTAACAGTCAGAAATGTCTAATTGAAGCATTTGTGACTGTTAAAATACTTAGTACATCTGGCTGTAGGTTCCTACCACACAAATAAAATATAACAGCATTTTGTTGCTTAATTTTTCATTCAGCTAGTCAAGTGGTTTATTAAATATCTTAGACCAGGTCTGTGAAACAGATGTCACATTGAAAAATAATCGTATGTGATTCACATAATCATAAAAGAGTTGTGTAAGAAATTGGGTTATTGTTTGAGGGGATTGAAAACCATGCTCAAGCAGCAACCATAAACCTTGTCAGTGTGAACCACAAAAGTCACTAAATTAACCTCGGCACAAAGGCAGTCAGGCTTAACTTTGAGGCACTGTGTAATGCATTTATGCAGCACACAAACTGTAATAAAATAAAAACACAACAGAAAAAAAATGGCAAACCAATTTAGAAAAATTGAGTAGATTTAAATAATGTGCAAAAGTTTTCCTCTACTTGGATCACTTAATGGGAGGCTTCCCATTTGAGATGAGGCAAAATGAAGGAGGTACAAAATTCTGCCTATTAACGCACTGTGAAGAAAATGGTTAGTAAAATGAACAGAGCAACCCATAAAGGAATACAGTAGAAAAGAGAAGTAAAACAAAAGTAATAATAGCAACAAAAGAAAACAAACAGAATACAAGCAAATAGCCACTATGTTTCCACTCCTCTTTGAGTTTTTGAGAGTACATACGATGCAGAGAAGAAAGCGGCCTAGTGTCTTGCAGCTTTAAGTTCCAGTAAGTCACATGACAGAGGGCAGCAGGAAGCAGCCCCAATCACATGATCAAAAAAAACAAGAGACAAGTCAGAGACCATAGAGAAACTGTCTTCAAGAGCAGTGGATGAATAGAGTCAACTGATTCCTTGAGGAGAGCAAAGATTTCCATAGGTATGGCAGGTCACAGCAAATTAAATGTTACACGCTCCACTGTAAGGCCTTTGCAGGGAGCAGTCAGCTCGTACACAATGTGTGGTTTACTATGAAGTAGAGGCTTGAACTCTGCACCCATGCACAAAGCCTCCGCACAATCTCCCATGCAGGCTCTCACAAGAGAAAGTTGTGCACACACACTATGGAACTTCAGGATGCCTCTCGAATGCACATAGTGGAGGATTCATACTGTATCTCGCACTCGGGTGCTTTGGTAATGGTCACCAGGTGCCCTCGTTTTTAGGAAAAACAATGTTAAAATCTGCAGTGCAGTAAGCAAGGCAGCATACAATGTTGAAGAGCACAGATTATCTTCCCTGTCGCCATAGAAATAAATAGAGGGACAATACCGGTCAAGAAGATGGAACAGCCTGAGCCCATAGATCGTAGTCAGCACAGTAGGCTGTAAAAGCAGTGTGGAGGTACTCCTGCCTTGTCGTTGCCATTGTAAAGATCACCACAGTACTGGATTGGAGTTCATAGGTTTTTCATTAGGAGCACTTCAATCACATGCCAATAAATTCCTGGTCCATGCTCCACTGCCTAAAGTAGACCACTCCACATAGATCATCACCAACCTGGAATATTAACCAACATTCTACCCTGCTAACATTCTAAAACCACATAAACAGGATACTACATCAGGCAGGTCCAGTTGCAGGTCCAGGCAAGTCCAGTTGCAGCAGGTCAGCTGTGTAGTTGCAGGGATGCCTCTGGAGCTTGATGTGTCCCTGTAGCTCAAAACAGGAGGTCAGCCAACTGACCCTTGGAGCCACTCAGGAAGCCTGGGCTGAAGGGATCAGGTTAAGTCTTCCTTTGCAGAGAGCAGGGCAGACATCAAGCAGAAGGGCAGTCCTCTGGGGAATAAAACAGACATCTACCAGCAGGCAGTTCTCTGGTGAACAAGGCAAGCCTCAAACAACTGGTCAGTCCTCTGGTAGCAGCAGGGCAGTCCTCTGATGAGCAAGGCAGGCCTCAAGCAGTAGGGCAGTTACCTGGGGAACAAGGCAGTCCTTCTTCTGTAATGTCCACAGGTCCAGGAAAGGCTGCCCCCTCATCTTGTTCTGGAAAGTTCGTCTCTTCCCCTGCCAAGGCTCAAAGAAGTATAAGGTCACCAAAGATTAGTGTTAGGTTTGTTTGTGTGTGCTGAAGGCAAGCACTTTGAAATATAAGTGGGGCAGGGAACAGCTCCATACCCAACCATCCTGGCTGGATGGCCCATATTGCCCATAGCTAGTCCCCTATTTTTCACTGTCTGGGCTCAATACACATTCTTCATAGGGGAGTCATTAACAGACGCAGGCAGCTGCAAACTCCCAGAAGGCCTTAGAAGCATTTGGGCAGGAAAATTCCAACTTTCTTAAATTGGTATTTTCAAAATTGTAATCTAAAATATGACTTTACAACTAAAGAGGATTTTAAATTACAATTCATTTGAGTCCAAACACGATATTTCTACCTGCTCCCAATCAAACGTTAGCACTTAATAAATGTAATAATGTCATCTAATGGGATAGATAGGCTTTACAGTGGTGAAAAATGAATTTAGGAACTTTTCACTACCAGGACATGTAATACTTAAAAACACGTCTTACTTTTTAAATATAGTTCACCGTGCCGTATGGGTTGTTTAGGGCCTTCTTTAGGGGTGACATGTATTAAAAATGAAGGCTTAGGCCTGGCAAAACTTTTATTTTTCCAAGATATGTGGAGCGTCGTATCGCTCCAGCTGCAAGTCGCACAGCAAAGTAATACAATATTCAGGAGACTCCATTGTTTGTAATGTAATTCATTTTAATCACGTCTAAATCCATAATTTTCTCATGTATCTTTCTCTTTTTTCATTCACATTAAAGGCTGAGTAATTACTAATTTTTTTGAATGCAAAAGAAGTGCCCATCCCTGGCTATATTCTAAAGCACGTAGGAATCCACTGTTCATCCTGGGTGGCCTCATTCACATTAACCAATGCATTTCGGGCTCATGGGCCCTTCATCAGAGGTAACTGTAATGTTAGAAATGGACGTCAGTATTCTACACACGCTTTTATACAATATCAACTGAATATGGCATAACTCCTAATTTGAATCCTTGTTCGTCAATAATTTCTATCTACGCCATTTCGCATCCCCACATTTCCTAAAACCCATGCAAAAAAATGATATCCCCACTGTCTCCTATGAAAAACTCTGTGGCTGCTAAATCAAATGTGTAATTAGACCACATAAATCAAGAAATCAAGAAAAGTGTGCCTCGTGTTTATCTTAGCAAAACCTTTTGTGCAGAACTCAACACCAATAACATAATAAACTCCCAGCATTGTGTAAACCTGTTCTGTACCTGCTCAATCTTAATGCTGCTACTCGCAGTATAGTCACCTTGTCCGCTCCATGAAACCAACTCTGTAATACGCTCTGTAAACTGATCCCAATTAGACCACCTCCCCCGTACCCTTTCTCTTTAAGCATCCGGTGGAAGTTCAAACATAACAAGTGACTTACACTCCAAATGGAAACAACAAGCACCAACTAAATACTTGTCCCAACCCTCCTTCCCACAATGCTCTGTATGTAACTACGTGAAGACATGACCCTAGTGAAAAATAATTTCCACATTATCAAAAAAACTAATTTTGCATTAGCAAATAATATCCATTGTAATAAAGTAAATCCAATATTTTAATTCTCTCCAGTCCTTTGTAGAATTCCCATCAGTTCTTAATTAGCGAAGTAGACTCCCTCTCGTGAACTTAATTTTTCCAGTCAGCCTTTAACATGATGCTATATTTGTGTCTATATTTTATCCTCTTTCTCATTGAGTACAAACGATCGAAGGGGCAAGAACAATTCAATCTCAATACTTGTGATAGAATGCACTCCGTGAATTCAAGTCCTGCTGTTTTTAAGAACGCTCCTGGCAAAATTCGTTTTTTTCCTCTTTCTCAGTGTATTGCATTCTGCAGCACATGTAGAAAGAGGAAAATGCCTCTAAGGATTGTTTTTGTGGAGAAAGATGTTCTTCTTTCCCGCACAAAACAATCCTGCCTGCAAATGCTGGCACACTTGCACCATGGCGAGTTTGCCTGCGTTGGCGCTAGGCAGCACATAGGGGCAGATTTACAACCCTCTTGCGCCACTTTTGCGTCACTTTTCCCATGTTAAAAGTGACGCAAAAGTGGCGCAAGGGGCTTGTAAATCTGCCCCATAGTGCGCCAGCTCAGTGAGAGAGCAGGAATGTGCCATATCTTGGTAAATATGGTGCATTCCTGCCCTCTCCATGTGATACAGAGCAGCAAGTTGCCTTTCTGCTTTGCCCTGCGTCAAATATTGATACATCTGGCCCATAGGCAACAGCTAAGGAGAAGTTATCAGTTGATTTCAGTTGCAATTTGAATGATGTTACTCGTGGCTATTTGTTCCTGGTGGCTTCAGTTGGTGCTTTAATTTAGCCGTCCTTGCTTTGTTTGTTGGGAATGGATTGCCCAATATACCCCCCGACCCCCCAAAAAAAAAAAAAACAGGAGACTCTCAAATAGCCTCATTTAATACAGTAGAATCACTTTTAAATCAGAAAAGTTGGTTCACATTTGTAAATGGTTTAACTTACATGAAAATCTTTTTTAGCAAATCTTCGAGCAGCCATTTACTGGTCAGGAATGATGTGTCGATTTCTGAACACTGGCAAACCATGATAAATATCCCAGGTTAAATGTCACGAGTCCCGAATAATCCTTTTTTATTGTAGGAACAGATAAGCAACACCCTAAAATTTGGTGAGGGTGTAGTGTAAAGGGGTTCTGTACGGGGAGAAAAACAATATAGCTGAAGATGTTCTCCTGCAAAAATATTTATGTGTATAGTTCATATTATATGAGAAACTAAAATTCACAAATGTTTTGCAGGAGTTCACCTAGAAACCTGTAACAGTCACCATAAGTAACCTGGAAAAACGTTTGTAAATTCCAAAAAGTCAGAAATCCGCAATGATGAAAGTTTGCATATCTGATTTCAGACTTTTTCACAATCATGCCTTATACGCACCAACTGGATACAGTAGAAACCATTTGTAACTGGTCACCTGGAAATTATACCAGGGATAGCATGTTTGCCAGCCATCCACTGACCAATCCCTCAATTTACAATAATTCTCAAGGTAGTGGATTTTAACTCAGTTGTAGAGTCACTAACGTTATTAGTTTATTTCATCTAAAACACACCAGAACATGAAAAACACTGTCGTATATGCTTTACCTGTTCCAAAAGAGAACCGAAAAGTTAATCGAAAAAGCAGCAAGGGTTTGCAATTCATTTCTTGTCCTTCATGACTACTAATTTTGAATACGTTAAAATAATTACCTGCACAAAATATATTAGGTTGATTGTAAAACATCTGCAATATTGGATCATGTTGAGTCTCCGTAGGTCTAATGTCTGTAATGTTTTAGCCGAGTAGAAATTTAATATTATGCATTCGTATAAATCTCCCTGTTAAGTAATGCAAATGTATTGTACCCTGGTGGTCAGATCCATCACAGTCTATTTGTAGATACAGTGCAGCGTGGTGGTTTTAATAACAAACGAACATGCTTCATCGCCAAAGAACAGACTTTGTTTTGCATGATGTATATCCATAATCTCTAAATTATCCATCGGGATTAGTATGCTCCATTTAACAGAATTTTAGAGCATCCATCAATTATCGTTTCTGCTTTTTAAATCACTTTAGATGCAATGCACATTTATTCTTCATAATTTAAATTCAAGGCATCATACGTGCTTATTACGTTTTTTGACCCTACAAGGGATTTACCGTGTTTGATTCACAAAATGAAAGAAGAGAATAAAACATTTTAATGTCTCAAGGTATAGTTGAGGAGCTATATTTGTATTAGCTTGCAGTGCTGATTCAGCTGCCCTCCCACAAATTGATGAAAGTGGCACAAATGTCATCTGCACTGACTGACCAGTGTTAAAAGCACCAGACACTAAGAACAGTCTGCGCTGGTAGAAAAGGTGGGGAGAACCATGGAGTAGTGCCTGTGCAGTAGAGCTGCCGACTTTGGAGTTGGGGAACCAGGTTCGAGTCTTGGCGTCCACTCAACATCCTGTGATTCTGGGAAAATCATTCAATCTCCCTGAGTCTACCAAAAATGAATGTGCCCTTGTGTAATGTAACTGGTGCTTATGTAAAGTGCTCCAATACCTTCGGGTCGAGTTGGCACTATATAAAACTGCAAAAAAAATGGTAATGAGATATTTAAAGGGAACTTCCTTTGAAAGATGTTACAATGTATCTCTAACCCCAAGGAGACTTCGCAGAGGAGCCCCCTGAGACTCCGATATCTATTAGGCTGAGTGTAGGTCCACTGAAGAGAGTCCGACCCACCCCCACCCCGCTCCGCAGGGGCAGCAGAGGCCTGCCTTATGAAACATATACCATCAAATAAAGCAGCATGCTGCAATGCCTGTTGGTGACTGCTACAGATGCAGGACTGGGTAAATATAAGTTTGTTTTTTCTACACCCCGGATGGCCCCTAAATGCCCACATTCCTGCCCCACAGGCATGTATAAAATGATGGTGTGCTAAACTCTATCGAATTGATATTTACATAAGTCTGGGTAAGCAGAGTGTCATTTTGCCATTTGCCAGCCACTATGCATGGCATTGAGGGGGTACACTAGAGTGATGCTGCTACATGCTAGCAGCTATCACTCATATGGAGTATTTTTTTAATCAGTTACCTTAAACGTTTTTGTTCTTTTATTGTTCCGGTTTTAGCCATACATTTTATATTAAACACAGAGAGCTGTTGCTAGATGAACATAGCAATTGCCTGGTCAAACATGTATGCTTGGTATGTATGGTGTGCGGCCTCTGAAGTTTCAGGAGTTCAACGGATTGACGGAGCTCTTACCCGTGATTAGACCCCATCCCTTAGAGTACTCCCTGGGGTCTATATTTATATGTTTGGAGATTTGTGATTTCTGTTCAGTAATTGCCTGCTGGTCCTAATGTAAGTTGAATGTGTATGGTATTGGCTTTAAAACAGCATGCAAATACACAATGTTGATCACCTTTAAGGAAGTCTTTTTAGATTTTCTCCCTCCAGTCTCCATCATAATCTTCTATTAGTGATTCACATGACCTTGATCTAAAATGGTCACTGAATGGGTCCTTTTGGTTCCGTATTATGACTTCCTTGACAAAAGAGGAGCTTCAGGGTTTCCACACTATGGTGTGCTTCATTGATTGAGAATGTTCCCACTGAATCTAGAGGTGTTGTAATCATTAACCACTTTCTTATGGCTCGTGAAATATCACATTTGGAAAGTGTGGCTGCAGTCTAACCCGAAACCGGGTTACTATGTTGTTCCCAGTGGATGCCAAAGTGTAGAGTAGGTGTCATTTCCACAAATAAAATACTAAGCATAACCTGTAATTACTGAGGAGCAGTCCTCTAAAATCGGTGTCAGCCATGGACGTTAAAATTAAAGTACAATTCACACTTCTGGTTCCAGCCATCAATAGGAGTGGGTGACGCGAATACCAATTTCTGCAAGGTAGGATGAAGTCAGAAACTTCAGCACTTCATGAAGAAGTGCAAAGTTCCACTTCTTTGCATGACTGTGGTTTCGTTTTCTCGTCCCACTCCCTGAACTGGATGTTGCATTCAACACGGATTGGACCTCAAGTTGCAGGAACTTGCGTTTCCCTCTGTCATTCAGAGCTCCCACAGCCTAGGTGACAGAGGGAAAGCTCAACAGCCACAGCATCTCAACAGCCACAGCATCTGCAGCCAGGGAAAAGAGAGGCACACAGCACTACTCCAAAAGAAAGGCTGCTGATCTGCACACTTGCTTTTCCTGTGTGGCAGCAGGAATGTCCCCAATGCACTGCTGTGCCCCTTATTTTCTCCACTGACATCTATCATTTCAAATTCTTTCGGTACTGGTCCCACCAACATTTTTACCAATACACCACCACAGTCACAGTGCCTGATATTGTAGTACTGTCAGAGTCAGGTGCATCTCAATGGTGTAATGCAGCGTCCCTTTCTATTCCTGTGGTGCAAGCTACATACAGATTGTCCAACGTCCCTCAATTATTCTATGTAACACCTTTGATATTCCAGATTATGTATGCACACACAACTCTGCAATACACTTCAACCCTACCCTGCAAATACCTGTGTAGTTCTAGCTTTGGGATAACCCAGCTATCTCAAATGGTGGCGGAGGATGTTCCAAAGGATAGAGCCCTGAATGGGGAGAGTTCTGCTGCCAAATCATTTGAGTCTAGATGAATGGATGAGCAACAATGTAGATGCCTTGACTGGTGGTAAGAGCTTCAGACTTTAGATAGTTAGCTTGGGTCATGGATATATAGAGTTCAAAGTTCAAATTTATTAATGTTTAGACTCAGGTCTTTAAAACATAAATACATGACGATTTAAATTTACATTAACATTAAAATTAACAATTCTTATAATACCGATTCAGTCTTTTTGTCCTGCCCTAGGCCTAGACCACAAATACTTGGGTACACTTCATAAATAGAACACTTCTTCCCTTAGGGTTCCTACATTTCTAGACAATAAATATTTTTAAAAATCTTGCCATGTCAAAAGCAACATCTAAAAGTTCCATATTCAACAAAAGTGCAAGTGCATTATTGCAGTGTTTTATACCATACATTATAAAAGCAAAAAATGGAGCTACGAGGCCTATAAAAGTGACACCAATCAATTAAAAAATGCACATTAAAATGTTGAAATTACAGTCCACATGTACATTATTCTCCATCTCCCAAAAGTTTTAAATTTCACCTCCCTCAGATACCAAACATTCAAAGCCACCCGACATTTTATGAGAAGTGAACGTAAATTGGCATCAGTGAAGGCAGCTATGTAGGGAAACACTCTTCTATTTTCCCATGAATCTAACATATAACTTTCAGAAGATTTCTTCCCAACATACTTCATGTCAGCCAATCTAGACACCCTTATGCTGGCCATATCTACCTCGGCTTCTGAGAGGAATGAATCCTTGGTCACCTTCAATTTTTCCATTTTTATGGGCCCTGCAATGATGTCTAACCTCTTCCTGACCTGCACTGTCCACCTTAGCTCACTTCTTCCTATTTCAGTAGCAGAGAGAACTGCTATCTTTTGAGCCTCTGAGGAACAGAGTTTATCCCAGAAGCTTAGGGTTATTCTGTGAGCAAAGAAATTCCAGGCCTGCAAATCCCCTTCAAGTCTTTTTGCCGGACCCATCGCTGATTTGGGGAGGCCCAGCAAATTTTTTCAAGCACTTATTCTCACATCTCTCCCAATTTCCTGCCATACTTAAGGACAATACCTAGGACCCATAAAGACATTGGGTGGGAACCATTGCACTATATGTTGTTAAAAGGGGAGACCAAGAGGGACCACCAAAAGTATTCATAAAGCGGACTAGGCACCCTACAGTTGCGGCTGCCCACGTCTCAACCAATTCTTTACGCAGGGCCCAACTCAGCTTTTTTGTAAATATCATACATAAGTATTTATATGAAGACACCATCTCCGCTATCTTGTTTCCCAGGGCCCACTTAAATGATTTAGTTTTTTTCCCCAAAAGGGATTATTTTTGTTTTACCCATACTCAACTTTAACTTATTTGCCTCACAGTAGCTGTTACATTTATTCAGTTTCCTCTGTTGGCCAATTTGGGCCAGGTCAAGAATCACCAGGTCATCTGCATAAAGTAGGCATGGAACATGTCTATCCCCCGCCCCCCCCATTTTCAGCGAGAATGACTGTGTAGCGGTCTGCAAGAAACAAGGAAAATAACATGGGGGGAAAAACACTACCCTGTCTTAACCCTTTGCCTAAATACATCCTTTTTGAGAGGGCCCTATCCATGTCAAGCTCCACCTGGGCCCAATATTGGGAATTATGTTCCTGCAAGATTGCCAATAAACATAGGGGAATACCCTGATGTTGTAGTTTAGCCCAAAGCATACTGCGATCTACCAAATCAAAAGCCAAACTAAAATCAATGAAACAACAGAATAAAGTCCCTGTAGTTTCCATTGCCTTTTGGCCCAGGACCCACAAACTAAAATAATGATCTATTGTTGAGTGCCCGAGTTTAAACCCCCCTTGTTCCATTGGTGTTATTTCATTACAATCAATCCAATTCTTTAAAGAGATAAGGATGACCTTGGAATACAATTTTGCACCCACATCTAGTAAGCTTATCAAAACATAGTTACCAGGTACATCCATCTCCCCTCTTTTATGGATCAGTTTGATTACTGCACCCTTCCAACTAAGCGGGAACATACCCGACTTAGTTATGGCTATAAAAACTTTTGAGAAGAAAGTTGCCCACCACAGTCTTAATCGCAATTGTGGGAAGATTATCTGACTCGGCTACTTTAGTCAGATTTAAAGAGGTTATTAGCTTGACCATAGATTGGACCATAGATTGGACGGAGAAGGACTCTAATGCCTCCTCCTAGCCAGAGTCCCTTGGTCCCCATCATGAGATATCTGGCCAGTCATATTTGAAATACCTGGCAGCACTCTCCTCACCTGGCCATTTCTATAATCTTCCCCACTTTGGGAATTCCCCTCTCCACTCTCTGCTGCACCCAGACCCTCTCCGGAGCATGCAAAGCTCAACTAAGTGGGTTGAAACAAACAAGGAGAGGAGGAAAGTCAAGGATGTATTACACCTGAGCTTCCAAACACGTCCAGAGTTTCTTTTTCCCGAGTCTCAAACAACTCCTGGGGGCCAATCACTGAGGAAACTACCTGACCCGCCTTTGCAGAATCCTGCGATGCAAGAGGCTTAAAATGCTTCCCCACAAAATCCTTTATTGATACAGCCAAAGAGTTTGCTGTGGTATGAGCATTATCAACTGCAGGAGTACAATCACCTCCAACTTGAATTACTTCATCATGGCAGGGGGACTCAAAAGCTAGCAAATCTCCAGCTGTAGATGTATTAATCTTCATCTCACCTGCCTTTCTGCTTTTTGCTGCTCCCGCAGGTTTTGAGCCTTTTTTCTTTGGTGGCGGCATCTGTAGACAGACTTTTATCAAACTGGTGGTTGCAGTTGACAGCTGAACGGGCCCTACGGGTGGCTGCCTTTCCTCTCTTTATCGCGTCACCTCCAAACCTCACCAATTTCCTTACTCCCGCTGCCCCCTCTACCGCCTCCTCACTTCCCTGCTTGCTTACTTTCTGTCTCTTTGCTGTAGATGAGGGAGTATGCTACGTAATGTTCCAAAATCCAGTTTAGTTGCAGTAACACATTGAGCCTTAAATAAATTAGGCAGTTTGCAGGATCTTTAGATGGGGCTATTCCTGGAACACTCATTTGAGTACAGTTTAATACCAGTCCAATCCTCTCTTCCCTGCTGCGCTGATAGCAGCCGACTCCCGGTCTGCTCCTTCTCCTGGGACCGCACTACCCACTCCTTCCCCGGTCAGCAGACAGGTTGGCGGCGACTGGCAGCTTGTAGCTCACACGAGGGCAGCCATAGAGACAGGCAGCAGTTCCTGAACAAGGCTGGTCGATATGGCCATGAGACGTCCTCACCCGCTCGCCACACTAAAGGGGTTAGAGCCAAGTCCAAGCATCCTATGCACCCTTAACCCAATTATTTTTATATATTTCTGCAGTAGGACCCCAAGGAAATTGCCAACCAAGGAGATTGCCAGTCAGATTGTGGCGGTAAGGCGACTGAGGGTGTGTGGCATGCGGGGACCCCCAGGAGGAGCAAGCCGCACCGGCCTAATGCCGGTCGCTTCCGCCCAGCTGGGGGACAACCACGGCCCTAGGGCCTCACCTGCACCCCTCCTCCGCTGTGCCCTTCTCATGCTTCTCCTAGCTCCCAAAGTGCACTCCCAATAACTCGCTCCACTTGGCTCCTACGTGCCCTGCCCTGAAGTCGTCGTCGTGTCTTGCCAGAATTCGGGCAGGGTACAGGGGCTGTGAACCGCAAATCACCGGGAGACGAGATCGCGGCCATGCTGAGTCTCACCGGTGTCCTTCCGCGCCCTTCCACGTGTGTGGGTCCTCTCGTCAGGGGTGCGTCCTCTCATCAGCCGTGTGTGCGTCACTGACAGAGTCTCTCCCTCCAGGCTATTAAAACCAGAGTTCCTCTGCTTTTACCTGCGACTTAATCGGCTTCATTAAGTGAAGGCCATATATGGCTGTAAAGAGACTAGTAGACTACACATAAAGTTTTGAATGGAGATTGCTCCTTCATCAGCAGTCAGTAGAGAGATTTCAGGGCAGGCATGATATCACTATTGCGCCTTAAGACAATGACAAGTGAAGCAGCAAGGTGTTGAACTCTTCGCAGCTTACAGATTGTAATCATAGTGAGACAAGAGTAAAGCTGCAAGATTGCCATCTGTAATACACACAATTTTACAAGAATTTCAATGTTAGCTTCCATCCTTCCTGGTCATACCTTGCAGTTAGTGACTAGACCCCCCCACCCATTTTGGCTTCTTATTTAATTTTTTTATTCAACAACATGGGGACATGTTTATTTTAGCTTGTTTTTGTTTCTTTTACTCGTGTTTCTCGCGGTTATTTTTCATTACTTTCTTTTCCCAGTAGCTGACCACCTCTCTGGCCGTCCGGAGAAATCTGGGCTCTCCTTCCACTCATTTCTTCATTTATTTTCTCTATCAATTCTATCAATTCCCTACCCACATCTGATGACGTATTTGGGAGGGTGCATGTCCAAAAGGACCCCTCAGCCTATTTAAAGACATTGCTTGGACACCAGCTTACACATAGTTGATTGCGATTTAAAACACGCATGACTCTGGTATAACGTTTTGTCCTACCCTATTGATTATGCATTATTGTTGGAGTACTAGTTCTATTTCCTACCTTTCTATTTTTTATTTCGTACTTTAGTTCTTCTGTTTAATTTGGCATCTAGGGTGCATTGCTATTTAAGGTTGTTTTTAATGCAGTGGCCCTTGATGAACAACTTACTGACTTATTTTAACAATTGATTTCTGGGTGTTATTTCCTTACATTTGATGAAATCTATTGTCAGGGGCACCCTTAAACCGGATCCTTCGTTCTCTTTAGGTAAGTGCAAACACACCTGTTTCAGCATAGCTGATTGCAAACTTCAAAATAAAGCTTGCTGTCATTGGTATCTTTACATTATGCTTTCCCCTTTTCTTGAATATACTTTGCTCTTGCCTCCTTTTATTTCAGTTTTTATTTTATTTTATTGTTTTCATTTCTGTGCATGTCAATATTGTATCCTGCTTACATTTCTCTGACTTCTTTTTCTTATAGTTGCTTCTCCTTAATTTCCGTTCCAAGTAGGTAACTGGTGTCTGACTCCTGATGCCTGTTGAGCTTCACTTCTGATGATTCCTTTACTTGTTTTCTTTATCTTTTATCTTTTAGCATCGATTGCACTAGGTCAGGGACAAACTGACCCCAGATTGATAAGGTATCTTATAGGCACTCTTGACACAGCCAGGCTGGCAGCAGGCTGAAGACTTGGCAAGGCAAGCCTATTTTGCCCAGCATTGCCTCACCAGCACATAGGGCAGTACATGCTGCTTGTGAAACAGCTTCCCCTAGTAGTTTACACACCATAAGGTGTGATTCTATCTTGCTCATGAAATTCTGCAGTTCAGCAAATCAGTTCCTTCTGTTCTGTTTCCGTGCCATCACTCACTTGAGTACTGTCAGTGCTTAATTTGAACTGGTGGTTTCCAGTGCTCAGCACCCACACTTAATTGTTAGCACCGGCACTTATGACAATCTGCCACATGGTGGCGCTGTTTGACTAATTTAGAGATAAGGACAGCTACAGTTTTTTATTAATTCACTCTACATCAAAAATAACTAATACCTGCTGCCCGAGCCATTCTCATAGCTTTGGGGCCTGGCATAGTCTGAATTGTCATACTTGTAAGAGTGTAATGGTTAGTAGTTGTGTTGGAACTGTAATTGGCAGTGGTGGCAGAGGCAATGGGAGGTGCAAGACGCAGTAGCCTCCTAAAGAGGGCCCTGGCACATATTGTATTACAAATTAATCACTGAGCACTGTACTCTACTCTCTTCCTTATTAGTTGCGTGTATTCTCTTGAAAATAACATGTTCTCTCTCTCCTTTCTTTCCATGTCATTTTAAACAAGATGCCTATTGATTCACACTCATTCCATCTACTTTAGAGGCTGATGTCTGTGCTATACAATGTTGCTTCTAGCTCAAATCCACCATAGTCATCATCTTCTCACACAACTAGCTATAACTCCAGGTGTGCCGCTATTATAATGTCTTTATCTGTATCTTCTTCTGTATTTTTTCCAAATACAAAAACTCCTTGATCTCAAACACTGATCCCGTTGCATCAAGAAAGAAAAAGTGGGGAGACACCAAAGATAATAATATTTGGTAATATTAAAATGTTGCCCTTTCTAATTTCAACTAAACTCACCATTGGAAAGTACCCTTATTCTTAAACCAACATCCCCCACTCCCTAAACCCCCTCCACTAAAAGCAATACTGATTACGTCACAACAGAGTCACTCCATGACCAGGTGCAGCCCCTCCAAAAAAGCAGTGACAGAACACTCATTTTTCAAAGGCATACCGTTACTCCCAGTGTTCCACCCATAAACAGAGTGGACTGAATGATTGGGCAGGCTGTAAAACCACATCAAGTCACCTCCATCAGAGCATTGTTCTTTGCTAAGGTACCAGCAGTAAGCGCATATACAATCCCTCCAGATCTGACATTGCACCACCAACATTACAGTTACACTAGTCAGGCCAGCCACTCCTCTGTTTCTTGGAGGTAACCTATACATCGTCTAAAACCACAGGAGATCATGTCCACCCTGTTTGCCAACCAAGTCATAATGCACTCCCATTGTTCATTTTTGGCAGATCTACTGACTTGATCTCAGTAGGGACAGCAGGCTTACTGACGTTCATCCCTCTTCATGTGTTTTCTAATGTCTTAATATTTGCCTACAGACTCATCATGACTTCCGTGGCATAATGTGTAAAGGAGGAGATCTTCACTTTCGCTGCCATTGTGAACGTTCAAGCCTCCAGATCCCGAACCTCAATTTTGATCTTCACTTTTCTTCTGCTGGGTCTGGTGGCTTAGTGAACTCATGCATCCACTTTAGGGACCTGTATTTGGCCTCATGGTCACATGTTTAAATCCTGGAAGGTCCACTCAACCTTTCATCCTTCTGAGGTCGATAAAATGAGTACCATTGAGCTGGGTAACAATAAACATCTGTTATTCTGAGCCAAGATACCCTTCTGGTAAATGTGCACTTCACAAATACTTAAGTTATGTTCTGAACCGTTGTTTTTAGTGTCTCCATCTTCTCAAGTACTTACAACCTCACAGCTTAGGTGGAGCACATCAACTACTACTTACCTCTGGACAGGTCTTTGCCACCTTCAGGCAGCCCCACTTCTGCTTCTTTGTGCCTAGACATCATGCCCCTTTTATGTGACAACTCCTCCCTTGCCTTTTCTTTCTCTGACATGACTGAACTGTAGTCAGCCTCTGTGATTGCAGTCAATCCACACCATTATTTTTGGGCCCCTCAGAATTATCACTGTGTGAGATCTGACGAGATACTGATGTGGACAGCTTCACATCAGTCCACCAGCAGGGGCTATGGACAAGGACAGGACCTCCCCAGCTCAATCAGTCTCAATGATCTGAGTATCCAGGCTGGTCTCTGGTGGGGTAAGTCATTTTCTGGCTTTTCTTCTCACT
This sequence comes from Calotriton arnoldi, assembly GCA_963921515.1. Lineage (NCBI taxonomy): Eukaryota > Metazoa > Chordata > Amphibia > Caudata > Salamandridae > Calotriton > Calotriton arnoldi. The sequence continues at coordinate 1,745,262 of CAWUFW010003454.1, forward strand.
TACATGTCTCTTCCCAAGTGCTGCACTTCTCTCCATGGGCCCGGCTGACTACGGCACCCTGAAGGGCCTAAATACCTGCTCACTCCTGGGCCACCTGAGATCTGAATACTCTCCCGGATACCCTAGTCTCTTACCTCTGAGGATGGACTGCAGTGGGAGGTTACCATTACCACCCTCAGTTCATCCAACGTCTTCGAGTGGCCCGACAGTCAAGCCCCAGTAGTGCTCAGTATGCTATGTGGTGTCTGCCATATGAATAATGACACTAAAGCTTACCAACCAGAATCCCTCTGCCTTCACTGCTCAGTATGCCAAGTTAGGAGCTTGAAACCTGCCCTGTGGCATGTGCAAGCAGAAAAATATCAGAGCTCAGCTGTGAGCTCCAAGACACACCAGCAAACTTGAGACCGGCTGGTCCACCCCCACTCTACAGGATAACTGGCTGATGAGGGGTGTTACCCCCAAAACCGGTCCCGGGGAAGACCTGGCCTGGCAGTTTGGGCTGGACTGTTCCCATGGGAAACAGGGTCAAGACTGATTTGCGTATGGCTGGGTCTAAACTGAGATGGCTTGGCATGCAAAAACACAATGTAGTTAACCCAGATCTGTGACTGGGGGTGAATGTTTGATTAATTCAGCATTCCGTCCATCAGCTGTTCTTTTTGCATTCATCGACTATCATTGGCACATATTGCTTTTTGGCATTATATGCACTTAAAAATTTAGAAATTCACATCTCTGGTTCCTCTTATTGGATGTTTTTCATTTTGGTGTCATTATTTATATTAAAATCCACTCTATTTTTCTAACTTGGTTTGGGATTTTTACAGGTTGATGATACTATTTTTGTACTGCATGAATACGTTACACAATGCCCTAAGTTAGGCCTGTCTACTCTATGGCATAGCTACCAGGGTGTTGAGCTCAGGTCAATTTAGTGACTTTTGGGAATCACACTGACAAGTTAGTGCTATTATCCCTTAAGGTTTGCGACCACCCACCCAAAATAATAATCCACTTTCTTACATGGTTACAGACAAATCGTTTGCAGGCACCTGTCAGGTCAACCTGAATTCTGTAAAGAAAACTAAGAATTCTGAAATGATGGTTGCAGAGAAGTCTTACTTCTTCTTTTTCAAATGGCTCCCTCATAAGATTGGAGCAAGTTTGTCAATCTAAAGGGTATAACCAGCATATGATTGGCAATTATCCCTTAGTGAACAAATCAAAAACTCATAGGATTCCTCTTCCAACGTTTTGAATCAAAGTGTTCCAGGATTATGTTTTTCTGCAAAATCTATCCCCAAAATAAGATCCCTTCAGCAGAAATCCAAATTATTGGATTGTTGCTGATCTCTCGTCATCTCCATCACTCCCTAAACCCTGTCAAACTACGCCTCCACTTTCAGCAACTATGCTAGTCTTGTTGCTGCATTTGAATGATAAAGTCTGATGAAGGTTCTTCAGTTGTTTGATGTAGGGGTGACTCATAAATAAATGTGTCCTGGAACCCCATGGCTAATTTTCACATACTTTCTGAGTGGATTGTGTGGGCTTCCCTTTGAAGTCCACATGCTGGCCCTCTCAGTCAAGGATAAAAAAAGTGTGCATGATAGAACTAGTACAGGACTATTGGTGACATTTTGTGAAACACGGCAGATGAGCTTCATCTAGACTATATTTCATAATTCATAATTCAAAACAAGTATAAACAGATTAAGAAATGAACATCTGATCATTCCTTTCATGTTCTCATACTGGTTTTCTTACAGTCTGCATTTGGAATGTCTAGTATTTTCTTGCCAGAATTGACCAAATAGGGTTTTTTTAATTCACCTTTTGCATTGTAAACAGGCTGCGAATCATGGCTGCAGGAAGCGTGATGTCTGTGGTGTTACATTTTTAAGAAGGAATATGTAAAATGTTCCTGTCCCTTGAGCCCCGTAGCTGAATACCACACAAATCTAAGAGTATTACTGTATTTCTTAACCAGAAGCGTATTGGTATCAAATATGTTTACTTTCAGCGATTTAGATAATCATTTTCCAAAAGGTTTTGGTTTAAATCCAAATAAAGTATTCGCTGTCAGCTCAACGCATTTCATACCTAGTACTTTGTCAGGAGAAAGTCACTTGATTTTAGATAGTTTTATGTTTATCACCCTAAAAGCAAATGCAAAAAGAAACATACTTTCTCATAAAATGTAAGTTCTATAAAACGTTATATTTCCATAGTTATAAAACCCATAAACATACGATTGACTGATGCACTGTCTGTAACAGTCGAAAGATGCCAAACCAGCATTATAGCCCCCTCTTTTCCAAAACATTTAACGAATTTGTGAAAACAGCATTAATATATCTGACCGTTATGGTCTTCCTTCATTTTTTATTGTAGTTTTAGAAGAATGAAAGGGCTACTCTTGATTTAATTTCATCGACCAAATGGAATTGGAAATGATACATTACTTTGGACCTTTGACAGACTTCCCAGTAGCATATTGGCCATGGAAATTTTGAAATGAGTTTCTGTAAGGGGAGATTTTGCCTATTTTTGGTTTGTTTGGTGGTATCCTATTTTTGTTTCTACTAATTAATAAATCTCGGGTTGCATTCGTCACGGTTGTGAGGATGCCAATGTATCTGATTACACTTATCGAATGACAATTCGTGTGCGGGCCTAGGTGAATAAACTATTATTATAGCTTGCTAAGACCTAGATTTTTTTTTATTTTTTTTATTGAGATCCAACAGGAATTTACAAATTCATCCAAATAACACAATACAACTATCCAATAATAAAAGCATTCACGATAGCCCTATTGATCATAAAAAGTCAGTTGAAAAACAAGTTACATAACCTTGAATTAAACGAGACATTAGAGATCAGATAGAGTAATCTTACACCAATAACTAAGTTATCACCAGGATGCCCATAAAGCTGTAAAATATAAGTCCAGGTAAAGCTGAAAGTATTGTCAAAATTAAGGCAGCTAATTGTCTTTTGACATACTAAAGATCAAATGCAACGTCGCCTGCCAGATCTAAAACGAGCTAAACTGTTTATAGTGCATTAGGTCCAATAAATTATACGAAAATATTAACCTATAATTCATAATTGATGTTTTTGTCTTATTGACTTAAGCCATTTTTTAAAGAAAAAAGGGAAGCTAAAGTGTCTATAGTGCAATAAAGTGCTGTAAGCTAAGTGTCGAAAGTGCAATCAAAGTGCAAACAAGTATACAAATATGTCAACACATACAACATTCGTGAACCTTTCTGTATATTAGGACAAATTTTAAGCTCTTAAATTCCGAAATTTTTCAGTCGAAATGGACCGCCCAGATTTTAACTTCTTAATCCCTCCAATTCGTAATGCATACAAGCGCTCGCTGTTCATAACCTGTTTCATTTTCTGAACCCAATCGCATTTTGTTGGAACCAGTTCCGATCGCCATCTCTGAAGCAGGAGTGACCTGGCGACCACCATTGCAATATAAAGTAACTTAACTAAGTTATCAGGAAGATGTAAAAAAGGGTCATAGCCAAGGACTTTCAGCTAATTATTGGAGTCGAGTATGATGAAACATTCAGCCTCCAGATGGCGAAAAATCTCATTCCAGAACCCCTGAATTAAGGGACACTGAGCTATAATATGCATCTAGTTGGCTAGCGGATGATTTAAGCAGCGAAAACACTGACCAGATTGGCTGGGGTAAACCTTGGATAAAAAATGTGGGGTTGTATATAGAAGCCATTTATTGAAAAATAGCATACAGCGCCAATTCGCTCCCCTTAGTGTTGCGAAGTGAAGTTTATTTAATTCAGACCAAATACTCGCAGTGACCTCCAAACCTTCGTGTTTTTCCCATTTTGTTATTGTTTCTCAGAGAGATCAGAACCCCTGATAGGGGGTGAAAAAACTTTCCACTCCCCATGTTTCCCGACTGTGATTTCTTCGAAAAGAACATATGACAGCTTTTTACGTTCATTAATCTGTATCAAATCCAGATTGTTAAGAAATCTGATCAGAATATTAAATGACCCAACAAGAAGGAAATCATTCAGAATTAGCTCGTATATTTCGGAAATATTCGGCCACCTATCGAACCTAATAAAATCTGAAATTTTCCGAAAGCCGGCCTTTGCCCATTTTTGGTTAATTTCCGTCGATTCTCTAGCTCCAAATACTGAGGTGAGTTCGGATAGTGGAGTTGAAGAGTTAATAACTGGAATTGTATATCTCCTATAAAATCTCTTTACGTTTATAAAAGAACCACTGCATGCACTTATAACGCACTAATTTAGGGGATTTCGAAATTTTTAATGAAGACCTAGATCTGATGTCATATTTCAATCAGACTTCTCACTAATTGCAGGCATATGATAGAGAATTCCACCCTTAAGTTAACCAAACAGTTGCAAGACTTCTTCTGGAAAAAGAACCCCGGTATCATTGGCTGTGCCGTTCTAGGGTTACTACAAGCCTTCACCGTACAGGTCGCAGGAATCATATACAAAGAATTTCAGGTGTGAAGTGCTATTAACAGACTATTTTCCTCATTATCAATATATCCACAAATTCTGCCTTTAGGCAGGCCAGATAGTGCAAGCTAATTTTGAAAGAATGCTACCCAAGGAGTGGGCCATGAACTGTAGACATCATTTTGAAGCTTAGGTTCAGGAGTTACTTTAGCCGTAATTTTCCAAATCCATCGGTTTCATCAAGCAACTACTTTAAACAGTAGATAGGATACTTTAACCAGTTTAACCTGTCATTTTTGCAGGTGAACTCATGAAATTCACCTCCTTAATGGACGCATATCCTAACTTGTTAAAATGATCAACATTCAGGGATTACTTTTTCTGTGACCTGGCAGGACTGCAGTGCTTCATAACAGAAGAGACAATAATTCTGTGCTTTGGATTCTACTTTTTATGGTAATAGAACTGAATGTCAAACACACAAAAGGTGATGGGAGGAATGCTTGCAATAAGTCTTACTACCGACAATCGCTCTTGGTAGCATTCCAACCCTTCCTTCCTTTGCCCAGCATGCCACTTCTGTTTGGACCCAGCCATGTGCAGATCAGTCTTGACCCTGCTCTAATAGGAAAATTCCAGCCCAAACTGCCAGGCCAGGTCCTCCATGAACCAGAACACAAGTATTCCAAGACCAGTTTCGCCCTGACTGAGACTCTTCAATCAGGTGTAGCTTGGTTCCAGTGGCCCAGTAAGCAGGGGACCCGCGTCTGGGCATACCTTTGGCCACTAGGGGCAGTACATCAAACACAGAAAAGGTGATGGGAGGCTGCTTGCAATATGTCTAACCACCAGCAATCACTCCGGGTAACATCCAACCCATCCTTCTTTTATCCACCATGTCACCTCAGATTGGACCCAGCAATGTGTAAATCAGTCTTGACCCTGCTCCAATAGGAACAGTCCAGCCCAAACTGCCAGGGCAGGTCCTCCCTGAACGGAAACACAAGCTACTCAAGAGTAGTTTGGGACTGTACGGCCCTAAGAGGCAAGAGTATGCCCAGACGTGGGTCCAGGGCTCACTGTGCCACTGGAACCAACCTATATCTGGCTGATGAGCCCTTATCAGGGCAAAACCAGTCCTAGGTTGCTTGTGTTCCGGTTTGGTGAGGAACTGGCCTGGCAGGTCGTGCTGCACTGTTCCCATTAGGAGCAGGGACAAGGCTGATTTGAATATGGCTGTGTCCAAACTGAGATGGCATGATGGGCAAAAGAACAATAGGTTATTAGCAATTGTCAGTGATTAGGCAAATTGCAAGCATTCATCCCATCAACGTTTGTGTGTTTGATGAACAGAACAGAATTTCCTGTGTTTATGAGCTTAAACTGCAATTACAACAGTTGTAAAGTAAAATTCTCACTCAGGACCCAAATACATGTCTGGTGAAGCGTTATCCTAGTGGGCTGGAGGGACATTTCACTCCTCCTGATCACAAGAGGTTATTGTGTGCATCTGCACACAATAAAATTGCATGTTCTTTGGGCAAGAGCTGAAAGACCCCTGCCTAAGCTCCCCAAAGGCATGGGACGGTATTCAAAGCTCTGCTCCAGCAAGCGCTGAGCCTACCCTGTCCCTTCACCCTTCCCACCCCATTATCCCTCCTGACAACCCGCTTTGCATCCCCACTCCAATTTACCACCTGCTTTCAGCAGGTGGTAATGGGGGCACAGAAGTCCCCAGAATTTAGTGGTTCTGTAATTTGAAATATTCTGCAAGTTCCCCCAATATATGTTGCTCTACTATTATCGAATAGCGCTGTTAAACTGCATGTATGGTTGCTTTTCAATGAAAAAAGAAGGTAGAATACAAGCCACTGATGGTTTAACAGAGAAATGGATGGCTTCCATGAAGTATGTTTACTTAATGGTCTTGCTACTTAGATACCAGGGCTGTTTGCATGCTGGTGGGTCTTAATCAGCATCGAGGGAAAACGAAATAGGAACATTTTAAAATATTTATTTCCCTTCGATACTGCATCCAGCCACTATGCATTCAGACACCTCTGGACAACAGGCACACAATATTCACTTAAGTAGAGATGCTCTTCTGTTGTTCTACTACAGCCGTCCCTAGCAGCACAATCTCTTCTACCTCAAAGCTAGTTTTATTTCACTTAAGCACATAGGATCTCTCTGCCTATATTTTGATAAATAGGGTTCCTTGAAAAAAAAGCAAGAAACATATCACTGAAGGCTTGCACTGGTGCACAAAGTAGCATAAATCCATTTACATCTTTGTTTCTGCTCGTGAAATACGGAGTGGAGCAAACACATGCTGCTCTACTTCATACCACTGAAGGATTTAGGAACAGAGCAAAAATCATAAAAGCAAATTATAAGAAAATATGCATAGCTTGCTTAACTCCTTCGCTGCTAGGCCTTCCCCCCCCCCCTCTGTGCTAAGCCTTTTTTTGGCTATTTGGGGTAGTTCGCGCTTAGGCCCCTGTAACTTTTTGACCACATAAGGTATCCACACCAAATTTGCGTCCTTTTTTCCAACATCATGGGGATTCTAAAGGTACCCAGGGTTTGTGGATTCCCCTGGAGGGGACCCATAAATTAGCCAAAATACAGCTAAATTTTTTTTTTTTTTTAAATTTGAAAAAAGGGCTCCAGATGAAAGTGTCTGCGTTTTCCCTGCAAATGGTATCAAAAAGGGGTTGTGGTGCTGAAATCACCATCTTCCCAGCTTTCAGGGACATGCAGACTTTTGTCAGAAAACCAACATTTTTTACACAGTTTTCGCATTTTTCTGGGACATAGCCTATTTCTGCTATTTTTGTGCTTTCAACCTCCTTCCAGTTAATTGTAGAAATGGGTATGAAAGCAATAATGGATCCTGGAAAACTATACATTTTAGAACAGTAGACAACATTCTGAATTCAGCAAGGGGTCATTTGTGTAGATCCTTCAAGGTTTCTTCATAGAAACTAACAGTTAAATATAGAAAAAATTGAAAATTAGTTGAAAAAAACAGCCATTTTTGTCAACGTTTTCACCTGTAACTTCTTCTAATTATGACAGCTGTTTGAAAGCAATATACCGTTACATTTTCTGGACCTTTCTGGTTGTGGGGATATATAGGACTTGTAGGTTCACCAAGAACCCGACGAACCCAGAGCCAATAACTGAGCAGCGTCTTGCAATGGTTTTTTATTATGTACCGGGTATATAGCATTTATTTTGGGAAAATGTATACATGGAAAAATCGGTATGAAAGACACCTATGTATTTCTGAAATGGGAACAAAATGTAAAGTTTACAAACAGTAGATATTTGCACATTTCCGAAATTGGGAGTACCCATACTAGCATGAGAATTATAGGTCATTTTTCAAAATGACTTCTTTTTTACACATTGTTTTTCATTCGGAAGGCAGAAATGCATCGAAAGTCAATAGGTAATAACAGTTGCTCTACAATTCTGTGTTACCCTAAGTCTCCCGATAAAAATGGTACCTCACTTGTGTGGGTAGGTCTTGTGCCTACGACAGGAAACGGCTCAAAACGCAACGTGGACACACCACATTTTCACAATGAAAAATGACCCTTTTTTTGCAAAGTGCCTAGCTGAAGTTTTTGAACCCTAGCTCTGCCTGCACCTATGGAAACCTAGCAAACCTATACATTTGTGAAAACTAGACACCCAGGGGAATCCAGGATGGGGTGACTTGACTGGCTCTCACCAGGTTCTGTTTCCCAGAATCCCTTGCAAACCTGAACAATTGTCAAAAAAACCACATTTTCCTCACATTTCTGTGGTGGAAAGTTCTGGAATCTGCGTGGGTCCACAAAATTCCACCCACCCCGCGTTCCCCAAAGTCTTCCGAGAAAAATGGTACCTCACTTGTGTGGGTAGGCCTAGTGCCCGCGACAGGAAACGGCCCAAAATGCAAGGTGGACACACCACATTTTCACAGTGAAAAATGACCCTCTTTTTGCAAAGTGCCTAGCTGTAGTTTTTTAACCCTAGCTCTGCTGGCACCTAGGGAAACCTAGCAAACCTATACATTTTTGTAAACTAGACACCCAGGGGAATCCAGGATGGGGTGACTTGACTGGCTCTCACCAGGTTCTGTTACCCAGAATCCCTTGCAAACCTAAACAATTGTCAAAAAAAACACATTTTCCTCACTTTTCTGTGGTGGAAAGTTCTGGAATCTGCGTGGATCCACAAAATTCCACCCACCCCGCGTTCCCCAAAGTCTTCCGAGAAAAATGGTACCTCACTTGTGTGGGTAGGCCTAGTGCCCGTGACAGGAAACGGCCCAAAACGCAAGGTGGACACACCACATTTTCACAGTGAAAAATGACCCTTTTTTTGCAAACTGCCTAGCTGTAGTTTTTTAACCCTAGCTCTGCCGGCACCTAGGGAATCCTAGCAAACCTATACATTTTTGAAAACTAGACACCCGGGGGATGCTAGGGAGGTATGGCTTGTGTGGATCCCCCAACGTTTTCTTACCCAGAATCCCCTGCAAACTTCAAATTCAGCTGAATAAATCACTTTTTCCACACATTTTTGTGTGGGAAAGTTGTGGCTTCACCTGGCTGACACAAATTTCCTACAACCCAGTGTTCTCCCAGCTCTCCCAATTAAAATGGTGCCTCACTCATGTGGGAGGCCCAAGTATCCGCGACAGGCAAGGGCCCAAAACGTATTGAGGCGACATCAAAATTGCCTATCACAAAACGACCTGGTTTTGCAAGGGGGTCACCTGGGTTTTTGGCCCCGTGCTCGGCGGCCAGCTATGAAAACCTACCAAACCCACATATTTCTGAAAACTAGACACCCAGGGGATTCAAGGGAGGTATGGCTTGTGTGGATCCCCCAACGTTTTCTTACCCAGAATCCCCTGCAAACCTCAAATTTAGCTGAAAAATCACTTTTCCCACACATTTTGTGTGGGAAAGTTGTAGCATCACCGGGCTGACACAAATCTCCTACCACCCAGTATTCTCCCAGGTCTCCAAATAAAAATGGTGCCTCACTCGTGTGGGAGGCCCAAGTTCCCGTGACAGGCAAGGGCCCAAAACTTATTGAGGCAACATCAAAATTGCCTATCACAAAACAACCTGGTTTTGCAGGGAGTCACCTGGGCTTTGGCGCCAGTGCTGGCGGCCAGCTAGGAATCCTACCAAACCCACACATTTCTGAAAACTAGACACGCGGAGGATTCCAGGGAGGTATGGCTTGCGTGGATCCCCCAATGTTTTCTTAACCAGAATCCCCTGCAAACCTCAAATTTAGCTGAAAATCACTTTTTCCACACATTTTTGTGTGGGAAAGCTGTGGCATCACCGGGCTGACACAAATTTCCTACCACCCAGTGTTCCCCACATCTCCTGATAAAAATGGTGCCTCACCGTGGGAGGACCAAGTACCGCGACAGGCAAGGGCCCAAACGTATTGAGGTGACATCAAAATTGCCTATCACAAAACGACCTGGTTTTGCAAGGGGGCACCTGGGTTTTTGGCCCGTGCTCGGCGGCCAGCTAGGGAAACCTACCAAACCCACACATTTCTGAAAACTAGACACCGGGGGTAGTCCAGGGAGGTATGGCTTGCCTGGATCCCCCAACGTTTTCTTATCCAGAATCCCCTGCAAACCTCAAATTTAGCTGAAAAAAATCACTTTTTCCATACATTTTTGTGTGGGAAAGTGTTGGCATCACCGGGCTGACACAAATTTCCTACCACCCAGTGTTCCCCCAGGTCTCCCGATAAAAATGGTGCCTCACTCGTGTGGGAAGCCCAAGTACCCGCGACAGGCAAGGGCCCAAAACGTATTGAGGCGAAATCAAAATTGCCTATCACAAACCTGGTTTTGCAAGGGGGTCACCTGGGTTTTTGGCCCCATGCTCGGTGGCCAGCTAGGGAAACCTACCAAACCCACACATTTATGAAATCTAGACACCTGGAGGATTCCAGGGAGGGATGGCTTGTGTGGATCCCCCAACGTTTTCTTACCCAGAATCCCCTGCAAACCTCAAATGTAGCTGAAAAAAATCACTTTTTCCACTCATTTTTGTGTGGGAAAGTTGTGGCATCACCGGGCTGACACAAATTTCCTACCACCCAGTGTTCCCCCAGGTCTCCCAATAAAAATGGTGCCTCTCTCCTGTGGGAGGCCCAAGTACCCGCGACAGGCAAATGCCCAAAATGTATTGAGGCGACATCAAAATTGCCTATCACAAAACGACCTGGTTTTGCAAGGGGGGTCACATGGGTTTTTGGCCCCGTGCTCGGCAGCCAGCTAGGGAAACCTACCAAACCCACACATTTCTGAAAACTAGACACCCGGAGGATTCCAGGGAGGTATGGCTTGCATGGACCCCCCAACGTTTTCTTACCCAGAATCCCCTGCAAACCTCAAATTTAGCTGAAAAAAAATCACTTTTTCCACACATTTAAAATTGATGTCGCCTCAATATGTTTTGGGCCCTTGCATGTCGCGGGTACTTGGGCCTCCCACATGAGTGAGGCGCCATTTTTATCGGGAGACCTGGGGGAACGCTGGGTGGTAGGAAATTTGTGTCAGCCCGGTGATGACACAACTTTCACACACAAAAATGTGTGGAAAAAGTGATTTTTTCACCTAAATTTGAGGTTTGCAGGGGATTCTGGGTAAGAAAACGTTGGGGGATACACACAAGCCATACCTCCCTGGAATCCCCCGGGTGTCTAGTTTTCAGAAACGTGTGGGTTTGGTAGGTTTCCCTAGCTGGCCGCCGAGCACGGGGCCAAAAACCCAGGTTACCCCCTTTGCAAAACCAGTTCGTTTTGTGATAGGCAATTTTGATGTCGCCTCAATAACTTTTGGGCCCTTGCCTGTCGCGGGTACTTGGGCCTCCTACACAAGTGAGGCACCATTTTTATCGGGAGACCTGGGGGAACCCTGGGTGGTAGGAAATTTGTGTCAGCCCGGTGATGCCACAACTTTCACACACAAAAATGTGTGGAAAAAGTGATTTTTTTCAGCTAAACCTGAGGTTTGCAGGGGATTCTGGGTGAGAAAACGTTGGGGGATCCACGCAAGCCATACCTCCCTGGAATCCCCCGGGTGTCTAGTTTTCAGAAATGTGTGGGTTTGGTAGCTTTCCCTAGCTGGCCGCTGAGCACGGGGCCAAAAACCCAGGTGAACCGTCCTTGCAAAACCAGGTCGTTTTGTGATAGGCAAATTTGATGTCGCCTCAATACGTTTTGGGCCCTTGCCTGTCGCGGGTACTAGGGCCTCCCACATGATTGAGGGACCATTTTTATCGGGAGACCTGGGGGAACACTGGCTGGTAGGAAATTTGTGTCAGCCCAGTGATGCCACAACTTTACCACACAAAAATTTGTGAAAAAAGTGATTTTTTCAGCTAAATTTGATGTTTGTAGGGGATTCTGGGTAAGAAAACATTGGGGGATCCACGTAAGCCATACCTCCCTGGAATCCCCCAGGTGTCTAGTTTTCAGAAATGTGTGGGTTTGGTAGGTTTCCCTAGCTGGCCGCCGAGAACGGGGCCAAAAACCCAGGTGACCCCCCTTGCAAAACCAGGTCGTTTTGTAATAGGCAATTTTGATGTCACCTCAATACGTTTTGGGCCCTTGCCTGTCGCGGGTACTTGTGCCTCCCACACGAGTGAGGCACCATTTTTATTGGGAGGCCTGGAGGAACGCTGGGTGGTAGGAAATTTGTGTTAGCCCAGTGATGCCACAACTTTCCCACACAAAAATGTGTGGAAAAAGTGATTTCTTCAGCTAAATTTGAAGTTTGCAGGGGATTCTGGGTAAGAAAACATTGGGGGATCCACGCAAGCCATACCTCCCTGGAATCCCCCGGGTGTCTAGTTTTCAGAAATGTGTGGGTTTGGTAGGTTTCCCTAGCTGGCTGCCGAGAACGGGGCCAAAAACCCAGGTAACCCCCCTTGCAAAACCAGGTCGTTTTGTAATAGGCAATTTTGATGTCGCCTCAATACGTTTTGGGCCCTTGCCTGTCGCGGGTACTTGTGCCTCCCACACGAGTGAGGCACCATTTTTATTGGGAGACCAGGGGGAACACTGGGTGGTAGGAAATTTGTGTCAGCCCGGTTATGCCACAACTTTCCTACACAAAAATGTGTGGAAAAAGTTAGTTTTTTCAGCTAAATTTGAGGTTTGCAGGGGATTCTGGGTAAGAAAACTTTGGGGGATCCACGCAAGCCATACCTCCCTGGAACCCCCCAGGTGTCTACTTTTCAGAAATGTGTGGGTTTGGTAGGTTTCCCTGATTGGCCGCCGAGCACGGGGCCAAAAACCCAGGTGACCCCCCTTGCAAAACCAGGTCGTTTTGTGATAGGCAAATTTTATGTCGCCTCAATATGTTTTGGGCCCTTGCCTGTCACGGGTACTAGGGCCTCCCACACGAGTGAGGCACCATTTTTATCGGGAGACCTGGGGGAACGCTGGGTGGTAGGAAATTTGTGTTAGCCCAGTGATGCCACAACTTTCCCACACAAAAATGTGTGGAAAAAGTGATTTTTTCAGCTAAATTTGAGGTTTGCAGGGGATTCTGGGTAAGAAAACGCTGTGGGATCCACGTAAGCCATACCTCCCTGGAATCCCCGGGTGTCTAGTTTTCAGAAATGTGTGGGTTTGGTAGGTTTCCTAGCTGGCCGCCGAGCACGGGGCCAAAAACCCAGGTGACCCCCTTGCAAAACCAGGTCGCTTTGTGATAGGCAATTTTGATGTCGCCTCAATACGTTTTGGGCCCTTGCCTGTCGTGGGTACTTGGGCCTCCCACATGAGTGAGGCACCATTATCGGGAGACCTGGGGGAACGCTGGGTGGTAGGAAATTTGTGTTAGTCCGGTGATGCCACAACTTTCCCCACACAAAAATGTGTGGAAAAAGTGAATTTTTCAGCTAAATTTGAGGTTTGCAGGGGATTCTGGGTAAGAAAATGTTGGGGGATCAACGCAAGCCATACCTCCCTGGAATCCCCCAGGTGTCTAGTTTTCAGAAATGTGTGGGTTTGGTAGGTTTCCCTGGTTGGCCGCCGAGCACGGGGCCAAAAACCCAGGTGACCCCCCTTGCAAAACCAGGTCGTTTTGTGATAGGCAAATTTGATGTCGCCGCAATATGTTTTGGGCCCTTGCCTGTCACGGGTACTAGGGCCTCCCACACGAGTGAGGCACCATTTGTATTGGGAGACCTGGGGGAGCACTGGGTGGTAGGAAATTTGTGTCAGCCCGGTGATGCCACAACTTTACCACACAAAAATGTGTGGAAAAGTGATTTTTTCAGCTAAATATGAGGTTTGCAGGGGATTCTGGGTAAGAAAACGTTGGGGGATCCACGCAAGCCATACCTCCCTGGAATCCCCCGGGTGTCTAGGTTTCAGAAATGTGTGGGTTTGGTAGGTTTCTCTAGCTGGCCACTGAGAACGGGGCCAAAAACATAGGTGACCCCCTAGCAAAACCAGGTCGTTTTGTAATAGGCAATTTTGATGTCGCCTCAATATGTTTTGGGCCCTTGCCTGTCGCAGGTACATGTGCCTCCCACACGAGTGAGGCACCATTTTTATTGGGAGCCCTGGGGGAACACTGGGTGGTAGGAAATTTGTGTCAGCCCGGTGATGCCACAACTTTCCCACACAAAAATGTGTGGAAAAAGTGATTTTTTCATCTAAATGTGAGGTTTGCAGGGGATTCTGGGTAAGAAAACGTTGGGGGATCCACGCAAGCCATACCTCCCTGGAATCCCCCGGGTGTCTAGTTTTCAGAAATGTGTGGGTTTAGTAGGTTTCCCTAGCTGGCTGCCAAGCACGGGGCCAAAAACCCAGGTGACCCCCTTGCAAAACCAGCTCGTGTTGTGATAGGCAATTTTGATGTCGCCTCAATACGTTTTGGGCCCTTGCCTGTGGTGGGTACTTGGGCCTCCCACACGAGTGAGGCACCATTTTTATCGGGAGACCTGGGGGAACGCTGGGTGGTAGGAAATTTGTGTCAGCCCGGTGATGCCACAACTTTCCCACACAAAAATGTGTGGAAAAAGTGATTTTTTTCAGCTAAATTTGAGGTTTGCAGGGGATTCTGGGTAAGAAAAAGTTGGGGGATCCACGCAAGCCATACCTAACTATAATCCCCCGGGTGTCTAGTTTTCAGAAATGTGTGGGTTTGGTAGGTTTCCCTAGCTGGCCGCCAAGCACGGGTCCAAAAACCCAGGTGACGCCCCATGCAAAACCAGGTCGTTTTGTGATAGGCAATTTTGATGTCGCCTCAATACGTTTTGGGCCCTTGCCTGTCACGGGTACTTGGGCCTCCCACACGAATGAGGCACCATTTTTATCAGGAGACCTGGGGGAACGCTGGGTGGTAGGAAATTTGTGTCAGCCCGGTCATGCCACAACTTTCCCACACAAAAATGTGTGAAAAAAGTGATTTTTTCAGCTAAATTTGAGGTTTGCAGGGGATTCTGGGGAAGAAAACGTTGGGGGATCCACGCATGCCATACCTCCCTGGAATTGCCCGATGTCTAGTTTTCAGAAATGTGTGGGTCTGGTAGGTTTTCTTGGGTGCTAACTGCGCTAGGACCCAAAATCCAGAAGTAGGCACATTCCGCAAAAAATTCTGTGCCTAGTGGGCTTTCTGCCGCTCTGGGGAGGGGGGAAATTGGGGGCTATTGCCCTGATATGCCCCCAAGAGTGACAGAAAGACTGGCTATTTTGTTTGGGAGGGTGGGGACATTGGATGCCAATTCTGGGCAGCCCCCACTCCTACATATAAAAAAAGCCAGCATAATCGCTGCCACCTCGTGGGCTCTCTGCCCCCCCGGGGGGGCAGATCAGAGTCTACTGCCCCTATCTGCCTCCTGAGGGGGGGCAGAAAGACTGTGGCATTTTTTGTGGGGGTCGGGACATTGGCATGGCCATTCTGGGCAGCCCCCGCCCCGAACTTTGGAAAAATAAAAATCCCTGGTGCCTAGTGGGCTTTCTGCCCCCCCGGGGGGCAGATAAAGGGCTATTGCCCCATCTGCCTTCCATGAGGGGCAGAAAGACTGTAGCATTTTTTCTTTTGGGTGGGGGTTTTTGAATGCCCATTCTGGGCAGCCCCCACCCCTACGTATATATATAAAAAAAATCCCTGGGGCCGAGTGGGCTTTCTGCCCCCCCGGGGGGCAGATCAGGGGCTATTGCCCCCATCTGCCTCCTGGGGGGGCAGAAAGTCTTATTCTTACTTTGGGGGGTAGGGTGGGGGCTTTGGCATGCCCATTCTAGGCAGCCCCCACCCCTGGCGCATAAAAAAATCCCTGGCATCTAGGGTGCTTTCTGACCTCGGGGGCATAAAGACTGGAATTTTGTGGGGAGGGGTGGGGGCATTGGCATGCCCATCTTTGGCAGCCCCCACCCCTAAATTAATTGTAAAAAAAAAAAACTGGCGTCTAGTGGGCTTTCTGCCCCCCCGGGGGGCAGAAATACTGTTATTGTGCAGGGGGGGGGTTTGGCGTGCCCATATTGGGCAGCCCCCACCCCTAATTTACATAATAAAATAAATCCCTGGTTTCTAGTGGGCTTTCTGCCCCCCTGGGGGGCAGAAGGACTGCAATTTTATGGGGGGAGAGGTGGGGGCATTTGCATGCCCATCTTGGGCAGCCCCCACCCCTAAATTAAATGTAAAAAAAAAAACCTGGCATCTAGTGGGCTTTCTGCCTCCAGGGGCAGAAAGACTCTAATTGTGGAGAGGGGTGGGGGCATTGGCGTGCCCATATTGGGCAGCCCCCACCCCTAATTTGCATAGTAAAAAAAAATCCCTGGTTCTAGTGGCCTTTTTGCCCCTGGGGGGGCAGAAAGACTGAATTTAGCCCCAAAAATATGGGGGGAGCAAAGGCCCTTGCCCAAGGGGCCGCTCACCCCTCCCTGATGCCTAGTGGGTGGATCCCTGCTTGGGGATTGCCCCCCTGGGGCGAGCCCCAAGCAGGGATCCACTAGGGTGGGGTACCATTGGAAAGGGGAGATTCTCCCCTTTCCAACGATACCTCTCCCAAGTGTTTCGGTGCTCGGGGGGCTAAGATAGCCCCACAAGCACTGAAACACTAAAACTGAAACTAATTTTCAGTTTCGTTTTCAATCTAATGATGACAGCGCGCCATGCGCGCGATCGTCATTAGATTGAAAACCAGTGAGGGCCTCTGGAGGTTGGGGAAGCTCTTCCCACCTCCTGAGGCCCAAAAAAATGGAAATCCCTCTGCTGTTTGCAGCAGAGGGATTTCGTGCCCCTGTCCTCATGACTGAATGGTTCCGTCATGAGCACAGGAGCACCGGTGCTCATGACGGAACCATTCCGTCATGAGCACCGAAGGGGTTAACTTGCACATAACTTTCAGAAAGTTTGTGAAACTCTAGGAAAGCAATACTGATTCATAGATAATACTTTTAAAACCCATCTCTGCACCCAGGATTTCACTAGTTATTCTAACCATTGATGCATTCTCACATTCCACACTCACCTATCCACAAACCGCAGGTACAATTCACAATCATCCCAGAAAAGCACTCTCACGTATAAAACAGCCTGACCAGCTGAATTTGTCATGCTTGCTGAATATTGATTTCGAATTTTACACTCTCTTGCTTAACACTTGCATGCGAACAGTGAAGTTCCAAGTAATATAGATGTTTTGTGACTCCAGTCCATAGATTCTTTAGTAAATTGTAAATAATCTTTTCTCATGTTTCTTTAAAGTGTTCTGATATTCTTAGGCTTCTCACAAATAGAAAAGCATTTGGGAATCTTCTAAAAGGTGGAATTGCACAACCATGAGCACTGTCAGGTAGCGAAACAACTACATAAGAAGTTTTGATTGCGGGCGTCTGTTTCCAGAGTTATGTTTACAGAGACAAGCAGAGGTGATTCAGCATGTAAAGTTTTACTGTGTTTACCTAAACGGAACTGTTTGGATACTTGTGTCTTTTATGTTCAGTATTCCAGATTAGTTGTTCCTTAAAAATTTAAAATATTTATTTGTAGATATTAGAGAAGCCGAAAATTGTTATTGACAAAATGCTTGTTTTGTCATGTGTTCTTTTTTAGTTCTGTCTCTTACGCCCGGCTTATCTTCACTCAATCATTCTGCAGGACACAAACTATTCTGACTAAAAGTACTTTGTAACTAAAACCTTCTAGGGAATGCATTTAAGAGAGCACCACATAAGTGCCAATGATGCTATTTCGAATTTTGTTTGGGACAGTGTGCTTGAGATTAAAACTCTCTTGTTAAAGAAGTGCACAGTATTAAGTGGTGCCAAGCAATTCACTTTCATGACTGGTGTTAGCCAAGACCTTTTGATTTAGTAAAAATATAAATATATATATGTATTTATATATGTATATTCACTTTAAAAAAAAAGGTTTAAGTAACATTATAGTTAGGTGAAATGTTCAGTATCAATGTAACGTTTTAAACTCTAAAAACCACAGAATTCACCTGTTATAGTTATATTTTCACAAACCATTCTACCTACCTCTCTGTTGGGCGTAACATCTGAGAAGTAAGAATGAAGGAGGAAGTTTGTCAGGGATCATCCCTACACATCAAAGGAACATCTGTCTCCCTCATTGCAGCCATACCCTGAGGACAAACCACTCGAAGACAGCCAAACACTCTCCTGCAGGCTGCCAATCCCACACCACACACAGCCTTTGGTGACTCAGCATAGGGTTGGCCTCTGGGTCCTGGGGACCCATCCCCAGGGCTAAAGCATACATATTAAGGAGAGGGAGCAAGCCACCCCCATCCCCAAGCCTTAATAGGCCCGGGGACTCCTCACCAGGGGCCAAATGTAATTAAAAAAAAGGGAGTGGGGCGTGAGGCACTCCTCTTGAGCCTTTTTAGGCCCCGGGGACAACTTGCCCCCCCCCGGGGTCAAGTGCTTAATAAATGGAGGTGATATGCAGCCCCACTCCCCAAGCTTTTATCGGACCCTGGGACCACATCCCCTGGGCTGTACCTTTTTTGAAAAGAGGAGGAGGCCCCCTCCCGAGCCAATTCTGGCCCCAGGGACCCCATCAATTATATTTGGTTGCCCTGGTGCCCACCGTGGGCACCCACCACCAGCATGTTGGGGGCCATGGGGGGAGCCCCAGGGCACCTGCAGCCCTAGGGCACGTGCAGCCCCAGCTCTCGCATGGTGTGAGAAGCGGCATTGCTCCTGCCCAGAGGTAGCAGTAGTTTTTTGCATGTTCCCTCCAGGTGGGAGCAAAATGTGTTTTGTTTCCCTGCCCACACCAGTGCTGTTAGGGAAACAGAACATAAGTCTGCTCCCATCCAGCAGGAGCATTTTTAAATCTCCCCCCAGAAAATTAAAAATGCCCCCACCAGACGGAAGCAAACACATGTTTCCCTGCCCACTGTGTCCCGGGGGATGGCGTCACTGGACCTTTAAAGGCTCAGGGAGGGGGGCAGTGTGCCCCCCCTTGTAATTTTAATCGAGGCCTGGGGTCTTTTTAAGGTTTTGAAAAGGGGGCCACATTGCCCGTCCCCTTTTTTAATCATTTTGGCCCCCAGGGATGGAGGTCCCTGGGGATTTTTTAGGCTTGGAGAGGGGGGCCGTGTCGCCCACACCTGTCTATTAAAATAAAGGCCCAGGGGGATGGGGTCCCTGGGGCCTTTTTAGGCTCAGGGAGTGGTGCCATACACCCCACTCCCTTTAAGCAATGTGTGCGCCACCCTCCTGGGCCCTGGCCGACCTGGATATTTGGTTTTGGAAATGTGTGGATCCTCTGCAACTTTGCAGCAAATTAAAAAAAAATGTTTTTGGCCCCAGGTGGGCTCCCTCTGGGAGCCTACCATCATGCCTAGGGAGTCAGGGTATCCCTACACTGCCCCTTATGTCTTTTTTGTGGGTTTTTTTAGGACTTGCGACTGAAAAAGGTACTGCCCCCAGGGGATGGAATAACTTCATTATGAGTGATGGCATTCTATGTTGACTCAACATGCTGTAATTCTGGGCAAATCACTCGAGTTCGCACTATATAAATGCAAACAAAAAACAGCCAGTCCTATAGGTTGCAGGTAGGGTTTAAGGAGGTTTGCGATACTTTCTGGTATCACCTGTGTAAGAGTTAAGTCAGCTAACATGGGAAGGAATTAGTGTTATGAAAAAGCTACTGCTTGCAGATATCACAGCACATCATAAACAGTGATACAGAATCAAATTGAAATAAGCACTTGAAATTAAAGTTGAAAGACCAGAAATGTACCCAAATAATCGTTCATGAAAATCATCCTGCAAAGAAGATAACAATGTTTTGATTACATACCACAATTATTTGATCAGATTAGGTTGAACAGATGAGAAAAGCTCTTTGGATATCTGGAGTACGTATGCACCTTCTCAGTGTAGAAATCACGATTTCTTAAGTAAACATATGGCATAATAATATAGTAGGATTTGATTAGAGGGCGTGCATTTTCTGCTTGACTGTGGTGAGCAAAGGCAACTGACATTTTCAGTAACATGTTTTTTCAGAGACTCAGGGGCATATTTACGAGAAAATGTCGAGCGCGGAGCTGCGCTTAATTTCGCAGCGCCGCGCTCTGCCATTTTCATAAATGCAGGGATGCGCTGTATTCACAAGAATACGGCAAGCCCCTGTGTGTTCCCTAGCACTGGCACTAAATTTAGCTGCCTGGAGCCAATGCAGGCACAGTAGTGCAAGGGTGCCTGCATTGCAGAGAATGATTGTTTATGTGCAGGAAGGTGTGCCTTCCTGCCCATAAACAATCACTAATGGTGATTTGTTACTTCCCCATAGAAGTAGAAAATCATCATTATTTAATGATTGTTTATGTGCAGGAAGGGACACCTTCTTGCACATAAACAACCATAAGGTATTTTGCTCTTTCTATGTGTGCTGCATTCTGCAGCACACAGAAAAAGCAAAAATGTGGAGAAATAAAAGTATTTCTCTTCATTTTGCCATTCTAGCGCCTGCTCTTGCATGGTGTTAGTTTTTGGTGCTGCCTCAGATTTACACCTTCTTGTAAATCTGGGGCAGCGTCAAAAGAAATGGGTGTTGTGGTGGAACGCCCACAGCAGCATGCATTGCACGCCCCTTTCACGCTAAGTGATGTGTGTAAAGGGCCTTATTTACAAGGTGGCGTTAAGCCACAAAAAATGGCTTAACGCCTGATAGACTTGGCATCTTCGCGTGGTTTCCCTTGACTTTTTGCTCTACCTCCTGTATTTTTGATCCCGCTTTGTAAATATGGAGAAGGACATATCGCCACCAGAATGTCGCTACAAGTGACGTTCTGGTGGCGATATCCCCTTGTAAATATGCCCCTTACTTTGCTAAAATGCAGCTAAGATAGTGACGATCAATAGAAACATGCTTGCTTAGACAAGATATTCTAACTGTGGGATGTGCAGGATTGTGTTAAAACACGAAACTAAAATTTTAGGAGGAGGATTAATGAAGGGCCTGACGTGCGCTAGTAGAACTTCATTAACAAAGTGTGCACCTCTAAGCCTCACCTCAAGTTTGAACTCTTGGACGTTTGGTGCCTAGTTAAAGTTATGTCACTATTTTATCAATATTGTTTTGTTCAACATTATCCACTTACATAAGACAAGGCTGCAGTCTGTAACCTGCTGCCCAGGGCCACTCCATTAGCAGAAAAGATCAATATCATGAAAGAAGAGGGAAGTTTACTATTCACACTGGATTTCACCATCAGTTTCCCTGATATTCTTACCCTATTTCCATCCTCATTGGGCTATTAATTTATAATCCACTGGAATAGAAAGCTTCTGTATTTTATACTTCATTATTCATCTTTTCCCCTTGGTGTTAAAATGTCCGGATTTACACCCTGGAAGACTTCAATACAAAAGTTGGAGCACCTTCTAACACTCTTTCCAATTGTTGCATTCCAGCTATATCTCAGCACATACAGGCCACATACAAATTTAACCTCAAGCTTCCTGCAGCTTTTAGTTATTTGCCCTCATTACTCAATGCCAGGAAACCATGGATTCATTTGAGCCGAATACTATTCGATTTTTTCATGATCACACTACTGTGTTACAGTGAAGATGACAGGCAATGAATTTAGAACTATTACACATAAATCTCCTGTCTCTCAACGCTAGCAAAAAATGTAGGGGCCTGATTCGCAAATGTTGTGACATGAGTAGATGTGATTTACTCTTGTAGCATGCCTGACTTTCTCCGGAAAACAATCAGCAAGCCATGTGTACTCCTGGCTTACTCATGATGTAAGCCAGGAGTACTACAGGAGTTACTTACAGCAAAAGCATTGTGAATCAGGCCCATTGTCTCAGTCTGAACTCAAAATTATGCTTGCCATAAGAGTTGGTTCTGTCATCAAGAAATTCTTCTGCCTTAAAATAATTTTAGAACTTCTTTCCTCACAAATAAAAGACTTCCTCTTTGGAATGACCAGACTTTTCTATTACATTGGCCATTATACTGTCCTCCAAACTAATCTTCACTCTAAAGTGAAAATACACGATACAATACCAGCTGTAAAACTTCCACCTTATGCGATGACCGCAATTCTGTCGTCAGAAAGGTGTTACACAAGTTAACAAACTTTATAAATATCCTACATGGCCTCCAAATTTATTTTGTCCCTTATGCTGCATTATCGAAAATCCAGAGTCGCTCAGTATTAGTCCACCAGTTAGCTTCTTTAGATTCTGTTCTTCAAACTTGCAGAACTGAGACAAAATAGATCAGATGCAACTCACTCTTAACCTTGCACCGTCCCCTGTGCATGATATATGCTTGGAAACGTTTTGAAATAGACTCAAAGAACACAAGTGTACATCTTTTTATGCATTATGGATGAGCTAATACATGAGTTTATAATTGTACTTGTTATGCCTATTAGAAAGCCAACTAAGAGTGGAAAAGTGCAAGCACTGCAGTTTATATAACTGCTGTTTTGCAGTGTAATAGGCCCTGTGCATTTTGTGTTATTGGGGTTCCCACATGCACATGTTGACTTTACCTGCATGAAAAACATAATGACAATGGCACTAGAAACGTTTTAGGGGTGAACGTGCACTCTGAAATAATGCATGAGTGTCCTTTTTGGTAAACAACCTTAAATAAGAGTGTCAAATGAATACTTACATTAATCCTGACACGTCAATCCACCCACAGGAACCCGGATGGAGCCTACCTGTGGCGGAAAAGAAAGAGAAGAAAGATGTCTGAAGGTGGTAGAGAAGGAAAAGAAAATACCTGAAAGAGGAGGAGCAAAACATTGCATGGACACCAAAGTTGCTAGAAGGACAGAGGAAATTGAAGGAGCACAGAGACAACAAGCTGGGCTCACACAGACAAAGAAACATTGCAAGAAACCAGAAAGAAAGTATTTTTCACTGTCAAGCAGGATGACTCCAGCAGGCACAGAAAGGCTGATTGTCACTAGAGTCAGGAGAAAGTCCCAACCCAGTCCGAAATCTAGGACAGAGCTCATACCAGTGGCGGCCAAAAACAAGGTGGGTGACGAGGAAGGATGTTTATTTTATTTGTTGTTTATTATAATGTTTTAATGCACAACAAATGCCAGGGGTCCAGCTTCTAGGCGCAGTACATAGATTTGACAGGCAGATCAGTTTCTTATGATAGCAAGTAGAACATTGACAATAGTATACAATACAAGAAACAATACAAATAAATTTCGTATGTTAGGAAGTTGAAACAATGACAATTGAAAACAATACAGGTATCATAGTAATAGTTTATTTAAAGGAGGGGAGAAGGTTGACAGGGAGGCAATAACGGAAAACAAAGTAGTATAGTGATTCCCAGGGAGAAATTCAAGTAAATAAAAAGAAAAGATTAAAGCAGACCTAGGAAAAGTAAATGGGGAGAGAAATGCTCTGTCAGCTTTGTTTTTGTCTATATTCATCCTTTTTTTTTTCCGTGGACTGTCATTCCCTTTTCTTAGTTTAGGGAAAATAGTTGAGAAAGAAAGCAGGCGGTGAAAAAAACAAACAACTGTCTGAGAGCAGCAGGGAAAGGGACTGATGAAGCAGGGTCTAGTTTTACCATATAGTGCTCCGGCCCATTTTGTCTACATCTGAAGCATGAGAGTCTCAAATGTCCCTCCCTGCCAGCCCATAAGACAGGGTCATGCTAAAGAGTCTACACTACCTTGAGTGTCTATAGAGGCAGTAGGCCTCATGCCTTCTGTAACCTTAGATGTATCTCTCCTGTAAAGGCCACTAACCTCAGGTCACTACCTTTCTGATAAACAAGTCCCCGAGCCCCTGTCCTCTGTATGCACATCTTACTGTGCATCACGATCATGAAGAAAGAACAGGATGCATCTGTCATCTAGAAGAACAAGATGGGCAAAGAGTAGAGGTGGGAGCTAACCGCAACTTTCCGCAACTTCTCACCTGATGTTTTGCTAGCTTTGGAAACTAAGACAGCGACATGGCTCACAAATAAACTATAACCTTTTGATAAACTTTGGACTTTTCTGTAAGTTCTGCTTTCTTAATTTCCCGAGAACTGGCGCAAATTGTTTTCAATAAAATGTCCAGCTTTTGTTATGTTCTGCGGCCAAACACCTGCTAATGTTTTGATTCTACGGTCACCAGTTCCTCATTAAAACGGTATAAAAGGACTGTCCACTGACCAGCTCATTGATCACCGCATACAGTGTTTACCACGATGAGGTGCTCCCAGCCAGCTGATTGATTTGCCATGATTTATTATTTGCAAGATTGTGTGTTTTTATTATTGATTAATGATGTGTCTTTGACACTTGTTACTTACTTGTTTGAATAAAGTGTCACTCCTGACTCGATTCCTGCTTCTCAGTGTGTATCTTGTTATTTTATATAACACATTCAGGAGCCGATTCCGATCTCGGCCGGTAGGGCACCGAATCGGATTCGGCTTAACCGGATCCGATTCGGAGCCCTCTTTCCCGACCGATTTGTACGTGCGTCCGGCCGAGCGAGTACGATGCGAGTGCACGCGAAATCGCCGACCGACTCGTTCCCAGGTCCGAACCGCTCCGACCGACTCGCACGGACACGACTCGTACCGCGCAATGGAGACGTTCCCCGGCCGGGCAAGTACGATGCATGCCTCGAGCAGTCCGACCGACTCGCGCCGTCCGGCTCGAAAGAGCAGTCGGAGCCAGACTTTGGGGGTCCGTGTCGGACCCCCCTGTACGCGTAGCTGCACGAGTCGCACACAGGGGGGACCCATGGGTCCCCCCTACCTGTGCATGTATGCCGCGAGTCGCATCGAGACGTACCCGCTGTAGGGGGCGCCCTTGTTCGCCTCGCACCCATTAAGTCAATGGGAGCCCGTGTACGCGTTGTACGTCCGGCTCCCATTGACTTCAATGGGAGTCCGACCGACTCGAGTCCGATTGCATGCGTGCGCATCGTACTCATTCGGTCGGACTGCCAGAGTCCGATTCGGTCAGAAATCTCTCCGGGTCCGGCTCGGTCGGAGTGATTTCCGGCCTGAATCGGAATTGGCCCCATAGTGTCTGTTCCTGTTTGGTGAAAAAACCACCCTCTAACACTGAGAGGGAAATGATGAAGGAAACCCACATATAAGAGAGAGAAAGCAAAAAGGAAAATATATAAAAACATATGTGCAAGGGAGGAAGGTAAGTGAAAGAAAAGAAATCTCTAGTACCTAGAGATTTCCTTCTCTGTGATCTCTTGAAGTGATTTCCTGTCTCCAAAAGGTAAGAGACAGGAAGCCAACTTGGACACCAAATAAGGGAGGGGAACTAAAGGACAGAAGAAAGGAGGCATAGAAAACGACTCATGTAACATAAGAAAGATAGTAACTGAATCAGGCCCTTTTAGAGACTCATACATAAAAAACAGAATTAGAAAATTGCTCAAAAGATGGAGGGAGATTGGACTTAAGAACTTTGAAGAAAATTATGTATATAGTTTACATCTACTACTGTGTCTTCTGTCATCAAAGCGGTTTAGATTGCAGTGCTCAGTGTTTTGAAGTTGTGTTTACAAAGAAAAGTATAGTGCTACTACAATCAGTTTAAGATATCGTCACTTCTCAGACCATGTGTATGTGCTTCTCTCTTTTTGAAATTCGGGGCTATATCATAAAATGTGAGCACCACAATACTATTTTACCACCGTCAACAGTGGTAAATGCTTCCTTGTCATAGGAACCTTACAGGCAGGTGTGGATTTGGTTGGAAATGAAACAGCATTTGTTGAGCTATCGAATGCAAAAACAGAAAATAATAGAAGAGCATACACAAAGCAACATGGCAACACAATAAAAACATGTCAGGGCACTGCACAACAAAAAAACAGTTGCAACACGACAAGTAGGGTACAACACATCACATTGCAATAATGCAGCAAACCAATAGACCATATCAGCACCAAAACAAAATGACACATAACAAACAAACACAAACATTACTGCCATACATTACCACTTTCAGAAAATTGCTTTCATAAATCAGTGGTAAATCATGTTTGCACCAAGCACTGCCTCAACGTACCTCAAATGTCACACAACTACACCAGTCAAAAATATTTTATGAAATTGCCCCAGTGTCAGTGTGCACATGCAATGTAAAAAAACGTTTGTGAGGAGTTTTGACTAGCTGCAAAGTCACTTTCTTGATGTTCACTGCATTCCAAATATAGACCCGGTTGACTCTCTCATAGGAGCACCTGTGTTTCCACCGTTAACCCTACAATCACGATTGTAGAAAATCTGCATCTTTGTAGATTTTCAACAATCACCATTTTAGATGCAGAAGTACGTTTTCAATCTGTGAACCGGATTTGCTTTTTTCACCAGCTGACTGAAGGTTTTGCAACCTATATTTAGCTTGGAATTGCAAAAACCTACGTGAATTTCACTAATAATTTTAATTATTTAAGATACTGTTGGAGATCTATAAGGGACTTTAATTCTCCACCACATAGCTGTATACTTTTTACCCCCAATCTTCCCTGCTCTGCTCCCCACTAAATAATGCCATCTAACTTACCATGGCTGCCACATTGCACCAGAGTTAAAAAATGGACTAGCTTTTACTATTATAGTTCTATAATTACAGACGAATTTCAGGCAAATTAGAAGGATCCCTAAATAGGTTGTACTTCCATTAGGTGTAAAAGGCCATGGACATAATATGAGAATTAATGTCACTGAAGATAGCCCTTATACATATATAGGGCTACGGAGGCAGGGACTTGGCAAAGGTGAATGGTGTGCAACAGGAGGGAAGTCAAAGGCGGCAGACTATAGTGGTAAGAAAATGTTTTAGACCTGAGGGGGCCTGCCCTTTCTCAGAAGATGTTTAGCAGAAGTCTTACACTGCATTGTCGGGGCTGGTCTTATCCACAGGGCATTAAAATAAAAGAAATAACTATAAGAGGGCTGGTGACCTCATCCTGCTGACTGTTTGAAATGTTTACCTTCTTTGCTCCATATTAATCTGTATAGTTAGTTGATTTAGAGTTAAAATGAAAATAATTTTTCAGGTCTACTATTTACCATTTCTTTCCAAAGGAAGGACATCTATTTTGCTACAAATTAAGAGTACTTTTTTAGTAAAACAATCAGGCAGTATGAAGAATAGATTTACAACTGTTGCCTTTTTTTAATAAGGTGAATATATTTGCTTGAATGCATCTGCACTCGCAAGAAGTACAACGTAGGAGTTATCAGTGAAGCAGGACGGCGAGGAGGAGGCAGGAGAGCGGCAATGTCAAGGAGGAGGCAGCCACGGGGCAGATAAGTGCCTTTTACTTACTTTTAATTATTTTGGGAGGGTGGAGGGGCCGGCTAACTAAGCTCCGCCACGGAGTTGTAGTTTTTCGTGAACTCTGCGTTTGCAACAGAACGCGGAGTAGGCAAAACTACGTAAACTCCGCTGGCGGAGCAAAGTTACCCGCCCAGGGTTAATATTTATGAGAGGCTTGTGTCAGTGTTGTGCGATTTATTGTGACACAATGGCGGCACAAGCAGTAGGTCATATTTATAAAACGATGCATATGCAAAAATATGTCGTTTTTTAAGGGTTGCCTGGGCAAAAGCTCTGCTGAAAGCAGCTGCATCCCATAAGATTCAAGATATGCAATGTAGGCGTTGCCCCGCAAAATCCGACACAATTGTAACACAGTGGTATTTATGGGTGTACCACTGTCTCACACATCTTTTGGTAGCACAACGCAAAGCTTGAAATACACCAGAATTGCTGCGCATCGGCAAACCAGGCATAGGAAATGATGCAGTGGCTGTAGTATAAAAATCCCAATATACCAGAACACTTTGGCAAGCACAACTGTGCTATGGAGGTTGTCATACTGCAACTGAGAGTAGCTAGAAGACCACCACATAGGCAGCGAAGGAGGAGGGAGCATTTTTCCACGAGTGCATAGTCATCATTGACCTTATGGTGGAGGAGGTCATAGAGTTCTACAGACTCAAGAGGGAATCCATCATGGAACAGCTGGAGAAGATTGGGCCAACTTTCCAGCCACCAACTGCAAGGCCCAACAACATCCCACCATATGTAAAACCTATGGCTGTGCTCCACCTGCAGGCAATTGGTTCTTTCTAAGTAACAACAGCCAGATTGGCAGTAATCTCACAGGGAGCATTCTCACAGGGAGCATTTTCTGCCTTTCTCCCCTCTGTTTTGCATGTCATGATTAAACTCACACTGCAGTGCTTTCTCTTCCCCAAACCTTCACAACAACAACTGGCTACCAAGCAAGGTTTCTACGCCGTAGCTGGATTTCCTCATGTTCTTGGTGCAACTGATTGCACGCATGTGCAATTGGTACACCCTGCTGCAACATCCCACCTGTACAGAAACCACAAGCACAAATACTCCATTAATGTCAAGACCATATTAGACCATCACGGATGTTCTAAAATGTGCTGGCTAAATACCCTGGGAGTGCATATGATGACTTCATCTTTCACCACTGTACCATCACAGAGCAGTTTCAGAATGGCACATATGGTAATGGCCTACTCATTGGTAAGGAAACCACAAATATACTTAATACCAACTAAGAAGTTGTAATTTATGACTTACATGTGTGTGTGTATGGATCTCGTGCCATATGCACATAATTAAGCCTGGGTGGAGTTCGCAGAACTCCGTGAAGTGACTCTGCCAAACTACGTGGAGTACAGCGAGTGGCTTACCTTGCGCCGTTCGCATTGATTTTTAACGCCGGGTATTTGTCCTGCGATGTAAAATCAATATAAACGGCATCCCTCACAGTGCAAGAGGGCGCTGCTTCTTTCTGCTGCTCGACTAGAAGTTCTACTCTAGTGGCAGCTTCCTCAACGCGAATGGAAGGTTTCTCAATGCGAGCGGTAGTGACCAACCGCGACCGCCCGCATTGAGAAATCTCATGGGAAGTGGTCTAGCATTGGATTTTCCTCGCTCGCCCTCACCAACTTACCATAAAAAAAGTTTTTCAGAACTCCGTGAGCTCTGCGAAGCGTGAATAACTGCAAACTCCGCAAACGGAGTGGAGTTCACCATCCAGGTCTACACATAATGGGAATAGCTTACTCCAACATGTAGACAATGATGTCCCATTGTGTCATTCCCTCACTAATCCTACAATGGAAGGAGGAAAAAATCGGCTATGGGAAGCATTGTATCACCTCACACTGTGTGAGTGGACAGAATCAAATTTTCTGCACTGGTTAACAAATCAACACACAAAGCATGCTGTTGACAAGTAAAGTTAATATGAGTAGAAATGGCGCATATTAGCAAAGTGTGCGATGTGTGTATGTTCAGTGGTGTATCTAGTGTATTCAGTTAAAGTTACACTAAAATAGCAGGTGTCAAACAAATCATGTGTTCCTAAGTAAATGTGTCACACATGGCTGAATATTTGTATGTTGACCAAAGTATCAGAAGCACTAATGGAAGGAGAAGTTGTAAATTGCATATATGTCATGCACTGTAAGTATAGCTTCGAATCAAGTTTAAATGTCATATCTAGGTACATATGTGATACCAAAAGTACAAAGCATACATGTGTCTCAGCAATTTCTGCAGTCTAGGTCGAAACACACACATTGATATCAACCCACATTGACATACTTCATCCATGTGATAGATGACCAGTTTGATGGATCAAGTTGGCTAAATGTCCTGCATCTCAGTCCATCAAAACTGACACAGTCAATTATTATGCTGTCAAGCATGTCATAAATCAGTAAATAACATAGAATGAAATGCAACCAAGGTAAGGGATCACAGTGTACTCAGGATCCTAAACTGAACACTCTCTTGCCACCTCAATGATGTCATAATCAAGGCATATAAGTACTGAATCACCTACGAGGCAAAATCATATACATACATGCAAAATCTGAAAGTGTTGTGTATAGGTCTGTAGTATAAAGTTACCTTTATCTACATCAGTTTGCCCCATATGAAAACAGCCTACATTGCCATACCTATGTGTCAATCTAAGTTCAGCACCACACCTTGCCATGCAAAAAGCATTAGATGTTTTTGACGAAAACCTAAATAATTATCCATGTCCCAAATTCATTACATGTACTAAGCAAATAGCCATGCTAAATTAAGTAAACAAATCAAAGGCTGTGCTAAGGTTATGAAGGCAAGCAAGGACATCATAGGTGACAAAAGGACAAATGTATGTATGAGTATCAAACATGTTGACACTGTCACAACTTATATAGGGCTGAATATATGTAAGAGATTCTGATCATAAGTTTGTAACTTTGTACACATAGTGAGTGCAAATAACATAGAGCTGTTAAGAATATTCCAAAGTACTTATCAGAGTAATCTACTGCCTAAACATAACAGTCAGCATGTAAAAGTGTCCTCTGTCT
Organism: Calotriton arnoldi; assembly: GCA_963921515.1. Taxonomy (NCBI): domain Eukaryota; kingdom Metazoa; phylum Chordata; class Amphibia; order Caudata; family Salamandridae; genus Calotriton; species Calotriton arnoldi. The sequence goes on from CAWUFW010003454.1 coordinate 1,775,676, forward strand.
CAGGACATGGACAATATGTGCAATGACACAAAGAACTGGAAGATACGTGTATAAAGCAATAGTAAACAGTATCTAACACATATCTGGTAAAAGTTAAAGAAATGTGTATGAGTTTGCTAGCCTACATAACACCATGGTCTGTTATGTCTCAGTAACAATGTACAAAATAATTTACTGTTGTGTTTTTGCACTTTTCAGGTGACCAAGCAAATGGGTTGCAGCCATGGGCCATGTTCCCATTCAACAATTCTCAGATGGAGGCAGAAAAACGATTTAACAATGTACTAACCGAGTCAAGGAACATTGTTTACCATCACAGATTCTGGGTGACAGTTGTCATTGACAAATGCCCAGTCTCAGGAGTAGATGTCACAATTAACAGTGGGTGGCAAACTCCGCTCTGCCCCGGGAGCTCTTGGAGTTTTGCCAACTCCACGCTCCGGCGCATCGCGGAGTTTAGCAAAAAACTCCGCTGGCCATGAAGTGGGCAGAGTTTACCACTCAACCTATCTCGACACTGTTGGCTTTACTGTTTACGGCTTAGCTGCTGCAACCTAGTTCCAACAAAAACTACCATTACGTCCTTCCGGTTCAGAACGTGAGAATTTTCTAGGTGGGCGAGCTGCCTGATCCTGTCATGGCGTCCTGAAGTTTACGTGCCATGGTAGCTGCAGGCTGGGAGCCTCGCCCATGAGCTGTGCACTGCAGAGAGGGAGTGAGAACGAAGAAGACATTCTCAGAGGTAAGGGGCTCGCGGTGTGGAACAGTGTGGGAGTATGGTTGGTGGTATGAGGTGGGGGAGGCTGACTGGATAGATAACCGATCGGAGTTCTGAGGGAAATACATACTATTGCAGCTGTTCTACAGACTTAATTTGATGTAGTTTGGCAAGCGCAGCCAGCATCTTTCAACTTCGGGTGAGCGGAGCAGAGCTCCACGGAATTTCACTGAGTTTTTTTTAACACACTGGATTCCGCGGAGTACAACTTTGTGAACTCCGCCCACCCTTAGTCACAATGTCATTTGTAAAGAATGCATTCATGCATGTTTGGGGATCCACAAACCAGCACTCATTTGACACCTTTCCTGGGCTAGATTGATGTAAAATCCACAACTGCCCACAGTTGACAAAATATGCATTTACCATGCTTTGCATAGCAATGCAAGGAGGCTCAAAAGACTATAACAAAACATAATAAACTGATGAAGTAGTAATTAGGCCTGGGCGGAGTTCGTGGAGTTTCTCTCCACAGAATTCTGCTGAGTCACCGAAAAACTTGGCCTAATTCCGCAGAGTTCCGCGAGCAGGCGGAGTATTGTTCGGCCACCATGCACTCAATGAACCCGAGCTGTTTTAGCTGAACAAGCAGAAGTGAAGCCCTTGTGCAAACTCTTGGCCCATCATATGCTGTAAATCAGCAACAGATATAGCAACAGATTTGTGTCGTACACCGTCCAATTCAGAATGTAGAAATTTACGGCACTTAAATTCTAACTAATTACCCACTGAAGATTAAATTCGCCGGAAGCACAATATGTATACAAATGGTTAATGTGTGAAGTATCGATGTCAAAATTAAAAAACAAATGTATGTGTACATACACAATTTCATTGAACATGGTGCAATGGATGTGTTGGGTAGGAATTTTCCCCTGCATGGTAAGAGCAGTCTACCCCTGCCCTGAATGCCCAACTGCATAGTTGTGTGGCTCACTAATTCTGGTATAATCCCAAAGGGGAACATGGAATATGCGTGTGTGCAATGACATAGGCCTGTGTCATGGATTGCAGTCTGCTTGGACCAGGCGGGTGTCACAAAAATCGGTCCTCATACTAGATGTACTCTACTGCCTTTGCCAGGAGTAAGACAGAGCTAAAGTGGGGGATCCAGCATGTGTGTGTTGCATCCGTGTTACATTACAAGGAAGGTGTCTCCACACATCACAGGAAGAGAGAAATTGGGAATCAATAAGAGTGGGGCATAGGCCCCAGGATCAATCTTTACATGCACATATGACTGTGAGGGACATCCAGGTGTGTACCCTGGTAACAACTGTAAAAAGTGATGTGTGAGCATTCAGCTCTTGATTCAATTTCTGCCTTGCTGTGCTGCCATGCTGCCTACTATTCCCCTGGCTGGGTGATAGGACAGCACATGCATCCCTTGAACCCAGAGTGACTTCAAGGGAAATCTGTCAGGCTTGCTGTCATGAAGACTCAAGGACATGAAAGACTTCCAACCACCCTGCTTCAGCATCTCGACACTTCCATCTGCCACTCCAACCTTCCAACTGATGCCAACCCAGTCCTGGACCAAGGGAAGATGGCCTAAGGTGTTTGAGCCAGCAGAAGCCACGCTTCTACTGTAAATCCTGTGCATTGGCCCTGTTGCACGGGTCTGAACTAGGCCTGGGCGGAAAACTACGCTACGCTCGCGTAGTTTGCGTAGTTTGCGCAACTACGCGCTATGCGAATTGCACGTAGCACAGTGCAAAAACGCGTAGCTGGCATTTTTTGCTTGCTCGCGGTATTCAACGTCAAGTTGGCGACCGCGAGCGAGCTAAATGACATCCCGGCGAGACTTTTTCCTCGTTCGCGATCAGCAACATCAAGTTGCCGATCGCGAGCGTGGAAAATAAACCTCCCAGCGAGATTCTCAACGCGGGGAGGTCAGGTTTCTCATTGCGAATGTTCGCGTATGCTCGCGACCACTCGCGATGAGAAACTACCAGTCCGCATTGAGAAAACTGCCGCTCGAGTACAAATCTACTCGAGCGGCAGAAAACGACCGCTTGCACTGTGCAAGATGCCGTTTGCAATGATTGCACAGTGCGGACAAGCATCCGGCACTGTGCAATCATTGCGAACAGCATTTCCTGCCGCACTACGCAGTTCGCGTAGTGCTACGCGTAGCTCGCGTAGTGCGAAGTGCACTTCACGTAGCTACGCGTAGCGCTACTACGCGAACTACGCCCAGGGTTAGTCTGAACCCATGCATTGCCCCTGTTGCGCGGGTCTGAACCTGGGCATCGCACCAGTTACGTGGGTCAGAACCCGCGCGTCACGCCATTACATGGAATTTACTGATGCTGCAGAAATGCTACTGCGCTATGCATCCATCGCGCAATGTCCATTTTCATAGCAATGCATCAGAAAAATCAATGCAAATGTCCCAGCACACCCAGGAAATGACACAATGGGTGTAGCAGGCTCATACTAGGAGGTGTGAAAGATAGACTCACTTTCTCTTACAGTCTGTTCGTTTTAGCTGGTTGTTGGTGGTGTTTGGAGAGTGTCTGGTGGAGTTTTACTGTTTATGGTCTAGTCGGTATCTGGTCTGTCCCTGTCTTGCATTCATTGTATACTTATTGTGTGTTTTGTTTTGTAAATTGTACAAGTATTTGTCTTTGTATTGTCGGGTGCTTGTCAATTTAGGGTTTTTGTATATTAGGTCTAGGTATTAGTTTAAGGGTTGTTCGTTTGGGGTTTAATACATTAAGCAGGAATAGGGTAATGTTCTGGAAAGGTTGGGGAAAGAATTATATTGAGGGAGAGGTCGGGGGCCTAATCTGGCTAATTATGCACTACCTACCCCACATGGTGGCCTATGGGGGTAGGGTCAGCCAGGGCTGCCCCCAAAGGACAGGAAAGATTGCTAGGAGTGAGTGCGTTGGCACATGTGCCAGGTCTTTGGAGAAGATCGCACCATCTCCCAGCTTAAACATCGGTGAGCTGATGATGTGGCACGTGAGGCGGATCTGGTGGACTTGCTGGCATTGGAGATTGGAGGCCCTGTATGCATGTATTTATGTACCATTTGTATGTAGTAATGTTGCTATCTTTGTTATGTAAAACTTTAACATTAAAGTGGCTGATTTTTTTAATTTGGTGGGTTGAATTTGCACCATGCAACTTGCTTCAAGTGCAATGCAAAAATGAAAGCGTAATTAACTACGCAACTTTGTGTGCCTCGGAGTGGCTTCATAAATTCAGTGTAATGCAGCGCAGTGCCAATTGCTGCATTGCTATACCCGCCCCCAGGGGGCTGTTCAATGAGTTGTTCATGGTTGTTCACATTGAACACACATGGATTTAGAAGCATTTCTTGATTTAACATACGTGAGTGACCAGGGTATAATCCAAAAATGCTAGACCTCCTCAGGTGATGTGTAAGGAGTAGATATATGTTTAAACTCCATTTATGTTAAACTTTCTATGAATGGTGCATTGTGCAGCATACGTAGACAGATGAAAATGCCTCAGACAATTGTTTTTGTGCAGGAAGGTGCCCCTTCCAGTACAAAATAATACAAACCTTCCTTACAAGGCATGCACCCTTGCACGAAGCTGCAAGGTTGCAGGCATTGCCGCTAATCAGCACTTTGTGCACCAGCGCCATGAAAAGTCTGATATTGTCTGTAGAATGTTACATACAGTGTATATCAGTCCTTTCCCATTGCAGATCTACTTTCGTCTGACTAGGGCCAATGGTTTCACCCTTGTGTCATGCTACACGGGGGCCTGAGATGATGCTGGCCAGCAGTCCTGAAAACATCACATGCTTGAAGCATGCTTTAAACATGTGATGTTTGATACCTCAGACCTTCAACATTCAGCCAGCTCAGCCCTGCAAGATGACTAGCTGCATCCCACATTCATACAATGTATTTATATGTGTGTCAAGAGTGTAGGTTTTTTGGGAATACACTGGGATGTCATAGTATTTATTGTAGATTTTGGACCCCATATATTACAATGCAATGTCGAAATCTTTGTCTTTTAGGTGGGCATGTCCCATTCACCCTGGGAGAAGTGGACAGCTTCTGTGATCCAAATGCAACCAGTAAGTATAATGAGTACATGGTTGTAGCTCTGTGACGTCTGTGTGTGATCCATGATAGTTGTAACATTGTGATGTGCATGGGGAGGTATTCATCACCTGCACTCAAATTACAGTCAGTGTGCCAACACAACAGAATGTGTCCATTGAATCATTTAGAATTGACAAGGAGGCATGTTATTGAGAATGTAGGAGCAATGTAAGCAGGCCCACAGGATTCATGCATTCCTGTGGTGATGTTTGCAAATCTATAGTTTTGATGCCTTTGGCATATGAACCATCATCTGGTGCTTTATCTGCAGATATTCAACATAATCAAATTTGGTCATACCACAATGGCACAAACGTAACAAACAATGTTTCAACAGATGGAGCAGCAAAGTGGAATGACCTTTGCAAAGCTTGTCTGGGCATGTTTCTGTTGCCTATGTCCATATTTGAGTATGAAACTGGTACCAATGAGGTGCAAAACAAGCATTTGCAAAGCAATCGGTCTCACCTTTGGGACCTTATATGTATTTAGCTATGCAGCACATTGGCCTGGGTGCTGAAACATCTACTGTTCTTTAACATGGAGGGAAAGTAAGCACCAAACTGCATGACACACCAGGTATGGGAACACATGGAGAGAAATATTGCCTTTCAGCAGGAAATGGTATAGTCCAAAGCTCTGTTTTTAATATAAAGTCAGTACCTTAGGTGGTCATATCACTGAAAATACAAGATTTGAAAAATATTATTGTACTGCGGGTGCTCGTGGAAGACAATTTCTATGGACTGGAATCTAGAGAATGCTAAAGTCATTCTTGTATTTTACTGACCTCTGCTGGTCGCTTTGTATCAAGAAAGTTAAATAGAGGCAGTTGCCAGAAAAATAAAAATAAAAAGTCCCTCAGCAGAAAGCAATTCAGGTATTTTACTGACCTCTACTGGTCGTTTTCTATCATGACAGTTAAATAAAGGCAGTTGAACAAGCAGAAAGCAATTCTGGTATTTTACTGACCTCTACTGGTCGTTTTCTATCAAGACAGTTAAATAGAGGCAGTTGAACAGAAAAAAAGTCCTTAAGCGGAAGCAGACAAGTTCTAGGGATGATCTCCAGAGCCCACAAAGTACATACACATATAAGTATATACTAAAGTATATACCAGAGGTCTCGAATGCTCAACCTAAAAATAACCTGGCAGTGTTACCAAGTGTAGACATGAAGGTATCATGAAATCAGATTATTACAAATTGTGTGTAATTATGCCACATATTTTGCTTCGTCTTGCAGCATACTATGTGCATACATGCTGCATACATTTAACCTCTACTGTCACATAATTCCAGTTTGACAGACTATAGGTGTGGGTAAAGATTCCTTCTGATCGACACTTAAAATTTTGGGGACACATACCTGTCGCTGTACCTGTCTGTCAATTCAACAGCCAAATTGTTTAAAAATGGAGGACAGTGTCAGCAGGGTAGCCATCACATTCCAAACATATTTCCGATGATGTATGCTGGGAATCTGGTAGTGACATGCCAAAGTTTATCCATATCATGAATTTGACGCATGAAAGAGAACAGATGACATCTCTCAAAATGGGTTCCTGTAAGGGTGTTTGTAAATTTTTATAATTATGGATAAATCATCATTTAGTTTAATTAAGCTGAGTTATGGCTGTTTTAATCCAGCCTCAGGGATGCCTGAGCCTCCCTCAGAGTAGTCCATGTCATGCCTTTGTGAAATGGAGTGACAGAGTAACTATTACACTAATGCCCTGGAGGCAGCAGGGATGTAGGCCTGCTACCATGCCTCCATGGATCCATGGTGTTGAATAAATCGTTAGCAGACTGCCCTACTATTGCACATTGTGAGTTTAGATGTACTCATGGCAGGGTTCTGGTCATATGGCTTTGCAGGTGTAAACTGGATGTCAGGCTTCATATCTCAGTGCAATGTGCATTTTTGGAGCACATGTGCAACTGTCACAGTTGTTAAACCTAAAGATCACCAGTAGGCCTCAATGCATGGATACAGTGTAATTGGCATGGTGTGGCCAGCTGGAAAAAAGGCACTATTCTGCACATGGATTGGCATTGAAATATCCCCTATGTGCCATTTCTGTGATTCATTCATACAATGCAAGATATAAAGTCATGTTGCAGCACTGTCTGAAAGTTCACATACAGGAATGAACAGTGTTAGCAGCATACAGCACATTACACTGCTCAACTACTGGTGGGGTAAGTTAGACTGGCTATACCTCACGCAGGTACCCTTGCATCATGGAGCAAGGGGCCCTGCATTATACCCAACAAAGTTCTTGTACAGATGAGTACTCCTGTATGCATACACACACTCCTGAGATGCATTTACATAATTTATATGTACACTGATGAATGCAGAGCAGGGAGTATGAGTGTACATAAATGTAAATATATAATATATAAAGTTTATCAAGGTTTTGGTACAACTGTATACCAGATACTTAATGTCAGATTTCAATGTATTTGCCTGAGGCTAAATTGATGAAGTGTTCAACATCAAAGTCTTGCAGGAGGGAGCCACCCACCCTCCATCTTTGCAGTGACTACCTGACGCAGAGTAAGTCAAGTCAGCAATGTGTGCCGCCTTGTGTGACTACAGATGAGTCATGCAATGCAGAAGCTCACTAGCTGTACTTGCTTACCTTATCACCGCTCATGAATGTTTGTGACTAACTTTGACCCCCCTTGCATGATGCTAGACCAACAAAAAGGGTATATATCTGGACCATGTCTAAAATTTCATATTGACTCATCGTCATAATTGAGAATCACTGCTATTAGTCATATGCTTGTTATCATATTGTGACTAAATTTACATATTGTGCACATACACTGTCCTCATTTGAGTTAGTTTCAGATGTTGTATTAGGAGATATCATTGTACTGTTCGTGAATTGTCCATATCTCTATCTCAATATTTGGTCTAGGTCTGGACTTGCACTTATGATACCATGACAATGTCAGCCAACTTTTGGAAACATCATGTACATTTGCAACTTGATGTAATATGTGTTTACTTTTACTCCGTAGATAACATGACAGAGGACATTGCAAGAGTCTTTGAATGCAGACAGGACTGGTATAGGCACATCAGAAAAATTGCCAAGGCCTAAAGGAAGATGGCTGCCATACACCAAAAGACAAAGGCCAGTGGAACCTGGAAGAAGCGGAGCAGTTTGCAAACAAAGACACCAGCAACACAACCACAAACTGAGGGTGACAGACAGCAGCCACATTCCAGCACGTAGGCCACAGCAGGGCACTCAAGTGTCTCACCTGTGCCACACACACAGCCACATTCAAGCACACAGGCCTCAGCAGGACCCTCAAGTGTACACCCACAGCCAAGGATGCCCAGCCATGCAGGATCATCTGCATTCAATTATCGGATGGTCAGACAAATGCAGAGGCTGGACCAGAGGATGGCTGGCATCAAAAGGGAGCAGGCCAGCATTCAGGATATCTTGTTAACGATCCAGGAGGCCATGGAACAGATAGCAACCCAAATTTGATACTCTCCCTCTTAACATTGCCTGTACCCGTTGTTTTTTTGTATAATTTGTTATAGTTAGTTAGGGTTTACTATAGGTGTAGGTTTAGTCTAGGTAAGCATTAGTTAATCAATCTTTTTATAGGTAGCAGTTTTTAAGTCTGTTTTTATAATGTTATGCTTTTAAGTGAGGGGATGATTTTTGCGTGTTCAGGGGACATAGCGGACCCCTAATGAGTTTTCTTCAAGGACTTCTTTTGAGGTTTTTGTGCCTTTTGGCATTATCTGAGCTCTGTGATATGAGGATTGATGCTGTATGATTATTTATTTATTGCTATGAAATAGGATGAGTATTTTTATTATACATATTGTTCTGCATTCAGCACTTTTATGGTTCAAATGAGATGAAAAAAAAGTTTTATGATGATGAAGTGTGTATAAAAATAATTAAAAAATGTATAAAACAAAAAATACAAAAACACACCGATGTAAGGAGGCTCAAAGAACCCCCTCTCACCCGCAGTGGAATCCGCTTTGCTCCCCACCCGCCGCTGTAAGTATTTGGATGTATTTCATGTCTCCCATCCAACTGGCACTAAAATAATGCTCCCGACTTCTGGAGCCTCTGCGACCTGCCTCTAGCTGGCCGCCATGTTCTCTGCCCGGCGCCCCCACCGGTGTGATCACGACGTACACTGAGCTCCCTGGCCGCGACTCAAGCTGGGTGAGAGCAGCGCTCGAGCTCCATAGGGGCCGGAGGGCTGTAGTGCGGATACCCATCCGGGGGAGAAGGGGCAGAGGCAGCACAAGCGCAGAAGATCGGATAGTTCGAGGCGAGCTGGGTGAGCGAAGGCTGGTTGGTACTGAGCAGGAGCCCGCAAAAGAAGCAGCACAACTGGTTTCAAGCAAGAAAAGCAAAAAAGGAGTAGGTAACAAGACTCACATTGATACGATATATCTAAAACAAAGGGCAAGGAGTGGAGTTAACCTGGAGAGGGGAGGTGTAACTAAAAAAATGTAAGTCCGTTTTTATATAGCGCAGCTACTCACCCTCACGGGTTTCAAGGCGCTGGGGGCCGTCGTGGAAATTAAGTGAGCTATTGCCCAGAGTCACATGGTGCTGAGCTAAGCTGCCGCCGGAGCCGGGGATCGAACTGTGAACCCTGTGCTCCGAAGTCAGCTGCCCTGGCCGCTGCACCACACCTCTCCACCTTTGCCACAACTCTGGCAACAGGTACTGAGCAGGATAATATTGAAAATCTCAGAATCCAGAACAGATATGTCCTTAGAAGCATAGTGGCAGGGGGAGCATCATAGGTTTTGCCTAGTCCTCAGCATAAAGCAGTGCAGGACAGTACAGCAAAGTAAGTCAAGGAGTCTTTAGTGGACCAGGAAGGCCAGGCAGTAAAAGACTAGGCAGCAAAATAGGAATGGGCAAGCCCCAAGAGGGGAAGAATTAGAAAGAAAAAGGCAGAACCTCAAGTACATAAACCCAAAATTACTCCCTCACTGCGGACCTACTTTAAAGTAATGCCTAAGACCCTGATATTGAAAAACCCAGAGAAGCAACTCGGCATCTTTAGGGGAGAGGATATCCTAAGTCCCAATAGATTCCAGGCCCTGGCTGATGACGTACAGAATTCAGAGGAGGCTGCCTCTTACACTCAGATAATGAGCAGGAGGGATTAGACCCCGGGACAACCATAATTGCCCCACTCTCTCAGGGGTGTGTGCAGAGGGGTATGCAGACAGTACAGGGGTATATAAATATATTGTATGAGGAGGCAGAGGTGGTTTCAAGGCAAGCGCCACCACAGTTATTGACTTGATCCAGCTGCTAACGACGGAAATTTGGAGCAGGTTTGAGACATCAGAAACAAATCGAAAGGAGATAAGATCGGCTTGCGACAAGCTGGAAAAAAAAATTGACGAACTAACAGCTAGGACCTTGGTATTGGAAATAACAGTTAAGGAGTTAACACTCCAAACTGGGGCAAATAAGGAAGGTATTAGCTTCTGAAGGAAAGTGGGGTAGGTATGCAGGAAAAACTGGAATCCTTGGAAATTAACCAAAGAAGAAACAACTTGCGCTTGCTAAAAATCCAAGTAGGGGCAGAAGGAGACAACATAAAAAACTTTGTGGCAAGTCTAATTAAAGCTGGGGCTCAAGTCCATTGTTCTGAACAGGATCTTATCAATGACATTCAGAGTTTTCATAAAGACCCTTTTAAATTAACCCCCAACAGAACGAAGGCCAGGAAAATCCTAGTTCACTTCCAAACGTGTAAAATAAAAGAAGAAATCCTCTCCAAGGCGCTAAAACTGAAGACGCTTAGGGTGGATGGAATAAGTTTTGAAATAAGGTCAGATGTATCACAGATTACGGCAAACAAGCAATGGGAGCTAGGAAAACTGCTTGAACCGTTGAGGAAGTTAGGCGCTACGGCGCATTTGAAATTCCCTGCCACACTGCGAGTGATGTATAATAATAAAATGCTGAATTTTCGGTGGGCTGAGAAAGTAGAAGAATTTAAAAAAAACAATTTTCAAAGCAGGGGATTAGTTAGAAAGAGATGATGGATTGGGAAAGTATTGGGTATGAGGGAGTGGTGAGTCAGCCTTAGGCTTAAAGGGCTGCTCCCCCTCCCCTTTTTTCCTGCTGCTTTGATCCCCTTTTCGTCACACTCATCGTGTGTTGTTTCTCAGTATATTTTACTTTTTTTATTTTCATTCTTACTCTATCTAGTGTATTTTGCACCTCTGTTTTAGTGTATTTTGGGTGTTTAGAAGGTATAAGAGAGTAAAATATTGTTAGTGGCACAATCAAGCTTGGTTTTACCTTTCAATTTTTTTTCCCGACTTCAGGGCCCCCATAGGCTTAGGCCATGAAGAAAGAAGGAGGGTTCTCCAGGGTGGGTGAGGTTAGTGGTAGTGGGGGAGATAGAGATCACTGGGTGGGGAGCATTAGGTAAAAATACAAAACAATATGTCCTCTTTGAGTAAATATTAGTTTTGGCACCCCTAATTCAGTTAGATTAGGAAACGAAGTATGAGTGGCGGTCAGAGTGTCCAGGTTGAGATCCTATCATGGAATGTGAATGGCCTAAGAGTGAAGGCTAGGAGAGAAAAGATTCTGCAATACTTGAAAGATGCCCCCACCCAGATTATTATCCTACAGGAAACACACTTGATTGATGCTGAAATGGGGGAACTTTTTAAGTCTAGAGGTTGGGTTAAAGGGTCATCTATAATAGTCAACAGCTGACTATAAAGGGGGTGGCTATCCTGATTTTTTTTTAAAAACGTATATTGCCATAGAGGATAGTAGAGTAGATAGGGCGGGGAGATGGGTCATTGTCAAAATAAAATGCTACAACCAAAATGTTATCATGGTTGGGTATTATGGCCCAAATACAGATGACCCCAGTCCATTCAGAGGATGGCTGACAGAGCTGTTGAATTTTTTGGAACCCGTCATCTTGGCCGCAGACTTTAATGTGATCTTTGACAGTGGGTTGGACCGTTCAGTTAACAGTAGAGCAGGGGTAAATAGTAAGATGCTGTCTCTAATTAAAACTTTAATTAAACAGCTAGGATTGTGTGATATATGGAAGGAGAAGATGGGAGTCAGGAAGGGGTTTACATATAATAACAAGAAATATGGGCCCCAATCGAGAATCGATTTCTTTTTAATTGATCAGGAGATTAAGGAATGTGTGCAAGACATTAAGCATGTAGGAGCCCATCTTTCAGATCACTCTGCGGTAACATTAGTTCTGTCCCTATCCACTGGTTCAGAGGAGGAGATGACCGATGGATCGTGCTCTGCTATTAGAAGAGGTAGTCATCGAAAAGCTCAGACTGGAGACTGAGGAGTTTTTTTCTATAAAAGTAGATAGCGCCCCACCAGGGGTAGTATGGGATGTTTATAAGGCCTTTTGAGGGGAAAATAACATCCATCCAAGCCTTTAGAAGGAAAATGTTTAGAGCATAAGTAGATAAGTTGGAAAGTAATATTCAGCGGCGGTAACAGCAACTACTCGCTGTTGTAGGGGAGAGTGAGATAGAAGGATTACAAACCTCTGTTCAAACTTTAAGGATGGAACTCTCTGGAATAATATAAAATAGGCTAAGGAAAAGGTGGCAAGCAAGTAAACTCACCCACTTCAAATATGGAGAGGGTTGTGGAAAATTGCTAGCCTGGAAAGTCAAGGGTGAACAAGTGAGAGGGTTCATAAAAGGAATTAGGTGTGAGACTTTGGGCAGACTCCTTACAGGCAGTAAAGAAATAGAGGAAGCATTCCATAAGTATTTTGGGGAGCTACTTCAGGAGGAAATGGTGGTCACGGAGGAGGATGTAAAGGTTTGGTTGGATCAGGACATTCCCTGTAGTGTCAGCGAAAGTAGCAATAAAATGATTAATAGCACCATCACCCTTATGGAGACCAGGAACGCAATTAGGGCACGGAAGTTAGGCAAAGCAGCAGGACCTGATAGCCTGCCTGCAGAAATCTACAAAATATTGGAAGAGGTTTCACTGCCTGTTATGACATAACTGTTTACGGATATTTTTGAGAAGGGTGTAGAAATGCCAGCATCTTGGAATGAGGCCACAGTAATGTTGATTCGTAAACTGGGAAAGCCCCTAAATTCATGTGATTCCTATAGGCCCATTTCGCTATTAAATTGTGATTATAAAATCTTCACAAAAATACTGGCAGAGAGGCTAAATGGTGTGGTGGGGGGGCTCCTGCACAAGGATCAGAAAGGTTTTAGAAGGGGAAGGGGGATACATGAATTAACATATAATTTAATTGGGGCAATTGATGTAGCTACTCTCCACAAGGCGCCCCTTGCAGTCATCACACTAGATGCCACCAAGGCTTTTGACAGAGTAAACTGGGCTTAACTTCAGACAATATTAAGGTTCTGTAATTTTGATGAGAACTTTTGCAGGACTCTAGCAATGATATATTGAGAACCAATAGCCAGGGTTCTAGTGAATGGAAGTCTCTCTGCGCCCTTCAACATTTCAAGGGGTACCATACAGGGATGTCCTTTATCTCCTTTGCTTTTCAATCTGTACATTGAGCCATTGACAATGAAAATTAGGAAAGAGATTGGAATACTCCCCTTCAGGTATAAGGGCTGGGAGTAAAAGATGGCCTTATATGCGGATGACCTTATGGTATACACTTCAGACCTGCAAGCTTCGGTTCCGCTAATAAACGATTTAACCTCACGGTTTGGTGGCATCTCAGGATACGCAGTAAACATGATGAAAGCATAAATAATGGCCTGGAACTCAGATATAAATCATGATACCGTCAAAAGAGAGATGAGATATTTAGGCATTAAGATTACACAAAACATTATGAAACTCCCGGAAGCAAACCTTTTCAGGGTAATGAAGGAAACATGTAATTTAATGTTAAGCTGGTCACATTTACTGCTAACGATTCTTGGAAGATACCTGGTAAAAATGTCAATTCTCCCCAAATTTACTTTTCTATTCCAGATGATTCCTTTAAGCTTCAATGAGGAGTGGCTCGGAAAATGCAGGCTTAGGTCAGTAGCTTTATCTGGGCTTCAAAGGGTCCTCGGATTGCCTGGAAAAAGCTACAAAAGAAAAAAGACAAGGGGGGGTTGTGTCTACCGGACCTGCGCTATTATTCATGGGCATTTCTTTTGAGAAATGGGAAGATGCTTCTAAGTGAACCTGATGGCTCAGACATCTGTAAAATGTTAAAGGCGATGCTATCAGACATTGAGGGAGAAGAGCAAGGATTCATGTACAAGTTTGGAGACTCTAGATACTTCAAAAAAGTGCGTCTTAATATCTTACAGAGCCTAGCAATGGTATGGTATAAGATCAGAAAGGAGACAAAACTCACCTACTATAGTGGGCTGGTGCCAATGTGGAATACCCCTGGTTCCCCTGAATGGGCTTACGGACAGGTTGGCAGTCCCATTAAGGGAGGCAGGGGTGGTGAAATGGGAACAGCTGGTGGAAGATGGGATGTTGGTTCCTTGGGTTAACTGGTTGGAGATAACTAACAATAAGCTATCGAGGTTTAAGTACCTCCAAATTAGGAGCTGGTACCAGTCAGCTGCGATGGAGATAGGATCCTCAAATGAACTGGAATCTAGATTGATCAGTGATGTGCCAAGAAAGAAGGAGGTGGCTAGTTGGTACTGGTTAATGGTGGACTTAACAGACAGCGATTTCAGACTGCCAACTGACCAGTGGGGAAAGAGCTTGCCGGGGATCCAACTTGTAGACTTATGGCAAGTATCTTTTAACACTTTGTACTCCACTGTGCATCCTACAAATTTGAGTAGGAACCACATCTTTTGTGTTCATAGGGTATATTGGACACCCCTTAAGCTATCTAAATTGGGGAAGGGAACAACACCGAGGTGTGCAAAATGCAGCCAAAAGAAGGTGGATGATATGAGTAGATGTATGTCTATGATACTCGGCACAGCACTTCAGGTAAGCCTGACCCTTATATTTTTTGGGTTCCATTGCAGCATGAGACTTTGTCAAATGATGTAAAAAAACTTTTTCTATCTGATTCTCCTTGCTCGGAGAGAGATTTGTTAGTACTGGATAAACCATTTATCTCCGACTGAAGCAGACTGGGTTAAGTCCATTAAATATACCACCAGGTTGGACAGTGTATGGGTAAAAAAAGGAAATGAATTTTGGTCCCCTTTTCTAAATTGGCTAGAAACCTCCGATTGAAAAGGACCCTGTTTGGGGCGGTTTCAAGTCCAATGATTATGCCTTTTACACTTTGTTCCTTTTAACTTCTCAGGTGTGGTTTGCAGGCAGCCATCTGCTCAGAGCGGACAACGGAAGGAGAGGTTATATGGGACTTGGACGATCCTTGGTATTAAACAAATCAATCAATCAATCAGGGGGATTGTAAGCGCGCTACTCACCCGTGAGGGTCTCAAGGCGCTGGGGGGGGGGTATGCCGCTCCGTTCAGCCGAAGAGCCAGGTCTTGAGGGTCTTCCTGAAGGTGTTCAGGGAGGGGGCGTGTCTGATGTCTGCCGGTAGCTCGTTCCAGGTCTTGGCTGCGATGTGAGAGAACGATCTCCCACCTGATCTGGCTCTGTGGATCCGTGGTGTTTCGGCCAGTGCGAGGTTGGATGATCGCAGGTTTCTTTTGGGTACGTGGGAGTTTATTCTGTCGTTGAGGTATTTGGGTCTGTTGTTGGGCAGGCACTTGTAGGCGTGGGTGAGGATTTTGAAGATGACTCTCTTCTCCACAGGGAGCCAGTGGAGTCGCCGCAGGTGTTGGCTGATGTGTTCGTGCCGGGGGATACCAAGGACGAGTCTGGCCGTGGTGTTCTGTACCGTTTGCAGTTTGCGGAGTAGGGACTTGTTGATGCCTGCGTAGAGTGCGTTGCCATAGTCGAGTTTGCTGCTGATGAGTGCGTGGGTGACTGTTTTCCTCGATTCGGGGGGGTTCCATTTGAAGGTCTTTCGGAGAATGCGGAGGGTGTTGAAGCAGCTGGAGGTGACGGCGTTGACCTGTCGGTTCATGGTGAGTGATGAGTCGAGTATGATGCTGAGGTTCTTGGCATGGTCTGAGGGGGTAGGTGGGCTTCCGAGGGCGGTGGACCATCAGGTGTGGTCCCATGCTGATGGGGTCGTTCCAAGGACGAGGGCTTCTGTTTTCTCTGCGTTGAGTTTTAGGCAGCTGTTGGTCATCCAGACTGCCACTTCTTGCATTCCTCTCTGGAAATTGAGTTTAGCGGTGGTGGGGTCTTTGGTGAGGGAGAGGATGAGCTGGGTGTCGTCGGCGTAGGATACAATGTTGAGGCCGTGTTGTCGGACGATGTCTGCGAGGGGGGCCATGTAGACGTTAAAGAGGGTCGGGCTTAGAGATGACCCCTGTGGTACTCGGCAGGTGATGTCAGTGGGGGCGGAGAGGAAGGGCGGTAGTCTGATCCTTTGGCTTCTTCCGGTGAGGAACGAGCGGATCCAGTCAAGGGCAGTTCCTTGTATGCCAGGCTCGCGGAGTCTGGTGATTAGTGTGCGATGAGAGACGGTGTCAAAGGCTGCAGACAGGTCGAGGAGGATGAGGGCCGCGGAGTGGCCCTGGTCCAGGAGGGTGCGGATGTCGTCTGTGGCGGCGAGTAGGGCGGTCTCGGTGCTGTGGTTAGCTCGGAATCCGTATTGGGACGGATCGAGGACGGCGTGTTCTTCGATAAATCGTGTCAGTTCCCTGTTGACTACTTTTTCTGCCACTTTGGCTGCGAAGGGGAGAAGCGAGATGGGCCGGTAGTTTTTGAGGTCGTTGGGGTCCGCCGTGGGTTTTTTGAGCAGGGGCCTGACTTTGGCACGCTTCCAGTCGTCTGGGAAGGTGCCTGTTTTGAAGGTGGTGTTGATGGTGTGTTGCAGTTGGGGTGCGATGGTGTCCACGGCTCTGTGGTAGATGTGAGGGGGGCAGGGGTCGGTGGGGGCCCCCGAGTGGATGCCTTTCATGGCCGCGGCAGTGTCCATGGTCGTGATTGGTGTCCAGTTGGAGATGGTGGGCTGGCTGGTGTCTTGGCGAGGTGAGGGGCTGGCTGAGGTGTCTTGTGGATGGTCGGTGAAGTTGTCGTAGAGTGTTCTGATCTTGAGGTGGAAGAAGGTTCCGAGCTTGTCGCAGAGATGCTGGGAAGGGGTGATGTCTGTGGTTTCGCTGTGTGGGTTGGTGAATTCTTGGATGACGTTGAAGAGTTTCTTGGAGTTGGTGGAGTTGGTGAGGATTTTGTTGTGGATGAAGTTCCTTTTAGTTGTTCTGATTTGGCTGTGGTAGTCCGTCATGGCATGGCAACAAACATCTCTGGTAGGTGCTAGTTAAGGGGGGCCCCAGAGTTTTTCTGTTTTCCAAGGTGAATGAGGACTAAAAAAAATATATATTTGTTTAGGATTAGATGTATAGGTAGTATATGTTTGGGATGTAGTTGCTGTTTGTATTGTATTGTGTGTATATTGAGGGGGTGATGGGTTGATGTTTAAATTTTCATGTGTGTATAGTGCTTAGGCTAAGTTTAGATAAACTGAGTTAATATAGGGTAGTATTAAGTTTCATTAGTGTAGGATAGGAAAGTGTAGGTAGTTTTAATAGGTAATAGTTATTTTACATAATTTTTTTTATCATTGTTCTCTAGTTGGTTGTGATTTACTTTAGAAGAGTTTGGTCCATTGTGTTAGGGGATTTGGATGCATGATGTACCAATTGACCTGATGTATTAGTAGGTATATGTTGTTTTCACAGAGGACTATGGGTAACTGTAGTTTGTCCTCAGATTTGATTTCTGAAGGGGGCCATTTCCCTACTTGAGACACAATAAGTGTGACTCAGAAATTGATCTGTAACACAGCACAACACAAGTATTCACCTATTGAAGAACCTTTTGAGAAAGTGAGTGGGTATGTAAGTGTTTGATTAGAGGTTTTGACACCGAATGCTGCTACCTGCCTGTATTGTGACATAAACTGCTGCATAGCACTAACAGTACACCCACTTGCACCATTGTGCAAGCAGGTCTACATTTTTGTGTGTATTTTGAATGTGCAGGATGTGACACCTGAATGGACAACGTCCATCATTATTTGAACATATTATTGCTTAGTGTACCACATCATGCAGCTCACATAGGAGGAGCCAACAACAACAATGGTTTAACTTATGTCTCCCAAGTGTTTTAGGATATTACACAGACAACATTTGTGTGGCATCTAGGTCACAGATAGTGATGAGTTCAGACATGGAATGTGATGACCTGTGATGTGTTCAGAGGGAGAGCAGTTGAACTAGCATGTTGTCTGAGGTATTTACTCCATGCATACTTCATCTGAAATAAACTTCTACTTTGAAAATCCTTTGTTTGGGGCTACTGTCTTCACATTGGTGATTAGTATCTAGGTTCCAGATAGGGATGAGGTCAGACATAGAATGTGATGACCTGTGAAGTGGTAAGAGGGAGATAAAAAAGGAAAGGAGTTTGACTAATTTAGAGTTGCTTTAGTCTCTTGCCATGCTCAGAAGGTGCTAACTAATTAACAACAGTTGGGTATAATTTAACTACAAGTATTTTTGCTGTTCGATTTCTGCAAAATGTAGGGAGTTACAGCTCCTCCTTTCTTCCTATCAGCTGCAGGAGAACCTAACATTCCATGGTCAAAATGGAAAAAAGTTTTAATGCATTTTTCCAGAGTATGTGGTACACAACTAAGCGTTGAGCGAAGGACCTCCCTATTAATGCATTGTTTGGGTCCAGCGGGCCAGGAGGTCTATGAGCACTTACCTGACTTATCTGATGGAGATGCACAAGATCTGAAGAAATTTGATATTTGTATAAAAAAAACTGGATTTGCATTATCTTCCCAAGGTAAGTACAGTTTTAGAAAGGTACCACTTTGGAAAAGAGGATGCAAAGACAGGGTGAATCTGTAGAAGATTATATTTCTTCTTTGCATAAGCTGGCTCTCACTTGCAATTTTGGAGCGTCAACTGAAGAAAGACTTAGGGATCAATTCATGCTTGGGTGTTCTATTGATAGAGTCAAGGAATTAATTTGGCTAAAGAATGAGCCGTAGTTGAAGGATGATTTTATAATTGCTAAAACTTGTGAACACTCTATTGCTTGCATAGAAACTATTAAGAAAGACTGTTAGCCGAGAAAGGTGCTGGAGATAAGGTTCACCTGGTTAAAGCAGGGGGTAAAAAGGATGTTGTGAAAAAAGATGATACCAAACAAGTCAGAAAAGGTAGTATAAAGTATTTCAGATGTGGTAACACAACGCATATGGCCAACTTCAAAGACTGTCCTGGGTGGAAGGCATGGTGCACAAAGTGCAGGAAAAAAGGTCTTTTCACCAATTGCTGTTAGTAAAATGTCACAGGTAAACAAAAAATCAGAGAAGTGGATGTGGATTATGACAGTGATTGTGATGAGATAGTCTTGCAAGTTGAATCTAATGACTGTGAGGGACCATTTGAGGAGGTTCTTGCGGGTGGTTTATTTGTGAAAATGCTTTTTGACTTAGGAGCAAAAATCACGTTCTTACCCAAAAAAATCTTTGACTTGAAGTTTAAAAAAAAAGTCAAACTGTTTAAACCAGACATCAAACCAAAATGTTATGGAGGAAAACCTATAGAGTTACTGGGATATTTTCTTGGATGTTTTGAGTTTTCTTGAAGAATTGTAGCTGGAAAAATGCATCTTTCTATTAAAGGTGGTTTCACTAAAGAGACTTGAAGGTATATTTGGATCCTAATAAAGATCCTTCTGTAAGAGCAAAAGAAATTGTGAACAATGTGAGTGAAGTGCCAGGAGCAAGTGATAGTGTCCTTCCTGGTGAAAAATATGTAAAAGAATTTCACAAACTGTTTCAGAAAAAGTTATGATGTTTAAAGAACTATGTGCATCTCATAAAGCTTAAGCCCAACTCTATACCTAAAGTATGCAAAGTTAGGAATATGCCATTAGCGGTGAAGGAGGACATAGCCAAAGAGTTGCAGAAACTCATGGATGATGGCATCATCAAGGAAGTTGAAGCTTCTAAAAGTGGTTAGCCTCAGTTGTGATGGCTCAGAATCCGAGTGGCGAGGCAAGGTTGTGTGTGGACCTTAAGGAGCTCAATAAGAATGTCATGGTGGACCACTATCCCCTTTCCAAAATTAACAGAATTTTATGTTCTCTGGAGGGAGCTAAAAAAAATGTCTTTGGACCTCACCTCAGCATACCATCAAGTGAAGTTACATCCCTTATGTCAAAACCTGACATCATTTGTAACTCTTTTTGGTACTTTTAAATACGTGAGGATGCAATTTTGGCTAATTTCTGCAGCCTCTGTTTTTCAGTGAACTATGCGTACAAGGCATAAAGATTTATCAGGATGACATATTGGTATATGATAACTCTCTTGAAGAACATGTGGATAGGGTGCACGCATTGTTAAAGAAAATTAAATCTAGTGGACTAACTTTGAACATAGAAAAATGTAAATACAACATATCTGAGAGCGAATACTTAGGTCCTTTGGGGGCATATTATCTAAAAAGAGCGCTAAACATCGCAAAGCGTGTTTAACGAGCACTTTTTTATCGCCGGCTATCGTCGGAATAATTTGCCATGCTAACGCTGTATTAGCGACATTTAGCGCTGTGGCGATAATTATTCCAGCCATAGCGGTGTTTTTCCATGAAACATCGCTGGTTTTCCAGCGATGTTTCATGGAAAACGGCGAGTAACTTTGCTGATACGACCCTGTGGTCGTATCAGCATAATCCACTCCCCATGTTAGATATGGCTAACACCTGCTAATTGCAGGTGTTAAATAAATGGCGATGACCCCGGTTAGCGCGACTTTTCACGTCGCTAACTGGGGCCATGGCCACCTTGCTAATAGGCGATAGGCCTGTTAGCGGGTGTTTCCCAGGTTTGTTCATCGGGAACGCCCACTTTGCATGTCATTAACGATAAATATCGCTGACATGCAAAGCGGTAAAAACACGGGCGCTAATGCCCGAAAACTGTCTCTAACTGCTGTTAGAGACAGTTTGCTGATAGGGCGATAAGAATATCGCCGCTTTAGCGGCAAAAAGTGCCGCTAAAGCAGCGATAGTGCCCTTGCTAATATGCCCCTTGATTTCTGGGAAAGGTATCCAACCTAAATAAGATCTAGTAGATACTATCAGCAATATGCCCAGTCCTTCTAATAAGGAAGAGCTCATGAAATTTCTAGGCATGGTAGAGTACAACAGCAAGTTTGTAGTGAACTTTGCTGGGAAATGTCTAAATATGAGAGATCTTTTAAAACAAGGAAAGGAGTTTGTGTGGGAAAAGGAGTGTGAGAAAAATTTCTGTATCTAAAATCTTGTTTACAAACTGCTCCTTGTTTGAATAGTTTTGAACCAGGGCAAAAGACAATTTTAATGTCAGATGCAAGTTTCAAACGTTTTGAGGGTGTCTTATTACATTTGAAAAATGGTCACAAGAAAACAATATTGCTCATTTCCAGAGCATTAAAAGGTGCAGAGTTGAAGTACTCTGTGATTGAAAAGGAGATACTGGCCATCTTTTGGTCTGTAAAGAAGTAAAGGAAATTCTTATGGGGTGATCATTTTAAAATAAGAACAGATCATAAGCCATTGAGAGAAATATGTTTGAACGAAGGCATTGACAGCGTTTCCACCTGAATTTGCAAGTGGTTGGTTGCGCTTCAAGAGTTTGAATATGATGTTGTGTATGTTCCAGGAATTACCAACTCAATAGCAGACTGTTTCTCTAGATTGTGTAAAAAGAGTGTTAAGAAAATGTCACCAGATAACATTGAGAGTGGATAAGCACTCTGTCAGAATGAGTGGAAGGTGTGTGAAATCACTAATGGTATAATATAGAAGAGAGAGTGGTTGGATGAAATAAAAACAGATTCCACTTTGCTAGAGGTCATGATATTGATAAATGGGCATTGGCGTTTGAAACCTGAGTGTAAAGAAAATGTTAAGCCCTTTTGCTGCCTAAAGATGAACTGCGTGTGAAGGATGGCATTCTATTTAGGGGTACTAGTTGGGTACCTCCTAGGAGACTCAGAGAATGGATTATTGAAAAGGCTCATGAGAGTCACACAGGGACCTCTAAAACTAAAGAAAGAATTTGTGAAACCTACTGGTGGCCAGGAATGGATTTAATGGTGGAACGTAAAGTAAGAGAGTGCAGCGCGTGTTTGAATAGTGACAAGATATTGAAGTGTCACACGCAACCATTCGTTGTTCGTAAGTTGCCCCATGGGAAGAAATTAATTTAAATATAGTTGGTCCCATCAGAGTCTCGAGCGTTTATTGTTATATATTGAGTTGTATAGATTTGTACTCAAGATAGCTTGAGGTGAAGATGGTCAATTCGGTAGAGACAAAGGATTGTTTTGTGTTTTTGCAGAAACTCTTTGAGCGGGAGCACTACCCTTCCTCTCTGTTGACTGACAATGGTGTTCAATTTTCTTCAAAACAAATGGAAGAATTTCTATTGCGTAGGGGTATAACTCATAAGAAATTAGCTCTCTATCATCCTGAAGTGAATGGCATGATTGAAAGATTTAACAAAGTATTGAAGGAGATAGTACCACTGGCAAAGGTTGGGTTCATGAGGTGAGAGAAAAGTTAAGGTTTGATTGGCTGATGCCTCACTCTACGACTGGGAGCTCTCTATTTGAATTATTCAAAGGCAGAAAACCCAGCAGTTTAATATGTCCAAGGTAGGTTAATGAGAAGAGAGCTCTGACAGATAAACTAATGTTGGGAGAAGAAGTGGGAGAAAAAGAGATGTGTAATATGTTGAAAAGAAAGAATGAGTTTGATGCTCCAAAAAAGTGAAAAAGACATGTGTTAATGTGGGAGATTGGGTCAAGATCAAGCTTCCTGCCACAAAGTCAGGATATTCCAAATTCAGCAGGATGATGAAAGTAATAAAAAAAATGTAAAATACCATTAAAACAGAAGATAACAGAATCTGGAACCTTAATAGAGTGGCACATGGGTGGGTCAGCAACACAAGTTCACCCATGAGTAGTCAAGATGGCATCAATGGACTCTTATGTTTGTGGGAACTCGAACCATTAAAAGTCCTGGTTAATTGAAGACTATGTAACTTAGATCTTAAGTTAGCAGCAATGTATTTTTCTGTTAACTTGTACAGTGTGTATGTGTATTAGGTGGAATTGTAAATTGTTTCTATGTATTTTAATGTGTTGGGGAAGGTATGTGGTATGAAGGTTACATATAGAGATGAGGTAAGATTTGGAACATGATAACCTGTGATGTGGTCAGAGGGAGAGAATGCTGAGGAGTGAGGAGAGCAGTTGAACTGGCCAGCCAGCCAAGGTCATCGAGAAGATCGTCAACAAACAGCTAACCCGATACCTCGAAGAAAACAGCATCCTGGTCCCATCCCAATCGGGGTTCCGCAGCAACCACAGCACTGAGACTGCCCTCATCGCCGCCACCGACGACATCAGGATCCTGCTGGACAACGGTGAGACCGCAGCCCTCATCCTGCTGGACCTCTCCGCCGCCTTCGACACTGTCTGCCACCGCACTCTACGCGCACGCCTCCACGACGCAGGGATCCGAGACAAGGCCCTGGAATGGGCCACCTCCTTCCTCGCCGGCAGAACCCAGAGAGTCCGCCTCCCACCATTCCGATCCGAAGCCTCCGAGATCATCTGTGGCGTACCCCAGGGATCGTCCCTCAGCCCAACACTGTTCAACATCTACATGGCCCCGCTCGCACGCATCGCCAGACAGCACGACCTCAACATAATCTCCTACGCCGACGACACTCAACTGATCCTCTCCCTCACCAAGGACCCCCTCGCCGCCAAATCCAACCTCCATGAAGGAATGAAGGCCATCGCCGATTGGATGAAGATCAGCCGACTAAAACTGAACACGGAGAAGACAGAGGTCCTCATCCTCGGCTCCAACCCCTCAGCCTGGGACGACTCCTGGTGGCCAACGACGCTGGGAGCAGCCCCGACACCCACCGACCACGCACGCAACCTGGGAGTCATCCTCGACTCAACGCTCTCCATGGTCAAGCAAGTCAACGCAGTCTCATTCTCCTGCTTCAACACCCTCCGCATGCTTCGCAAGATCTACAGGTGGATCCCGACAGACACAAGAAGAACAGTCACCCAGGCCCTCGTCAGTAGCAGACTTGACTATGGGAACGCCCTCTACGTGGGAGCCCCGGCCAAGCTCATCAAGCGACTGCAACGCATACAAAACGCCTCCGCACGCCTGATTCTCGATGTACCACGCCACAGCCACATCACCCCCCACCTGAGGAACCTGCACTGGCTCCCCGTCGACAGGAGAATCTCCTTCAAACTCCTCATCCACGCACACAAGGCACTCCACAAGACCGGCCCAGCCTACCTCAACAGACGACTCCTCTTCTACGTCCCCAACCGCCAACTCCGCTCCGCCGACCTCTCCCTCGCCACCGTCCCTCGCATTCGAAGAACTACCACCGGCGGCAGATCCTTCTCCCACCTCGCCGCCAAGACCTGGAACACCCTTCCACTAAGCCTACGACAGACCCAAGTCCTGCTGACCTTCAGGAGGCTACTCAAGACCTGGTTGTTCGACCAGTAGCAGCACCCCCCCCTTTTTTCTCCCCAGCGCCTTGAGACCCTCGCGGGTAAGTAGTGCGCTTTACAAATTCTGTGATTAATTGATTGATTGATTGAACTGGCAGGTTGGCTGAGGTGTTTACTCCGTGCGCACATCATCTGAAATAAACTTCTACTTCGGAAATCATTTGTTTGGGACTACTATCTTCACAGCTTCATAGGTAGACCTTCCATAAACAACCAAACAAAACTCATCATGGTTTTCACAAATGAAAAGAATATTTTTTAATCTTGAATGATGGATTCTCACCTTTATTCAGGTGAGTAGTAAATATCAAATTTGAGCAACAAAGATAGTCATTGGGTGCAATTTGATGACCAGACTTAGGGGCATATTAACAACCAGGCGATAGTCAATTATCGCCGCTTTAGCGTCCGTTTTCGGACGGAAAGCGGCGATAATCCTATCGC
Organism: Calotriton arnoldi; assembly: GCA_963921515.1. Classification (NCBI taxonomy): domain Eukaryota; kingdom Metazoa; phylum Chordata; class Amphibia; order Caudata; family Salamandridae; genus Calotriton; species Calotriton arnoldi. The sequence continues at coordinate 1,800,656 of CAWUFW010003454.1, forward strand.
CTAATCAGCAAGGTCACGCTATCGCGTGAATCCCTGCACTATCGCCCTTTCTTTCAACGCCCATCCTGCATCTCTAATGAGATGCAAGGTGGGCGTTACTAGGCGTATCCCAGATGGACTACGTTGTAAATATCGCCGATGTGCACATCGCGATATTTACAAGGCAGCCCACAGGATGATAGCAGACGTTAGATTTTGGCGAAAACTGACGCTTCGCCAAAATCTAACGTCTGCTATTATCCCGACTTAGCCATCCCTAACATAGGGGTGGATTGTGCTGATACGACCACAGGGTTGTATCAGCAAGGTATCGCTGTTTGCAGGGAACATCGCTGGAAAACCAGCGATGTTCCCTGCAAAACGGCGATAACCTCGCTATCTCTGGAATTTTTATCGCCCTGGAGAAGCGTGTTGTTAATAACGCGCTACCAGGGCGATAATTTCCGGAGATAGCCAGCGATAAGAAATCTATCGCTAAGCACGGCCAGCGATAATTATCGCTGGCCGTTGATAATATGCCCCAAAGTCCATTAGAGACACATGTCAGATGACATTTAGAGGTGAGGAGTATTTCGGTGAGGAGGAACAAATTGCCATTAGGAAAGGTAGGCTTCTTTCAAAGTACACAAGTGTATAGGATAAACAACTGCACAAATAAAAAATATTGTACTGCAGGACAAAGAAGTTGGCATGATGCTCGACACAGGCCAGTTAAAAAATTGGCCAAGAGGCCCCCACAAAAATTCACCTGCCAGTTCTTTGACGGAAATTGGTGAAATCCACATCTTCCTCCTCTGATGCATGCTCTGCCTCCCCTGCAATTGGTGGTGCTTGAATGGGAGGCAGCTGAGGCACACACATCCGAGCGAGAAGATGTGGGTCCCCTGTTCCCAACAACATTTGCCAGTAAGGCAGCATGGAATCCCTGGCAAGGGTCTTCTAGTTTGGCAACAAAGCAACAACTTTGCTATTGAGGGTACCCATTGATGTCATCAAGGAGTCAATCTTGCGCTCCAGGGACTGCATAGTGTTATGTATGGCTGACAGTTGCCTGACAACTTCACTGGTGTCAGATGTAGAGGGCTGTTGTTGTTCCCTATGCCTCATGACACCAGCGGTGTAAGCTAGGGACTTATCAATCCCATGGAGCCAAGAGTAGGTGCCTGGGATGGCCTTGGTCAAATTCAAACCCTTATTAGGGTTAAGACACCTACGGACTCCTTCAAGAGTGCCATTCACTGTCGGACCCCTACCACTCGACATTGAAAGACAACTTGGGGGTCCTCTGAGTCCTCAGCTGTGAATGAACAGCTGGATGGGCCATGTCCAGTGGGTAACGGTTCATCCAGAGGCCCTGCAACGTCATCTTCCCTATCAAAGCCGAAGGAGAATTTTCAAAAGAGTCCAGGAGTTATTGGAAGGTGTCTTTATCCACTGGGGGCCGGATGTTATCACCAACATGTTGGGCCTCATGGACAGGCTCATCTACAGGATGTGCTGTTGGTTTCTCTGTTAAGAGATAGGAATATGTTACAAATAAGCCATGATAGAATTTGACATGTGATTATTGTAACATTCAGATTGTTTTTACAATCAATTTCCAATTACACAGGGATATGTGGATCATATGTTTCTACAAGCAAATAAGGCCATGTAACAGTATTGTTTCTTTTCACATAGCTATACCTGCACATCGTTCACACAATCTCAATATTGATGTAGGGTCCTGTTGGAAATGACCTTTTCTGCAGGGTAACCTCAACCTTTTCGCCTTCCTCCTCTTTTTCTGACCTCATTTTGCAGAGCTTTATGAATCTGGGCACTTTACCACTGCTGACCAGTGCTAAAGTTCAAGTCCTCTATACTTAAAACATGGTAGCATTGGCTTATCCACAATTGGATTATTTAATTTACCTATAAGTCTAGTGAAGTGCACTACATGTGCCCAGGGCCTGTAAATGAAATGCTACTAGTGGGCCTACAGCACTGATTGTGCCACCCACTCAAGTAGCCCTTTAAACATGTCTCAGGTCTGCCACTGCAGAGCCTGTGTGTGCAGTTTTAAAGTTAACCTACTTGACAGGCCCAAACCTTCCTTTTGATTACGTCTAGGTCTCCCCTAAGGTAGGCCCTGGCCAGCCCATGGGCAGGGTGCAGTGTATTTAAATAGTAGGACATCTACTTTTAGGTTTTACCTGTTCTGGTAGTCAAATACCCTTAAACTCGTTTTTCACTACTGCAAGGCCTATCTCTCTCATAGGATAATATTGGGATTGCCTTATTTCATTTTATAAGTGTAATTGCCAACTGGGAAGAGATCATGCCCCTACAGATGGTTTCTTTTAAATCACTATGTAAAAACACAACTTATGGTGAAGTTGGATTTTAAATTGCAATTCTGAAAATGTCATTTTTAGAAAGTTGGCATTTTCTTACTGTAACCTTGTTGCCTTCTGCCTGTCTCTGGAATACACGTCTGAGGTGGGTGACAGCTTGCTTCGTGCATTCCCTTTTGACAGCCACACATAAAGGAATGGTAGGTGTGACTGGGTGGTCATTTGCATCCTGATGGGCCATCCTGTACAGGATTGGAGGGAGGAGCTGACACTTACAACTCTTACAACTTAGGACACTGTCCTATCCCCTCACAAAGGGTTGCATGCCTCCCCCCCCATAGTGAGTCTGGAGCCGGGGCAGAAAAGAAAGGGACTTGTGCAATCCAAAGACATCTCTTTGGAATATTTCCCACTTCAAAGGCTCAACTGGATTTAAGTACTGGACCTCTGACACCACCAACTCAGTACACTTCTGGACCTCTGGATATTCTGCCAGGAAGAAGAGCTGTTGTGCAGCAAGGACTATCAATCTGTTCGACTCTGCTAGACTCTTGCCTCACTGTGCTGGCCTGTGCCTACTGGCCTCTTGCCTGAGAGTGAGAAGGATTGGACCTGCATCACTACAACCCAGAGCACAGAGTGACTGCAATGGTCAGCTGACTGCTCTTTTGTTTTCTGAAGCCTCAAGGACACAAAAGACTTCCAACCAGCCTGCTTCTGGACTCTGCCATCTGTGTGTCTGCCCTGCCAAGTGGTAACACCCTAGTCCTGGACCTTTGGAAGTGGGCCTAAGGTGCTCTGCCCTCTGAGGACCTAATTGGAACTGCTGTGAAGCAACGCAAAACCAGCTACCAGCCTCACCGGAACTGAAGCCGGGTAGCGCAATGCCCCTCAAAGCATCGCCGCGCAGCTGCCAGTCTATCCGAACCAACGCACAGGGATGCCAAGCCCTACAAAGCCTCACTGCGCAGCTCCCTGGGATCGAAACAAAGTGATGCCAAGCATCGCAAAGCCTTGCCGCAAAGCTTCCTGGGACTAATGCAAAGCGATGACAAGCCCCGCAAAGCGTTGCCTCACAGCTTCTTGGAACCGATGCCGGATGACGCAAAGCAACGCCATGCACACCGTGCACTAGGATTTAAGGTACTCTGTTCTGCAAGCCCAAGTGGGTCCATGTAGCTGGCCTGTGCTCCATTGCAGTCGGGCTGAACTTGTGACTTTGCCCCTGTCTGGCATGACCAGCTAACCACAGTTGGCGCTTTGATCTTTTAAGCGCTATTTTCGCTTGAATCTTTAAAATTGCATATCTCAGGATCTACTTATTGGATTTATGTAATTTTTGCATTGTTTTATTTATTAAACTAAGTTCTATTTTTCTAATCAGGTGTGGTGTCTTTTTATGTGGCGTTTTTCTCTGTTTTACTGTTTGAAGTGTTGCACAAAAACATGCCTTTTAGGTTAAGCCTGACTGCTCTTTGCCAAGCTACCAGAGGTTGAGCTCATGTTAATTTAGGGTGGGTATCTGACTTACTCTGACAAGGATTGTGGTTCTTGCTTGGACAGCGTGCATATCTCTGCCAACCAGAAATCCAATTTCTAACAGGGCCTATTTGTGTCATTTCACACAACGCAATGCAGCTTGGTAGCTTGCTGTCTTAGCCTGCCTGAAAGAGTGGGTGCAGGAACCAGCCACATTTTACATATTGTGATGAGTTTCTGCTTTCTGCCTACACTGATAAAGCATTTGCTTCTTACCACCACTGCTAAGAGCATTGGACCATGTTGCAAGGGTGCCTGCATTAGCTCTAGCCATCAATTTGCACCCCAGCACTAATCAAGATATGTCATACTTTGTTATCTCTCTCACAATCCTGCACTCAGCCTTTCCCACAGCACAAACAGACCATTGTGCCTTGCTGTACTCTCTTGCATCTGATTTGTGTAATATTGTGCCCTGGGGTCATATTAGACACACATACACACAAATCTACACAGCAAGCAACCTTGCTGCACCTTGTACATACCATAATTTAAATTTATCAAGGGTCTCATTTAGTTTCCTAACACTCACATAGTCATCTTCAGACTCCACAACAGTAGACACTGAGAACCATCTCTGAAGGGGATAGTCATCATCACACTTGGAAGCATGCAACAGCTGAATCTCACTCCATTTCCTCAGGACCCAAGGTGCTTATCTCTAGAATCCTGCAAATCTCTTCACTCATCCCCACTCTCTTGAACTTGTATGTGACTCCTCTGGCACTTATCATTCAGACCCAGGAACTCTACATTATCTCTTACACCGATGGCCACCAGATCATATAATAACTCTTAGGAGACTCCAACACCACCAACACCTAAATTGTGCCATTGACCAACATAGCTGACTTTATGTGAGAGTAATGGCTTGGCTCATGCTCAACCACATAAGATGGTGGTGCTGATATTCTGCGACTTGAACTCACCCCGGTTGCTCACATGACTGGGCCCAAACCCCTCAATCTCCAACCATCCCAGTAACCTGTCTTTCATCCTGGACACGTACCTCACCATGTGACTTCATAATCCCAGTATCAACTCCACCTCCTTCCAGATTATTAGCATGGTCAGACATTTGGTCATATGGCTCACTCCTGACACCTGTGAGACCATCACCCAAGCCCTCATTACATGTTGACTGTAGTAGACCAATACTGTCTACCACAGCATCTCTGCACAGCTGCCACAAGAGGCAAACTAACCAATACACCACTGCCAGACTATTACTCAGCCCACCTTGTGGCACACACATCACATCTCATCTCATCAAAATCTGATGCCTCCCCATTCAGACACACTGGCAGTTCAAGATGCTCAGCCACACCTACAAGGCACTATACCAAAAGGAACCCACCTAGCTCACATACCATCTATGCTTCCACCAAACATCCTGGCCCTCCGCCCTGCATCGCTAGCACTCACCCCCAACCCCAATAGCCATATGTGCAAGATAGGAGTAATGGTGGTACCTTACATGGCAGGCAACACCAGTAGAAACCTCACCCAGCACATCACGACTGCTGCGTAAAATATGTAATTGTGCTAGTGACTGTACACCTGGCTCTTCAAGTGATCCTACTTGAAGGGCATGCACATACGTAGCAGCTAGATACTCTCTCAGGTGACAATTTGACCCTCTGCCAAGCAAAATTACTCTACATTAATATGCATTACACTTTTGGCTGCCTAGCCCCAAGACAAGCACCCTTGCATCATGGTGCAAGGGGACCTGCATTGGCACAGACATATCTGCAAAGTGTCCAAGGTTCATGCATGATGTGCTGCTCCAGTCCTGGTTTTGTACTTTGCATTGTGGGACTTGTAGTCCTGGTCAATGATGTTATTGAATACACTACAAGTCCCAAGATTCAAAGGGCAACCAGGACTGAGGTAACACATCACACATGGACCAGAGAAACCTGGCAGGGCTAGACTGGACTGGATAAAATGTGACTGGGCAATACAATTACAGTTATGAAATGAATGAGTTAACATGTGAGATATTGGGGCTGACACCAAAGCCCAAGAAACGAAAAATGGCTTACAAATTGCTGCAGTTAGCATTAGTACTAGCCAAACATAGGGTAGCTATATCCTGGATGAGCGCTCGAGCTCCGACGTTAGAGAGTTGGACAAGGGATGTGGGCAAATATCTCTTGCAGAGGAGCTGCATATGAAAACCTGCAGAAAGGATGAAAAATTAGAGGAGGACATCACACTCTGGAGAGAAGTATGCAGGGAGCTTCTTAAACCAATGGGAAATGGGAATGGTCAGACTGAGGATTCTGATAGTGAAAGTGAACCGTGAAGATAAGAAATGTGTTATTCTGTAACCCTGTGTGATGGATATTACATATGTGTCCAATGTGAAGTATGCATTCAAGGTCAAAAAAATAAAACCCCCTTTGGCAGAACTCACTAATTCAACTTCCCATACGTACACACATTTGTACAAACAATATCACCAAAACATAAATTCAACTATATGTGCACAGTGCTGGCCAAATTTCTTTTAGCAATTTAATATATATTCTTTCCTTAAAAACACAAATCAAAAAGTTTTATTACATTAAAAACCACAATTTGTAGAATACATTAAAAAAGAGGCATAAAAAGCATACTTCATTTTGAATTTACACAGAATACACCAAAAAACACAATATTCTATAATCAATAAACCCTCATTAGACAAACAACACAGCGGGAGAATACAAAGGACACTTTATCATGTCATCAAGGAAGTATCAGTCTGTACCAGATCATTTGTTGAATTGGAGTATTTTTTATGTTTGGTTCTCATAAATTAACAAATGTCCCAAAGATCAGGTGTATCAATCTTGTAAAGCATCGACACGTTTCGGTGGGTTCTAGAATTTGACAATCACCTTCTTCAGGAAAAGCGATAACTCCCAGACACAATTTGTTCTCTTTATTCTTCACATATACAAGAGCTCCTGGCAGACCTCATAGGAGATGAGAGATCATCGCGCACTGCAGGAGCCGGCCCTGGGGGGGTGGCGGTCCCCAGGGCCACCACAGGCTCCAGGAGGGGGGCCGCGCGGCCCCCCTCCCATCCAAATGCACAGCCCCGGGGAGGTGGTGGTCCCCGGGGCTCCTTAACGGACCCCCATTTTCAATTTTGTTAGTGCCCCGGGGAGGTGGTGGTCCCCGGGGCGTGTGGGGGGGCTGGAGCCCCCCCACACATGTTAATTTAATAAAGAAGCCCCGGGGAGGTGGTGGTCCCCGGGGCTGCGGGAGGGCTCAGAGCCCTCCCGCTACTTTTTCAAATAAAGCCCCGGGGGGTGGTGGTCCCCGGGGCTTGGGGGGCCCTTAGAGGCCCCCCATACATAAAATAAACCCCCCCCAGCATGCCCCCGGGACTTGGCCCACCCGGGGGCAAATTTACATCGAAGCGCGCATCCTGCCGATTTAAAAAAAAAAAAAAAATGCTTTTTTTTGCTTAGGGGGTCCTTGTGGGACCCCCTGAGCAGGCCTAGGGGGTTAGGGTGTTTCTACCCTGCCCCCTTTGTGCGTTTTGCGCACTTGTTTCTTTTTTTTTTCTCGGCGGGATCCGCGCACCCTAAGCGCATCCCGCCGATTTAAAAAAAAAAAAATGCTTTTTTCTGCCCAGGGGGTCCTTGTGGGACCCCCTGAGCAGACCTAGGGGGTCAGGGTGTTTCTACCCTGCCCCCTTTTTGCGCTTTGCGCACTTGTTTCTGTCCCTCGGTTCTACCGAGGGACAAAATGGCTGCCAACACTTCTTGATTTGGAGTGTTGACAGCCAATTAGCATGCAGCTCGTGATCGGGAGGGTACGCGGATCCGACGCGCCCATAGATATATATGTGATTTTAATTGTGAATTTCTCAGGAACTACTGAACGGATTTACACCATTTTAGCAAAAGGCACCAGTCTGAACCAAGGGCTACCTCTTTGCCAAATTTGGGGTAATTCCGTTCAGCAGTTCGGGCTGTAGCTGCGACTAAAGGTTCCTATGGAAAAATGAATGGGGAAAACGCGTTTTGGGACCCCCCTTTTTTCTCGGCCCCCGCTTGACGAATCCCCCCGAGAATTTCAGGGTAGGAGCGGACCGGAGCGCCCCAACAAGTTGGAAGCTTTCGCGAAGATTCGTCAACCGGCGCCAACGTTATTGCAAATAGAATGTCGCGGATTTCCTATGGATAATAGGTCCTAACTATAACTATCTACTGGCGACCGCCAGTAGATAATATATATATATATATATATATATATATATATATATATATATATATATATATATATATATATTCACTGAAAAAACCATAGGTTTCAGACACGTTATAGTTAGAAATTAGCATTTAAAAAACCTTTGAAATTCACTGAAAAAACCATAGGTTTTAGGGACAGTTATAGTTAGTTGGACATTTCACTCGTACAAAACCATAGAAATTCCCCAGTTATAGTTAGTTCAGGTAACTATAACTCGCGCCCCGCAATGCACTGCTGATGACGTCACATATTACATCACTCATGACATGGTCAGTGACATCACTGATGACATCACTGATGACATCTCAAATGACATCACTGATGACATCATCCATGTGATAATTTCATGCATCTTCTCACACCCTAATATAGCTTTTGATACACCCACTCTAAATTACAGACTGCCATTCTCAAAACCATACACACTCCAATACCAATAACTACATACCCACTCACTGATTCTTAGGTCTACACACACACATCTACTCACTCACCCGTACAGTCACTCATACTTACAGTCACTCAGTACAGGACTACCATATGCACTCATACACCTATATAAACACTCACACACTGCCACTCATCCATAGAGATACTCACACACCTAGTCAGTCATGCAAAAATTAATCACACACCCATTTACTCACCTATACAGTTATACACACACCAGCTCACTTACTCATACAAATACTAGCACATTATTACGCTCTTATACAATAACTGATACAAGCACACACGCATCCATACAGCCACTCTCACAATCACACACTTTCACTTATAGCCATTTAAATACTCTAACACACATATACTGCCTTTTACATATGTAGTTACTCGCACATGTACCACTGAGATATACATTCACTCACTAACATACCCATACACACACTCACCCACCCAAGCAGTCCATCACAGATGCACTCTTGAAATCATGCACCCAGTGAATCACCCACTCACACATCTATGTACAGAGTCACACACACCCCACCCACACAAACACTCAGGCAGCCATACAGATACTCAGAGAACCAATCAATAACCCATATAGACACTCATGTAGTTATTCGCAAATCCATGCATCCACTTACACACCAACAAACAGACGGATACAGACATTCACACAGTTTAGTCACTAACCCATGCATTCAGTAAGATACGTTTAATCACTCACTTGTAGAGTCAGTCACGCACGTACTAAATCATCCATTCAGACACTTAAACACCCACTCATTCTTCAATACGCCTTTCCCTATATATATTAAACATATTTAAACTTTACAGAAACACACAGTCACTGGATGATGTCATCAGTGATTTCATTTGAGATGTCATCAGTGATGTCACTGACCATGTCATGAGTGATGTAATATGTGACGTCATCAGCAGTGCATTGCGGGGCGCGAGTTATAGTTAGCTGAACTAACTATAACGGGGGAATTTCTATGGTTTTGTACGAGTGAAATGTCCAACTAACTATAACTGTCCCTAAAACCTATGGTTTTTTCAGTGAATTTCAAAGGTTTTTTAAATGCTAATTTCTAACTATAACGTGTCTGAAACCTATGGTTTTTTCAGTGAATTTCAAAGGTTTTTTAAATGCTAATTTCTAACTATAACGTGCCTGAAACCTATGATTTTTTAAGTGAATTTCAAAGGTTTTTTAAATGCTAGTTTCTAACTATGCCTACAGAGGTAGGACATGTGAAGAAAGAAGAAAAACGCACAGAAAGAAGCAAAAGATGTGCAGAAAGAACCAACAGAGGAGCAGAAAGAGGCCTTGTTGCAAAATCATCCTGTGCCCACAACTTTTTCAGACGGGTACTGGTGGTAACTGACTCTGACTAGCCAGTGCTATGCTAAAAGACACTTAGAATACAGTGAAAACACCTACATACACTAGGGAACACTATGCGTTGGGGTACCCCTGTGATTAGCATGACCTCCTCTGCAAGTCCCTAGTACATAATAGGGCAGGGGGATTAAAACTACCTCTTAAAACGCGCTACAGGGCGCGTTTGCACAGTGGTGAAGGGAGGGGGGCCTGAGGTGACATGTGTGCAAACGCACCCCGTGGCGCGTTTTAAGTTGCGGGATTAAGTCCCCTTGAATTCTGAGGGTCCCTGGGGCCCAACTAGCCCCCCAGGTACCTACAGTTAGGACCACAGAGCTGAGTTGCAGAGAGGCGTTCCGAGGCCACGCACCTTTTTCACCTCTCTGCAACGCAACTCTGTTGTGCTTACTGAAGGTACCTGGTGGGCTAGTTGGCCCCCAGGGTCCCTCAGGATTCAAAGGGAATTCATTCCCCAACTTAAAACGCACCACAGGGTGTGTTTGCGCACATGTCACCTGTGGCCCCGCCCCCTCCCTTCACCACTGTGCAAACGCGCCCCGTGGTGCGTTTTAAGTTGGGGGATTAGGTCACCTTGAATCCTGAGGGTCCCTGGGGCCCAACTAGCCCACTAGGTACTTCCAGTAAGCACCACAGGCCTGCGTTGCAATGCCTGTAACAAATTGTGCAGTTGTGTTTAGGTAGTGAAGAGGGTCGTGCTGGGGGTAGTGTTTTAGGGTTTAGGGTAGTGCAGTGGTGTTTGTGTAGTGTAGGGGTCATGCTGGGGGTAGATTTAGGGTTTAGGGTAGTGCAGTGGTGTTTGGGTAGTGTAGGGAGTCGTGCTGGGGGGAGTGTTCTAGGGTTTAGGGCAGTACAGTGGTGTTTGGGCAGTGTAGGGGGTAATGCTGGGGGTGGTGTTTAGGGTTTAGGGCAGTGCAGAGGTGTTCGGGCAGTGTAGGGGGTCGTGCTGGGGGTGGTGTTTCAGGGTTTAGGGCAGTGCAGTGGTGTTCGGGCAGTGTAGGGGGTGGTGTTTCAGGGTTTAGGACAGTGCAGTGGTGTTCGGGCAGTGTAGGGGGTCGTGCAGGGGTGGTGTTTCAGGGTTTGGGGCAGTGCAGTGGTGTTCGAGCAGTAAAGGGGTCGTGCTGGGGGTGGTGTTTCAGGGTTTAGGGCAGTGCAGTGGTGTTCGGGCAGTGTAGGGGGTGCTGCAGGGGGTGGTGTTTCAGGGTTTAGGGCAGTGCAGTGGTGTTCGGGCAGTGTAGGGGGTCATGCAGGGGGGGTGTTTCAGGGTTTAGGGCAGTGCAGTGGTGTTCGGGCAGTGTAGGGGGTCGTGCTGGGGCTGGTGTTTCAGGGTTTAGGGCAGTACAGTGGTGTTCGGGCAGTGTAGGGGGTCGTGCTGGGGCTGGTGTTTCAGGGTTTAGGGCAGTGCTGTTGTGTTCGGGCAGTGTAGGGGGTTGTGCTGTGGCTGGTGTTTCAGGGTTTAGGGCAGTGCAGTGGTGTTCGGGCAGTGTAGGTGGTCGTGCTGGGGCTGGTGTTTCAGGGTTTAGGGCAGTGCTGTTGTGTTCGGGCAGTGTAGGGGGTTGTGCTGTGGCTGGTGTTTCAGGGTTTAGGGCAGTGCAGTGGTGTTCGGGCAGTGTAGGTGGTCGTGCTGGGGCTGGTGTTTCAGGGTTTAGGGCAGTGCAGTGGTGTTCAGGCAGTGTAGGGGGTCATGCTGGGGCTGGTGTTTCAGGGTTTAGGGCAGTGCAGTGGTGTTCGGGCAGTGTAGGGGGTCTTGCTGGGGCTGGTGTTTCAGAGTCTAGGGCAGTGCAGTGGTGTTCAGGCAGTGTAGGGGGTCTTGCTGGGGCTGGTGTTTCAGGGTTTAGGGCAGTGCAGTGGTGTTCGGGCAGTGTAGGGGTCGTGCTGGGGGTGGTGTTTCAGGGTTTAGGGCAGTGCAGTGGTGTTTGGGCACTGTAGGGGGTCATGCTGGGGCTAGTGTTTCAGGATTTAGGGCAGAGCAATGGTGTTCAGGCAGTGTAGGGGTTTTGCTGGAGGTGGTGTTTCAGGGTTTAGGGCAGTGCAGTGGTGTTCGTGGCAGTGTAGGGGGTGGTGTTTCAGGGTTTAGGGCAGTGGTGTTCAGGCAGTGTAGGGGGTCTTGCTGGGGTTGATGTTTCAGGGTTTAGGGCAGTGCAGTGGTGTTCGGGCAGTGTAGGGGGTCGTGCTGGGGGTGGTGTTTCAGGGTTTAGGGCAGTGCAGTGGTGTTCCGGCAGTGTGGGAGGTCGTGCAGGGGGTGGTGTTTCAGGGTTTAGGGCAGTGCAGTGGTGTTCGGGCAGTGTAGGGGTCGTGCTGGGGGTGGTGTTTCAGGGTTTAGGGCAGTGCAGTGGTGTTCGGGCAGTGTAGGGGGTCGTGCTGAGGGGTGGTGTTTCAGGGTTTAGGGCAGTGCAGTGGTGTTCGGGCAGTGTAGGGGGTCGTGCAGGGGGTGGTGTTTCAGGGTTTAGGGCAGTGCAGTGGTGTTTGGGCAGTGTAGGGGGTCGTGCAGGGGGTGGTGTTTCAGGGTTTAGGGCAGTGCAGTGGTGTTCGGCCAGTGTAGGTGGTCTTGCTGGGGGTGGTGTTTCAGGCTTTAGTGCAGTGGTGTTCGGGCAGTGTAGGGGGTCTTGCTGGGGGTGGTGTTTCAGGGTTTAGGGCAGTGCAGTGGTGTTCGGGCAGTGTAGGGGGTCTTGCTGGGGCTGGTGTTTCAGGGTTTAGGGCAGTGCTGTGGTGTTCGGGCAGTGTAGGGGGTCATGCTGGGGGTGGTGTTTCAGGGTTTAGGGCAGTGCAGTGGTGTACGGGCAGTGTAGGGGTCTTGCTGGGGGTGGTGTTTCAGGGTTTAGGGCAGTGGTGTTCGGGCAGTGTAGGGGGTCTTGCTGGGGGTAGTGTTTCGGGGTTTAGGGCAGTGCAGTGGTGTTCGTGCAGTGTAGGGGGTCGTGCTGGGGGTGGTGTTTCAGGGTTTAGGGCAGTGCAGTAGTGTTCGGGCATTGTAGGGGATCATGCAGGGGGTGGTGTTTCAGGGTTTAGGGCAGTGCAGTGGTGTTCGGGCAGTGTAGGGGACGTGCTGGGGCTGGTGTTTCAGGGTTTAGGGCAGTGCAGTGGTGTTCGGGCAGTGTAGGGGGTCATGCTGGGGGTGGTGTTTCAGGGTTTAGGGCAGTGGTGTTCGGGCAGTGTAGGGGGTCTTGCTGGGGGTGGTGTTTCAGGGTTTAGGGCAGTGCAGTGGTGTTCGGGCAGTGTAGGGGGTCTTGCTGGGGGTAGTGTTTCAGGGTTTAGGGCAGTGCAGTGGTGTTCGTGCAGTGTAGGGGGTCGTGCTGGGGATGGTGTTTCAGGGTTTAGGGCAGTGCAGTAGTGTTCGGGCAGTGTAGGGGGTCGTGCAGGGGGTGGTGTTTCAGGGTTTAGGGCAGTGCAGTGGTGTTCTGGCAGTGTAGGGGGTCGTGCTGGGGGTGGTGTTTCAGGGTTTAGGGCAGTGCAGTGGTGTTCGGGCAGTGTAGGGGGTCATGCTGGGGGTGGTGTTTCAGGGTTTAGGGCAGTGGTGTTCGGGCAGTGTAGGGGGTCTTGCTGGGGGTGATGTTTCAGGGTTTAGGGCAGTGCAGTGGTGTTCGGGCAGTGTAGGAGGTCTTGCTGGGGGTAGTGTTTCAGGGTTTAGGGCAGTGCAGTGGTGTTCGGGCAGTGTAGGGGTCATGCTGGGGGTGGTGTTTCAGGGTTTAGCGCAGTGCAGTGGTGTTCGGGCAGTGTAGGGGGTCGTGAAGGGGGTGGTGTTTCAGGGATTAGGGCAGTGCAGTGGTGTTCGGGCAGTGTAGGGGGTCGTGCTAGGGTATGTGTTTCAGGGTTTAGGGCAGTGCAGTGGTGTTCGGGCAGTGTAGGGGGTCGTGCTGGGGGTAGTGTTTTAGGGTTTAAGGTAGTGCAGTGGTGTTTGTGTAGTGTAGGGGGTCGTGCTGGGGGCAGTGTTTTAGGGTTTAGGGTAGTGCAGTGGTGCTTGTGTAGTGTAGGGGGTCGTGCTGGGGGTGGTGTTTTAGGGTTTAGGGTAGTGCAGTGGTGTTTGTGTAGTGTAGGGGGTCATGTTTTAGGGTAGTGCAGTGGTGTTTGGGTACGGTAGGGGGTCGTGCTGGGGGTAGTGTTTTAGGATTTAGGTTAGTGCAGTGGTGTTGGGGTAGTGTTTTAGGGTTTAGGGTAGTGCAGTGGTGTTTGTGTAGTGTAGGGGGTCATGCTGGGGGTAGTGTTTTAGGGTTTAGGATAGTGCAGTGGTGCTTGTGTAGTGTAGGGGGTCGTGCTGTGGTAGTGTTTTAGGGTTTAGGGTAGTGCAGTGGTGTTTTTGTAGTGTAGGGGGGTCATGTTTTAAGATGCAACGCTCCAATACCTGACCAGTCTGCACTACATAAAACTGCAAAAAACCTAAAAATAAAAAGTGTTTTGCACACTTTTGTCATTGGGCTATATGTGGGCTACATCTGGGTAATATTTGTGCTACATTTGGGCTCTTTTTTCACTGGTGGCCATCTTGGAAGACTTCTTTGTTATGAAGTTTCCTAATTTCCTCATTTACTGCAGTCTCCTCAGTAGGAAATGCTTTCAGTTTTTACTTTGATTCCATCAAGAAGGCATTCAGATGTGTCACACATTTGCCATAAATTCAGAATGTTATTACTCTAGTTGTTCATTAGATCACTGTAGTAAAGCTACTGCTCACCAAGGAGTTAACTGGAAGTCTACTGCTGGTATTGAAAGTGATTGTTTCAGTCTGCATGTCAGAATTTTCTAATGAAATAGAAGAGGATTTGAGATCTCACTTAAAACATGCACTATATTTTCTTTTTGCAGCACTAACCATAATTTCTATGGCAAAATGAACCCCTCATTTTGTTCCTTTTTAAATTAAATGTTTTAAGTGTTACCAGTTTATTCCAATCAAGATGGCTTCAGGTGTGCCATACTTTTGTCATAAGTAAGGCTGTTAGCACTCTAGTTGTTCTTTAGAACACTCTGGGAAGCTGCAGTAGAACACAAAGGCATCAACTGACGGGCTGCTCCTGTTGAAATATAACAGGAAGATATTTGAGATCTCACTTAAAACATGTCCTAATTTTTCTTTCTACAGCACTAACCATAATTTCTATGGCAAAATGAACCCCTCATTTTGTTCCTTTTTAAATTAAATGTTTTAAGTGTTACCAGTTTATTCCAATCAAGATGGCTTCAGGTGTGCCATACTTTTGTCATAAGTAAGACTGTTAGCGCTCTAGTTGTTCTTTAGAACACTTTGGGAAGCTGCAGTAGAACACAAAGGCATCAACTGACAGGCTGCTCCTGTTGAAATATAACAGGAAGATATTTGAGATCACACTTGAAACATGTCCTAATTTTTCTTTCTACAGCACTAACCATAATTTCTATGACAAAATGAACCCCATCATTTTGTTCCTTTTTAAATTAAATGTTTTAAGTGTTACCAGTTTATTCCAATCAAGATGGCTTCAGGTGTGCCATACTTTTGTCATAAGTAAGACTGTTAGCACTCTAGTTGTTCTTTAGAACACTCTGGGAAGCTGCAGTAGAACACAAAGGCATCAACTGACAGTCTCTGCCCTTGTTGGATGTACATGGTTTACTGAGAATGTCAGACTTCATTCTCACATGACTGAGAAAGATAATGTGAATTTACAGAAAATATGCTCTCATTTTAGCTTCTGGGGCACCTTCCAAAACTGTATGGGACAAGCATGTGAAAATAGTTTTCTCTCAAACATGATTCATGATATCCCAGCAGAAGGTTTTTCACAGGGTAAAATCACCTTAGAACACACCACAATTCCTGAAATTAGTATGGTACCATCAACAAATGAATTCTAATGTAACTAAAGTCTGTTATCACCCTTTATAGTTCTCCTTTTGGTAACCCTCAAAATCTTCGATTCACTACAATGCATTTCAATGGGGTACTATCATTTATATTGGTCCCAAGATGGCTGCCAGCAATTCCAGGATGAAGTGCTGACAGCCAATCAGATCTCACGATGACATGTGTGGTTAGGCTCCGCCCAGATATATATATGTTTTTACTTTTGATTTTCTCAGCAACTACTGAATGGATTTACACCGTTTAACAAAAGGGTTCTTTTGAACCAAGAACTACCTCTTTGCCAAATTTGGTGTAATTCCGTTCAGCAGTTCGGTCTGTAGCCTTGCATAAAGTTTCCTATGGGAAATTGATTTTTTGACTCTTATTTTTTTAATTTCTCCGCAACTACTGAACGGATTTACACCATTTAACAAAAAGGGTTCTTTCTGAACCAAGAACTACCTCTTTGCCAAATTTGGTGTAATTCCGTTCAGCAGTTCGGGCTGTAGCCGTGTCTAAAGTTTCCTATGGGAAAATGAATGGGGAAAACACGTTTTGGGACCCCCCTTTTTTCTCGGCCCTTGCTTGACGAATCACCCTGAGACTTTCAGGGTAGGAGCGGACCGGAGCGGGCCATAAAGTTTGAAAATTTCGCGAAGATTCGTCAACCGACGCAAGAGTTATTTCAAATAGAATGTCGCGGATTTCCTATGGAAAATAGATCCTAACTATAACTATCTACTGGCGACCGCCAGTAGATAATATATATATATATATATATATATATATATATATATGCCGCGAAAACTCGTTTACCGCTGCCTTCTCCTGAAGGAAAGAACGAGCGTAGACCCAGATTTGGTGCAATTAGTTTATTAGTTGAACACACCGCCAGCCAGCCGCCATGACGCGTTTCGGCAGATCCCTGCCTTGATCACATGACAACATTGCTTTGTGACTACTCCCTTTTTAAAGTCACAGTATGGTAATTGATCCATAGACAAAGTATTATGGAACAAATCTCTTGATTCTCAATACATGCATAAATGCATAAAACATTCCATATTTTTAAAATGCAAAACCCAAACAACTCTATTACGAGAATAGTTAATAACTATTCATTTTTGTTGTTTCTTGGAAAATCACTTTTTAATGCATAAATGCGCTATATGTCCATTGTCTGGATTTTATTTACATGGATCTATACTTTAAAACAGACTTGAATAAAAGGAGTAAGAAAAGTGTTAAAAGATAAAGTGCTAATGAAGTGCAATAAGTTATAAAGTGCAAAGTGAGCTAGGTGAGCCCGTATCTCCAATTGTACAGTGCAAATGTTTCTAAAAAACCTTATATTTTAAGTTGCCTGTATAGTACACCTTCTACTCTATTGGCATTATTTCTACAGCAACTGTATATTCTCTCCTGTGCAAAAACAGCATGTGCAAAATCAAGCTTGTATAGGAATTTTTTGATGTCTCAAAGAGTATTTTTGTATTAATTTCCAAATGTTTCCCACAATCATAAATACATTTATACATATGTAAATAAATAATTCTAAATAATTACATATAAATTCTATAAATATACATATCATCCATTTTTCAATAAATAACAATAAATACATTTCCAAATGTTAAAAGGGATAAAATTCAATTATACATAAAAAGCTATATGTATATATATATATTCACTGAAAAAACCATAGGTTTCAGACACGTTATAGTTACAAATTAGCATTTAAAAAACCTTTGAAATTCACTGAAAAAACCATAGGTTTTAGGAGCATGACAAACTGAACGAAGTACAAT